>CM060932.1:627288345-628538345 GCA_030765085.1 Allium cepa | reverse complement strand
GCCAGGTCAAAATGTCGGATAACAACAATCATCTTGGTTCTCACCCCATTGGACCCGAAAAAATTTCATCTCTTTAATCTGAAACTTCTTCACATCTTGGTCTATTATCTGAATAGTTTTCCTAACATAGATCATGTTTGGTTAACAACCAAATCTTTCGTTACTCTTAGAATAACAAAACCCCTAAGGTCACATACACACTTCCGAAGATGTGACGCATGAAACACATTTTGGACACCAGCAAAAGCGCTCAACAATTCAACTCTATAGCTGCTTTGCGACCCTTTACCGTATCGAAAATGGGCCAACTTCCAGTCCTTCCAAACCACATAGTATCTCTCATCGGTGATACTTTCACAAACACATGATCTCCTAGATCAAATTCTAAATCTTTCTGCCTCCTATTGGTGTAATATTTCTTCCTTGATTAAGCTTCCTTCATTCTTTATTGAATCAACTCAATTTTCTTAGTGGATTCTCTTACAATATTTGGTCTTAACATCGGCCTATCTCCAGTTTTGCACGAACTTACTAGCGATTTACATGGTCTTCCATACAGTGTCTCAAATGGTATCATCCCAATACTAGACCGGTCACTATTATTATATGAAAACTCCACAAGGCAACCTTCCAAAGATCTACCAAAATCTAACACACATGCATTCAGCAAAACCTTGAGCACTTGTTTGACTCTCTTGGCCATATCTCTAAGGATGATATGTGGTACATATACACAACTCCAAACCCAAAGTACTCAATAGACTCTGCCAAAACTCATTGACAAACAACGGGTCTCGGTCACTAACTATAGTACTTGGTATTACCCAAAGTCTCACAATAGTCCTCACATATATCCAACTAGCCTTACTGCCATCCTTGAAGATTTCACTACCATGAAGTAGGCACCCTCAGTCAATCTATCTACTATGACCCATATACTTTCATTTCCTACTTTTGATTTTAGCAATCCATCGACAAAGTCCATCGAAACTGAGTCTCGCTTCCAAATTGGAATATCCAATGGCTGTAATATACCACTTGGTTTCTGGTGTTCTACCTTAACTTGTTGACATATAAGATGTCTCTTCACGCATTCCTGGACATCTTGTTTCATTCCTTCCCATTTGAAGCTCTGCTTCATGTCTTTTATATATCTTATTGGCCCTTGAAATGATAGCGTTAGCCCAAGACCAGATTCCAAAGGTCTACATGGTACGAAACATACAAACTTCCCTTCTTCTGAAGCTAGCCTTTCTTATCAATACCGAAGTCCTTTAGCCCTTTGGTCTTAGCTCCGCTTTTCAAACCTTAGACTACTTCGACACATAGTGGACCTTCATTCCGCTTCTTAACTATCCTTTATATGATAATTGGATGAACTTCTAAGCAAGATAACATCCCTGCATTTCGGCTCGGACTAAATTTTGACCAAAACTTCACGTCGCATAAAGCTTACGTCTCTAAAACATTCCACTCCTTGACCATAGCCAAAACACAATTCTGCTTCTTCTAGCTCAAGGAATTCGTGACCTTGCTCCCTTTCCCAAGGGTATACTCTATCCTAAAATCATATGATTCCAAGAACTCTAACCATCATTTTTGCCGCACGTTCAGTTCCTTCTGAGAGAATAAATAGATTTATGGTCCTTAAACAACTCAAATCTTTCCTCTAAAAGGTAATGCCTTTAAATCTTTAGCCCGAGGATAACTGTTGCTAACTCTATGTTGTGAGTTGGATATCAAAACTTCATGGGGTCTTAATTATCTAGATGCATGGGTATACTGTTGCATTTCTACATCAACATGGCTCCTAATCTTGAACCCGAAGCATTGGTGTACACAACGATGTCCCCGTGTCCTACCAGTATAACTTAAACCAAATCTTTTATTGACTGAAGCTTCAATTCTTGGAATGTTGTTTCACACTCCCTTGTCCAAGCAAACCTTTCGTTCTTCGAGGTAAGTATAGTCAATGATGCTGCTATCCTTAAGAAACCCTTAAGAATCTTCAATAGCATCCAACTAGCCTTAATAAACTCCTTGTCTCGATAAGGGTTTCTGGTTTCTTCCAACCATTCATGGCTTTGACTTCTAAATGATCCAAGGCCAAACCTTCCTTCTAAACCACAAGGCATTGGAACCTGGCTTTCAATTTCCAAATATGACACGTGGAAAACTTAGCCTTCAACTTGTTCTGACTCAAGGTCTTCAATACCAATCTAAGATGGACTTCATGATCTCGCTCATCCTTAGAATACATCGAAATATCATCTATGAAGACCAACACAAACTTATCCAACTTAAGTTCTATGATGAAAGCTGGAGCATTGGTCAACCCAAAGTGAATAATCAACCACTCATATGAACTACACCTTTGCTTAAATACGGTCAAAGGAATACTCTCTTCAACAACCCTTAGTTGATGGAACACTATAGACAAATATAGCTATGAGAATACTATAGCTCCACTCAAATAATGAAATAGACAGTCTATCCCTGGTAATGGATAAATATTCTTCACTATCATCTCATTGAACTTTTGGTAGTCGATACACATCTAAAGTAATCCATCTGACTTCTTCATAAATATTATATAAGCTCATAATGTTGAACTACTCGATCTAATGGAACTCTGATCCTCAAGTTCCACCAACCGCTTCTTCAATTTCTCCATCTCTTCATGTGGCATTCTGTTATGTGGTCTACTAACAGATTGTGCCCTTGGTATTAAATAAATGAAAAACTCAATCGCTCTTTTCAGAGGCAAACCCATCAGTGGTTCAAATATATTATCAAATTCTCAAACCATGAAACCTCTATCTTCCATTTTTTTGTACATAATAAAACCACATAATTTTTCTTTATTTCTCCAAAGATACTAAGACTCTATCTCTTCCTTTCAGGTTCCTCGAAGCGGTGATACTCTGAATGTAATAAATCCTTGCCTAATTCCATACTAATCAATCCATTACCAAGATCACTTTGTACCCCTCTAACTCAAACACAAATGGGCTGCCCAAAAACATAAAGACACACTGACTAAACTCTAGATTAGTGCACCTAACCCAAAATTGGCATACCCACTAATTAGATTAATTATACGGAAGGGAGTAACTAAGTATGTAAGATCCAATCCTACCCTATCAACCACATCATTGGAAATAAAACAATGCATAGCTCCAGTTTCAGACATAGCTCAAACTGAAAAACTAGAGATGAAAATCTTACCTTCCTAAACATTCTTGTCTTTTTCCTTAGTATAAGGTAATCCTCTCAGCCCCTCCAAAGCAAACAACCTTGTTTTCTTCAGCTTTGGACAATTCTTCTTCTTGTCGCATGGATTATCATAGTTATAGCACTTGAACTTTACCATCCCTTTCGGTTGTGGACAGCATGAAGCATAGTTTCCTTTCCAACCATGATCGTTATCACCTTCGAAATATCCTTTCAATCGCCACCTTTTGGAGTGTTCCCCTAGGTCGCTGCCCCTTCTTCCCTTTTTGGTAAGGAACGAATTTATTTTTTTGTTTCTGGCTTGGACTTCCCTTTCACTCTTCTTTATTTTTGGTGTATGCTATCATACCTTCTTTCCGTATCGACTACTGACTCAAAAGGAGATGCCAGATATGGCATTGCCTTATGATCCAACCTTTGCTTCAGTTTCCAAATAAACTTTTCATTCTTCTTCATTAGGATATTATTCAACTCTTAGCCATATTTTGCTAACATATCGAACCTCTGAATATAATCTTCAACGGATAGATCTCCCAGCTTGAGATCTAGGAACCCTCTCAACAATACATTCCTCCGGGACTTAAAAATAAACATAGCCTCAAACCTATCCGTGAACATCTCCCTAATGATTTTGGATTCAGAGGTTCCATGGTCATTGTCTCCCACTAATCTAAGGCATCTTCATGCAACTACCTAGAGGCCAACCACCTTCTCTGCACATTATTCATCCTCAAGTCGATAAGAAAACGCTCATTCACCTTCAGCTAATTCAATAATTCCGCTGTCGGCTCTTTCCTAGAAAAGTCCCGATTTAACTTCAAAAGTCCTCCCTTACTACTAGCCTTGACCCAACGACCTCCGCATAGCCTCTCTTATCATATGCACCATAAAAAGTCGAAACAAAACATTTATATCCATAACCAGGATAGGCGGTATAGCTTCATTTACTCTTGCTGGTGGTACTTCCCTTCCATTATCTTCAACATTTTGAACATTGTCGTTCTCCCTTCTTACACTAGCACCTCCTACTGCAATTCTTTGACTTCTTAAGTCCATCTTTGCTAAGAATGTCTTCGTCGAAAACTGAAGAAAGATACCGATTTAGCGATGGAAAATCTCAATCTCTACTAATATCATTTATATCATTATATAGCAAAATACAAATACATTATATAGTCACATATACCCTCCCCAAGTGTTCGTTTTCTATCAACTTACTTATTCTAAGCTCCTCCTACTTTAGTGTCACCTAACCTAAGCTCTAATACCAACTATAACACCCCTTCTTCGAAACCTAAAGATGGAACTCCAATTTGTTGCAGCCACCCTGGAATCATCTTTCGACGGTAGAGATGAGATTAGTAATATTAATGGTCTTAAGTAAACAGAGAAGATATAACTAAACTGAAGCATATCATTACATATTAAGTTTTACAATTTACATCCTAATGTCATTTCCACGTAGGAGTCAAAAAATATAATGCAACATAAATATTATTGTTATTCCTAACACATAATGATGCTAACATAAATAGTAGGTACAGTGGAATCAAAATAAGCATAACATCCTAAGCCTCTTGCTTCGTCTTTAGAACCTTTATTCGCCCACCCAAAAAAGCTGCCTGGTTTATCCCACAAATTAAACCTACTCGAATGAGTACCCATGAGTTTATAAAAAAAAAAGATAAAAACATGGGTTAGACATAAAGTCTGGTATGAGCAGTATATTACCATAAACACAAAGGATAGAGAATCAATGCCACTAATATGCGAAATGGGTCTTTCCCTTATTTATGTTAAAGCAATAATTATCCAATTAAGGTATTGGTTAATTAACTAAGCGACGAAGAAATATTGTGAGAAAAAACCAAAACCAAACTCTCGGTTTGTTTCACAGAAATATTATAGTTTTCCAATATAACTGAAATACCCTACCCTTGACTACCCCTAAGCCTTATGTCATTCTAAGTCAGATATATATCATTAAAGTCTTACTATTGGTTGTCGCTAAGGCCTATGCATTCTTAGTTTACTAAAAACAAGCTAACATGTTCATAGTTTTGGCTGCCACCCAAGCCTTACACCCTTCTTTATCGTATTTCAACCACTACTCTTGGCCTCTCTCCTTTTCTAGCTTTTGTATTTAAGATGCCATCTTAGGTTATAGTTTTATTTCGTTCTTAGTTTCTAGATTGTCACTTTGGCCTTACGTCTTCCTTCGCTACCTCGGTTCCCATCCCATGCCTTACATCATTAAATTTCATACCCAGATGAATGCCTCCTTCGGCCTTACTCCAACGCTTTCGGTTGCCATACTTGGCATTACACCAATATTTTCGTATTTTGGTTGCCATACTTGGACTTACTCCAGCACTTTCAAATTTTGGTTTCTACACTGCTACTTTCAGCCATACTCTTCTATCGAATCTACTACCTAACCATCAATATTAGGCTTTTACTTAGCTATTTGTTAACCTAATGCCATGTACAATTTTGTTATCTACCATACTTTTTGCATTTTCATCAATGTTTAAGCTCTAGTTTCGACATCTTAAGCCTTAACATACATTTACTTCTAGAGGCTAATTAATTTTGATTTTATCATCTTACCAAATGGTGTACTACCAACGGTAATCACTACCCTCAGTCTCGTTTGGGAAAGCATGCCTTAGTTTAGTTTAGTTTAGGTGATTTATGCTATTTAAAATTTAAATTGCTGAAATCATCACATGTGCTCATAATTTCTCTTTAACCATTAATTGCCTTTTGTCCTCGGTTAATACCTTCGATATACCAAACATTAGCTTTATACTTAGCTTTTCCACTTAGTTTCTCTACATTTATGTTTCGGTCATATTGCTTATGGTTCGGCTCCTCCTCCTTCGATGATTCCCTTCAGTATACGTTGGGAACCATTCTTACACATTTACCGCTAACTTTATAGGTGTCATTTTCCTATTTGTTTGACTTAGCCTTTCCTGACCATTATTTAGTACTTTGCTGACATGTTCAATATAGAATGTGGATCTAGTCAATCACTCAATTAATCAACATCTTATGTAATTAAAATATCTTCTGGCCTCCGGTAATTACCTTCTAGTTCCCTATTAAAATCCATTGGCCCAATTTCTTTCCTCTCGAAAATTACTCAATATGTTTCCAATGTTTTATAGTAAAATTAGTCATGGTTTATATCTATACAATTTCCCCCAAACCCCTTTTTCTAACTGTTTTCCTATCATTTGCTTTTTAATTACATCATGTTAAATAGTTAACTTAAGGGAACATCTGTGAATTAAAACCTATAAAATATGTTGTTCTTTACATTATATAACATTCTTAAATGACCAAATTCATAAGGAATCATTCATAATCAATTCAGCCGTGAGTAATCTATAAAGGAAAAAGAATAGAGAATATATTAATCATTTAAGCCTTTGATTTTTCATTGATTTTTAACTTTATATATTTTTCTTACTTTGGTGTTCTTCTTCATTTTCTTCTCTCTCGTTAGTGGTGGCCAGCTAGGATTTTATTTTAATTTAAAGAGAATGAAAAGTGAGGTAGAGAATATTTTGAGGCGTTTATATAGTACATATTTTGGGCTTTTTTACCCTATCGTATTTATTTGTTTTCCTCTTTACAAATCCTCTCTTTTTAAATTTCCAATGTAAATTGATTACCCATTTATGGTCACATTAATTTGTTTCACATTTATCTTAACTACATGATTGATGACTGGCCTAGTATCACTTGATTCATGCATTCATAATGAGTAAATAATTGTCCCATGGATATTTACCCTATCCCATATATTCAACTCCAGTTTTCTAATAACTGAATCGTTAATTAATTATTTACTGATTTGTGTGGTGTTACAAATACCATCTCCTTTGTCTCGCCAAAATAGTTTAACACATCAAATAATTCATTTAATTCATTTATCCAAAATCGTTCGTTAATTAAATCAATGTACAAATTTTGTACGTCGTTTTAAACAATATTTCAAGCTTTAAATATATAATCGGATTATCACTAAAATTTAATACAATATCTATATTTAAATTTATCTAATTATTAATTTATAACATTTCTAAATTAATTTTACATTGATTGAATTCTGAAATAACTGATAACTAGACTGTGTTGTCTCTCTGGTGTGAACTAAGTCCTCTATCAATATTTAAACAATTTAAATATCAAATCATACGCGGACTTTATTGAAGTACGGTATCAAGCAAAAGTTCAACACATACATCTAATCAAGGCAAAATCCTATTTTTAATCTATAATAATCTCACTTAGTAGTGACCTTTTACACACGTATTCTTTTCATCATCATTGTATCACTTGTATATATCTATAGTTTAGTCTAAAGTCAAAAACTCCATTGATATCTGTATTTAATTACATAAGTCATTTTAAAGTCCTTGGTTCAATCTGATGATATTTATCAATTAACTAATTTACTCTGACTAGATGTTTCTAATTTAAGTTGATTGTTAATTACAATGATACTAACCTTCTACAGAGACGAATCCTCTTTTGGGTAGTATTTAATTTCAAATAGTTCAATATACCTAACTATGGTCATAAAAAGGTAAACATTTTAAGTATTTAACCATGATCAAAGTATAGCCTAACTACTTAAGATCGAAATTATCCTTAAGTTCAAAGACTATTGTACATCGTTACCATTTTGACTTATTTATGTTCACCTATAGAAGGCCCTCGTCAAGTCATCATGTGATTGTTCCAAACAACCACAAGTATGTAACCCCTTATTATCCTAACGATCGTGAGTAATTCACCATCCATTGTATGAAGAGAATTACATAGGCTAGTCTCAATGAATGTATTAATATTCTTTTAGCAATGCATCTCGACAAGGAGCATTTAAGGACGAAAACATTTAGATATCGATTCAATACTCATGGTTATGAACATGTTCGTAGCTACAATCAATAGAATACGGATTTTCTATTATACATGTCTAATATATTTACTTTATTACTTATATCACTATATAAAAATGTATATAAAAGATAAAAAACCAAAATCACGCTTTATTTTGAACAAGACTGTTTATAGAGTTAATTTGATATAAATATTTACATAATTGCCTATAGGGCACACCTTTAACTTTATCAGTCTCCCACTTGCACTTGAGCAATTATGGAGTCTCATCCCTATGCCTTCGATTGGTCTTCCTAATTTAGACTAAGAAAGCACATTAGCGAATGGATCTACGATGTTATCTTTGGTATCTACTCTCTTTGTCCTGGTCTCTCCACTATTGATAAGAGGCCTTATCGAGGAATTACAGAGGACGTGTCTTTATTTCTTTTGAGCTATCAATTCCATGGAAAATTATGTTATCATATTATTAATACAATAAAAGAGCTTCAGACGCTCGATGGTTGGGATCACTCCTTGCTACCTAATGACTTATGTACCCACACTACTTCTTTCGCGACATCATTCAAGGCAATGTACTCAACCCTATGGTTGAATCGACCACAGCTTCATGTTTGGAGCTTTTCTAACTAATGCCCATTCCAATGACGGTAATCATAAAACCTGAGACTAATTTACTATCGTCTACACTGCTCTAAAAGCTTGAGTCAGAATAACCCTTCATAAGAAGTTCGTAATTTTTATATATGAGAAATAAAGCCTTAACATTTCTTAAATACTTAAGGAAGACTTTAGCAGTTGTCCATTGATTTTCACCTAGATTGGATTGATACCACCTAACTATACCTAGAGCAGAAGTGACATCTAACCTTGAACACAACATGAAGTACATGATGGATCATATTTCCAAAAAATAAGGAATCCGAGTCATCCCTTGTCTTTCCTCATTTGAGGATAGGGAGTCCTTCTTTGAAAGGACAATTCCATGTTGCACTACAACATTTCCATGCTTAGAATTTTCTATATTATATCATCTTAGCACGGTATCTTTGTACTTAGATTGTCCTAATGTCCTCTTAGATCCATCTTTAGATCATTATACCGAGTATATAGGATGCCTCTCACTTTCACTGATTTAATGTAAACACATCATTACCAATCAGTAGCAAGTCGTCAACGATAATACTAAAAACATTGTAGCACCATATTTCTGTTTTTTATATTTGCATGCTTCCACTGTGTTTTGACAGAAACCAAACTGCTTTTTTACCTTATCGATACATCTGTTCCAACTCCATGATGCTTGTTTAAGACCATAAATTAATCTAAAGAGTCTACATGCCTTATCGCCGCTCCCATTGACCTCTAAATCCTTTGGATGCAACATATAAACAGTCTCTTCTAAATCACTATTTATAAACTTTATTTTAACATCCATTTGGCATATTTTATAGGCAATGACTACAAGTAGTATGCGAATGGGTTTAAGCATGGCGAATGGTGAAAGTTTCATCATAATCAACACCTTGAATTTTATGAAAACCTTTGGCTGTCAACCTGCTTTATATGTCTCGAGCTTTCCATCTACACTGATTATTTTCTTAAAGAACCACTTGCAGTCGATGAGTATCATCCCTTCAGGTAAAGTCCGTACTTCACTTTCATACATGGAATTGATTTTGGATTTCACCTCATCAAGCCATAAAGCAGAGTCTTTACTCTCCATGGTTTGTTGGCATGTGAGGAAATCATCATCGTGAATGACACAATCTTCCTTCTCACCACCCATGAGAAATCCTTAGTATTTCTATGGGTGTTGAATTATTATCTAAATACTCAGTTTGAATGGCAGTTTCTTAGACTCATCCAAGTCCATCTTACTGCTACTAATTTCTCAATAGAGAAATTCCTTTTATAGAAAAGTGGCATCTCAAAACAAACACCTTTGTTCCTTGGTATGATAACCATGTCAACAAAGTTTGATTCCTCCTTTCTGAAACACTGTTATGTTGAGGAGTATTGAGAGGAATGACTTGAGATAGAATTCCATTCTCTTTAAGTACTCTTGAAGCATACATCCAAGTACTCACCGCCTCGATTAGATCAAAGTTTTAATTTTCCTACTAGTCTAGTATTCTACTTCGTTCTTATATTCCATGAATTTATCATACACCTCTGATTTTAGTTTCATGATAAACATATACCCATATTTAGATAAATCATTAGCGAACATTATGAAATACGAGGTTCCACCTTTGGCAAATTTAGACTTCAGACCACAAGCGTAAGTATGTACTAGTCCTAAGAGTTCATTAACTTTTTCATTGCTCCCACAGAATGGATGCTCGGCATTTTGCCTTTAAGACACAATATACAAGTATCAAATGATGGTAGAATCAATTAGTTTCTTGATCATTTCTTACTCATATGGCAAAATCTATAAGTCTAAAGGTAACTATCATTTGCATTAGATGTTGTATTATTTTCAACAGTAAAAAACACGATTATTATTAAGTATATAAGTGCCATCATTCAAAGCACCAAAATGAACAATTTTATTTCCATGACAAGCAAAATAATAACCATTTTTGATCAAAACAAAAACATAAAATTTTCCATTAATAAAGTTCGGTAAGCAATAACGGTTATGTATTATCAAATCGTGTCCACTAGCAAATTTCACATGGTACTGTACTCTCCTATTGCTTCGATGGCTACATTAACTCCATTTGCAACATGAAATTTCATGCTTCCCATTGTCATGGGCCTCTTATTCCTAAGTCCCTGTAACGAATTACATATATGTGTTCTAGATCTAGTATCTAAAACCCAACTATAAGCACTTATAGATAAATAATTTTCTATAAGGAAAATACCTTTATAAGCGGAATCTGATTCCTTCCCTTTGACCATCTTCAAATATTCCAAATAATTCCTCTTTTAGTTTCCATTTTTCAAACCAAAATGGCAACCACCTTTCTCTTGCACCTTGGCTTTACCCTTGTCACCCTTAGACTTACGCTATATCTTCTTCAAACTATTCAAGAAAGATGTACTCTTAATAGCAAGCACTACATTCAGTTCCTTCCCGAACATACTCTTGGTCATCCTTTACATATTAAAGAGGTCTAAGATAGTACACTTCAATGGTTCATATTGAAGTTCAATATGAACATATCAAAATGTAGAGTTAGAGATCCAAGAATCAAATAATCTAAAGATCGGTGTCAAGCATAGTTCCTAACCGACCTATCTTTCAATACCCAATTATATTGAGTACATGATCTTCGACTGAGATGCCCTTGCTCATTTTTACATCGAACAATTTTCATGTGATATCATACCTCACAGTTCAAGACTATTCACCGTACAACTTTTGTAGGTGTCTTAATATTTCATGAATACCCATTTTCTCATGTTATCTTTAGAGTTTAATGTTCATAGTCGAAAGCACATAATAGTTGGCAAGCTCACTGTCTAATGATCCATTTTCGTAAACCTTGATTTTTAAGGGTATGGTATCCTTATTGGGTTTAGCTAATGGCATGTTGGCGATAACATGCTAAATTTTTTCATATGTGAGTGCGATCTTAACTTTTCTTAACTAGTCTTTGTAGTTTGCACTAGTTAGTCTACTTCATAGTTGCCATTTGATTTATGCAAATTCATTAGAGTAAAATAGATAGCATTACTTATATTCTTATACTAAGATTGGTTTATTATATTTACCTAATATGTCTCCCACTGAATTTTGCATTTCTTAAAAACCCTAAAAGAAATATAAGAATGTCATAAATTCCTTAAGTGGGTGTTAGGACACATTTATTATGTTACTACTACCATAAGGGTGCTCAACAAATAGTAGTCTCCATAAACGATAAGTAACACTTTACTAAAGATATAATACCAACATTCCATTTATCTATGTTACTAATCATCTTTATGACGTTGAGGGTACTCAATAAATTAAAAAGGTATATTAGATACCCTAGACCCATCATTTTGCAATATCCTAAGGTGTATCATGTAATAATTAAGGGTGCTCAATAAAGTTATATAACATTTTACTTATCTAGGGATATTATAAAGATCGTCTTAGGTATATTATGGCACGTAGGCGCTTACCAGCCATATGTATGTAAGGTACTATATTAATAAATAAGGGAGAAAATCTGCAATACCTTAAACATTTGAAATATATTATAATTAAAATATTAACAGTATGATAGAGTTAAATAATTAGATTTAAGTTGTAAATAAAATTTATTTAAAATAAGAAGAGGGGCAAAATGGTCATTTTTCCAACTTTGAAATTCGATGAAACCAGTGTCATTGCAACCGATTAGTCCTTTTGATTTGCGTAGTACATTTTGCATTGCCTGGAGTCCATATGAAGCAGTTATGGGCAATTTCATACCGAGCTAACGGAGGGCCAAAATTTTGAATTTCAATTCAAAAACCATTGTTTTCCTTATTTTTATATAAATACCAAGATACATAATATCATTTCATAAATTGACATTGCTCCATTCTTTCTCCTTTTCTCTCTTTCTTCCCAAATCTCAAATCATCATATCTCACTCATCTGTCGATGGATTCACACAAAACCAGTGGCATCTCAACAATATGGAGAATACTATGCATACGTACTACATTGAACGAGAGTCTCGGAGGCTTGGTGTAACGATCCGTACTTTACGTATCAAAGAATTATAAATTATTATTTGTTAAATCATATAAGGTAGTATGACTCTAAACCTTTAGAAAACAACTACCGTGGGAATTCTGCATCTTTAGAATTTTTATCGAACAGTCTGGACCTAGAAATTTTTGTAAGACCTATAACTTTTGATAGAGATAGAATTAGGATCTAAAATAACTTATATTAAATTGAGAAGATGGTTTCTCTTTTTGTAGAGTGTTCATAATTGAAAACAGACTTACTGTTTACAGTAAATAGATTAGTAGGCAATCAAACTAAGCCTATACTAAGGCTCACTAATCAATTTTGTAAATTATGCCCAATTGCGGCTAATGGGATGGATCTAAATCAATTTCCACTTTTCAAAACCAGTTTCAAACCTCCATTAACCTTAATTTCATAAAAAAAACTCCTTTTTTAGACTAATCTTAGCTTACCATCATTAGAAAGGTAATTAACAAAGATAATTGTAGATCAATCATTTTGGTTGCTTGGAAATCTAAATTTTTGCTATTTACTAAGGATTTAGGGATAAAAGTTGGTAATTTGGGTATTAGGTGAGTGATTTACGATCTTTCATTATTTTATTCATGTCTATATAGTTAAAAACGATAAATTAGATATGATTTCTATGTTAAAATGTTTTTAAACTTTAAAACCTTTAAAAATGTTTATGGTCGAATTTAAAAAGATAGAAATGGATTTTAAGTAGGTTTGTAATTCATTATGTATTATATTGTTATTTTAATGTGAAACTAGATTTAGGCATAATCTTGTATGTTTACCATGTTTGGATCAATTGTCTATGTTAAATGTACTTGTGGATGACGGTTGCTATTTCATGTATTGCTTTGATATGTTTGCTGGTGCTTGTAGAGTACTTAGGGTGCGGTTATCGATTTGGAAAAAAGAAGGTCAAACATGCTCAAAATCGAATGCAACTAGGAGGAGGGTTCTAGAGGAGGAGGGAAGACTAAACTTCAGGTCACACGAGGTTTGGAGGAGAATTGGCTTGTCAAATTAGATTAGTGGAATTTTGCAATTCTGATCCATATAAGTGGTTGTATCGAGGCTTAGGCTGTAAAACTTCGGGAAAGACTCCGAAGAAGGCAAGGAAATGGAAGTGGGGACTTAACATCAAAATTTAAGGAAGATCTACATATCATTTCCAATCTCTTTTTGATCAGTATCAACCGCTTTTTGAGGCTTAAGGATACTGTTGGAGATTTTGGGAATATAGCACTGGGAGACGAGCTCAAGGCAAGCAAGGAGAGAAAAGCAGGGTGTGTACACTCAACCAAATAGGTTAAATATTCAGGTCGATGCCAACCTGATCAGGTCAGCACCAGCCTAAATTGGTAAGCCTAATGATGGTCAAACTAAGGGGCAAAAGTACAGTTCCTATAGGTTATGCTAAAGGTGTTTGTTCATTTGTTCGATGTTTGGTTATGATGTGATAGTACGATGAAGGATGATGGCTTCGGGACTATGATGATGGTAACTTAATGATGATGGAGTTACATTCCGATGAAGATAGCTTGATGTTGAAAGGAATTGTGATAACGATTATCAATAAGGGGGGTTATAGAAAGGGTGACCGTGGATAAAATGTGAATGGTTCTACCAAAAGAAGAAAGCATCTAGAATGGTTACTTAAGGATAAATGGAAACTGGTTGGAGCAAGGAAAGGGCTTAGATACATATGTTATGGGATCATTGATACTTGAAGTGTTTTTTGATGTACCCCTAAGTAGGGTTATTATAAGGACGCTCATTGGGTACTTGGAATGCTACCT
The DNA here is from genome assembly GCA_030765085.1 of Allium cepa. NCBI lineage: Eukaryota > Viridiplantae > Streptophyta > Magnoliopsida > Asparagales > Amaryllidaceae > Allium > Allium cepa. Next base: position 628,523,696 of record CM060932.1, on the reverse strand, counting down.
TGGATCAGTGGAACGTATCTGAATACCCTAGATCGGTAGAATAGGTCTAGTATCAACTATGGGCGAGTACACTAAAATTGAGATTTTCCATTAATCCCTAACAAAGGATTGGTCATACGAGTTATCATCCCGAGCATATTGAGAGACAATGAAGATTGTTTGATGGATGTTATGTTTGTTATGGTTGCTTTTCTAGTAGTTTGCCACTCTATGGATGTCATATGATGTAGGTATTGTGGATGTGGATATCTAGAAATTCGACATTATGCTTAGGTTGTAGTACAACTTTATGATGTTTTAAGAGTAGCATATTATCAATTTTATGTGTTAAATCTCTAGTTACAGGGACATTTCAGGTATGGTTCATATACCTTTGTTCCTTGCTATATCGATTTGTATAACATTTTGAGATTTCTTATCATTCATACTGGACTATTGTTTAACTCAAGGTTTTATGCTTTGTTTCTTATTATCTTTGGTACTTTTAAATAAGTAGATTAGATAGCAGGTCTAGGTGGGACGCGGTGGCAGTGCAGGGTGATAGAGTTAGGGGTATGCTTTAGGAGCAATTATGTAATTTGTTACATATATCTAACTCGATAACCAATTGTGCTCGAAATAAAAGGTGTTTTCTTTTTATTATATACTTGATATGATATGTTATATATTAATTAATTAAAAGTGTATTTAATAGAAAATCCATAAATGGGTACTTTTGTGATAATAGTTACAAACTGTTTTAACCATGAGTGATTTATAATAATGAAAATAAATATACCATTTTAAATATTTCTAGTCAAGATATATTGAAACTAGATATTGATACATTTGTTGAGATTAGAGTATGTAATATTCTCCAAATGTTGGACGGTTTATTACTCATGTCTACGGGGGCACTAAGAGGTTATGTACTGATAATTATTGGATACATGTGGAATGACTTGCTCGATAATTTTCTGTTGGTTAATATAACTAAGATCAAACAAAAAATATCGATGTGACTAATATACATAATTCTCTCGACTTGAGAATACTGTTGAACTTCAGCATGGAAGCCGTGCTTTGATTATAGTTAAATCGTAGCACGACGTCCATCGAATGACTATAGTTGGGTCGAGTGCAAGCATTGAAAATGAAGCACTATTCAAAAGAGCATTTGTCTCCTATGTTATATGAGGTTAGTATCATGGTCAACTGAATTAACTCAAAGCCAAAGTCTCTAGTAGAGCATTTTAGTTAATAATAATTATTATTATTCAACCAAGAACTTTATATTTGGACTGCAAAGTTGAATACGGATGATACTAGAATTTTAGCCATTACGAAATTCCATAGGTCCAAAGTGATATTGTTTTGATGAAATTAGATTTTACTAAAATTAGATTTTACTATCAGATACCACTTATAATAAGTAAAATTAGATTTTACTAAAAGATGTGTAAGTGATAAATTCAGCCAAAATATCATACCATTAGTTAAGGTGAAGTGTGAACGTTAATATTCGAATTGTTCAATATTAATCATTGACTGAATGTACACCTTTGAGTCACACAACCGTAATGATGAATTCCTTAAAAAACCACGTGATTTAATTAATTTATAAAATATTATAAATTAATTAATATTTAAGAATATTAACTAATATTTAATTTAGTTGGTGTTTAGGAGTTATTTGTAATTATTTGAATGCATTTTAAAAATTATATTTGCGCGCATTGGTATACGATATCAATGTAATTTAAGTAAAAATTAATTGCATGTAGTGATTTATGAAAATTTAATGTCATCTGATGGCATATAATTTCAGTTATATCATGTGAAGAGAGAGGAGTGGAGAGAGAAACAATCAATGAATTTAATTGGGGAAGTTTTAATTAAAGAATGAGAAAGGTTTCATTCTTTTAATTGAAACGTATCCGCTGATTCATTCCGACGGACAACGTATTATTTCTCATTCATTCATTTTTTCTTTCTCTCCTCTTAACCTTTCATGGAAGAAAATAAAATAATGTTTCCAAACTCTTCATCTCCCAATTAAATGCAAACATTACAAATAATAATGAAACATAACTGGTTCATCCATCTCTTACAAGGATTGAGTGTAAATCTTGCAAATCTAAGGAAATAACATCATTCAAGGTGCATTTTTTTAGACACGTCTTAAGAGAAAATTTTAATTTTATTTATTCATATGATTAGATCTCAAGCATATCACGCCTGAAAATAAGTTTATCTATTTAACTTGAACCAATTGCCTTTTTGCCACAATGACACGTCCAAACTGGGCAAAAAATTATACATGGAAGTAGAAGACATTAATAATCTTTCGACCATTGAAGCATATACAAAGCATAACATTCAACAACGCCACTGCCAAGACACCATAACAACACCCAAAAACTGATATCATGACGTAAAATACTCCAACGTAAACCTCAGCAACATCTTATACTCTAACAAAAAAAGGCATATAGCAAAGAATAGAGAACATCCACGCCCAAAACCATACACTGACAAGGAAGATAATAATCACTGGCACAAAGAGGTAAACCAGAAGATTGAAGATAGATTTTCAACAAGCTCACGAAAGCATCACAAGCCACCACTCTAAGAAAGGACCCTAGTTGCAAGAACAATCAACAAGGTGACCCGAAGTGGTGATGGGAAGATAACTAGGCAAAGCTATCACCGAACTAGGCAAACCCAATAGAAACAGGTAGAAACAGCTTACTATAGCGTATAGTAAAAGGCATAAAAACCTTCAACGGTGTCTAATAGCGCATACACTGCCACCAAAAGATAGACCAATTAAGCAGAACCCAATATCAAGCTGACGTTGAAGCTTACTATTGCATCTTCAACAACAAAGCAAATAAAATCACCTAGAAATTCCATATTTACTATATAGATATACATAGGATCTTGTGTGCTGGCGACATCTAATCTTTCGTAGGAAGAATGTAGGTGGTCGGAGCAGCAAAAAGGATAGAGAGGCATCACAAAAAGGAAAAAATGCAGCAGTGGGAAATGCTAGGGCTAGGGTAAAGTGAGAGGAGAGATGGCATGAAAGTGTAGGAAGAAAGAATATGTTGTCTATTTGAAATCATTTGAGAATTGAATGTCAGTTTTATATGATTGTTGTCTGAATATAATTTTTTTTAATGTATACTTTTGAAAGTCGAACAAAAAAACATAATAAAACTTTTGTATAAATTTGTTAGCTTCAAATTATATCCATGCTAAATCACAAACTTTACATATTCATTTGTTATTTTAATTTTAAAACATAGTTTGCAATAAATTATATATGTGTGTGAATGTGTTGTTCTAATTTAAGGTTTCTAAAATTTACTTTTGTATAGAATCATAATTTTAACTTTAAAATTCTTCCTAAGTTGAAACTTGATTTTATTTGTTAATTCTGGATTTTAAAATATAAGATGGTCAAAATTAATTTTATATGCTTAAATATTTAAGAGTTTAATTACTAATTTGAAATGTCATTGACTGAATGAGTAAAGAAATAAGGAATGTCCTCCACATTTCGTTCTTATAAATTTCTAACTTAATTCATTAGTTGTCCTTTTGTAAATATAAACTAAATTTTGTCTATTTTTAAAATACCTTTTAATATATTATGTATAATGGTAAGTTGAACTTATATATACATATGCTACTCTTACTTATGTTTTAAAGTAAAATGTGAACAACAAAGGCATATGTGAATTCTATAGTAAATGTCATTTAATATGTCAATTAATTTATTAAAGAGGGAGATGAAATATTTCTCTTTGTGTTAAGAAAAGGAAACAAAAGGTTTCTATCTCTAAACTTCTACATGCTTATATATATAATATAATATATATAATATATACTGCTTATACGTTGCTTTTACCATTAAAACACATGAATGTATTTGATACACTCATTATACTACATATAAATTTAAATTTAAATTCCTTTTTACCAAATTAAGTAAAATATGATTTTATTTAAAATTTTATTAGATTGGATCTAATTTACATTTAGACTACATAGGCTCAATAAGAATCCAAAAGATTTTTTTTTAGAATTTACCCTATAACTTCACCGTGTGCAAGACCGATTCCTTTAATAGCATTAGAGCTAGGTTGGTTGAGGCATTCACCTTGTACATTGGATGACCTAGGTTCGATCCCTACAACTAGCATGATAGGGGATTCTCGCATTGTGATCTGTGATGAAGTATCACTTCTTACCCATATAAGTCCTTGTGCTAGTCGTAAGGTTACATGTAAAACTCGTTCGCAAGGTACCCACAATGTTACCCCAAAAGAGTTTGGACTGGAACTTTAATGGTATCGAAGTCAATAGCATATGCGGTCTAAATTAGTTGTGTTAGGGCTAACTAATTAAGCTTCCCCATTTAGTACGTTGTTTAGAAAGGTAATGTCTAGGGTTGTAATGAGGTATTCAAGTACCCTATCCTATCTCGTTACCTACCTAGCCTGAAAGGTGAAGTGAGCCCAAAAGTTTCCCCTGATTGAAAAGTTCCAATTTGATTCGACCGTGGGCTAATTTTCAGGATTGTTTTGAAACTCAAAATAAATTATTTTAAATTTAAAAGTTAAATTTAATATAAAAATGTTAATTTTAAAAGTTATAATACAACATGAGTTTTCAAAATGTTTGAAAAGATTATGGTATTTTCAAAATGTTTAGAAATATATAATACTAATTTCGAAATTTAAAATTTATTAATAGGATTAATAACATGAATTAATTTATTAGGTTAATTAATTAATACTTGCATACAGGTATTATATATATTGTTATATGTTATGTTAATTTAAAGGTGTTTAAGATAATATAAGCATACATATAAAATGAATTATCCAAATTAATATAATTTAATTTAAATTGTGTAACTAAATAAATTAACTAAAAGTTAAATAAATACATAAATAAATCAAAAGTTAATTAATTGAGCAAATTAATTAAATAAAAAGAATATAAGATGTATGTGTTATACTACAAAAGTTATAATGTGATATATAGGTATTACTACAACAGTTATAGTATATACTACAAATGTTATAGTATATACTATAAAGGTTATTGTAGGACCGTTTAATATGAAAGTTGTATTGGAATACTAACATAAAATTAATCAAAGAGTTAATTAATTAGAATTGATTAAATAAGATTTAATTAATATAATATTATACATAAGACTATTATATACGTAATATGAAATATAAAAGTCATATAATAATAAAACTTATATGATATGAGTGTATAAACTAAAGGTGGAACATTAAAGAAACCCAAACAGGCTTAAGGGATAAAACATACGTACATGTATGTATACCATGATTTTTGATGTTTCGATACTTGGATCATGAGGGTTTTTCATAAGAAATACATTATTCCATAAGTCGATACTATTAATATATTGAAGAATATGAATCTTCAATATATGTCGTTCTCTACAATTTATGTATTAATAAAGTACTTGCATACTGCTTAGTTGTTTAGCAAACCCAGGCTAGAGATGTTATGTGTAATATTATTAATATATTGATTAGACAAAGTAAGATAACTATATGAATTTGTTGAGAAAACTCAAGGTACATGTGCTATACTTAAGCCATTGTGATAGGTAGGTACAAGCGAAACTCTTTCGATTTATTGAGCAAACTCAAGGTCGAAATAAGATTAGGACAATGAACCATGGGTTATGAGTTGTATGTGATACAACTCATAAGATTTATCCATTATTTGTGGGGCTACGATTTGTTAAGAAAAATCCAGATCAGAATCCCAAGACAAACGAGTCATAATACCCACTAGAGAAGTTGAAAGACTTTTATGTTCCATCTTAGGATTTGAAGATACATAAAAGATTAGTGAGAGCTATATTAGAAAAATGAAATGATAACATTTAACCTTTCCAAAATTCTAAGAACATATGCTAAATAATGTCATAATAATCTACATCGACAAATTTCTACATTTCATATGATTGATAAAGTATTTATCAATTAAAATATACAAATTGAAATGCATTGAAGCTTAACAAATAAAAATATTATATATATACTTAATATTAATTACTTCATGCATGTTAATGTTTTCTACACCCATGTAAGTGTCTAATTTTATAACTACTTAATGCGTTCATAATTTGGTCGCTCGCATGTTTATTTAGTTGAGACCGTGTATTGCATTCTATGAGTTCCAAACTCGAATGTAATACATGACTATGGATATTTGATTATACTATCACATATAAGTGTTATATGGTGAATGGTCACGTTCGCAATGTACGATACTTCAATAAAATTAGTTCATTCAAAGCAAACAAATAAATCTGATTATGAGATTGAGTATTCAATTTGATTGATTATAATAAAGAACGTACTGTGTTAAATGTAACACTATACCAAAACTACAAGATAGATCTAAGAACTTGATCGCTGAAATATCAATCTGATCAGTTTACGCAAAATGCAACATATTTCATATCCATAAATGTTAAGGATGATCGAGTGCACTTTTATAAAGAGTTCGTTATGATGTTGTAGTAAGGGTATTCTTTTTAACGGTCCGACCATTTAGAAAGAAAAACGAATGTATAAGAGTGTATGTAGTTTAAGGTACAATTGGGATGAAAAGAGTGTGTATTCATGCTTCTTAAAGAAACATCGAAAATGAGAATTGTAATAATAATAATAATTGATGCTTAACATTGGAATAAAAAGTACGATTTCTGTTCCGAAATATATTTTTATATAGAAAACTATTTTCTACGAGATTTATTTCATTGCTTTAAAAATATTTGATTAAAGAACTCTCCACTATAAATTTGTTGTTGGAACTAGACTAGCCCGCAGCAGAAGTTATGGGTGAATTTCAAATTTTTTACCCTATTGGATCTTTTATTGGGCCTAAGAAGTCCAACTGAATTAGAACATTTCTAAATTTCATTTAAATAAAATCATTTATTTTATTTAGATTCAAATATATTAAGATATGAAATTACTTTTATTTGATTTAGTTTATACATAAATGTATCATATACATATATGTGTGAGTGCATGTGTAACACAATAATCCGTGAAGGGTATAATATACCCATATATAGATGTTGGGATTTACATCGCAACAGACATATTAGCACATTTTGTATGTCATGTATGTTGTCCAAATATGTGCATGTATATGTGTTACAATACACACACACGCACACACATGTATGTATAAATATATTATATGTAATATATGAACATAAAACATTTATATATATATATATATATATATATATATATATACACAAAGAGCGATTATTAAAATTATTTATAATTCAAAATTAACTTATTTTTGCAAACATAATAATTTTAGTACTTTAATTTGTATATATTATGAATAAAATAATGTTTACATCGACAAATAATTAACGAAAAATCTGAAGATTTTTCAAAGTTGAAATATTATTTTTTTTAAACAAAGTTATTGATTTCGGCAATAATTATTTAATATAAAATAACATATTATTAAAAATTTAAATTTTAAAATTCCAGAAATTATAGGATCATAAATGAAAGGTTATAAAAAAGTTTGAAGAATTTTTTGATTAAATTATTATTTTTGATAAATCATAAAATGTTTTTCTGAAATAATATTAATTACTAAAAATAATAAAATTTATTGAAAAATTCCTAAATTTTTTATATATGTTTCTAAAATGATATAACATTTTTGGAAAATATAAAATTGAACTTTTAATGTACTAATTATTTTTTACATAATAAAAAATTTAAAAATTCAATAAATGTTAATTTAAAAGTATGAATATATGTATGATAATTAATTTTTGAATTTGTATTATATATAAATAAGTGTACTAAAAGTTTTAAATCATATGTATGTCTTATATATGCTATTATGAGAGAGAAATATACACTAATATATATATATATATATATGAATTTGTTAATAAATACATACATAACAATTATTAATGAAAAAAATTGATTTTTTATAGTAAACAACATTTGTATATACATAAATCAAATAGTATAATAAACAAATTATGCATATGACCAAACTAATTTGTGACAATCATATCTACTTACAAAGTCTCACCAAGCTAAACATATAGTAGCAATATATTTAAACAGATATGAAATTGCTCATTATAAGATCATAGAATATAATTTGATTACTGTCATATGAATTGAAATTACCAATTTAATGACGCCTTTTAATCCATGTTGAAGCAATTGCATCCCTTCCTTTTACTATTCTTGATTCGTCAGATTGTAAGTCCGAAATCGCCGACCTCTAACTATCGAATAATGCTATTTTAATTTGAAATATATATGAGAATTTAGAGTGGATTGAGCGCTATTTTTTAACCAACAATGTAGAAGGTAATGACGGCTAAAAAGGATCGTCTTCTTATTTTAGAGATACATATAAGGTTGTATTAAAGAGAAATGAGGAAAAAAATTTTACCCATTCTCAATTGATCTCAACCCATTATCTCCAAGCCAATTTCCTATGTTTTTGCCACCATTAGACCTTCCCAAAACCAAAAATTTACAGCCCTAATAATGGGCCTTAAGCCCATCTAAGTCCACGCCAAAATACTATGTAATTAAATCTAATTTAATCGCTTGTCGGTATTGTACATCGATCGATATATTTATAACTGTTATAAATATATATAACATTATTTATTTATCAAATAATATTCAATTTTATAATTAATATTTCATAAATATTAATTAATTTATAACAATTATAAACTAATTAAATCGTTCGGTCTTAAAGGAATTCATTATTTCGGCTATATAACTCTTGGGTATAAATTTGGTCAGCGGTTAACATCGAACTATTCTAATGTTAACGTTCACACACCACTTAGCAGGTGGTGTAACATTATGGACAAATTTATCGCTTACTTATTTTCGGTAAAATCCAATTTTACTTTAATAAGCGTTACCCGGCTGTGACATTTTTTTACACCAATTCTCTTCATCAAAACCATATCACTTTAGACTAATGGAATTTGGTAATGGTCAAAATTCCAAACTCATCCACATTCAACTTTATATTGTAAATACAAATTCCTTGGTTTAATGATAACAATCATTATTAACCGAAATGCTCTAGCCAGAGACTTTGACAATGAGTTAACATGAGTTGACTGTGATACTAACCGTATATAAATGGGGAGACAAATCCTCTCTTGAATAGAGCTTCACTTTCAATACTTCCACACGACCCAACTATAGTCACTCGATGGACGTCATGCCATGCATTGGATTTAATCAAAGCGTATCTTTCATGTTGAAGATCCACGGTATTATCAAGTCGAGGGAACTATGTTAATCAGTCACATCGATATTTTCTGTTTGACCTTAGTTAAGTTAACCAACAGAAAACTATCGAGTGAGTCATTCCATAGTTATCCAATAACTATTAGTATGTAACCCTTAGGTACCTCCAGCAATCATGAGTAATACACTGCCCAACATTTGAAGAGAATTACGTACTGCAGTCTCATCAGATACATCGATATCCAGTCTCGATGCATCTTGACTAGGAACATTTAAAATGGTAAATTTGTTTCGTTGTGATAAATTACTCTCGGTTACAACATTTTGTAACTACTATCACAAAATATATCGTTTATGGATTTTTCTATTAAATATACTCTTAATTAAGTTAATTAATTAATATAATCACATTAAATCAAGTATATAATAGGAAGAAAATACCTTTTATTTCGAACAAGATTGGTCAACGGATTAGATATATGTAACAAATTACATAATTGCCACTATGGCATACCCCTAACTCTATTAATCTCCCACTTGCATTTGGGGTCAACTATGGAATCTAATTCCAACTTCTCCAATCAGTTTTCTCAAAACCAATTAGATCAGTCTCTTAGTGAATGAGTATGCTATTATGTTTCTTTACAGGAAATTATTGTCAAGGACAAAATTTCTCAGCATTTTAGCCTCAAGGACAGACCTTCAGTATTTTAGTCTAAAGGACAACTTTCTTTAGGTATCTGTTTTTAGTTATTGATAGCAGTTTTTAGGTATCGGTTTGTATTTATCGGTAGCAGTTTTTAGGTATCAGTTTTTAGTTTGGTAGCAGTTTTTAAAGAATGTTTGTCCTTATGAATAATTTTGGAAGAATGTTTGTCCTTATGAATAATTTTTAGAAGAATGTTTGTCCTTGTGGTTAAAATATTGAGGTCGTGTCCTTGAGGCTAAAATATACAAATTTTTGTCCTTTAAATTAACTCCCCCTATGTTTTAATTATCTACATTGTCGATTAACTCTCTTTGACACTGATAGAATGCCTTTATCATGTGGATTGATTCGAAGTATGTAATTCAACTTCTAGCGAGCTTTAAGTTCTACCACAACCAATTTCATGACATTGTTATCTTATAACAATATTTTAGGATTCTCAACATTTGGAATCACCTTTGGCTCAACTATAAATTTTTGCATTTGGTTTATTGTAGCACTATTCAAGTAATGTTCTCAACATTTCATTGAACCGACCACAATCACCTTTATTTTGGAACATTTTCAAATTAAAGATTTTAATTTGAATTATATCATTGACATGTTATACTCAATATCACTTACAAAAGTTTGTGTCCAAACGCTCCATCATAATGAGTTCGTTGTTTCTTTAAATAATTCTCTAGTATTTATGAAATACGCGAGAACACCTCAAACAACCATTTAGTGATATCAATTTGGATTTTATATTATCTCCATGTATTAAATACATAAACAAAACAAAATATCATACACAACATAACCTGTATGATAATTCCTATTGCTAATGCATAAGGAATCCAACTTACATGTTCTCTTTTTAATAAGATGCTCTTGTATATAATTTTGAAACAATCCCCATATCTTTTATACTCACCATAAAAGACATCATTTACAAACCAAAATTGAGTATTAAAACAACTAAAGTTGATTTTAATACAAGCATATTGTTAAAATCAACAATGTGTTGTTTACATATAGTTTAGAGATATCAATGTATCTTTTAACGTTCTTTCTTATGAACACACGCTTCCTCTACACTTTGATTGAAAACCAAACTATTTGATATTTCTATCAAAATACTTATTCAATCTTGATGCTTATAAAATGATACATTCGTATCATTTCTTGGATCATATCTAAAGACTCACAAACCCAATATCGCTCTCACCAACTTTGAGGCATTTTTGGTTAATACGTGTAAACGGCTTACTCTAAATCATTATTTGGAATTTTCTGTTTCAATACATAAGTACCAAACATTAAGTCTTATCGAGCGATAATTTTATGAGTAAATCTAAATTAACTTGAGCATGTTGATACTGAATCCGTTATGCTAATTTCAATTACTGAAATTTGTGACATTTTTCTTATCAACATTGCTCATTTAATTCCAACCACATTAGTCTTTCCAATAAAGACATAATATCGGTCGATGGATCACATCTTTACGGTTACGACCACTAAAATCATATTTGATAGCGTACTTGGAATTCTTTCAAATCTGCGCACCATACCATATAGAGTCAGCAATCTTAATGGTTTAATTGAATAACCGAGGGTAATATATATTTTTGACATTAATAAGAAACTCATAGTTTCTCTTCGATGTACATGAATACTTATTAGACATTCTAATGCTATGTGTTCATTTAGGTTAGCTAATTTTACTTCATTTCATATAATCAGTTCTATCTATGGATTAAATCCAATTCCATTTAACCACCAAAAATTTCTCAAAGAAATTCCTTCACAATGAAGTTGATATATCTTGAAACAAAAATTGTTTCTTAGCGCAAATAGAATAGGGATTCATAAACGCTTTACGTACCTTTTTATTTATAAAACTGATTTTAGTTTAAAATAATATGTTCAAAACATAAATATGTCATTTGATGATAGATTTTTCCAAAAAAAATTCGCAGATTCATACAAGATCCCTCACGAACAATTATTACGTGAAATCTTACGACTCGCACAACCTGCCAACTCCTTGGCCTATGTTATGATGAAATTTCTTACAAACCCTTACTTGTATGATTTTGTAAACTATTGTTTAGATGAAATAATATCAACCTTTTGTACTGCTCTTAAGTACATGACCTCATAGAAAGAAACTAACTCAACTTCACTCATAATTAATCATAAATTATCCAATAATGTCTGATTACTCTTTATCGATGCATCATTATGTATCACATGGAGGAGTGACTTTTGAGATTGAATCTATATTCATTTTAGGTACATTTGAAACTCTTTCCGACATACTCACTTATTCGACCAAATCAAATCATTTTATTCTAAATCATGTTATTTTATTTACCTTTCTTTTATATTCTATGATTTTATTATAAACTTACTACATGTGTATCCAATACACACGTACATGTTGGTAATAATTAATTGATGAATATAACAAAGTATGTGGAACCCTTTTGGTATTAATAGGCTTGTGATTGCATACACGGATATGTATTAATTCAAAGAGTTCATGGACTCTTATGATGCTCCCGTTGAATGGGTGCATAGCCATTATTTGTTTGAGATATAGTTAACATGCATCATATGATTTATAATCATATAGTAAAGTTATTTCTCAAAACTATGGCTTAGTCTATAATTCCAAAACAACTGTAAATAATATTTTATACATATGTATTTTTGTTGCATCACTTTTACTATGAAAACAAATTCCATAATATAGTTCTATTTCATAATGAATATTCATAATACTCATATTGAAATATGGTTATATCTATTTTTCAGTCAATACCAAAAATAAATATTATTTCATAAATAATGTTCGGTACATTTTACGAAAACAATTTTCGTAATTTGCTGCAATCACTAGGTGCTATATGGCATGCTCCCACTATTTCCGCCATTACTATAATATCGTACTAAATTTAGAGGTCCACCATTCACTTGATATTGTTAATATTGTTTACTTATTTCATATGCTGCAACTAGTTTATAGAGGAGAGTTCTTTGATCAAAAATTTTGAACTCAAAGAAATAAATGTTATAGAAAACAATTTTCTATATGAAAATACATTTCGGAATAAAAATCATATTTCATATTCCAATATTAAGTATCCATTATTATTACAAATTTTGTTTCCAATGTTTCTCTATGAAGCAAAAGTGACTATTCATTCTCCTTATTCCAACTTTACCTTAAATTACATCTATTTTTATACATTCATTTTTCTTTCAAATGGTCAAACTATTCAAAAGAAAACCTTACTACAATATCATAACAAACCTTTTACAAAAGCACATTCGATTATTCTTAACATTTAAGACATCAAATATGTTGCACTTTATGTAAACCGATCAAAATGACATTTCAACAATCGAGTTCTTAGATGTATCTCGTAGTTCATTGTGACGACCTGGAATTTCTGGATATTTGAAATTGAAATATTTAATTGATTCTAAATATTTTAAAGTTAGTTTAACTTGAATTTCAAATATCACTATTTATTTGGCAATTAAATTATTGAATTTAATTATTGGAAGTTGGGTAAAATGTTGAATCTTGGGTTTCTAGCTTGTTAAAAATATTTCAAAGGATTATAAAAATTTATGTTAGTAGTACTGAAGATAATGAAAGCCTTAGAATTGAATTTAAAAGTGTTTTGTTAAGTTTTGAAAATATATCGTTTAAACTGATATTTAAAAATAGCCTTCCGGGGGACAGTCTCGGAATTCGACGAAACCAGTTCCATTAGATCCATAATAGTGTATTATTGTCGGATTTTAATTATCATATAATTTGAAGTTGTTATTTAATCGTACGATAGATAAACGCGCTAAAATCTATATTGAAAATTTAATAAAATAATTGGTCCAAAAAGCTATCTTCTCCATACGATCAAATTAGGACTCAGAACCTTTTCCATTGTGTTCGTAATAAGGATATAACATTATGAACGCTTGGCAACACGTCTCAATAGGAGGTCGAGAATTAGGTTGCAAATTCGAGACGGTTTGATTTAAAAAATAATTATATTCAAATTGTTTTGATAGCTTTTTTCTTTTTTTTTCAACACTTGCTTCCCCTAGTATAACACTTGCCACTTATATTACACGCGTCTTCTTCTTCCTTTAAAAATCGTAGTCGAGTTTTTTTAAAAGAAAAACAAATTGAAAATCATAGAAATTAAAATGGCGACAGTCTTCATCCTCTCTGTTCTCTTCTTAAAATCGCGTTCTTCCTCTGAAATTAAATTCTCGTAACCGAAAAGAAAAGTGTTCATTACCGCTCTTTCAGATTTTCGATCACATGAACCATGAAGGATATCGCTGCCCTTTGGAATCGCGAAGCGACTTGCCGACGTCGAGCATTGGGGGAAAGGGGCCAGGATGTATTCGATTTGGGCTTCGTGACCGGTGATGGTGTAGGCCATGCGTGGTCGAGCTCACGGTAGTAAGTGGCATGCGCATGCGAGTTATCGTCAAGGTCAAGTTTCGAAGTGTGATGGGGATTGGTGGGTACGGCGCAACTAGGGTTAGCCGTCGTGATGAGTAGTTCGGCGTTAAGTGTGCTCGCGTAAGGCTGGATTGGGTAGTGAGGTATTATTATATTTCTTAAATTTATATGTGTATATTTATATACAGAAAAATTTATTTACAGTAAAGCAAACTGCTGTTGTGTTTACTGGAAAAAGAAAACAGTTTTTAAATATATATATATACATATATATAAATTATTTTATATAAATAAGAGTTTGAAAATAAAAAGGGGTTTTAAAATGTTGTAGAGTTTATAAAAAGTATTTTAAAATGTATATAGCTTGTTCTTTAGTATATGTAGTTTAAAAATAATAATATATATATATACCTATTTTCATTTACCTATTTTAATTTGCTAGTATTTTTAAATAATGGATTTGGTGCATAAATTGTTAAGTTGGCTTATTTAGTTATTTTAGTTACTAAAGACAATTTATTAAAGGAATTTAGTTTAAAATCAATTATTAGTTTAAAACCAAATGATTAGTTCAAATTAAATTATTGATAAATTTATTTTATTAAATGGTAGATTATTTGTATATTATATCAGATGTTAATAAATCATATAATGTTGTATAAGGTCTAAAACCGTGAAGGAAAAAGTCGGGTTTGGATTAGATTGCAAATCAAAAATCAAAGGTGAGTTAATCTCACTCATTTGGATTACCTTTTGAATTTAAATAGTTAAATTTAAATTATTTGTTGTTGCTTGAATTGATAATTTATTATCAGCTTGGATGTGGCATATTATATATAGTAGTATATATATAATGGAGTGATTGATTTCCCGCATTATATAGCAGATGAGACCCTATGCACCCCGCATAACAGAGGATGACCCTTTATACCACGATATCCCCCTCGAAGTGGGATTGATATTATTATATTGCGCTAACATCTGTGGATGCAGTGAAATAGGTTGAAGGAATCCAACTGGATTCCTCGAAAGTGTTGAATTTATTTCATATAAGTCTATGATATGATTTATTTGATAATCTGTGATAGATTATATTGATTATATTGGGAATTGGAAATATTGAATGCTATGGTTTGACTGAATATATTTTGGGTATACTGAGATATCAAAAATATAAAGATTGAATTTTTAAAGGAAATTAAAAGAGGGAATTTTAAGAAAAATAATTATAGAGAATTTGGATAAATTAAAGAATGAATTAGAAAAGAATAAAAGTTGATTTTTAAATTCTAATAAATTAAATTCCAAGCATGGGAAAAATATTTTTGAATAAATGGGAATAAATGAATTTTTAAACTTAAGTTATATTATTTAAAGGAATAAGGGATTTATTTTTAAATTCAAGGTTTAAAATAGTTGGGAGAGATAAAGAAGAATTTTGGGAAAAACTATGAAATTGCTATTTTCAGTTTAAATAAGGTTTTAAATCATAACAAATGAATTTATTTTAAAATGGAGCAAATTTTGGAAATTGATTTAGCGTTTGAAACTGTGCTTTAAAAGGTGGATGAGACTATGGAATTTATAAACTAGGTATATAAGTGAAATAAGATATCAGTGGATATTTGGAAGTATAAATTCACGATGAGAATTTATAAAGGAATGTGAAATTTTTTTAAAAAATAAATAGTGGTTTATCTCTAAAGGTATGGGAAAAGAAATTTACGGGTTGAGACGTAAATTAAATTGGGATAAATCGGGAAGGATTTACTAACTGATTAAACGGATTATTTTGGAATGGAAAGTGAATTTTCCTGAAAAGCCAAATATGTTTTCAAAGCAGATTTTCAAGTATAAGTTAGAGGTTTTAAAGTGGTTTTAAAAGAATGTTTTCGAAAAGAAATTATTATTTAGTGGTTTTAAAAATTTTAAAAGTAAAGATATATTAAGTTAATTATATAGTAAATTATTTTAAAAGCTTAAATTGGTATTATGATGTAAAAGATAATTATTAATATTTATATTTTATAAAGTAGATTTATTTAAAAAAGTAGTTTAACTAAAGTTTTTATTTGGGAATTAGTATAGAGTTTCTTAACTTTTATTTTGAACAAGTCTTTTAAGTAGTTTTATTTTAAGTGTTTTAAAAGTATATATATCTTTGGATAAGTGATTTAAATTATTTAAAAATCTAATGTATTTAGGACTTGGTAATCTTCAGTGCAAATAAAATTGAGTGGAAATTTATTCCGCGAGAAAAAGTGATTTGGAAATTATTTTCAAAAGGTCGAAGTATAGAAAAATATCTTGCGGAGATATTTTGAAATAAATAATTTGGGAAATTATAAAGGCTTGATGATTGTTTGTGAATGTTTTTTGATAGTTAAATAACCGACTATCAATATTTGCCAATGCGTTAATCGTTTCGAAGAGACTGGGATCAGGATTAATTTCTCAAAAACCACTTCGATCCGGTTTGAACGTTTTCGTGAGGAAGACAAGAGTTTAGAGTCGAAAATGGAGCAGTGAAGTGCAAGGGTTAATCACTACTAATTCTAAGGGTGATTCCAAAATGGATGTAGTGGGAGTAGTGTCTTCGGTTCCGTTCGGATCTGGAACGGACTTGTATGGATGAATGCTTTCAGAACATCGTTAGGGCGACGATGAGTAATCTAAGTGAATGTGTGCTAAAAAGGTAAGGCATAGCCTCGAGCCTCATCAACCGGGAATGGACAAAACATGGGAGGTGCAGCAAGGCTAAGTGGCTAGCAACCAATTAGGGTAAGGTCATACCTGTCTAGATATCCCTTTTTATTCGGCTGTGTGGGCGGCTACGGATCCCAACTGTGGGTTGATCTTATTCGGACTATCCAGTAAGGGGTAGCTCCGGTCTTTTGTAACAGTGGATCAGGGTGGATCCTCGGTACAGTGCTCTAGACCACGTACTATGACAGGCGGTACCCCGGCAGCCCTGCCATTGATGGAAATCCAATCTCCAATAAGTGCCTTCGGACTTGTTTATATACTTATTATGCTGGAATTTAATGAATGTAACAATGTCGGCTATTGTAGTGCCTTTCGTAGTTGTTCCGATCTAGCCGCTCAAAGGAGACGCCGGCGAAATTTTTCGAAAATTTAGGGAGTTAGAAAAATTGTGAGAAAATTTTGATAATTTAAAATTTAGTTTAAAATTAAAATTTGAAGTGGTTGAGTAAATGATATTAGTCGAAACCTATGGATGGGTTTAAGAATTTAGTAAGAGTGATAATGTCTTTAGTAAAAAGATTGTTGTGGGTAATTGTTAAAAACTATTTGGATTGCGAAAAATAGTAAACGGGTATTGGACCATTCTTCTTAACTAGCAATTTCGGGGACGAAATTCTTTCAAGAGGGGAGGAATGTGACCCGAAATTTCTAGATATTTGAAATTGAAATATTTAATTGATTTTAAATATTTAAAAGTTAGTTTGACTTGAATTTTAAATATCACTATTTATTTGGCAATTAAATTATTGAATTTAGTTATTGGCAGTCGGGTAAAATGTTGAATCTTGGGTTTCTAGCTTGTTAAAAATATTTCAAAGTCTCATAAAAATTTATATTAATAAGCACTGAAGATAATGAATGCCTTAGAATTGAATTTGGAAGTGTTTTGTTAAGTTTTGAAAATATATGTTTAAATTGATATTTAAAAATAGCCTTCCGAGGGACAATCTCGGAATAAGACGAAACTAGTTCCATTGGATCCGTAATAGTGTATTATTATCGAATTTCAATTTTTGTAGCATTTGGAGTTGTCGTGTGATCGTACGATAGATAAACGTGCTAAAATCTATATTGAAAATTTAATAAAATAACTGGTCCAAAAAGCTATCTTCTCTATACGATCGAATTAGGACTCGAAACATTTTCCATCATGTTCCTAATAGGAATAACATTATGAACGCCTAGCAGCACATCTCAGTAGGAGGTCGAGAATTAGGTTGCAAATTCGAGACGGTTTAGATTTAAATAATAATTATATTCAAATTGTTTTGGCAGCCTTTTTCTGTTTTTTTTTCAACATGTGATTCCCCTAGTATAACACTTGTCCACTTATATTTACATGGTCTTCTTCTTCCTTTAAAAGTCGTAGCCAAGTTTTTCTAAAAGAAAACAAATCGAAAATCATAGAAATTAAAATGGCGACATTCTTCATCCTCTCTTCTCTCTTCTTAAAATCGCGTTCTTTCCTCTTAAATTAAATTCTCGTAACCGAAAAGAAAAGTGTTCATCTCTGTTCTTCCGGATTTTCAATCACGTGAACCATGGAGGATATCGCCGCTCTCTAGAATCATGAAGCGACTCACCGACGTCGAGCGTTGGGGGAAAGGGGCCAGGATGTGTACAATTTGGGTTTCGTGACCGGTGATGGTGTGGGCCACGCGTGGTCGAGCTCACGGTAGTAAGTGGCGCGCGCATGCGAGTTGTCGTCGAGGTCGAGTTTCGGGATTGGTGGGTACGGCGCAGCTAGGGTTGGCCGTCGTGATGAGTAGTTCGGCATTGAGTGATGCTCGCGTAAGGCTAGATTGGACAGTGAGGTATTATTATATTTCTTAAATTTATATGTGTACATAAATATACAGAAAAATTTTATTTACAGTAAAGCAAATTACTGCTGTGTTTACTGGAAAAAGAAAATAGTTTCTAAATATATATATATATATATATATATATATAAAAATTATTTTATATAAATAAGAGTTTGGAAATAAAAAGGGATTTTAAAATATTGTAGAGTTTATAAAAAGTAGATTTTTAAAATGTGTATACTTGTTCTATAGTATATGTAGTTTATATATATATATATATATATATATATATATATATATATTCATTTACATATTTTAATTTGCTAGTATTTTTAAATAATAGATTTAGTGCATAAATTGTTAAGTTGACTTATTTAGTTATTTTGGTTACTAAAGATAATTTATTAAAGGAACTTAGTTTAAAATTAAATTATTAGTTTAAAACCAAATGATTAGTTTAAATTAAATTATTGGTCAATTTTTTTTATTATTAAATGGAAGATTATTTGTATATTATATCAGATGTTAATAAATCATATAATGTTGTACAAGGTCTAAAACTATGAAGGAAAAAGTCAGGTTTAGATCAGATTGCAAATCAAAAATCAAAGATGAGTTAATCTCACTCATTTGGATTACCTTTTGAATTTAAATAGTTAAATTTAAATTATTTGTTGTTGCTTGAATTGATAATTTATTATCAGCTTGGATGTGGTATATTATATATAGCAGTATATATATATTGGAGTGGTTGATTTCCCGCATTATATAGCGGATGAGACCCGATGCTCCCCGCATAGTAGCAGATGACCATTTATACCGCGATATCCCCCTCGAAGTGAGATTGATATTATTATATTGTGCTAACATATGTGGATGCAAGGAAACAGGTTGGAGGGATCCAACTGGATTCCTTGAAAGTATTGAATTTATTTCATAAGTCTATGATATGATTGATTTGATAATCTATGATATATTATATTGATTATATTGGGAATTGGAAATATCGAATGTTATGGTTTGACTGAATATATTTTGGGTATACTGAGATATCAAAAATATAAAGATTGAATTTTTAAAAGAAATTAAAAGAGGGAATTTTGGATAAATTAAAGAATGAACTGGAAAAGAATAAAAGCAGATTTTTAAATTCTAATAAATTAATTCCGAGTATGGGAAAAAGATTTTTGAATAAATGGGAATAAATGAATTTTTAAACTAAGTAGTATTATTTAAAGGAATAAGGGATTTATTTTTAAATTCAAGGTTTAATATAGTTGGCAGAGTAAAGAAGAATTTTGGGAAAAAGTATGAAATTGGTATTTTCAGTTTACATAAGATTTTAAATCATAATAAATGATTTTATTTAAAAATGGAGTAAATTTTGGAAATCAATTTGGAAATTGATTTAGCGTTTGAAACTGTACTTTAAAAGGTGGGAAAAAGTAAAAAATAAATAGCGGTTTATCTTTGAAGGTATGGGCAAAAGAAATTTACGGGTTGAGACGTAAATTAAATTGGGATAAATCGAGAAGGATTTACTAACTGATTAAACAGATTATTTTGGAATGGAAAGTGAATTTTCCTGAAAAGCCAAGTATGTTTTCAAAGCAGATTTTCAAGTATAAATTGGAGGTTTTAAAGTGGTTTTAAAAGAATGTTTTTGAAAAGAAATTATTATTTAGTGGTTTTAAAAATTTTAAAATTAAATATTTATTAACTTAATTATATAGTAAATTATTTTAAAAGTTTAAATTGGTATTATGATTTAAAAGATAATTTTTATTTGGGAATTAGTATAGAATTTCATAACTTTTATTTAGAATAAGTCTTTTAAGTAGTTTTATTTTAAGTCTTTTAAAAGTATATATATCTTTGGATAAGTGATTTAAATTGTTCAAAAATCGAAAGTATTTAAGACTTGGTAATCTTCAGTGGAAATAAAATTGAGTGGAAATTTATTCCGCGAGAAAAATTGATTTGGAAATTATTTTCAAAAGGTTGAAGTATAGAAAAATATCTTGCGAAGATATTTTGAAATAAATAATTTGGGAAATTATTAAGGCCTGGTGATTGTTTGTGAATGTTGTTTGATAGTTAAATAACCGACTATCAATATTTGCCAATGTTCTAATCGTTTCGAAGAGACCGGGATCGGGATTAATTTTCCGAAAACCACTTCGATCCGGTTTGAACGTTTTCGTGAGGAAGACAAGAGTTTGGAGTAGAAGATGGAGCAGTGAAGTGCAAGGGCTAATCGCTACTAATTCTGAGGGTGATTCCAAAATGGATGTAGTAGAAGTAGTGCCTTCGGTTTCGATCGGACCCGGAATGGACTTGTATGGATGTATGCTTTCAGAACATCGTCAGGAGGACGATGAGCATTCTAAGTGAATGTGTGCTAAAAAGGTAACGCATAGCCTCGAGCCTCATCAATCGAGAATGGCTAAAACAGAGGAGGTGCAGCAAGGCTAAGTGGTTAGCAACCAATTAGGGTAAGGTCATCCCTGTCTAGATGTCCCTTTTTATTCGGCTGTGTGGGCGGTTGCTGATCCCAATCATGGGGTGATCTTGTTTAGACTATCCAGTAAGGGGTAGCTCCAATCTTGTGTAGCAGCAGATCAGGGTGGATCCTTAGCATGGTGATCTAGACCACGTACTGTGACAGGGGTACCTCAGTAGCCTTACCATTGATGGAAATCCAATCTTCAATAAGTGCCTTCGGACTTTTTCGTATACCTATTATGTTGGAATTTAATGAATGTAACAATTTCAGCTATTTGAATAAGTATTTGCATATACACACTACTATAATATCAGAGGATTTGATAAGAAATGTTTTGGTTATCGTAAGGTAAAAACCTGACATGTGTATTTGTGGCGTGGTCTTATGAGATACCTTTGATTTCAAAAAGGATTTTGAAAACTTTAATAATCCAATTGAGTGTGTTTTCTCACGCTGGTTTTCCAGACTGACTCAGGTATTGTTTTATTATAATTCTCGGGTCAGACCGAGTATTATAGAATACAGATTCTAGATGGACTGCTATGTAGCTCAGGAGACAAGCTGGATGGCGAGACGTATCACACGTACTTGATGTATATTCCGCTGAGCCATATAAGCTGTGTATTCAGTTATGGGCACGAGTTATCATAACTGTCCAGTGTTGTGTTTTTGTTGATGTTGTACTCTGATGATGTAATATATAATATAGTTATAGTTTCTTTAAATAAAAGTCCGTTGTTATCTATTATATGTTATTCCGTTGCAATTGTGAGATTTTGTTTTGTTTTCTCTTCTTCTACCTCCTTCTTTTTTCCCTTACGGTTTGGTTTTCTGGCATTCGATTGTTCGACCTTTAATACAGTTGACGTATTGATGTCGATTTTCGGACGTCGAAAAATTGGGTCGTTACATTTATATTCTTGTGTTATTTAACACAATATGATCCTTTTGAAATCATTCAAGTTGAATACATGATTTGAATATACAGTTTATTGGCTTACTTCAAACGAACTAACTTCATCGAAATATTATACCCCATAAACTATGACTGTTCACCATATAACATTTATATTTGAAAGTACATGGATCAAATATCCATAGTCTTGAATTGCATTTAGAGTTCAAAAACTCATAAAATGCAATACACGGTCTAAACCAAATAAACATACAAGTGACCAACTTACGAATGTATTAAGTAGTTGAAATTGGTCATTTGCATGGGTATAGAAACATTATATAACATGCAATTGGAATTATTAGTAAGTATATATTATATTTCTATTTGTCAACTTTCAATTTAGTTTGTTTATATATGTTAATTGATAAACGTTTTATCATTCATATTAAATGCACAAATTTATCATTGTAGATAATTATAACATTATATGACATGCGTTCTTACAATATTAGAATGTTACCATTTCATTATTTCTAATAAGGCTCTCATTAGTCTTTTATATTTCTCCAAATTCTAAGATGAAACATAAAAGTCTTATGACTTCACTAGTGGGTGTTAGAACTCGTTTGTTTTGGTATTCCAACCTTAAGTTTGCTTAACAAATCATAGCTCCACAAAGGATGGATAACTCATTATCGGTTGTATCATATACAACTCCTGACCCATTTTTTCCTGTTCTAATCTCAGTTCGACCTAGAGTTTGCTCAACAAATCGAAAGAGATTATTCACTCATGCCTACCATATCATGATGGCCTAAGTATAGTATATATACCTTCAGTTTGCTCAATAAATACATATAGTTACCTTATCTCATCTGTTCAATATATTAAAAATACTACACATAACATCCCTAGCTTGAGCTTGCTCAATAACTAAGGAGTATGTTAGTAATTTATTAATATATATGGTAGAGGACCATATTATATCGAAGATTCATAATCTTCAATATATATGTCGAGTGATATCAACTTATAGAATAATATATTTCTTATGAAATACCCCAGCAATTCAAGTGTCAAACACATCGGAAATCATGGTATATGCACATTTACATATGCATTTATTTCTCAAGTCTATTTGTGTTTCTTTAATGTTCCACGTTTAGTTTATACACATATCATATAAGCTTTATTATTACATAACTTTTATATTTCATATTACTTATATGATAGTCTTACGTATAATATATCGTTATTAAATCTTATCTGATTAATTTAATCAATTAACTCTTTAATTAATTTTAAATTAGTATTCCAATATAACTTTTATATTTGAGATATCTACTATAACATTTATAGTGTATACTATAACCTTTATAGAGGTACACACATATATCATATGTATGTATATTTTATTTAATTAATTAACCTTTAATTAATTTATTCAATTAAACAATTTTTATTAAAAAGATTAATTTCAAAATTTATCTTGTATACATACATGCATGCTTATGTTATCTTAAACATTTTAAAATAACATAACATATATCAACGTATGTAATACGTGCATATGTGCATTAATTAATTAACAGATTTAATTTATTAATTTTATTAATCTTATTAATAAATTTGAAATTTGAAATTATTATATAAATATTTTTGAATACTTTGAAAATATCATTATCCTTTCAAACATTTTGAAAACTTATGTAGTATTATAATTTTTACAATAAACATGTTTATTTTAAATTTAACTATTAAATTTAAAATCTTTAACATTAATTTTCAAAACGATTTGGAAAATTAGCCCAAGTCTCAAATTAAGTTGGGCCTTTTATGTTAGAAGCAACAATTGGGCTCACTTCACCTTTCGGGCCAGGCCGGTAACCAGATAGGACATGGTACTTGATTACCCAATTTCAATCCTGGACATTACCTTTCTGGACACCGTACTAAGTGCGCATGCTTAATTAGTTAGCCTTAATATGACTAATTTAGAATGCATAGGCTATTGGGCTCTGATACCATTGTTAGAACTGGACTAGCCCAAAATGGAAGTTATGAGTGAATTTCAAATTTATTACCCTATTGGATCTTTTATTGGGCATATCAAGTCTAATTGAATTAGAATGTTTTTCTAAATTTCATTCAAATAAAACCATTTATTTTATTTAAATTCAATATATTAAGATATGAAATTAATTTTATTTGAATTAGTTTATACATAAATGTATCGTATACATATATGTGTGAGTACATGTTTAACATAATAATCCGTGAAAGGTATATAATGCCCATATGTAGATGTTGAGATTTACATCGCAACAAGTATTTAGCTCATTTTGTATGTCATGTATGTTGTCCAAATATGTGCATGTATATGTGTTACAGTATATGTGTGTCTACATATATATATAGACACACACATATATGTATAAATATATTATATATAATATGTGAACATAAAATATTTATATATAGATAAATATATATAGAAAGAGAGAGAAGATTTATTAAAAATTATTTATAATTCAAAATTAACTTATTTGTGCAAACATAATAATGTTAGTATTTTAATTTGTATATATTATGAATAAAATAATGTTTCCATCCATAAATAATCAACAAGAAAAAAACCAATTAATGAAAATTCAAATTTTACAATATTCAAAAATCTAGGACAATAAAATAGAGCTTAGAAAAATTTTAGAGATTTTTCGAAGTTGAAACATTATTTTTAAAAACAAATACATTGATTTTGACAATGATTATTTAATATAAAATAATATTTTATTAAAAATTCAAAAAATTTACGATCCTGAATGAAAGGTTATAAAAAAATTTGAAGGTTAATTAAATTATTATTTTTAATAATCATAAACAGTTTTTCCAAAATAATATTAATTATTCAAAATAATAAACTTTATTGAAATATTCCTAAATTTTTTATATATGTTTCTGAAATGATATAACACTAAAAAATATAAAATTGAATCTTTAATGTAATAATTATTTTATATATAATAAAAAATTCAAAAATTCAATAAATGTTAATTTAAAAATATGAATATATGTATGATAATTAATTTTCGAATTTTAAAATTCATATTATATATAAATAAGTGTGCTAAATTTTTTAAATCATATATATACATATATATATATCTTATATATGCATATATTCTATTATGATAGAAAAATATACACTTATATATACATATGAATTTATTAATAAATATATATAAAACAATTATTAATGACAAAAATTGATTTTGTACAGTAAATAAAATTTGTCTATACATAAATCAAATAGTATAATAAACAAATTATGCATATAACTAAACTGATTTGTGACAACCGCATCTACGTATAAAATCTTACCTAACTAAACATATAGTAGCAATATATTTAAATAGATATGAAATTTCTCATTATAAGATCATATAATATAGTTTAGTTACTGTAATATGAATTAAAATTACCAATTTAATGATGCCTTTGAATTCACGTTGAAGCAGTGACTTCCCTTCCTTTTACTGCTCTTGATTCGTTAGATTGCAGTCCGTAATCACCAACCTCTAGCTATCAAATAGTATTATTTTAATTTGAAATATATTTGAGAATTTTGGAGTGGATTGAGAGTTTAACTAGCAATGTAGAAGGTAATGGCACCCAAAATGGTTCGTCTTCTTATATATATATAATATATAAAGAGAGAGTTGTTGTAACATCCCGCCTTTTCGCACGTTTTAAATCGACACACGTGCCAATTCAAACCATACGGAAGGGCGGATTGTTATGAGGTAAATAAGAAAAACAAGAAAGAAATAAAACAAAATAGAATCTCACAGCGAAAGGATAAAATATAATAATCAAATATATAGTTTATACAGTTGTTTTACAAAATATTCGATTGTACTTACAATATTTATCAGAGTTACACATACCAATATCAATGCAGCGGAACAATACGAGTGTAGTGGAATATATCAAATAATAATAATAGAAATCTCCGTCTTCATCCTCTAGAGCTAAAGTCTTCGATCCTGAAACGCTCGGACTGACCCGAGCGAATTGAAAAGACAAAACACTCGAGTCGGAACTAAAAGATCTTATGTAAGTTAAATCAACAGAAATAAATATGAGTGCAGTAACTCAAAAGATGCTCGGAATTCACATCTCTTAAGGATCCGTTAAACTATTTACTATGTAGTATATTTCGCTATTATAATAGTGTCTATTTGTAAAATAAACTTACTTTTAAATAGCATTAAGGGGTTACCCATATAGCCCTTAACACAAAATATACTCCCATAGTCTATATAGTACCGTAATCTCCCCCGTACTGGGCGTCGTTAGAGGGCACTCCATAGGTATGGTACAAAACAAAATCATATAAGGCGCGCTAGGGTAGGTGACACGACACAACTAGGCAATGTCAGGGTAGATATACCAATTGCTATCTGGGCTGGTGGTAACGCGTAGCCGCAGCTACCGCCCACCTCGAACAAACTCCCCCCTAAAATCAAAAATCAAAAGTGGCCACCGAATCAAATCCAAAAGTCAAAGTATAATATCGAAGAGGAGTATCCGATAAAGGGCGCTAACCCCCTTGGCCCGAGAATCGCTCCTGTTTTAGCCACCTTATGCCAACTCACGGGAGTCGGGTCCACGTATTTACCTTAAAGGAAACGCCGCCATCATCCTACTTCATTCTGGAATCTCCACCGCGTACACGGTTGTTAAAGTGGTTTTCGGAGTCGGCAGAGAGTATGACAACTTCCAATCCCGGTCTCTTCAACAACCAAATGTTATTATAACACCGCGGTCTTTAAAAATAGTTTATACTTTAAAACCAGAATATAATTATCCATTTCAAACCCATAAATACGATATCATTTCCATTTCCAAAATAACTCATTTTGATATTATTTTATAAAACCCAAATCAATAATATCATTTTAATTTCAAATATATTTCTTTTCCAAAATCATATTGCTCTAAAAATTTATAATATCTGGAGACCAAACATTTGAATTATAACTTTCAAAACATAATACTTCGAAATTCATAGTTTTAAAACCATAACCTCTAAAACTTGAATGGTTTAGATATTCAACAATATATAAAATAGTTGATTTTAAATTACTTTATAAAGTAACTAATTTCGACGCCTTTACCATTTATTCACTTTAAATGAGGTCTAAACCCATAAATCTAGATTCTCTTTCAGTTTCAATAAAACACTTCGATCCCAATATATTTCAAACTTTGAGAATTTAACAATTTCAAAACTAATGTTGGAAATTTTCTATTCAACCGTTCGTTTATTCTATATTTTAGTCTAAAATATTTACATAATAAATCCATAATCAGTTTAAATAAAACTCAAATTACTAACAAATAAATATTTCCTTCAATTTATTTATACTAGAAATATTCATTTGATTTATCTTGAATAAAAATCCGGTTATAAATATCATACCTTTAAATTTCCAATCTTAATAAGTTTACATAGCTTAATTCCAAATAAATTTCTGTTTTATCTTCCAATCTTAATTGATTTGAATCATTTAAATCTTATGTATATATACAATATCTTAAACCTGTACTAAATCATATAATATAAATTATCAAACTCCATTATTCAACTTATTCATTTTTATTTAACAGATTTATACATAGATTAAATTCAAAAATTTAACTATATATGTATATATAAAATAATATTTATATAACATCAAATTTTAATATTTATTAAACCGTATCTTATCCAAACCATAGAAATCATTTCAAAAATAATTTTATATATATATACCGCGGTGCCTGTATATAATTTTTTATCCTATCGTCAAGTGATACGGATATTTATCATTTCAATCCACAGTTCAAAAATAAAATTATGGTTATATATCATTTCAAACCGCAATCCCAAATGCAATAAAATGCACAATAACTTGCAGTTTATAACAATATAAAATACAGCATTCATTCATCCAATATCAATCATCAACCATTTATCACAATAATCATCCAAATTCAAACAATACATCAATATATAACAGGTGATAATAACAGGTATTAACTATTAGTTTATATTCAAAAATAAATTATAACTGTTTTAAATGCAATAAATAAATAGATAACAATTTAACTGGCAGTTTTATATTCAAAAATAAATAAATTTAACTGGCAGTAATATGCAATATTAAATTAAATAACAAGTAAATTAAATGAATTGCCAAATTAACCGAGATAATGATGAAATATATGCCAAACAGCTATAAATAAATTTCTAAGCACATCATAAATCAATTTAACAAACATAAGAAATTTTAGAAGTTGTGAGTGGGTTAAAACACTCACCTTTTGAATTTAAACTGAATTTAAATCCAATTTATACCCAAAAAATTGACCGTCTCAGAATTCGTCCAAATAAGCATCATAAAGTCTGATAGCCGAACAAAATTGCATGCACGCACGCAAGAAAACAACCCCCCCTATAGCCGAGCGTTGACCACCAATTTCGCACACCGCCTTCCACTTCATCGTTGTCGAACACCACTACGGCCTCAAATCCCTCTACCACATCCATCTCGGCCACCCAAGTCGCCTCTGGTCGCCATTTACGTTGCGCTGTCCCCATGTTTTCATAACCTTAAGTCGAATTTCCTGCAAATCTAGCCGTTGATTCCACGAAAAACTGCACAGATCGACTCCCCTCCGTCCCCTCTGCAATACCCACAAAGGGTTCGACGATCCGACAACTTTGACCGACGCGTGATGGACGGCCGAGACTTTTTCGATTTTTACCAGTCAAACGACAATCCAAAACGAAAAACGAATTTTCCCAAAAGACTACGCACTTTGAGAGCTTCAACATATATTTTTTCTGAATTTTTCTGAGGAGTTTGAATTTTCATTAGATTTTCGAATTTGCAATTGGATCTAGGGTTTGCAGCCATTGAGAAAGAGAAGCAAAGAAGTTTCTGTACATATAGAGATGAGGAATAAAGGCTGCTAGGGTTTATAACGGGGTTTATATAGGTAGGTCAGAAATTAGAATGGATGGATAAGGTTGGATATACGCGCTAGCTCCAAAGTGGTCCGAAAAGCCCGTCCGACTCCGGAACGAAATTGGGTCAACCCATATATCAAAATAGATATTTTAAAATAATTTAAACGCGATGGAACAAGCTTCAAGTCCAAATTACATCATATGAAGAAGTTATGCTAAAAACAATATTTTCAAATTGATTTCAATTGATTTCAATTGCATAAATTTCAAGGCGTTTCGAGTCCGTACGATCAAACGATAAATCCGATCGCTACGAAACTTGAAACATTATTATAATTCACCGTTACGGATCCGATGAAACTGTTTTTGTCGAAATCCGAGTCAGTGGCCAAAATGGCTATTTTTATATTGATTAAATAAATTTACAATTAATTGATTAAATCAAATTTTAAATTCAAATTCTAAAATTTGTAAATTTTATCACCTTTACTTTCCTAATCCTTCACATTACTTTAAACCAAATCTAGATGTAAATTTAGAGTTAACAAATTTATTCATTTCAGCGTTAAATTTCAATTTCATTATATTCACAAATTATAAATTATATTTGCAAAAATTTCTTTTTATTTGACTTTCATTCAATTTTTCAATCTATTAGTATCCAATAGATGAGACTACCATTGGATTCATATTTTATTACGTAAATATCTCCAAATTTCATCTAAACTTATATTTACATAATGTCTAAATACTAAATTTCATTTATTTGAAAATAAACCCACTACAAGATAATACGGCTATTCCAACGGCTCCTAGCCGTTGGCGGCCGTTGGAAGCCGTTGGAATAGCCGTTGGAATAAATCTCACGTCTTCCAACGCTTTCCAACGGATCCAACGGATAATTTCCAACGGCTTTTCCAACGGCCGCTAACGGCTTGTAGCCGTTGGAATCCGTTAGAAACCGTTAGAATAAAATGGCCAACAAGCCGTTGGAAGCCGTTGGAAATACTGGGTTTATTTTGCTGTATAACAGCAAGCCTATTTACCTTCCACCACACCATTTCTAATCCATTCAATTTCCATTCCATTTCCAATCAATTCTACATATATATATCAATATCAATACAAACAACACACATAAATCAATAAAATACCAATATAAACAAACCAAACCGTTCAAACATCACAAAATATACCATCAACGTACATACCATCAACAAATGTCCATAAACCATGTACATACCATCAAAATATTTCTCACCCACTCCGTACTAATATATACAACATCACCATCAACATCAAAACATCTCCAAGTCAATATATACATTGTTCAAACACAAATACTCAAAAACATACCTCCTCAAGGATCCTCGTCGCCTCCAGAAGCACCAGACGACGAAGGAAGGGTACCATGATTCTACAAATACTGCGCAAGCTTTTGATCCAACTGCTCCACCTGGATGGCTCGTAGACGATTCTCCTCCCGTAGCTGCTCAACCATAGCTCTAAGCTCCTTGATTTCTTCTTTGTCTCGGTCATTTTGAGATTGTCGAGCCTGTCGAGCTTGCAAATAAAATTAATAGCAAAAGGGTTGTCTCAGCATATAAAATATTATAACATTATATATCTAAACGCTGATTTTTTGTACATATGTAAAAGGATTAATTACCGTTAGGTTCCCGAAGCCAAAACGTCTACTCCGTTGCGCCGGATCCATAACAGCGGTAAAAATATTATCCTGCTCCTTCTGTGTCAGCGCATCACGACCAGACTGCTCAAGCACATAAGCCTGTGTCTCCTGCAACCTCGACTATAATGAAAAAAAACAATTTCAGTTGAAAAATAATAGCATGTAATTATTTTTCATAGCTAGAAATTAATAAACTTATCGGTGTAAGTATTAGAAATTAAAAAATGCATAGATATGCCTCGGTCGCCCTATCTTGATCACCCCACTGATATATGATATTGCCAGCCTCATCTACTTTCCTAGATGCGTGGGTGTGAGCAAACACGTCCACTAAGCCAACAGAGCCTCCACGAGCTCGTTCCTGCAATTGATAATTTGGATAATTTAACTGTACATAACTAATTACTGAACTGATCAATATACAAATGTGATAATAGATAAATTTACCAAATCTTCGCGGTGATGCTGGAAAGATTTGGAGCCTCCACGGTGTGATACAGGATTCCTGCTCCTGTTTGCCGAGTTCCTAGCTGACTCCTCCTACAAATTTACAATGATTAATTATTTATTAAACGGTAAAAAATTGCTGAGATTTATTGTAGATTTACCTTGAACTCCTCAGAGTTCCACCAATCAACCCATTTCTCCCATACAGTCGCGCTCATCCACTTGGGCTTCTTTCCTACTTTTTTAATCTCCGACATAGTCTCCCTATAGTTCTTCGCGATCCTGGAGTTCCAGTGTCGTTGAACTAAATTGACGTTAGGCTCTTGCAAAGCTACGGCGCCCTATACAATGAGAAAATATTAATAATTATTTATTTGTATTTAATTAATCATCTTGTAAAGCGGTATAAACTTACCAGAAAATCTTGCCAAATCGTCTCTCTCACGTCGTCGGGGATCTTGCCCCACTTGGGCCAGCAATCGGTCATCCTAGCCATGTACGCCTGCTTCGAAATGCTCAGAACCACTTTGGATGGCTCCAACTCAAATCCACTGCGTTAAATATAAAATTTAACTTTAGACAATTCTAGATATATCATGTACAATTAAAAAATTAAAATGCTATGCTCGCTAATTATGATACTTACGTCTCATCAGCCTTAGGCTGCAAGTAAACAAGTGGCCGAGATGGTGGCTCACCACTACTCTCTCCAATATGACGTGAAGAGCCACGTCGCCGAGACCCAGAACCAGAACCGGAACCGGACATAATATATATACCTTCCATATATACATACATATACACATTATAATAATCATGATATGATGAACCATTAAAAAATGTAATACAATATGTTACAAATGTGTCATGTTGTGTATGTGTTGAGTGTGTGAGTATACACTTATTGTCATTAAAATTGTATAAATTGGATAAATGCATTATTAATCAGAGATCAATGTAATGTGAATACTTTTAAAAATTACCGGATATTACTTAGTCGTCCTCATCGTTTTCTGATTCAGAATCGGTTCCATGCTCTATGTCGTTTTCCTCTACACTCTCAAATGCTTCGACTAATACATTTATCTCATCATTTAAAGGTCCAAAATCGGTTTGATCGTCTGTAATTGCTATTTCAGCATTTTCCTCCAGATCTGCTTGATAGGCTTGTTCGTCTGGAATATTTTGTCCATCGAACGTAAATCTTGCTTTGGTTTTAAAAACCGCAGACCAATCTGCTTTATCCCTTTTTAGAGATGAATAAGGGGCAAAATAAACTTGTAGGGCTTGTTTGGCTAGTATAAATGGGTCGTATTTTTGATAACGCGAGGTATGTTTAATTTCTATAAGATTATATTTTGGATGCACGTTAATACCAGAACCTGGAACATTGCTGAACCAGTTGCATCTAAACAAATAAACATCCTCCACGGGTCTTGTAAAATATGTCAACTGCAATATCTGAGTTAACACGCCATAAAAATCATTTATATGATTATTAGGGTCATCACTGCCTTTAACAAATACACCGGTATTATTTGTTAATTTTTCAGCACCGTATTCTTTGGTGTTGAATTTATATCCATTAACAAAATATATTGGATACGTGTTAACTTTTCTTTTCGGTCCAAACACCAAATGTTTCAGTCCTTTATCGAGCACATTATTTGTGGGATCAGAAATGTATTTCGAAAACCAAGTACTGAAATCTTTGCTTAAATCGACGCCTGGATTTTGTGATTCATAAATACTGCAAACACAAACATGATATATTACATTATTATTTATTCACACGTGTAGTATTAAATTTAACAAAACTTGGAATGTGCTAATTACCTAACAAATGGTGCAACTTCAGGACAATTAAGAAGAATATATGTGTGTGCTACATGGTATTCTTTATCATCTAGCCATACTTCCTCACATTTTCCAGCATGTCGGCCATGTTGTTTAAAAATAGATAATACTGATTCAGAAGAAGAATCTTGTTCAACGGCCTGATCATCATTATGCGGAACACTTACAAATGATACGTTCACATGGTCTTTAAAATAATGAGAGAAAAAGAAAGAAGCTTCTTCTTCGATATATGATTTGCAAATAGAACCTTCAACTCGAGCTTTTTGTCTCACTTTTTTCTTCAAATGATTTAAGTACCTAATAAAAAATATTTGGGTTAAGTATTAACTACTATATTTATACTTAAATCAACATTTACATACTCAATATAGTAACATACCTTTCGAATGGATACATCCATCCATATTGCACAGGACCTCGAAGACGTGCTTCATATGGAAGATGAATAGGTAAATGCTCCATTACATTAAAGAAACCCGGAGGAAATATTTTCTCCAGTTTGCAGAGCAGTATAGGAATTTCTTCTTCAAGTTTAAGTAGATTCTTCTTCAAGTTTAAGTAGACGGTCAACTTTTAACGTAGTTGAACAAAGCTCCTTGTAAAATAAACTAAGTTCTGTTATTATCGTCCAAACTTTTACCGGTAACAATTCTTTGAAAGCGATGGGTAACAAATTTTCCATCATTACATGACAATCATGGCTTTTCATTCCACTCAGCCTCCCATTTTTATAGTCGACACATCTACGAAGATTAGAGGAAATTCCATCGGGAAATCGTAATCCTTCTACCCATTGTAACAGTACTTTAACTTGGTTGCTGTCTAGTTCATAGCATGCTTTGGGTTTTTTATTGTCGGGAGTCATATGAAGCTCAGGACGATTGCATATTTGCTCTATATCACGTCTAGATTTCAAATCGTCCTTAGTCTTGCCCTTCACATTCAAAACTGTATAAAACACATTATTAAATACGTTTTTTTCGTTATGCATCACGTCAATGTTATGACGGATTAATAGATTTTTCCAATAAGGCAATTCCCAGAATATACTTTGTTTGCACCAATTATGAAACGTCGATTTACCTTGAATTTCTTCTTATTGTCCGGTCTCGTGTATCTGTGGATAATCTTTTACAAGTTCATATATATCCTCGCTTGACCAAACCGCTGGTAGTCGTAGAGTCTCATGTCTATTAGCTATGAAGTTTTTTTTGTCTCTTCTAAAAGGGTGATTAATATGAAGAAAACATCGATGACAATCAAATCATGAAATTTTCTTTCCATTTGACAAAGAAAATGCTCGTGTTTCTTCCATGCAATAAGGACAAGCAAAACGACCGGACGTACTCCAACCCGAAAGCATTGCATATGCAGGAAAATCGCTAATAGTCCATAACAAAGAAGCGAACATCCGAAATTTTTTCTTTTTTGATATGTCGTATGTTTCAACTCCTTCATACCATAATATTTTCAACTCTTCGATTAACGGTTGTAAGTAAACATCAATGCCCTGTGTCGGATCATCAGGACCAGGGACGATAATCGTGAGAAACATATATGGAGTTTTCATACACATCCACGGAGGTAGATTGTAAGGTGTGATTATTATAGGCCAAGATGAATATTTAGAACCAAACTGAGAAAACGGTGAGAAGCCGTCTGTACATAAACCTAGTCTAACATTTCGGCTCTCCGCTGCGAAATCGGGATATTTCTTGTCAAAATGTTTCCATGCTTCTCCATCGGCTGGGTGTGTCAACGTACCTTCTTGAGGTGTTCTCACACTATGCCATCTCATATGATGCGTTGTTACAGATGATGCATATAATCGTTGAAGTATAGGGGTAAGGGGCAAATAATGCATACGCTTGTACGGAACTTCTTTTCCCTTCTTTTTCCTCGATTTGTATCTTTCCTGATTACATATTTTACAATTTCTAAGATTGATGTCTTCTTTCCAATACAACATGCAACACTTTAAACATGTATCTATTTTTTGATATGGCAAACCGAAAGATGACATAAGTTTTTTCACTTCATAATAATTTTCGCACATTAAATTATCGGATGGAATATGACGTTTAGCAGCTTGCACAACAGCCGTAAATCCAGCTTCTGTAAGGTTGTATTTTGATTTCATTGCAATGTATTCTGCAGTTACCGATAATTGAGAGCCGCTTAAACATCCATTCCAAAGGGGTTTTTTAGCATGATCCAATAAATCATATATATTTTTAGCTCCAACATTTGGTTCCTCTTCGATGTTAACATCGTCGTTATCAATTACAACGGTAGGAAACATTGATCGTGCTGCATCTTCGACCATATGTTCTATGAGATTCGTACTACCTTCTTCGCTGATGACCTCCACCGACTGTTCTTGATTATTAGGGGCTACAATTTCTTCATGACGATCCCATGGCAAATAATTGGGTACGAAACCGAATTGGCGCAAATGAACCTTAGCCATATTCGGTTCTAAATAGTTCAACAATTTGCATCTACTACACGGACAACGAATTTCTTCATCGTTTGCAAT
The DNA here is from genome assembly GCA_030765085.1 of Allium cepa. Lineage (NCBI taxonomy): Eukaryota > Viridiplantae > Streptophyta > Magnoliopsida > Asparagales > Amaryllidaceae > Allium > Allium cepa. The sequence goes on along the minus strand of CM060932.1, from coordinate 628,487,658 downwards.
ATTACTTATAGCTCGATGAACACTTGTACCCCTTTTAGAAAATGTTCGCTTATTGCGCCACTAGTTTCCCTTCTTTGATACATCCAGCTCCGATCATTAAAGTAATTGACCATGTTTCCCTACTAGAAAACCTATGATAGAGTAAAAATGTTATAAATCATTCATTTTATATTTTGCAGGAAATTTTCCAACGGCCGCAAACTGCTAATTTCACAAACTTTATTTTAAATAAGCAACTATTGTTTCATTGCCACTTATGTGTCTTTCTTTGATGGTCCGTCATCCTACTTCCCATTACAAACACGATAGTAATTATATTCCGTAAATCATATCATTTTAAATGATTCACAAAATTTCGGCAGCATTTCCCCCGTGTTCCTTGTATCGTACACGAATGCGTGTACACAAGGAACGTAAAGGAAATGCCGTCGAAATTTTGTGAACCGTTTAAAGTGATATGATTGACGGAATATAATTACTTTATAGTGTTTGTAACTTGTCCAATACTGGGACAAATCCGACAAATGATGTATCAGATGAATAGAGTTTTCCGTTTTGTGGAAAAAACGAACATCCCTAAAACGATCATATACAACACTTGTCAGACGGGGCCGAATAATATCTAAGGATTTAAATATTTGTTTATATTAAATATGAATATATAATTCTTTTAATTAATACTGGTTTATATTTTACCGTTTTATTACATAAGTACTAAATTCATTTTAAACACTAAATTGGTACACAAAATTCATTTTTTACAAATTCACGTGTTCCTACAAATACAAAAGTCGTATTCGCACAAATTCAATATCCGTTCTAACGGATTCCAAATGCAATAAACTCTATCACACACATATATGTTCAATACTAACCAAATCAACATATATAAACTATTAAAATATCCTAAACTACAAAATTTTCAATCGGTGATAACTTGTTTATTATGGGATAATAACTAAAATTAGGGGATAATATAATGTTATATGCATACGCTAACAAGTAAGAATCAATCAACATTCGAATTAAACCCTAAATATAAAAAACTTAAATATTAGCTTTAGGAAAATTACCGATTTGGAGAGCTAGAAGGGTGGAGATGGGCCGGAGTAGCTTTCAGATGGCGTCGGAGGTTGTTGGGTTGGTGTTTGGGCCGGCAGCTGAAGATTGGAGATGGAGGAATGGTGGAATTGGGGGTAAGATTTGGTGGGGAAGAAGAATAATGAGCTGAGATCGGTCTCTGGAAAATATGCAGAAAATTTTCCAACGGCTTCCAACGGCCGCAAACGGCTAATTTTCAGACGGCTTCGAACGGCTTCCAATGGCTACGTAAAAAATTAACGGGCCGTTGGAATTGCCGTTGGCGGCCGTTGGAAAAGGGGCGTTGGAATATACTGTTTTTCTAGTAGTGACCCAATCACTAAAATTTACATTCAAATAAATTAATAAATCTTGATTTAAAATGCTACATCAACCAATAGCTATATTATACATGGAATTGACATAAATTTCAAATATTACTTCAATTAACGTTAACGTAATAATTATTTTTATTCATTGCAATTGATAATCGGTTATAATTTAATATACTAATAGATGGTTAATCTTAAAATACTTGTTTTCATTAACGTTTTATTTTCACTTAAAAGCTATTAATAACCAGCCAAATGTTGCTATTTGATTGAGACCTAATTCAATGCATTAATGAATGGGTAATGGTTAAAGTTTTGCACTATCGCCACAATTTTATTAATATGCATTAAGGTTTACTAAGTTCTAATTGACTCCCATTTAATTATTACAATAATTACTACCCTTGCTTCAAATTTTCAAAATTTAGAAATTACAAATTGTATTTTCAATATTTCCATTTAATAGACTTTCCATTCTATCATCAATCTAACTGCCCTATTGTGGATAGTATTACATTATTAAATCGATTATCAGTTTATGGGAGAGTTATTATTGGCCTACTCTTATTACATTATTCAATTAACATAGAAATAAATTTCATCCACTTACAAATAAATGCAATTATTACATATTTCCTTCCAATTAATTGAAAATTGATTTCTATAGACACCAAATATATATTCATAAATTACTTTACATACACCCTTCCGTTACTACATTAAAAATCACCAAGTAACATTTATTATCGAAACAACATTAATTAAAATTTCTTACCTACATTGATTGTATATGTTTCCCATTAATTGCGTATTACTTCATCGGTTATTATAACATTGAATTCATTAAATTATCACTAATTTCATCATTTCATTAGTTAATACAATCTTCCCATTTGCTTTCTTATATTAGACTTTAACCAAGTATAACAAGCTACATTATTTCAACTAATTGTCATTTCCTTTCTTCCTTTTTGTTTTATGTTATTGTTAATTTTTATTACAATTGCTCTTTTAAATTCTAACATTCACTTCATTATCAATTATAAGATTTTCATTTCTTTCTACATTAAATTACAAAAATCTTATAATTTAACCAAATTAAATCATCGAAATTTATGGGTCGTTACAGTTGTATTAGAGAGAAACCAAGGAAACCTTTTTACCTATTCTCACTTGATCTCAACCCATTATCTCCAAACCAATTCCCTATGTTTTAGCCATCCCTAGACCTTCGCAAAACTGAAATTTTACAGCCCTAATGATGAGCCTTAAACCCATCTAAGCCCAAGCCAAAATACTATGCAATTAAATCTAATTTAATCGCCTGTCAATATTGCATTGATTGATATATTTATAACTGTTATAAATATATATAGCATTATTTATTTATCAAATCAATACAAATTTTATAATTAATATTTCATAAATATTAATTAATTTAATTAATTTTGTAACAATTATAAACTAAGTAAATCGTTCGGTCTTAAGGGAATTTATCATTTCGGTTGTGTAACTCTTGAGTGTAAATTTGGTCAGCGAATAACATCAAACTATTATAATGTTAACGTTCACGCGTCACTTAGCAGATGGTGTGACATTATGACCAAATTTATCGCTTACTCATTTTCGGTAAAATCCAATTTTAGTTTAATAAGCATTACCCGGTTGTGACTTTTTTTTACACCAATTCTCTTTGTCAAAACTATATCATTTTGGACTTATGGAATTTGGTAATGGTCAAAATTCAAAACTCATCTACATTCAACTTTATCGTCTAAATAAAAAGTCATTGGTTCAATAATAACAATTATTATTAATCGAAACGCTGTAGCCAGAGACTTTGACTTTGAGTTTACTATGACACTAACCACATATAAATGAAGAGACGAATCCTCTCTTGAATATCACTTCACTTCCAATACTTCCACTCAACCCAAATATAATCATCGATGAACGCCATGCCATGATTTGGCTATAATCAAAGCAGAGCTTTCATATTGAAGATCCACAGTATTATCAAGTCGAGAGAACTATGTAAATTAGTCACATCGATATTTTCTGTTTGACCTTAGTTATATTAACCAGCAGAAAACTATCGAGTGACTCATTCCATATTTATCCAATAGCTATTAGTACGTAACCCCTAGGTGCCCCCAGTAGTCATGAGTAATACACTGCCCAACATTTGGAGAGCGTTACGTACTACGGTCTCAACGGATACAACGATATCCAATCTCGATGCATCTTGACTAGGAACATTTAAAATGATATATTTATTTCATTGTGATAAATTACTCACGGATACAGCATTTTTTAACTACTATCACAAAATATACCATTTATGGATTTTTCTATTAAACATGCTTTTAATTAAGTTAATTAATTAATATAATCACATTAAATCAAATATATAATAGGAAGAAAATACCTTTTATTTCGAACAAGATTGGTCAACAAGTTAGATATATGTAACAAATACACAATTGCCTTTAAAGCATGCCCTGACTCTATCAGTAGTTGTAGTATAAGAAATAAATAATATGTATTAGGTGAATAGTGGACCTCCGAATTCAGTACGCCATTATGGTAATGGTGGAAATAGTGGCAGCATACCATATAACACTTATTAATTGCATCAAGTTAAGAAAATTGTTTTCTAAAACATACCGAACATTATTTATATAATAGTGACTATTTTTCGATGTCAATTGAAAAATAGACATAGTTATATTTCAATGTGAATATTACTAATACTCCTTATGAAAACTATACTGTGATGTTTGTTTTCATAACAAAATGATGCATTGAAAAATAATGAGGTATCTAAAATTATTTACAATTATAGACTAAGTTGTAGCTTTGAAAAAATAATTTTTATTTTATGATTATGAATCACATGATGCTAGTAATTATATCTCAAACAACTAAGGGTCGTGCACCCATTTAGTGGGAATGTCATAAGAGTTGATGAACTCTACGGATTAATACATATATACAATCGTAAGTCCATTAATATCGAAACGGACCCACGTACTTCGTCATATTCGTTGATGAATTATCATAGATACTGACATGTATATATGATACTTATGTATAAGTCTATGATAAGCTCATAGAATAACAATAAAAGTAAACAATATAACATGTGACAGAAATGATACAATTTGATCGAATAAGCAAGTACATTGGAAAGAGTTTCGAATGTATCTAAACAAATAAAGGTTCAATCTCAAAGGTCATGCATCCCTACAATACATAATGATGTGTTAATAAGGAGTAATCAAATTTTATTTTAAAAGCACGATTAATGATGAGTGAAGTTGAGTTAAACTTTTTATAAGGTGCATGCTTAAAAGAAGTACACAAAGGTTAAAATAATATCATCCAAAGAATATTTTACAAAACCATACAAGACAAGAGTTTATAAGAAATCCTTACATATCATAGGTCAATGAGGTGGCAAGCCGTGAGAATCAAAAAACTGCACGTAATAAGTGTATGTAAGGGATCTTGTATGAATCATCCCAAGATAATTTTATGAACTATAATCATTGTATGTCTAATTTATGTTGTGAACATAAATATATTTTGAACTAATGCAAAATCAGTTTTATATAAACCAATTCATAAAATGATTATGAACGTCATCCATTGCATTGAAAAACAACTGTTGTTTCAATAAATGCCAACTTCGCAGCGAAGGAATTCCTTTAAGAAATTATCGGTATAGAATGAATTTGGAAACGATCTAAGGATAAAACTAATTACAAGGGATGAAATAAAATTGACCGAACCTAAATGAACACAATACATTAAAACATCTAATGAGTATTCTTGTACATTAAAGAGAAACAGTGAGTTTCTTGTCAATGTCAATAATAAATGATCTTCGGTTGTTTAATTAAACCGTTAAGTGTATTGACTCTATGATACGCTATGATGCGCAAATCGGAAATAGATTTCAAGTACATTATTAAAATATAATTTGATAGTTGTACCCGAAGGAATATGATCCATTGGCCCCAAATATATATTTAAGAGAAAGACAAATACAATTGGAATATAGCAAGCCATCTTGATAAGAATAACATCAATAATTTCAATTGTTGAAATTAATGTAACAGATTCACTTTCAATGCACTCGAGTTGGTTCGGATTTTAAACTCTGATATGCAATTAACAATCATTTTATTTTCCACATGTCAAAGGCACATCATTGATTTTGCTTTTGCAAAAACCTTCTGGATTCCGTTTATCAACTCTAATTCCATATTAGCAACCAATACCTTGAGTAGTTTATCGGGTAGGTAAAAATGCCTTAGTTTTCGAAGAGTCCATTTATAATTATCTTTTCTCATGCGCTAAAAAAACATGAGCAATGCTAAAAGTCCTACCAATATATGTCACATCCTAACCATTTATGGTAATGATATATTATAGTGGTTTGTTTTACATGTGCAATCAAGAAGCGATATATAGATGGAAAACGCTCACACAATACGTTTAACAATGTTATTATTTTCATTTTATTTGAAATACGATTTCGATAGATTCCTCCTCTTTCGCAGCCTAATTGCAACCTTCGTTTCTTTTGGGATCATAATTTATTGTTTTTGACGATAACGATAACAATGTTCAATTTTTCCCCTTGTACTTATACTTTGCACCAATGCACCAATGCATTTCAAAAATCATAAAGATAAAATTATAAACAAAAAACCATTACATAATACTAATTTTTGTAAGCATATGATATGAGCAAATGTTTATAAAAAAATTACTCGATCAATTTTAAAATCGTTTGACAAATCAACTTGTATTAGTTTATATGCATTCGATTGATCATCTTCTGCATATGACTCATTTTCATAATCCATCATTTCCTCACTGTTCATTGCTTTATCAACTTTAATATCATTGTCGACGTCGAAATCATAACAACCGATCAGTTCATAAAACATCAATTATACATTAAAATATCCAACTAAACAAATAAATCAACAAATTAATCGTAGAAAATACTTATATTGGAAAGTTCAATCACAATACCATCAACCTAACATCCTCGACTATTTTGTAGCCCACAAAATCATTATGAAAGGCCTAAAAATTCATCTATTAAATTCTTCAAATAAGCCTATAAACTAAATAATTACATATGCATAATTATTTGATTTAGATCTAAGCACTCTTTATTCGTTTCGTAATTGGAGTTCATCAAAACATTTGTCTTGTATCAATCAATCAACAGAATCATAACAAAACCATAAACGTTATTTATAAATACCACGAAAAAAATTGAGCAAAACAAAGAAAATAAATATTGATTGAAATAGTAAAAAAAACATAAAAAATCAAGGATTACTGGGTCAAGTGATAGAATCTCTATATAATGATGGTAGAGGTCCCGAGTTCAAGACTTGAGATAACAAAAACGAGTGTTTTGTTTGAATAAAGTTTAGTCTTGCTAAAAAGAATCAAAATAAAAAATAAAAAATCTATCTATTAAACTTAAAAGCATAATTGTCAAATTATGCATGTGGCTTCACAGAATTGTGAGTTTTTTAACATCTGCTCTGCCGTTCCGTTTCCCATTTTCCGTTCACTAAATTTTTAATAAAATTTCAAAGCATTTCTGAAAGTTATTAGCCCCAACCCAAATTTGGTCCCAAATTACTTCATTTCATCTCATATATTACTCTTCCCGTTTTGCTGTCAACCGCCATCCAAGCTAATCCCACCTCAATTACACTCGGATACTTAAACCCAACCCAGATTTCGCCCCTTCGCTTCGTTGTTCTTGCAGTCATGACCCCTACTCAAATACCTTTCCTAATCTTACATCAGCATATACGGCATTTAAAGGCTCAAATCACAATTCGATTGGAGTAAAAGCAGGTATTGGTAATCTTATTTGCTCCTTTCTCTTCGACTTATATTTGTCCGCAGATGTACCTTTGCTTTAGTCGCACTTTCTATTAAATTTATTTATCCCTCCAATTTCTACTTCCAGTTGTCCACAAATCTTTTTTGTTAATCCTGATTATTCCTTCAATTTTTGCTTACGGTTGTCGACAAATATAACTTGCCTAACAGGGTTAAACTTCGACCAAATTCTATGCTGGTTTGACGAGTAAGCAGTCGTTTGAAAAAGGGTTGGCGGTTAGGAAATGGCTGCATTAGATTACTACAGCAACCATTGTCGGTTTATTTATCGCAACCTTTCACCACTTAATTCACAGAATATGGTTGCCTACTGGTTGAAGGTAAGAATATATCAGTCCGCTTTCCTGAGTTTTTGTTTATTTAAAGTTGGACAAAGTTAGACTGATTATTGTTGAAATAATTTTGCATCCATGGTAAGCCAAATTATGTTCATGGGTTTGCTGAGTGTGCTGCTGAATATCATAAGCCATACATTTGAATAATATATCTGCAAAAAGGTGATTGAGATTCCACTGTAATGTTTGTGAAATCAGTCCATTTACTGCTGCTGTAAAATTACTTAATTCGTTACTGTGATATTCGTCAATTCAGTTCATTTACCGTGTTGTAAAAATTTCCATTTTTTTAAATTCCAGCGGATATTTTTGATGCCCTTATGTTGCATTCCAACAACTTTCAACAACTGTAAACGAATTTTCATTCTAATATTTTAAGAAACAGTTTCTCTAATATCTATGTACATGTACAACATTCATATTACATTTCTTTTCCACTCTGTAATTTGTTCTCCATTTTTTTTGTATTTTTTTTTTTCCAATGTACTTCAATTGCTATTCCTTTAGTACAATTCACGTACTCCCACTATTTAGGAACATTGTGAATTGCTGCTGTAAATACATATTTAGGATCGATATTTAGTTTTGAAAAATTATTAACTAATTGTTTCATACCCCTTTACACTTTTAGTACACAAGACAATGAGTGCATTTCTTATAACCCGTCTTATTACATTTGATATTCATTACCTGTTTAGTACAAATATTTATAGCACGGTATTACTTTCTAAATGCCATTTAACCATGTTACCGATCTATTAAGAACATGATAACAAATCTAAATTGCTTGTGGCTAGGCCTATCAACGGATACTTTTGGATGCAGATAGTGTCATATCCGCATCCGCGGATACGGACGGATATCGGATAATTATTCTATCTGCTAACGACTGATAAATCGAGAAATATAAATATAAATTTTAAGTTTAACATACATTTTTTTCAATCCAATTGATTATAAAAATGTTAAATATAAACAAATATTGCGATAATAAATAGTTTTGAGCAGTTAATAAACATAAAGTGCGTATAATATAAACTACTAACTTAATAAAACAATAAATAAATATCTTTCATTATACTAAAATACACATAATTTATACTATAATTTTGACAAAGACCGGACGGATAATTTTCGGACGCGGATGTCCTCGTATCCGCATCCGCATCCGTTTTTTCAAATATCGGATATTATCCGCTTTTTAGATAAGGATGCAGACGGATTTCGGATTTTTCAAGTATACATTGACAGCCCTACTTGTGGCTGAACCAACTACTGCTGCCATGCATGCAATTTCATGTACACCTCAAACCAATTACAATCAAACTGCAGTTTACCGAAGATGATATATCGCATTGAGAAAATTTATGCCCAAAAGTTAACACATCGTATCAATGAAATCCATTACGTAAAAATACGCTCTTTTTAACATACACTTTCACTACACAAGTTCCTTTAGCTATTTCATTTTTTAATACATAAAAATGCAAATTATTGAGGGAACTTTTACTTTGGTTTTAATCAGCGCATATATGTTAATATTATTTTGTGTATAGTATAAGGAAGCACCAATCAAGTAGCTCTACCAATGCATTGTACGAGTTGTGTATGTATTAATGTATGTATGTATTATATGTACTAAAATATATGTCCTGCCAACCAACTATTTTCTGCGCTGATAATTCATTTGCTGCAACAGTTTTCAAAGTTGTAATGTAATGGGTTCCACAACCAATATTGAAAATAAAACCAGTTTGTGCAGACTTAACTATTTTATGTGGACTGTCCATATGTATATGCATGAATACTGACCAGTATTGCAGACCTGCAAATGCATTGCAATTGTCAAACTACAATCACTATCCTGGCATTATTGAAATGGTGTAAAATTGAACTTCTATTCATAGTTTTCCTTTTATTTTATTTTTACTTTGATATGACTGAGATCTATCACAAGCAGCCATGATGGGTGTTCAATTTGATTTTAAAATCTTCTATCAATGGCTGTATTTTGGATATTATTTATTTGAGTTCAGTTATTTCAATTTATGCATTTTATAGGTTTATTCTCCAAAAAGGCTGGATTTGTTTCAGATTGGAGTTCTTCCAATACTTTTTGTAATCTATTGCTATATTCCTTCAGTAAGGTGTTTTGAGATGCATACATTATTTTGCTAGATAAAATATTATTACTTAGTACGACTGCAATAACTTATATGAGTTTATATAAAGTATAAACGATAAGAAGTCGTTTTACAAAATTAGAGAAGGAAATGGGAAAAAAAAAAGAATAATGCAGCAGATAGAAGCTATGTAGATTGCATTAGAAACTAGGATTTAAAATAAGAAAATGTTTCCGTCTTGTGATGCCAGCGATCACCATAGAAATTCGATTTATGCTTTTAGCAGGTTAACAACATATGATGACGGATTTAGCTAGCTTAGCCGTCTGTTATTGTGAGCGTACACGTGCCATTGTTGTACTGCCTTCTTCTTCCAGCTAATTACCCAACCACCTTTTTTTACCTTTGTCAATGACCGCCTTTATACCTCTTATCCATTTCTAAACTTCTGAGTCTTCTGCATGTATGCAAACCTATTACAATCGAACTGCAGTATTTTGAAGAGAATATAACACATTGAGAAAGTTTATGCTCAAAAATTAACATATCATATAAATGAAATCCATTACGTATAATTATGCTCTTTTTAACATAAACTTTGACTACACATGTTAATTTAGCTATTTCATTTTTTAATATACAAATGAAAGTTAATGAGGGAACTTCTACTCTTGTTTTAATCGGAGCATATATGTTAATATTGTTTTGTGTATAATATGAGGAAGCACCAATCAAGTAGCTTTACTAGTGCATTGCACAAGCTGTATATGTATTAATGTATGTATGTAATACATGTATGAAAATACGTATCCTACCAACCAACTATTTTCTGCACTGATAACTCAATCGTTGCAACAGTTTGCAAAGTTGTAATGTAATGGGTTCCGCAACAGATATTGAAAATAAAACTGATTCATGCAGACTTAACTATTTTATGTGGATTGTTCATATGTATATGCATGAATACTGATCAATGTAAGAGCCCTGCAAATGCATTGCCTTTGTCAAACTATACTCTTTATCTGATGCTATTAAAATGGTGTAAAATTGAACTTCTATTCATAGTTTTCCTTTTAGTTTTTTTTTACTTTGATACGACTGAAATCTATCACAAACGGCCATGATGGGTACCAAATTTGCTTTTAAAATTCTGTTTCTAATGACCGCATGTTGGGTATTATTTCTTTGATTTTAGTTATTTTAATTAATGTAATTTACAGGTTTATTCTCAAAAAAGGCTGGAAGTTTGATTCAGAGAAGAGTTCTTCCACTAACTTTTTGCAGTCTGTATTTTGAGATGCATACATTATTTTGCTAGATGAAAATACTGTTACTCAATATGGCTGTGGTAACTTATATGAGTTTATATAGACGATATGAAATCGTTTTAATTTTTTTTATAGAACTCGTATAAGATGTTTCATTTTATTTTATTTTATTCCATTTTGGTTTTAAAATTTTAAAATAATCGATGTACATGTAACTGATTGCCAGATGTACCATAATAAGTGTCATCTATCCATACGATTTTTTGAGTCACACTATCAAAAACTTTCAGCTAGTATATGCTTATTGTAATGTAAAAAGGTATGCTTGGTGTAGGTTGTATGAGTATGTCAAAGGTTTTCTATTCCCACTATTGCCTTTGAATAGGTTGTCAAAGGTTCTATAAATTAACTGAACCTTCAATTTTTGTACCATGAAGCAGTTTTTCCTCTAGTGAATCAAAAACAGAACACGTTAATTCAAAATATTTTAAAAAAAAAATAGTATATGATCTCTTATTGGACTTCATTACCATATGCTTTTTTTTTGATTGAAAACAGCTGAAATAAATTTGGATGCATGTTTATTTAAGACCTTGAATATTAGATTTTAATGGTTCTTTCTGTTTATGATTTGGTTTGCAGTTCTTTACCTCAACGAGCCATCGAGGCTGTTGGTCGACGTACCTTCAGCCTACAACCATTACCTTCCAACTTTGGTTTACGAAACCTAAACAAGTATTAATACATACTCTTCACGATCACATTTGTCTGCTACTATTCTTCTTCTTCAGACACAATTGCAACCAATGCTTATAATATTTGTAATATTGATGGACAGAGGTATCCTTCAGAAAAATCCAAGTGGCCGAATAAAAGAAGAATGCAAGTGGTGGTTGTTCACCTTGGGAAGAAGGAAAATGTAGCATGTACAGTCCCAGCATTGAGCCATATATATTGGGTTAGCAACTTATCATACTAGCCCATGTGGATGCAAAACTATATGGTAATAAATACAAGGTAAATTGGCTGAAATTATTTGTATATGATTTTCTAGAGTCTACAAGTTCTCTTATTGGTTTGATATTGCAATCTATTACTTTATATTAAAGCAGGAACCTTGCACTGCTGACGTGGACTTCCCTTCTGCCCTCATTTCAAAATGCTGATACCGTATTCAACTCCGCCTTTTTTTTTTGCTCCCTCGGTCACATGTTCTACCAGGTGCTCCCTCACGCGATCTGCAACTGCCTTCCCCGTCCACCCCGTTTCACTTCCTCCTTCCTACCAACCGCTCCATTTCAATTCCTCCTCCCACGCACGTTGCATCCACTTTCCATCCTACCCTCCATCTTGCCTACCGGATCATCGCCTCCTAGCACAGCTGTCTACCTGTCTCCCCCCTACCACCACCCGTCTTTTCCCCCAAAAACACTTGCCCTTCTGTAGATCATCTTGTCGTTTGCCCAGATGAGTAGATCCCGCCCTTCGCCCATCCTCCGCCTTACCCCTGCGTAAGCTGTACAGGTAATTGCTTCCTTACTATGTCGGTTCCAAGAATTAATTTCTGTCGCTCCGATTGATAACGTTTGATCCGCCGACTATACCCAAGATGTTCGCATAAATTACTGACTCGTGCTGGCCTGCTAAATTTTTGTTTCCTGCTTGCATAGATGTTACTTACCTTTTCCTAGTTCATTCTTTTACTCAGTTATGCTCTGCGCTACATTGGAAGTTGTTTCATTAATGAATATCTTCTGTGCATTGTGCAAATATTATTGTTATTTTTTTTTTTTAAATACACTTGGTATAAGATCAATGTACAATAATATTGAGAAGGAAATTTGTGTTACACCGTTTGATGCATTAGGGAGCAATGGATGAAGCTTGGATGGATAGGCGTGGTAAACCAAATAGATATAACTACATTAAGCTGCCCGATAGATTTTTAAATGAAAGTAAAAAAACGCATCTTATAAAATGGTATTAAGGTAAACACCTGACAACAGTAGAACTACATACTGTCATATTTGGTTAATTGAAATGTGATTTGAAACATGTTAATTAACAAAAAAATACATATAGTAGAGGGGATAATGCAAAACAAAATCAGATGTTGGAATTCAGCCATGTACTTTCTGGGGTACTCAAATAAATTGAAACATCCAAAAAGAGAGTATGAAGAACTAGGGTAAGGTTGAAGAAATTTGAGAATGGTTTAGCATTTAGGGTGGGAGGGGAAATTGGTTTTGATAAGTACACAAATTTTGAATATGGGTAGTGTTTCTTTCACTACTATAAACCCACTGTTGATATAAGATAGCATGATTTAAAAGTGTGGTCAATATATTTAGCATCCTATTTTGTTGTTTTCATTAAAAATGAGATTTCTGGTTTTGCCAAATGAGTTTTGCATGGATATATTAAATATACATGTGCAATCTCAGTTAAATTTCAGATTTCGTCTTCTGGGTTTATATGATATTGTATTTTGTGAAATTATAATCATTTCCAACCTTAAAGGGACTTATGAAGTTTAGACTGACATCCATGTAAAGCATTCCATAGCAAAATTAAAGTATTGTTAAATTATTTGATATTTATACCAAGACTATGAGATTTTTTACCCTTATTATTGATACCAAAATTGTCATGCGGTTGTCAAATTACCACCAATCCAGAATACGTAATGGTACTTTATTTAAAAAAAAGGATACAGTTCATCACAGGTTCATTAGAAGGGGGAATTTAGTTGAGCAAGTCAAGCGACCCGGTTCAACTTGAGCAAGTTGAGAGAGTGGTCCTAAAAAAAGGTAAAAAGCTAAAACAAAGTTAACTATCTTTTGGTGTCCATCAACTTTAATTAAGTACGTGTATATCCAAACTGTGCACAAAAATCCCGTCTTTTGTCCAATTTGTCAGTGAATATTTACAAATCCATTTAAGTACGTATGGTATAGCTGGTGCTCATTCAATCGCACACAGGACAGTAGCCTTTGAAGCCAATAGACCTTGATGAATTATTGGTCATTTATTGCATTAAAATATATTTTATTTCCAAAGTATTGGTGGAATCCTTTTTTTCTTCACATGTTGAAGTCTTAAAAAAATACATGCTCGATGATGATGTTACATCTTGCTTTATCAAGTTAGGGATGTAACCTAACAGCAAGATTCCATAAGTTTTGGAACATTGCGTTATATAATCTATTTTGTTGCTTACTACGTATTATTTCAACTGCAATTCATATTTGTGCGACCGACAAATTGTGGAATCGGTGAGCATGTTATGCCTGCCTGATAAACAAGGAAGAGGAAGTGTTTGTTGTCATTTTCGATGTTCATGTATACAAATTACATTCATCTTTATCCTATATGCATGTCTCAACCTTGGTATGTCTTCCAATTTTAATTGTATTTTCCCCCACCTTTTTAAGTTTACCATTTAAAAAAAATAGTTTAACATACAAGGGGTGCATTGTTTACAGTGATGATATTTTGGATTTCCCTGACTAAATGTTCTTACAAACTGTATATTTAGAATCATCGATTGTGTTGTCCATGAGGAAACAAAATCCTATAGATTTATTTTTCCCCATGTGCCGCTATTGAATGTTTAAAAGTGGGTTACAATCCAAATTAGCCGTGTTATGTTCTCTAATTTGGATTGTTTTATATACTCAAATTATACCACAAGTTTGATATATATTTTTTATGTATTTTTTTGCATCACAAATTTAGTTAGGGAAACTATGAAATCCTTCCTAAACCTTACTTGATATTGTCTTCTTTTTAGTCAAGTTGAAATGTTTGTATACATTTACTTTGTTGTTAGTATGAACTAATCAGGGTGTGGTCATTGTTATATGGGCGTTTTTATTATGTCAATGGGTTGTTGTAACATTGGACCAATAGTATGTGCTTACGGTCATTTAAAAATGAACAAATCTTTGTTTGATGAACTGTTAACTGTCCAGTTGATTTGCTCAAATATTGGTGTAATTGCTTGGCAAACGTTTGTCTTCAATTTGGTTTTATAGTTGATGTATTATGTGTGTGTGCATAATTTTAAGTTGTAACAGAAGTAATCACTTCCCCATTCATATCAACATAATAGAAAGCATCAACATACTAAATATAATCATTTCTTTTGAGCATCTCACAAAAAAAATGACATTACTCTATTTTTAGAAATATTAAAATAATTTATTTATTTTGAATTAGCCATTATACTAATATTATTCATGAAGACATTAGACATTGAATAATTTGAATGACAGAGAGTGTTGATTAATGATTTTAGGAGACAAGCTACGATTGTTGGAGCTGTTTTAAGAGCGATGGCAAAATCACAACATGCTTCAAGGACATTATAAATTGTCATACACAAAGGATTCTTTTTTCCATTCATGATTTTCTCTATTGAAATGTGAAATTATAGTGTATCAGTACATGTTGCATGATATATATTTGCATATAACCAGCTACTGAAATCTGCTGTTGTTCGAATACTTTTTCGTGGAAAAAGCCGTCTGATCTTTGTCATTTGACTTCACTTGAGGAGGTATGCAACTTAATTTCATTTATTTATCAAGCAAATTTTTTTCCCTGCTACTCTTCCTTTCAGTTGAGTGTTACCCGATGATTATGTGGCGTAGGGGAATAGATATTCATTGGTAATGTCATTGTTTCAATCATTTTTATCGATAGCTCATCAGTAAATGATGCGTGTAATTAATGAATTTTTTCCATTGAAATATGCATAGCTAATAAATTGAAATAATGACGTCGATATAGTTTGCATTTGTATTATTTACTTCAAATTCTGTTGCCTGGCATTTACATTTCTCATTATGTTACCTGTCGGTACCATATGGTTTGCATCAGGTGTATCTTACAGTAATGTATATTATAACAATGTATTTCCTACTGTAATAGTTAGCTCTATATGCATGCTTTTGTTTTGTCTGCTTCAAATGCCAGATCTATAAGCATATGGTTTCACAGGCCTCATGCTTTTGGTTTACTGCTCTTTCAACTTCAGATTTTATTATTTTAGTTGTGTTTATTTCCATCCAATTTACAGTATTCCTACATGTTCACTTTATCCATTAATTTTTATACGCCGTGCAATTACGTTAAAATATGAGTCGATATGTTAACCGGGTTTTTCTTTTAGTTTACTCCGTGTTTTTAGATTTTTGATCGGATCAGGAGTTCTTCATTACACTTAACTGGGATATACATTGATTCTCCGTTTAAGATATATTTTTTTACTACATGCAGTGAATTGATTTTTCTACAGGCCTGTTCATCAACATGTTTCTCTAGCTAATACACACGTACATATTTCTATATAATAATTTGAATTTTATCCATGTTTCAGGTCCACATATCTTCCGTGATCTGACAGGACTGATGAACATTACACCCTCTTACTCTTTGCCCAAGCAGTTCGTGGAACCATTTTTTACGTATTCAATAAAACTTCACCCACTCAGGTATGTACATAATAAAGTTATACTTTGTTCTTACATTCGTAGATAACTACAAGCGCAAAATAAATTTACTGAATGCTTATACCTGCTCATATAATTTGTTTATAGCTGTGGTCTTTTTAGCATATATGTATGAGCAAATATGTGGGATGAAGAAATTTGAGAATGGTTTAGCATTTAGGGTGGGAGGGGAAGTTGGTTTTGATAAGTGGTTACAAAAAATTATAGTTCGCACAGATTAGTATTTTGAAATAGTGGAGCACGGGGATTTTAACAATGTTCATTTACAACACTGTCTGTGAAACACGATTTCAGTAAATAGGTAATTGACAATCTGTCATATTTGGTTTACTGCTCTTCAACTTCAGATTTTATTATTTTAGTTGGATATATTTTTTTCATCATTTTGTTAACTATGGCTTAAACCCACTTATTGACTGTTAGCAGTTTTAATTAACAGCAATCATATAGTATTTTTCCACTCAATGCATAAGTTGTATTAACGGTTGGTGATTATGAATGTAATACTGCAATGCTTGGGTCTTAGTAATAGAAACCGTTCGAATTGATAGATTTACTTAAATGCACAAAGCTCTATGGTATGAACAAAAACCAGTGTTAGTATGAATGTATGGTTTCGGAGCTTCCATTGTATGGGATTTAACTTAATCTTTACTCATGCCTATGATTACTGACTGCATTCATGACAGTTTTGTTCTATGTTTCTTACGGTCCTTTCGAACTCTGTCTACTTTATGGTGTCGATGCAAACTGGATGAGCATTGCATAAGCTGTTGTTTGTTTATTGCACAACAAAGGAAGACTGGACGTTTGATTTTGCTGTCATACATTAGGATGTTGCACACGCGTTCGTGTCATCAGTCGGTACACATGCTTTTCATACCAACTTTGTGCACAATGATCTGCCGCTTGCAGCTAGATTAATGTTTCTGCACGATTTGCATGATGCCTTATCCATGTTGCTCTGTCTATCCTCATCCTTCATTCATTTATATGCCCAGATATGCAAGTATGCTAGAGCAAGGTGCAGGATGCTGCTGAGTTGGAAACGGGAAAAAAACGTCATACAACCAGATGGATGAGTTGCAGACACTGTTGTCGTGATTTCATAGACATGTCCCTGCATAACTTCTCCGACTTTCTTTGTCGCCGACATGAGGAGGAAGCTATTAAATTCATTTCAATCAACCGATCATACCAGCGACAACGTTATTATCCTTTTACTACCTTTTTTTTATCCGTCAGACTGTGCATGTTGTACACGACCATTTAATAATTGTTGTGTTCTGTTTGCAGTTTGTCGGCTACATCGCTATTACACACTTCAACAGCTTAGGTACAAAAAATTGTGGACAACATCTGTGGGTAAGATCGATTTCACTCTTAATCTGCTATGGGACATTGACAGAACACCGAACGTCTCATGTACAATGTGTCCGTTGTAGGTTATTTCGTGTTTTCGATATTCTAAGCATTGCTATATGTTATTGCAGGGAATCGCCGCCCAACAGGGTGTCCCACCGACTCATTCCCGGCCTCATTTGACTTAGCTGAGCGTGGGAATGGCATGCCTCTGTCTGCTGCATCGCAGTCTTCCTGTCTTTCTGCAGTTGCGAGTTACGGGTGGCGTACGTAACTTACAGTAACTTGGTTATTATAAATTGCATTGACTGTTCAAACAGTTACAACGTTTTTTTGCTGAATATGCAGGCAGAATGTTTTCCGCACACAGTTTTGGCCCACCATCATGTACATGTTCATACTGTGGAGCCTTGCTATGGTTTAAAGAAAGGGTAAAAAAGGGGAGTACAAATTTAAACCCAAAATTTTCAATATGTTGTCGGAAGGGAAAGCTTCAGCTTCCGTCTTACCAACCAGCCCCCGATTATTTAATGGACCTTCTAGACTATAATGGTGGATCTGTCTATAAAGAATTTCGGCGACATATACGGCTTTATAATTCTATTTTTTCTTTCACCTCGATGGGTGGGAATGTTGATAACTTCACCAATACCAGCCGTGGTCCGTATGTCTTCAGATTAAACGGTCAAAACCACCATCGAATTGGATCGCTTCTACCGATGACGGGAAAACCAAAATTTGCTCAATTATATTTCTATGACACAAGTAATGAAGTCAATAATCGAGTTTCGTCGTGTGGTGAAAGTGTGGCGCAAAATTTAGATGTGGGTATTGTCAACAATCTAATATGCATGTTCAACCAGTGTAGTGAGCTGTCCAAAGTGTTTAGAATGGCTAGAGAAAGGTTTCATGCGTTGGAATACCAGCCTATCACTGTCAAGACTGTTGGAGAGGCATTGTAGGGATGGACGTCAGTACAATTTACCTACTTCGTCCGAGATTGCAGCATTGATTGACAACTCAAATGCTGATGCGTGTGGCTGTCGTGATATTGTGATTGAAGATAGGAATGTGGTACTAAAAAGGATTAGTGAGAAGCACCCTTCTTTTATGTCTATGCAATATCTGCTTTTGTTTCCTTATGGTGAGGATGGTTTCAGGTGTGATATACAATATAGAGAATTCGATGTACTTCCAGAAACTGAAAGAACAACCGTAACGATGCGGGAATATTACGCCTATCTCATTCAGCGGAGATTAGAAGATGGCTCTGTTCTGTTGTGGGGTGTAGGCTTTTCCACCAGTTCATTGTTGACAGTTACACATGTATCGAAGAAGACAGACTGTCGTGGGTGAAGAGTAACCAAAGTACATTACGCTGTTAACTGTACAAGGGTCTACAAGATGCTATTACGGCTGGTGACACAAGCGCACACGCGATGGGAAGAAAAATTGTTCTACCCTCCTCTTTCACAGGAGGTCTTAGGTACATGGTGCAAAACTACCAAGATGTTATGGCCATCTGTCGTTGAGCGGGATCACCAGATTTTTTTGTAACTTTTACGTGCAACCCAAAGTGGCCTGAGATTGAAATGGCTTTACTCAACATTCCCGATCAGAGAGCTGAGGATAGACCGGATATTGTTTCCCGTGTTTTCCACATGAAGCTTATGGAGCTA
The DNA here is from genome assembly GCA_030765085.1 of Allium cepa. Taxonomy (NCBI): domain Eukaryota; kingdom Viridiplantae; phylum Streptophyta; class Magnoliopsida; order Asparagales; family Amaryllidaceae; genus Allium; species Allium cepa. Next base: position 628,468,017 of record CM060932.1, on the reverse strand, counting down.
CTGCGCGACATAAGGACAGAATGTCATTTTGGTAAAGCCAAAGCACGTAAGTCTCACAAATTCTTACTACTTTCACACGTTTTTAACGTGAGCTTTCGCCGACTTATCTTATATTTTGTTTCTTTTTTTCCCCAGTTGTTTACACAATTGAATTTCAGAAAAGGGGACTACCGCATGCTCACATTCTTATCTTTCTGTTTGGCGATCAAAGGCCAACGATTGTTGATCAAGTTGGCGCAGTGATTAGTGCTGAGATACCAGATAGACATGTTGATCCGTTTGCTTATCAGTAGCGTGTCAGTACATGATTCACGGTCCATGCGGTTACGAAAATCCTGGATGTGCTTGCATGGTCGATGGTTATTGTTCCAAGCATTATCCTAAATAGTACAGGAGTGAAACCAGTTTTGACAAATTTGGATTTCCTATGTACAGACGACGCAACAATGGGTTGTCCACCAAGACGTCAAATGGATTTGTGCAGGACAACGGTTGGGTTATACCTCATAATGTTGATTTAGTTGTCAAATATCAGGCTCATATCAATGTAGAGATATGCAACAGAGCACGATCCGTCAAATACCTGTTTAAGTACATCAACAAGGGGCACGATAGAGCAACTGTTGTTATTGAAGATAGTGTAAACAGAGAATGCACGTTTGTTCGGGAGGTTGATGAAGTAAAAAATTATTTGGGCTGTAGATATATTTCAGCTTCAGAAGCATCGTGGCAAATTTTTGATTTTGATGTTCAGTACTGCACTCCAACGGTGGAGAGGTTAATGTTTCATTTGCCGGGAGAGCAAACTGTATACTTTGATGAGACAGAACAATTGAATGATGTACAAGGCATGCATAATGTATGCAAAACTATGTTCACTCAGTGGTTGCAGACTAACAGAACGTGTCCCGCAGCTCGCCAACTTACTTATGTCAATTTTCCTACTAAGTGGGTATGGGATAGGTCTATTAAAGAGTGGAGGATGAGGCAAAAAGGAGAGTGTATAGGTCGGATATACTATGCACATCCTACCTCCGGGGAGAAGTTTTATATGCGTATGCTTTTAAATATTGTTCAAGGCCTACATGTTACGAAGACATTAGAACCGTGAAAGGTACTCTTTTCAACACCTTCAAAGACGCATGCCTTGCATGGGGTTTGTTAGATGATGACAACGAGTGGGATGAGGCGTTGACCGAAGCTGCCTCGTGGGCTTCTCCAAACTGTATGCGAGAAATGTTTGCAACATTGTTGTGTTTTTGTGAGGTTTCAAACGCCAAGCAACTGTGGGATAAACATTGGCAGAAGTGTAGCGAGGATATGGAATGGAGATACGTACGCAGGAATGATTGCGAGTCCCAACAGATGTCCTCGAATAAGTTCAGATCAGAAGCCTTAATTGCTTTAGAAAAGATTATGCTCAGAAACAATAGATCGGTAGCCGAGTTTTGGTCCGTAACGGAAGTCGACCTTGGAAATTTTCATTCGGTGGATAACACTCTTCTGCACGACGAGGTGGACTATGACTGTGATTTGTTACGCATGGAATCGCAGCAGTCAGTGCCACTACTAAATTCAGAGCAGAGAATGGTTTTTGACGTCGTAGTTTACTCTGTTCGTAATCGTAGAGGAGGTTTTTACTTTGTCTACGGAAGTGGAGGGACTGGGAAGACGTTTTTATGGAATACTTTAGCCTGCACTATGAGAGCGGAAAGTAGAATTGTACTGGCGGTAGCATCTTCTGGCATTACATCGCTTTTGCTTCCTGGAGGACGAACTGCACATTCAAAGTTCAAAATTCCTATGAACCTCGATGACCTGTCAACTTGCAATATCTCCAAGCAGTCGTGTTTGGCTGATTTACTTAGGCGTACGGATTTGATCATTTGGGATGAGGCTCCTATGGTTCATCGAAATGCACTTGAGGCGTTTGAGAAGTCGTTGTCGGATATAGCCTCTTCTGGCTCAAATAATGATGGTGGTCAAATTTTTGGAGGAAAGACGGTTGTACTGGACGGAGATTTCAGGCAGACACTACCTGTTGTTCGTAAAGGCACCAGAGAAATGATTGTACGCTCTAATATAAGTTTTTCACGACTGTGGCAACAGTGCAAAGTTTTTACTCTAACAATAAACATGAGATTGAAAAATAACAACTTATCGGCTGATGAAAAGTCGAAACTGTCATCGTTCTCTAACTGGATATTAAATGTGGGCGAAGGGAAGGTCAGGTCCATGTCGTTGGATGTGGGTGAAGAACCTACATGGATACAAATACCTGATGAATATCTTATACCGAATACAGATAATGCCATCCATACAATTGTGCAAATGACGTATCCTGATTTGGATATGAATATATTGAAAAAACCGTATTTGCAAGAACGGTGTATTCTAGCTCCAACAAACGATTGTGTTGAAGAAATTAATTCATATGCAATAGATCTTATAAGTGGTGATATGCAAACTTATTATAGTGCAGATTCAATCAGCCTTGTGTCTGATGCAACTGAAGAACATCATCATCTGTATCCTCCTGAATTTTTAAACACGTTGAAGCTTTCAGGCCTACCGAATCATGAGTTACGCTTAAAGGTGGATGTGCCGATAATGTTGATGAGGAATCTTAACCAGAGTCTAGGTTTATGCAATGGAACGAGATTAATTGTTGTGCAACTGTCGAAGAAGGTTATTGAAGGTGAGATCGTAACTGGAAAGAATGTGGGTAGGAAAGTATTGATTTCGAGAATAGTTTTGACATCCGATGACACAAAATGGCCATTTGTCCTGCGTCGACGTCAATTCCCTATTAAAGTTTGTTTTGCAATGACGATTAACAAAAGCCAGTGTCAAACTTTGGAACAGGTTGGAATTTATTTGCCAAGGCCAGTTTTTACACATGGACAGCTTTATGTAGCGCTGTCTAGAACAACTTCTACAGGCTGAAGATATTGCTTGGGACTTCTAAACCGGGTTTTCAGAATTACACGCAAAACGTTGTATATAGGGAAGTCTTTAGCAACATTTCTGGTATGATTTTTTTTAATTTGTCATTCATGGTTTTAAGTCACTGGTTTTATACATCACATTACACCTACTGTGAGCTGATATTCAAAGTGTATCAAATTTAAAAGGTATGGAAGGTGCATACGAACCCAATGATGATTTATAACCGACGTTGCAGGGTTCTAACAACCGTATAAGGTAATTTGTGTACATCAATTTATTCCACATTTTGAATTCTATGTATTGTTCAAACTGTCTGATGTACAACTGATTGATTTGGTAATATTGTTGTTTATGTACTGGATATCATTTTCCTCCACATACGGGAGTGGGGTACGAAATATTTTTCTACATATATCAGCATACCTGCATCCTGTGTAATAGTGTGAACTCTGATATACAACTTTTACACAAATGACATTACTTCTTGGTCGCACATGCTTTCGGTGATGATGTATTTTAAATTTGTTGATGTTGGCAGCACTGATTTTGGCTGTTGTGTTGTACAGTAACATGTTCAGATTAGTTGTAAAAAAATATTTCTTTCAAATTTCAACTCAGTATGATGTGTGATGTATGTGTAAAGTTATTTGTTGTGTAAAATTTTACACTTTTATATTCACTAAAAATATCATGCATTGCCAACAGGGTTGGCGCAGTCGGTTGATGGTCCGGACTGCGTGATCGAAGGTCACGAGTTCGAACCGCGAAACTGACAACCCTGTAACAAGTACCCGAAGTATGTGTTTAGCAGGCACATACTTCCCTAGAGTTTACAAGCGAAGCTTGCTTCTCTAGGTAATTCAAAAAAAAATATCATGCATTTCACATGGAAAAAATTAATTGGCAATTATAACTTACAAGTACTTTGTATTTCTGTGTATAAAATGGATGAATTAACGCAGTATACTTTGTGCCTTGGCTTGTGATATACCATATACCGTCTATTAATAATATTGCAACTTGTCTTACAGTTCATAGTTCATTAATTATGTTTTCACTTATGATTCAATAAATCCTTAACATCTTAAGAAGTTCCTGCTTGACTGCTGCAGGTGATACTAGAGCCAAATGAAATTTATAAATCGTTATTAGAAGAGGAATATAATTTACATCAACTAATCAATCATTTGAAGGGAAATATAATTTATTTCAACTGAATAACTACAGAAGATAGTAAAAAGAAATAGTCATTTCTATTTGACTCAATCTTGGTAAAGCTATAAGATTTCATTTGATAATAACATTGATATCAAGTTCTTTTATTAAATATATCATTGGAAATTAGCTTTCGTATCATTATAATACATTGATTATGTCTTCATTTATGATACAGCAAATCCACAAAATCTTAAGAAATTCCTGTCTGACTGTTGTAGGTAACAGTAGAGCCAACTGAAATTTATAATTCATTATTTGAAGAGGAATGTAATTTATATTCGCTGAAGCACTGTAGAAGATAGTAAAAAGAACACCATTTCTATTAGACTCAATCTTGGTAAAGGTCGAAGATTTCAGTTGATAAAAAAAATTGATACGAAGTTCTTTTATTAACTGTATCATTGGAGATTATCTTTAAGTTCATTATAATGTATAGTTCTAGCATGCTTTGTATAACTGGTAGAACTGCACATGATATCTTTGGGCGATGGTGCCAATGTACCACACAATTAATAGATGCATACACACATTTTCCTCTGCGCATGGCCTTGGATAAAATGGTAGGACGAAAATACGTTGATGAATTTGAATAAAATACACTGTGAACAATTTGTGCAGTTTTAACCCCGCTGGTCAACTACATTTTAAACTATTACTGTAACCTTGTGTTGTATTAGGTTTGATTTGTTGATTTGATTAGGGTTTCTCAGCAAACTGAATCTGAAGATGGTTGAGGCAGATGAATGCAAGCACACCTTCCGCATTGGTGGTTTGAATTCTAATCCTGCAGCAAATAGCATATTTCAATCAAACTGCGTATCCGACGAGTATCAAAACACTTCGTGTCCTTCCAATGTCTACCACTGCTGCTTTTATTGCGCAAGCTTCGTTCGTCTCTTTTACGTTCGTCCGACAGTATTTTAATAACGAATTGTTACTGGACTGATCTGAAGTACTTCACTGAGTTTTTTTCCCTGCCTCCTTTCCTCTGCGCTCTGTGTTAATTCTGCAATTACTGTTACATAATACTCGATTAACAGACAGCACGTGTTTTCCGCTGTTTCATTGGTGATGTAACTGGAATAAAACGGACTTTGCATGTTAATTCGATAACACTGAACAGTGTATGTATCTGTTTCTTTTGTTGTAGTGTTTATGCAATTTTTTTGGGCATTTGTGGATGGCCGTACAGTCCTAGTAGCTGATTATAACTAAAATGAATATTTCAATGCACACCAATATCGTGTTTGTTATCATATTAATTTTTGGATTTACTCGGTGATAGCGTGTATGTCGTCTTTCGAATGTTTATTTGTACTACATACTTACAGATGCGTGCTATATATTGACACTACATGTTCAAGCATACTATCCATTTAATTTAATAATAGGCAATAGGACGTTAATAATTTGTGGATCATAAGTGACCGTAGTAAACTGATGCGGTATAGCATGCTTGAGACATGTGCATCGACTATGTAGGACAAATCACGAAGTTTTTTCTGTATTTAAAAAATGCCACGTTTGTTACAGTACTCAGATATGTATGGCACATTTTGAAGTTCACCTCACTATTAATTATGTCCCTCGTGAACGGTCACGCATTCCTGTACTCCAATTAGTTGTAAAAAAATTCACCCGACATAACGTGCGTAAAGTGCAAGTACTTATAACTTCCATCATCTGATCGTACCACTTAAATGCTGGAATTGAAAAAATTATTACTACTATATTGGTTGACCCGTTACTTATTTAACATAACTTTGTATGCTGATGTTATGTACAGCAGTGGTCGCAAAGTGATCAACCAATATAAACATGCATTTGTGTGATCTGTCTTTACTGAATAGAAAAAAAACCAAGTGACGTATATGTGCGTAAGTTTTTCAGTCATATATATAAAAACGACATCCTCATGAATTTGGGACTAAGCTTTTAGTCGCTTTTTTTAAATTTTTAAATATCCTATCAACGTTTTACTTTTCGGTTTTATTGGATAGTTAACAGTGTGAGATTTGTTATAGTACGTATATACTGCACATAACCGAGAGTACAGAGCCTGATGCCGACTAGGTTGTAGAAGGCATAATGCGTGAGTGCAACCCAAAATTTAGAGTCATAAGCAGTTTATTTACATGTCTTTTCTTTGTTAATACTCTCTTGCACAGTGTGCAAATTAGCTTACACTATGCTACAATATACACGAAAAATTATCTATGCAAATCGTAAATACTTACATAATAATATGTAAAAAAATTTACACAAAAATTAAAAAAAAGATATAACCACCTGAAGTACATGTATATAATGTTACACATTTAGTTTAGCTTTTAAGTACTATAGGTGGAAACTGTGAACTTTACTGCTTACTAACATACAGCTGAATAACGGAAGTACATAGTTAACTTCTAGCAAAACTGAATAACAGAAGTACACGATAACTTCTAGCAAATCTGCGAAGATACTTGGAATTGTAGATCTTCGTTCTTATTACCAATGAATGGAATGGTGCATGTCATGTGATATGTAACCGTTAGAAACCGACTCACATTACTTTCATACACGTTCGCTGTGCCGATATTTTTTACTGCACCAAATTACTAAAGCACTCGGGTTGTACTAATGTTGAACGCACACGTTTAACGTCAAATTTAACCCTATCGTATGTTAGCACTCAATCTTTTTTCTGTAAAAGTGTAAAGATTCTTTTTTTTAACATTGCTTCTTAACACATATTTTCTCAATTCAACTGATGAATAACGCAACGCAAACCACATATTAGAATCAAACGTTTATATACCGAACTACATTAACTGCGCATACGGTTGTCCTGATTTGGGGTACATTTGTACTTATGTGCAACCAATAATCTGTGAGCATTTGCATTTCACTCTTCGAAATGACAGCACTTACATTCGTGCTTTGTTTACATTGAAGTTGTGGACCAAACCCAGCATCGACACGAAATTAATGTCAACTAATTAGCAGTTGCCGCATAAAGTGGGACGTTGTGTTAACGTGAACCATTATACCAGCAGTTCAAAAACTGGATTTTGGAACGTGGGTAATTGCCGATATAGTGCGAGCTCTTCTTCCTGCATGGCATGAAATTCCAAAAAAAAAAATTTCCATTTTCTTCTCACCTAGCTTTCTACAATGTCCACGAACAGCATGCTGCTGTCAGAAGTGGTATTTGGTACAAACTGGAATACCGTTCGTGTTCGGATGGCTAGGCTATGGAAATTGATCAGTCAAGGAACGAACGAGGTTTACGCGTTAAACATGCAGCTTATCGACAGCGAGGTATGTTAGTAGCTACTACGTCGCTCATTTGGTTGGTGTGCTTTTTTTTAACGATCCATTTCCCTCGGATAATGTCTGTCCGACTGAGTGAATGCGTTTTCGGTTGTCCGTGCACTGTGAGTGGTTTTAACTGTCGAATGTGCTTCAGTTTCATCTACGCTACTGCTGCACCTACTCCATACTCATGCACCGGCACTAATTCATATTCATCCACTTACATGCATTTTCTTCCCCATGCTCACATTTTCCGCTTGGACTGTTTGTACTGTACAGTTGACACATAGGTGCAAAATATTTATTTCTGGGTCTGTTTGGACCCATATATTAAGTTTGTTGTAGACTGTGATAGGGAAATGAGAAGGTTGGCACGGTTCGAAAGCATATACTGCGTCAGTTTGAACACGTGTTCGAAGAACCTTCGGTGTACGACGTGACACGGTTCAACGTCCAAAATGCTGAAGCAACGTACAGGACTGTACATGACAATTGGATAATAGTTATACGTACAGATACTCGAGCGGTGAAGGTGGAAGATGCAACGAACACAATATCACGATATAAGTTTGCCCTTGCTGACGAAAACACACTTATAACCCGACTGTGTCGTGTGGATAATCTTACCGGTACTCTTTCTCTCCATTGTGTACGACACCCGTCTTTATTACTGAATCTATGCACAGTTGTGTTGTTCATTCTTTGGCTTATTACAGATTTTGGTGGTATGTTACGAGCTGTGTCTTATGTGTTTGCTATAACTTCTAAAAGCGGGACACAAACACTAAAAAAAGAGTTGCATGTGGAAAGTAACAGGTGGTGGAATTTCATTTTTTTTTAAACTGCAGTCAACCAATCCTTATACTAATCTTATTTACCGCCCAGTGGGAGTACAAGTGTTGTATCGCTTTGGGCAAGCCAGAGGGATCTACTTGACCAATCCGTGATAGACAAGTTTGAGAGTTCGCCTACCATTGTTGTCACTTCCCTTACAGTCGCTACATACGGTCGTACACTACTGATCACTGTACTTAGCTATTTCCACCACAAAACAATTGTCCCCTAACTTACGTTTATCTTTGTCAGGTGCGTTTACATTCAGCTCTACTAAAGCAACAAGAATATACGTGGACATTGACTTTCCTGAACTAGACGTCGTTAAATCCAGGTATTATTTTTTAACACTATGTGCATTTGTTTGACCGTTTCATTTCATTTGCCAATGTTAATTCACCTACTCAGATCAAACCAACATGCTGGAAAAAAGATTGAGTATATAGACCACTCCTGCGGTGACCGTTCTTCTGTACTAGAAAGAAAAAACGCAACGCTTGCCTTGTTGTTGACTGACGTCAGGATTGCTGACTGTCGGGTACGTTGCTTTACACGTAATGCACGCATAATCACAAAATTTGACCACCACCATCCATCCGCTTTCATTGATTGTACATAATTCTTTTACCCCTACCAATTATGCTCTGTTTCAATTTTGGGCATACATCAGTTTACAAACAAACGGAAATAATAAATGAGGTCTTACTGCAGGTTGCCCTGTGTACATCTTAATGCTTTACTATTATTTCTCTTGTGCACTGCAATATCACCAACACAGGTCGTCACCATGCTAATTAGTGAAGACTGCCTCGCAACTAATATTCAACTGTCTGAGACGTTGATTGCCTATCAATGCACATAACATATGTTTGCATCCAAATATTGATGATTATCTTTTTCATCCAAATGTTTTGTCGTGGGGAAGTAATATTGTTTTTTGCAATACTTTTACATGCTATTTTCCTTCATTTGTGTGGTTGTCCGTACTGCATTTTTTGCTTTCACTTTTTACAGTACTATATTCATACCAATCTTTCGGCACATGCAATCCCTTTGATTGGAAACGATATACTCATGAATGCATACATTTTTCTAACTGTGATGCAAATAATAAACTTCCCGTATATACTACTTTTTTTGTTTGTCCACCGTGCGATGCACTTTTTGACCTGTTAAATAATTAGACGACATACCATTCGTCCCCTTTTTCTGGCACGCGAAATTGCATTAGTGCGGGATCTAATAACTTACGTAATATTTTGAACTACCATAATATAGCTATATATATATATATATATCCACCTGCAGCTCTAAATATATGATGACAACACTTTTGTTCAGGGTAAAATATATGTCGTCGCAGCAACCATTGTGCAGCTGAAAAGTTCTTCGTGGAGTTATCTTTCATGCGCGGTCTGCAAGTTCACGGCTCACTTTGAGGGCACTAAATATTTCTGCTCCGGATGCCATCGAATGGTAGCCCAACCGGTAAACAGGTACCGTTTGTCAAATTCTTTGTTTTGCGTATTTCTTTCTTTTCGTGGAAAATAAACAAATACGATTACTGAAAAAAATATTTGTTAGGTACCGTTTAAATGTTGACATATTGGACTCCTCTACATCTGCTACTATCACCGCTTTTGACAAGGAGGCGGAATGTCTACTGGGACATAAAGTTGACGACATGCTTGCCATGCTTAACTCGGTAAAATAACATAGTTACGAATTTAATTTAACAGTTGAAATAATAGACAACAGCTATAGTGTTAGATCACTATGGGTTTCAAGCCTTTGCTTACACTGTGCACTGATCCAATTTGGTTTAATATGTGACCGTTATTTACTGTATAATGGATGAACTGTACTATCACATTAACTTGTCCACTGTCCACTGTCCACTGTTTCTTGAAGACACGTTCGGCCCGTCACAGTTACTTTGTTCACCCCGTGTTAGACCGTGCCAATGATCAACCTGTAACTTATTTGCTCCTTTCGGAACCTGTATATGGTAAATTGGCACACTAGCAAGTAGAAGCTATGATTGCAAATTTATGTGAATACTGACTGTTTAGACATTTTTAATGCATCTTCCGCTCCTACCTTTTTCAAATTGCACTGCCTTATTTATATTCCTTTTTTTGATCTATTCATTAATGCCCAGTTACGCATCGCGTCATCCAAACTTACAGTACGTTGTTCTGCTTCACTATTCAATGTCATGTACATAGCCGTATCAACTGCGTCTACAGTGCTATGCATTGAACCCTGTCGACTTAAAGTTACTAACGGCATTCTATACACACTGTGATTTAAAATATTGTTTACTGCTGCAGGAAAATGAGGTCCATAAAATTGAGAACATTTTCCGCAACCTCTCGGGAACCGAAGCAATGTTTGAATTCAGACCAAGTAACTATGAGATGAATAATCCATACGCTTACCTTACTGCTAGAAAAATCACGAAAAACGTGTCTGTGTCTGAGACGGTTTGTTCTCGACCACGGTCAAATATTAACCTGCAGTATACATACTTATTTTCTATCTTACTGACGTTTTGCTCTGTTTAGTGACACTTGAAAATTACAGCTCACTCCACCTAGTGATCAAAGTTCTAACTTACTTTCTCCTTCGCAAACGGTTAGGCATGAGCCACCGTCGGATGCAGCTATCAAAGGGAAAAAAACGTATTGACCAGGTATGATATGCAATTATTACATTTCTTTGTCTGTCCAACTGGTATCACAGAAAGGACATTCATTTGTTTTGATTGGAGGACGACAGTACCAATCATCCACTCATGCGTGCTTATGATGCCCCGGTCACCAGAAAGACAATGCGAAAAGGAATTATTATTCAGGTGCAGGTTTTTAACCCTTTTTCCGCCACTTTCCGTTGATGGTACTTACTTGTATCAATATTTTCTTTTCTTCTGCAAAATACTACGTCTACCAACAAATATAATATCTCACACACAACGCTTAACTGATCCTTCCACAGTACGTTCTTCAAATATATCACAACGCACATATTTGTCCATACGCAACTATGCTTGACTGCTGTATCCATGGACACTTCTGCCTGTAGTTGTTTCGCCTTTCAAAACATTACTATGACACTTCATATTCAGTTACTGTCATCGCTTTCTGCTACCGATACATTTTTAATGCTTCTAAACTTAAGCCCTATTTTTTTTCTTATCTACAGGATGTACATACAGAACAGCAGAATCCAGTGTCTACTGCACCCAGGGTTCGAGAGAAGAAGCAACGAAATTAATCTGTGTCGTTTTATGATATCATAGCTATAGTGCATTCACTTTGTATCCGTTTGTACCTAATACTTCTCCATTCACTGTACTCATTAACACTTTTTTCTTCTTTTTTACCACACCTTTTTTTCCTATACGCATGATTATGTATGACATTGACTTTATTTGCTTTCATATGTACTACATGTTTGTATTTTAAATAACAATCCGCTCCGTTTTAGCTTACTACGTATGACTGCCGTTGTTCTGTACATTACCCTTGCAGATACACACACATTGTTTGCCATGATACATGAATTTGAATAACAATGTCCACTACTGTGTATTTACAAAATATGCTCAACACTACGATGTACCATTCCATTTCCGCCGCTTATATTACGGACCGCATGGTATATCGACGCCCGTGTGCTAAGCATGGGCCACTCACTAGTATACTAAAGAAATACAACACCATTCTCTTTGTACTATAAACAGAGAATAGTAGATTAGTACGCCCTCCACCTCTTTGATTCCACTATAAACACAGATTTTGTCTGCGTTAGTACATATTTAGCTTAATCATCTATACATGCCAAATACTATTGACAAATTATTTTGTATATCATGCAGGCAAGGCAAAAAGGTGAGATAGAAATAACTTTAAAATCTGGCTAGGGAAGGACAACCATAACGAATTTGCACAGTCTCAGGTAACCTTTTAAATTTAAGTGTCATATTTGCTCAGGACACAGTCAACTATTGTTATAACTCAAACTTTTTAACACGTACTCTTCATATCTGAATGCCCACTCATTCGTCTATATATTTCATTCTATAGTTTGCTGCACACACCGAGGAAAGCATTACGTTCTCCTTAGACGCTCAAGTACAAATTCATAGTTCTGACAGCAATGCTGAACTAAAAGGCAACGCCCTGACTAATTAGATAATAAATAACAAACTACACTGACATAATTTACTTCTGCACTTTGTACAACACATCATAAATTTTCCTCACTAAACAGGATGAAGAAATCAAGCATGACAACGACAATCATTCATCACCAAGGCAATTGTGCACTACTGGAGGCAGAAAGGGATGAAAAAAGGCATAACTGCCAAGGTATGTCGTCCTATTTTCTGCTTCACAGTTAACTTCAATTTATAGTCCTACAACTATTCAGATAAAAATACCTATACATGTCACAACTGTTTGTACATGCAATTATACACTGTCCTGACCAACACACCATGGGCCTGCAGACTGAGAAAGAATCTGCATGCATTCCTGAGTCCAGTGCAAAGAAGCTAGCGAATAGGAAAAAAGAAAAAGAAAAGACGACGACTCTATGTTTGAAAACTGAACCAGCACTGTAGAAACATGAAACTAGAAAGCCTCTTGCTACAACTATTTTCTCTTAGGACCATCTTTATATTTGTTATTTTCTTCAATATCCTACTGTAGTACTTTTTTTATCTTTATGTTTGTAATTTTCGTGAATATCCTACCATAGTACTTTCGTTTATGTACTGTTGTCTGTTTCTAGTTGGAACGTTACTTGTTGTTTATAATTTTAATTAGTGCTACTACGGTTTTGTTTACATTATGTTAGTATAGAATAGAAAACGATTTTGCTATTCTCGGTTGTGAACTTCATAGGCGGCCTAGGGGGAATCCCACCAAGTCCATGGGCTGGGGCAACCCCCCAGGCTAGGGCAAAAAAAAAGTTTGTATTCTCATTTTCACATGATCCAATGCCGTGCAAGCCTCCAATTCTAAAAGACTAAACCTAAGTCCTCCTTGTGTTCTCACTTCTCAATTCAAAATTCACGCTTCTCAATTCAAAATTCACGCTTCCATATTTAAACCTAAGCCTCCGTTGTAGATCCCTCTTGCTCGGTCTTTCTCTGCGCTTGCTGCTGCCTGCTGCATTTGCAGAGTCAAGGCGATTTGGAAAGATGATTAACTTGTTTTATAGTTGATTAAAATTGACAAATTGAAATGTTATGTTTTTAGTTGGTTAGTTGAGTAAACTGATTTATTAGTTGAGTAACTTGATTTATTAGTTGATTCGTTGATTTACATGTTGATTTGATAAGCTGTTACTAGGATTTGATAAGCTGTTACATGTTGATTCGTTGATTTACATGCTGATTTTAACCAATTTTCTTAAACCTTAAAAAACATATTATAATTTTTGAGATTAAATGGAAAGTAAAATTTGTGGTAACGTAATTTGCTTAAAATATATATCAGTAAGTTCTTTGATCTGTTGTCATTCTTACTTCCAGTAACTTAGATTATAAGCGAGGGTTATGTCATTTAGGAGTTCGCTGTCTTTGTTCTTGCACTTTATTTTGCCTGCTTTATGTCTTCACTCTTCAGTCTGTTCACATTTGTTAGCTGCACTTGATTCACTAGCTTAAATTACATATAATGTATATCACATGCAGCGAATTGTTTTCCCTATGTATATGCTATTTGAACTACATTTAAACGCCTTAATTGTACTATTGCTTAACTATTGCTGTTTTGTGTTTGCTTAATGTTTAAAGTGGTTTTTGTTCATGGAGCATATAAGATTCTTGTTTGTGGTCGGTAGTTGTTTATTAATTTATATGTTAATTAGTTTAGTTATTAATATTGTTAGATAGTGGATAATATGAAAAAAGAGGAAGACGATAAGAAACGAGTCAGAAATAGAAAGCAAAACTCCAGAGCTTACAATAGAAGGGTAAAACAACGTCAAGATGCAGTATCTACATCGTTAGTGGGCTAAATATCTAAACTATTCAATGCAAAAGCACAATAATCAATTGGTTCAAGTCAAATTAAAGAAGCAAGCGAAGCTATTGATGAAAATGTTGATAATCGTGTTGATGTAGATGTAGATTTGGGCAAGGACATTGATGTAGATGAAGTAAGTAACGAAAAGGAAGAAAGTGTGCTCGATTTGAGCAAAGACGTTGACGTTGATCGTGATCCGGGTTTATGGGGGCTCATAAGTGATACTAAAAGAATAATAATTGTTCAAATGGGCCCAATCAAAATTAAAAAAAATGACAAGTTTCCAAGCATAATAAAGTTTGAGAAAAGTAGAAGTTTCTCATCCAAGAATTATATTCGTCGTTTTCCAAATGGTGAAGAACATGAAAGGAAGTGGCTAATATATTCAAATGAATTGAACGAAGTATTTTGTTTTTGTTGCAAGTTATTCAAAAATAAACTAATGGCAAGCAAATTATCGGAAAATGGTATAGATGATTGGCATAATCTTCCACACAAACTTAGAGAGCATGAAACTAATTTGGAACATTGTGAAAATGTTGTGAAATGGATTGATTTGCAAAAGGGGCTAAAACTACAAGCAACCGTGGATAAAAAAATGGAAGCTCAAATTGAAAAGGAGTAAATCCGTTGGAAGATGATATTAATTCGAATTATTGAAGTTGTGAAAACACTTTGTAAGAATATTTTGCCATTTCGTGGAAGCAATGAGCAGAATAACAGACTTTTTTGCCAACTTATTGAGTTCCTTGCTAAATTTGATCCAATTATGCAAAATCATCTTCGACGTGTAGTAGATAAAGAAATTCAACATCATTATCTTAGTCATAAAATTCAAAATAAGATAATACTTCTATTATCAAATGAGATCAAAGTGAAAATAATAACCAAGATCTTAAAAGCAAAATACTTTTCAGTTATTCTTGATTGCACAC
Source organism: Allium cepa (assembly GCA_030765085.1). NCBI lineage: Eukaryota > Viridiplantae > Streptophyta > Magnoliopsida > Asparagales > Amaryllidaceae > Allium > Allium cepa. The sequence continues at coordinate 628,452,746 of CM060932.1, read as the reverse complement.
CGGACTTAAGTCATAAAGAAAAAATGTCGCTCATTATAAGATTTGTAGATATTGAAGATATTAATGAGGTGAAGGTGGAAGAGTTTTTTATTGGATTTATAGTGGTTGATGATACATCGGGGCTTGGCCTTCTCAAACAACTTGAAAATGTTTTACATGAAATTAAACTTAACATTGATGACGTAAGAGGCCAAGGTTATGACAATGGATCTAATATGAAAGGTAAACATCAAGGTGTACAAAAAAGACTTGTTGATATAAATCCTCGAGCATTTTATATGCCATGCGGTTGTCATAGTTTAAACCTTGCATTATGTGATATGGCTAAATCTTGTGTTAAAGCAAGAAATTTTTTTGCATTCGTACAAAAAAATTATACATTATTTTCGGGATCTACTCATCGATGGGATGTTTTAAAAAGATATGTGAAAGGTTTAGCACCAAAAACGTTATCGGCTACTCGATGGAAAAGTCATGTTGAAAGTGTAAGAGCTATTAGATTTCATCCATCGATGCTAAGAGATGCCTTAGTTGAAATTGGTAATAGTTCTAAAGAGGATATGGTGATGGCGGAAGCTAAAGGCTTATGTGTTAATGTTTTAGAGAATTTTGAGTTCTTGATAAGTCTTTGTATTTGGTACAAGTTATTAAATAAAGTTAATCAAGTAAGCAAAGCACTTCAACATGAAGATATGAATTTAGAAGATGCAATTACAAGATTAAAAGAACTTATTGAATTCTTTCAAAATTTTAGAGAACATGGGTTTGAAGAAATGGTGAAAGAGGCTAATGAACCTGCTATGGATGTTGGTATTGAACCAGAATTTGAGGTGAAAAGAGTTGCTCGTAGAAAAAAACATTTTTATGAGGATATTGTAACTAGTATTGAAGAAACTCAATCACCAAAAGAGATTTTTAGAGTCACATACTTCATTCATATCATTGACCAAGCTTTAACATCATTCAAAGATCGATTCGAACAAATTGAACTTTATGACAACATCTTTGGATTTTTGTTAAATGCAAAGTTTGTAAATCTTGGGAAAGAGGAGTTAGTGGAGCATTGCATTCATTTGGAAAGCTACTTGAAATACAATGAACAATATGATATATATGTAAAAGATTTATTTCAAGATTTTAGAGCTTTGCAAACTACGGTACCAAAGGGAAAACCAAATCAATTGACATTCTTGATTTTATAAGATCTTATGTAGAAGATGGTGGTTTCCAATGTGCATGGGTTACTTATCGTATTTTGTTAACTATTCCGGCTACAGTTGCTTCCGTGGAGAGAAGTTTTTCAAAGTTGAAATTGATTAAAAATTATCTTCGATCTACTATGTCACAAGAAGGATTGAACGAACTTGCAATGATATCAATTGAAAGTGCGTTTTTGGATAAACTTAATTATGACAATTTGATTGAAGAATTTGCTATAAAAAATGCAAGAAGAAGCATTTTTCTTTGAACTACTTGAATATTGTAACCTACTTCATGTAGTGTCTTTTGAATGCAAAGTGGTCGTTTTGTATGTTATGGTCTTTGGGCAATGAATATGTATGAATTATTATTGCATATCTTATGGTCTTCGATCTAAAACTCTTCTTCCCCTTCTCTTCTCCCCAAAAATTCTACAAATATAATTCATGTCATAACATATGTCATGTTATTTCTCATTTTGGTGTTGGCTGTGCTCTTCACTTGAGTCTGCCTTTTGCATTTGGACACTTTAATAACTAGTCAAGGTACAATTTTCCTATTTTTTATGAATGTAGACTGTGGTACTATGATTTAGGGGAAAACAAAAGGAATTTAAGCCTTTACATGATTAACCTACTACTTCAGTTTATATATGAATATCCTATGTCAGACTTTTTTTTTGCTTCTGGGGTCATTGCTAGGTTTTTCTTCCTACATGGCTAACAAGGAAGATTATTACTTGTTAAACTTCAAAATTTGATCATTTTCCTAAAGTTGAAGTGCTTATGATTTCATGATTTCAGGATCCCCAGTTAGTGGAAGCATAGTAGAAAGACCTCATAAGAATGGGCAACAAAATTCAAGGGTGGCTTGGGCAATGGATTCTTTGGGCCGGCACTGGTGAACTTATGATACTATAATCAAGTAAAAGTACCGACAAAAAAAAGAAACTACTCTCAACAGCATTTCTTAACAGCATTTAAATGCTACTGCTACTTTGTTACCTACCCCCTCTAGTTTTGGTATCGATAGTGGGACCTACAGAATCAAATATATTATCATCCACAGACTGGATTGATAACACGTTAAAAAGAACTAACAATAAACAAGCACGATTAGAAGAAATAATTGACTTAGATAGGGGCATAGAAATATTTTCTGATAACCAATTAAATTCTTTAAATCCTAGAGAAATATATAGAACTTGATAGTTTACAGCAGTAACAGGATTATATAGACACCATAGAAGAAATACTCTTCATTCCAGATGGAAGTCAACATATAACAAATTTAATATCACAAGAAGCTATAAAACAATTAAAAATCCAAAAATAAAAATTAATCCACTTAGGACTGATAGTCATAGGTATAAGAGGATTAGTCATACAAAAAATAGGGACTAAACTATTAGTAATCTTAATAGGTGGCAAACACCAAGATATGAATAAAGCCATATTTGAAATGATGGAGGTTGATATGAACAATAATATAGGAATTGTTTATATAGCTTCAAATTTTACCATGACATTGAATGATTTCTACAAACATATAAAAATAATAATACAAACTAAAGGTTTTGAAACTTTATAGGAAGAAACATACTACTAGACATTACCTTTTTAGGAAAATGTATGTCAAAATATACCCCAAAAATAAAAATAAAATTAGGTAAAGTCATAGAAACACTAAATTCTACAGGGATAAGCTTTATAAAACCTATGGAAATAGATTATTCTATTCTTGCTGGCCATGAATGGAAAATAGAAAATCCCAACAATACAACAGCAACATTAAAACCAAACAATGTTGTAACATATAATATTTTAGACAAATCCATGTCTATAAGGTTCAGAGATTATGGACCATCTAACCAACAAGAAATTGAAACTGATGAAGAAATAGAAGAGTTAAATAAAAGAATAAATGGATAAGATAATATATCCAAAAGAACTTGGAATGGTTCTTGAACCATCTGAAATGTATGAATTAGAACAAACGTTAAGAACAAAAAACCAAATAAATGAAAACACATTCGTTTACATTGATGATGAAAATAATATATGAATAAGATATTTACACAACCTAGATGAATTCCTAGAAAATTCTCAAGAAATAAATGAAAGAATCCAAGAACAAAACATTCTTGAAGACATAATATCAGAATTCACAGAACACATAGACTTGGCAGACCAGGATGAAATAACTGGAAGTTCGGGAGTTTTATATCCTAACAGAAACCAGGAAACAATGCCATATACTCTAGGACAACCCCCTAGACAGGCAGTTGATCCTTATACAAATGAAAATAAAAACTTAAGAACAATAGGTAAAAGATTACCTAATGAAACATCTTTCTTCAAAAACAATTCAGTAATACTAAATGTTACAAAATGTCATCCACGGTTACTAGATACATATCTAGAACAATGGACTGCTGCTATAGAAAGAGATTATGCAACAAGACGTACAAACATAAATTCTAGCGAAGAGATGATCAGAATTGCTGAAAACTATTTAGGTGATATAGCCAAAGCTATATGGGAAGCTTATAAACAAAGTTTTCCTGACGAAATAAGTAACTTAGTTGTACAAGGAAGTAATATTTACAACTTTGCTTACACGGTGCATAGAATAATAACATGAAGAGATGCAAACACATAAATAACTATAAGACAACAAGAATCCATGAGAGATTTAGAACAAATCCAATTGGTGGATTGGAAATACATAATAAAATTCTTAAAAGAATTCTTACATTATGCAACTATTTCAGGAAATTATTATAGTACTGAAATAGGAAATAGACTCTTTTCTAAATTACCAGGTGATTTAGGAAAAGAAATACATAAATCTTGGATAGAACATTATCAAAATAATTCAAATAATATCTCTAAAGGATATGATAACATTTGTATAAGAATTACGCACATAATTTCAGAATTAAAAAAGAAATGTACCTATATACAAATCCAAAGAGAATTAAAACAAAAAAATCATGGATTTTGTGGACAAATCTACACTCCACAACAATACGGAACAAGAAATTATAATATAGACAGGAAACCTAAATTCAAAAAGAGGTATGCTAAAAAATATTATTTAAGAAAGTCAAATGCAAAAAAACCATATCTTAACAAAGAGAAACATGTTAGGAAATATAATCCAAGAAAAACATATACAAATACAATTACATGTTTTGCTTGTAATGAGAAAGGACATTTATCTTCCTCATGTCCCAAAAGACATAAATTATTTACTAAAGAATCTAACCTTGTAGATTCAGTAAAAGAAGACCTAATAGAAATTGCTTATGATGTTTCAGAAACTTCTACAATATATTCTATAATATCCCTAGAAGGATTAGAAGAACAAGAGCAAATACAAACATCAAATTATACTTTAATTGATGAATTAATAGATTTCCAAGAAAACATACCACATGAATATTTATAAAATATCGTTAATAAAAATTTATATGAACATAATTTCAAACATAAAATGGGAACAGATACCACAAAATGTGAATTTTGTCCTTGGTACCCTGCTTTTTATAAAAGATTCAAATGTATAGAATGCATAACAGAAATATGCCATATATGTGCAAAAAACAAATTTAATATAGACTTACCAAGAGAAAATAAACCTGTTTACATAGACAAAAATAAGATAAATGAAGAGAGAATTAAGATACATGAAGAAAGAACAAACAATTATAAACAGAGATAGAAGAAATAAAGAGAAAATTATGACTTTAGATAAAAAGAAAAATGTTATTCATGATGAATCAACATCATATGAAAATAATAATAATTTAAGTAACATTGACAAACCAATACACATTCCACTAATATGTAATTCGGGAAACCTAAAGGAATTGCGTATTCCAACAAAACTTATTATAATAGGCTTAAAAATACAAATATTAGCTTTTATAAATACTGGAGCTACTAGTTCAACCATTTTTTCTAGTTTTATACCTTACAAATATGTAACAAAGGCGGACAAACCAAAACAAAGTATTCAATTTGATGGAACTACTAATATTATTACAAATATTGTAAAAAATATATAAACATAAGCCTTTCTAACACATGTGGAGAATGGTACCCTTATTACAACATTAAACAATTATGAGTTTTAGAATTAAAACTCGACGGAATAAAGCTAATCCTAGGATTAGATTTTGTAAAGGCCCGCAAATTCGTACCCCTTTTGAACTAATAAAATTCCACAGCAGTTCTGTCCAAAGTAGCACAAAATTACGAGTCTTCGGGTAAAAGAAGAAAGAGGTAGAAGAAGAAGAAATAAAAACAACATCAGAATCTCACATCGCAACGGAATAAAATATAATATATAGAATACAGTTTTAAATACAAGAAATCTATACTGTATACATATGTACATACATACCATCATCAGAGTATATCAAGCATCCATACAGATACATCTAATAATTGTCCATACACAGTGGAAATAATAGTCAAATACCGAAGTACGCTCTGTCATCAGCTCGTCTCCTGAACTCCTTAGCTTTTAACCTGATCCTGTTTAACTCGGTCTGACCCGAGCATCATATAAAATGACACCCGAGTCAGTCTGGAATAACAGCGTGAGAAAATCACACTCAATTGGATTATTATATTTTCATAAATCCTTTGAAAAACAAAAGCATCTCGTAAGACCACGCCACAAATAAACATGTCGGGTTTTTTACCTTACGATAGCTAAAACATTTTTATTAAATTCGTCTGATATTATAATAGTGTCTATAGAAAGTAAAATAGAATCTAGCTGAAATGCTTGCATCTCACGTTTCAGCAATAGTTGGGCACAATCAAAACCGTACAGGCGCTTATTGGAGATTGGATTCCATACAATGGCAGGGCTACTGGGGTACCGCCCGTCACAGTACCTGGTCTAGATCAGAGTACCGAGGAGCCACCCTAACTCCCCTGCAACACAAGACCGGAATCATCCCTTACTGGACAGTCCCAAGCAAGATCACCCCGTGGTTGGCGCGACCAACCACCCAATAAGCCGAAATAAAATGGACATCTAGACAGGGGAAACCTTACTCTCCAGTGGGGGCTACCCACCAAGTCTTGCTGCACCTCCCCTGTTTTAGCCATTCCCGGTTGATGAGGCTTGAGGTTAAGCGTTACCTTTCAAGAACGAGTCCTACTTAGAATGCTCATTGTCTACCTGACGATGTTCTGAAAGCATTCAATCCATACAAGTTGCCCTGAGTTTGGACAAACCGAATCACCGTGTTCAACTCTTCACGATCTTCATTCGTAATCGTTCAAACCGGATCGAAGTGGTTTTCGGATAATTAAATCCGATCCCGGACTCTACGAAACGATCAGCGCATTGTCCAATATTGATAGTCGGTTATTTAACTATCAATTAATCATACACAAGCAACCCTCAAATAATTTCCATAAGTTATTTATCTCGAATATCTACTTAAGATATTATCTTCATATTTCAATGCCTTGAAATTAGATTCAATTCACCTATTTCTCGTTAAACCATTTAAGTCTTTGCCAACCATTTATAATATTTTCCCACTTCAATAGTCCTCAAAACTTGGAAAATATTCCTTTATCTCTTATTTCTTTCCTCAAAAATCATTTACAGTCTCATTTGTAAATTTTCCAAAGCCATTTAGCTTATTAATATTTCAAGTTTCATTCCTGCTATTCTTGAGAATTTTATCTCACCATGAAATTCACTAATCTTAAACTTGGGATTTATTCAAGTCCTCATAACCCTCTATAGAATCTTCCCTAAAGATCTTATTCAAATTAATTACAGTTGCTTTACTTCAAGAGGATCTACAATTGGATCTTCAAAACATTTTTGAAAACATCTTGACTTATAAAGTAAGAATAATGGTTTTATTTCAAATTATGGTTTAAGGTAAAAATTTAATTCATATCCAGTTATTAATAAATTTCCAAAGATGGTTTAGAAAACTATAATTTATTATAATAAATACTAAGCATTAAAATAACTTTTCCGAAATATTCTAAATCTAGATAATAGTTCTTTACAAATTATATAGTATAGTAATTTTTGAAAATATTCCTTTAAAACCAATTTATATTATTAGAAAATCCAATATTCACTCATAAATTCCTCTTGACCATATTTTCATTTCCTACTTTCAGAAATATTCAACTAATTCCTTCCAAAACCAATTTTCATAACTCAAATTAAGTCCTTACCATGCCTTATCTCATTACGTATTCGCTAATACTTTCTATCTCATTTATAAACTCCGTTTATAAATGAGTAACTCCCTGAGTTTTCTTTTTCATTTATTTATAAAAACAATTTATTCAAAAATCCTATTTTTATAATTTTATTCTTTAATAAAATCCCATATTTGTTCTTTAACAAAATTTCATTTCTTAATAAGGTTCCATTTATTTCATTTCTTAATAAAGTTCCTTTACTTTATTCCTTAATAAAGTTTTGCTTTACTTCAAATTCATTTATCGATTACAATATTTTCTTAGAGTCTTTGTGCATAATTTAAATTTTTTCCAAACTCAACTTTAACTAATTTTAAGTTTAACCAAAGTAATAAATATTCTATTAATTTTACTTTAGCCTCAATAGAAGTAAATTCAAATCCTAAAGAAATATTCTTTTAATTTAAATTCACTTAACTTCCTTCAATTAAATTATTTATAGCATTTTAAAAATTAGTAAATTCCAATTTCCATGTTATTTAACACTATATAATTCAATTCGCATGCAAATGCATATCAATATCATTCATCCTGTCATATGACAACATATATATATATATAATAAATAAATATCTTTGAGGAATCCTATTGGATCCCTCCAACCTGTTTTCCCTACATCCACAAATGTTAGCACAATAACATATCAATTCCACTTTCAAAGTGGGATATCACGGTATATGAGTTAATAATATCATTCAGTGGATAAACTATTATAAATCATCCAAACACATCCAATGATTTAAATTTAACATTTAAATTTTATCTAGGGCATCCAAATGAGTGAGAAAATCTCACCTTTGCTTTTAAGTTGCAATCTTTTCCAATCTTGACCCGATTCCCCGACTTTTGACCTTATATAAACAATTATATGATTTTATTAATATTTGAACAATCAAATGACAAATTTATCGTTTAATATTTTAGTTAACTTACAATTTATTTAAGCTATTTATTTTCTGACTATTAACCTTATTAATCAAAAATACTAATAATATCCTGATGTTACTTCCTATTAGTGAAATACAAAGAATCAGAAATCCACTTTACGAATTTTAAACTTAAGAGACCTTTAAAATTTACTGTTTTGAAATCACCAACTTAAATCTTACTTTTTTTCTCAAAAATCAACACTTTTAAAATAAATGCTAATATAGCTCTACTATAATATTTTCTGTTTTAAACAGTTTAACAAATTGTTTTCCTTTTTACTCCATACATATATTAACAAAATTCTAAAAACTGGAATTGTACCTCACTACCGAACTACGGCCACCTCGCGAGCACACTTCGCCGACGTAGCCTCGAACAAGACTCATGCGACCGACCAGGCCATCTCGCGATGCCACCATGAACACCCACGCGACCAGATCTGGATGCCGCCACCACCTCAACTCGATGCTCAACGACCACCCTCAACTCCACTGCTTCACTCAAGTCACGCGTCGAGCTCGAGCCTGACTCCGGCAGCCACCATCGATCGCCGCTCGAGCCCCCTTAAGTTGCTTCACCTTCGTGCAACTCCTCCAACAACAAACGCTGCCCATCGCGAGCTCGAGCACAAGCGCGCTCCTCCTTCCCTCGACTATCGATTCGCCGATTTCAAGCTAGGGTTTTTTTTTAGTATGCCGTGAATCGGCTGAGAAGAGAAAAAAGGAAACGAAGGATTCTCGTTCGATTTGGGGAAAAAATGAAGGAAGTAGCGGCCATAATTTTAAGAGTGAATATCGTTTGAGAAAATAGAGAAAGAAGGTTTTGATTTCGTTCAAACGAAAATTTGAAGTGGCTGCCATTATCGATTTCATTTGAGACACGTGAATGGGAAAAAGGAGAAAAGGGATAACACGATATAAGGTGGACAAAGGCGGCCACGATTTGATTTCTGCTTTCGAGAGAAGACAGAGTGAACGCGAAGAAGTGAGAGAAGTAGGTCGGCTACTCAGGAATAGGGTTGCTGAGGTGAAAGAAACTTAACTGGTGAAAAGATGTAGGATATTTAAATTTTAAAACGATTAATTATTTTGAAAGCATTTTTATTTCGTACGATCATACGATCACTCCAAAAATTACGAAATTTGAAATCCGGCAATAATTCAATATTACGGATCCAACGGAACTGGTTTCGTCGAATTCCGAGACTGTGCCTCGGAAGGTTATTTTTAAATATTAAATTAAATGATATATTTTAAAATTGGACAAACCAATGTTAAATTCAAATTTTAACTCATCTGTTATTTTTAGTATTATCAATATAAATTCTATAATCCTTTAAAAAAAATTAAACAAGCTTACTACCCCAGATTTAAATATTTTACCCGATATTCAATTACTATTTTTAATAATTAATTAATTCAACAGGTCGTTATATTTAAATTCTGAATCCTTTCTATCATATAAAACATAACTGTTCATATTAAAAATTAATTAAAGTACAAATTAAATATAAATTCAATTTAAATATTGTAAATTAGCCGTTTAAAAATCCGGGTCGTTACATTCCTCCCCCCTTAAAAGAATTTCGTCCCCGAAATTACTAGTTAGGAAGAATGGTCCAATACCCATTACTATTTTCAAAACCAATAATTCAACATCCTACCAACTATCTTTTTAATAAAAGTCGCATTACCCTTCTTATTAACTTTCCACATCTTTTCCTAGTTTCAAACTATACTATTTGTTTAACCATTCAAGTTTTCAATTTAAAACCAAATTTTGACTTATCAAAATTTTCTCAAAATTTTTCTAACTCTCTAAATTCCCGAAATTTTTTGCCAGCGTCTCCTTTGCGCGGCTAGCTCGGTACAACTACAAAATGGCTCTACGACCTCCCAAAAACCCAAAAGAAAACAAAAGGCCAAGTGGCTCGATCAAAATCCCATTCAAGTTCCATATAGAATTTTAAACATATACCTTTTTGTCGAGCATTTCACATTTATCTTCTGAAATCAAAATCAATTCTCTTTACCTTTATATTACCAGCAAATCTTACACAGCAATATGTCCAATCAACATATACAAAACATTTTATCGACTTTCTTACAAATGTCAATATCTATTCATTCAAATATTATTTTAGATTATATTTGAAATATCAATTCCCAATTGAGAATACATCATTCCTTACTTAAGTTAGTATAAGCATTTTATGTGTTTCTTATATTTATTTTCATCCTACCACTTTAGTTTATATCCATTCTTATTCAAATTGATTCTTCCATTTCCATATGAATTCAATATATCTTTAACTCTGAATATTTAAATTCTATTTTTCATTTATATCAAATTCATGTCATTATTTTAAATTAGTTTTATTTACTAATTTATTTCAATTTCCAATTCGAAAACGTTTGTCGTTAACAAAAAAATTCAAAAACTTCAAAAGTTTTCTAACTCCCAAAATTTTCGAAAATTTTGGGTAGAGTCCCCTTTGTACGGAGGAGCTTTTGCAATTTGACAATGGATATAAATATATATACATCGACCCACACGGTCGGAAAAACCAAAAACCGTTCATATTTCCTAGTTTGTATTGCGTAGGCGTACCTTATTTAGCATTTTAAACAAGCGGTGTATTTATTTAAGCATTTGCGCGACCAAAATCTGGCTAAACGGTCTTCCGATACCTGTACTTACTCAATTTAAACATATAAGCAACATATTTATGAAATTTAAAACATTGCATTCATTTAAGCAACTACAACACATCAATAACATAAGCAATGCAATATAAATAACTTCATATCAAGTTTATATAGTTTCCAAACTAGTTCCATTTGTTTATAAGTGACACAAATACCGTTTGCATTAAACTTTAAGTGGGTTACAACACATTTACTTAACTCCAATTCATAATTATATCCAAACAAACCCATTCTCCATTTAATTGATTTCAAAAATCAATTTCTGCTTGTTATCAATTCAAAACCATATTTTATAAACAATTATACGCGAATCAAGTTTTGGAAACAAGTAATAAGGTTTCCAGACTAATTCAGTTGCTTTTACTTGATTTATATCATCCTATCCAATTCGGAATGATTTTCACATCATTCTTTTATTCAGTTCATTCTTAATCCGAACTATTTTGTATTCATGGCAATTTATTCAAAAATCAAGTTTATTTACTTTTATTATTCCATTGAACTTTATTTAATCTTGTTTACGACAACAACAATTATTTCATGCAAATTCGACAATATTCATTCAAACAACCAATTTCTTTAGTTTTATGACTATTTTAAAATTGATTTCAACTCAAAGTTATATGAAATTTCATTCCATTCTAATTTATTTTTAAACCATATCTTTGCATTGATTTTATTCAAAACCATTTTTATTAAGCTCGACAACTTCAATGCTTAAAATTTAATAATCATGTCCTAAATTTATATAAGTCATGCTTCATTGAATTTTAGACTTAAGTTGATTTACTTCAAATTATTTAACTTTCATAACTTAAGTTTATTTCATTTGTCCATAAATTCTTTTATAAACCATCGAAGTCTTATTTATTCAAATTCAAATTAAAATTTCACTTAACTCGGCTTACATTAAATTCAATCTCATTTCATTATTATGAATTTTACCCAAGTGAGAGTTTTATTACAATATCATCTACATCTCAATTTAATTCATCTTCATTCAAATTCACACATCAACTTAACTTAAGATAATTCCAGTTCAATCAAAGTTCTCAATCCAATTAAATTTTCTATTTACCATCCAATCACATCTAAAGTTTAAGGTACTTTACCAATCTATTTTATTCAATGAACTTTCACTTTCTTCGAAATCACCTTTCCATAAATTTTAAATCCTAAGTTAATTTATTTATTGCATCTTCTTACTTAAATTCATCTCCAATTTATTTGATACTCATCTAAATCAAATCCCATGTGATTTAATTAGCCATTCTAAATTTGTTAAGATAATATCCAAGGCCGATTTATTCCATCCATACTTGATTTGGATTTTATTTGTAAATTCAAACTATCTTTACTTTAATCTAATTCATAATAATTGAGATTCATATTTAATTTTTTTTACTTACCATTTCAATGGAATTTCTATTTATAACTCGGGTTTCATCACCTAATCCCATTTTCAATTCAAATTTCAATTTAATTCAAATAAAACTGAATTTTATTTTCAGTTTAATTCAATTTACTTCCATTCACATAACTTAAATTAATTTCAATCCACTTTAAGTTTTATTTCTCATTTCAACTTCATTTAAAATCTACTAATTTACCCCTTCCAAAACATTAATTAAATTTCAAGTTTTAAATTTTAATCCAAGTTAAATTTCCATCTTTAACTCTTCACTTTAAATTTTAATTCCAAAATTCAACATTTAATGTTTTCCTTGATTAGATAACTATTTTAAATTTAATTATCTCATTTGTCAAAAATATTATCATCCAAACATCCAGGTTATAATAATTTCAAAAAATATTCCTTTTATATCACAATATATTTTGGATGAAATTATTTCATTCACCCACTTTTAAAAACCAATATTGTGTCGAATTGCTCTATTTAAGTGGTTAGAAACCCCTTCGATACAGTTTTCGAGGCTGTGCCGACGAAGGTTCATATACCACTCAATAAATCAATCAACGCAATATAAAACCATTTTATATTCACTAACAAATACGCGCTCATGTCTATAAATACGCTCAACTCATTCTAGATTACCATTGACTCTATTTTTTTTAATGAATAATTCCCCACCAGAGCCAAGGTTCTCGCTTAACCTTTCAACTCTGATACCAAGTGTAAAGACCCGCAAATCCGTACCCCTTTTTAACTAATAAAATTCCACAGCAGTTCTGTCCAAAGTAGCACAAAAGTACGAGTCTTCGGGTAAAAGAAGAAAGAGGTAGAAGAAGAAGAAGAAATAAAAACAACATCAGAATCTCACATCGCAGCGGAATAAAATATAATATATAGAATACAGTTTTAAATACAAGAAATCTATACTGTATACATATGTACATACATACCATCATCAGAGTACATCAAGCATCCATACAGAGACATCTAATAATTGTCCATACACAGCGGAAATAATAGTCAAATACGGAAGCACGCTTTGTCATCAGCTCGTCTCCTGAACTCCTTAGCTTTTAACCTGATCCTGTTTAACTCGGCCTGACCCATGCATCATATAAAACAACACCCGAGTCAGTCTGGAATACCAGCATGAGAAAATCACACTCAATTGGATTATTATATTTTCATAAATCCTTTGAAAAACAAAAGCATCTCGTAAGACCACGCCACAAATAAACATGTCGGGTTTTTACCTTACGATAGCTAAAACATTTTTATTAAATTCGTCTGATATTATAATAGTGTCTATAGAAAGTAAAATAGAATCTAGTTGAAATGCTTGCATCTCACGTTTCAGCAATAGTTGGGCACAATCAAAACCGTACAGGCGCTTATTGGAGATTGAATTCCATACAATGGCAGGGCTATTGGGGTACCTCCCGTCACAGTACCTGGTCTAGATCAGAATATCGAGGAGCCACCTTAACTCCCCTGCAACACAAGACCGGAACCATCCCTTACTGGACAATCCCAAGCAAGATCACCCCGTGGTTGGCGCGACCAACCACCCACTAAGCCGAAATAAAAGGGACATCTAGACAGGGGAAACCTTACTCTCCAGTGGGGGCTACCCACGAATCTTGTTGCACCTCCCCTGTTTTAGCCATTCCCGGTTGATGAGGCTTGAGGTTAAGCGTTACCTTTCAAGAACGAGTCCTACTTAGAATGCTCATCGTCCACCTGACGATGTTCTGAAAGCATTCAATCCATACAAGTTGCCCTGGGTCTGGACAAACCGAATCACCGTCTTCAACTCTTCACGGTCTTCATTCGTAATCGTTCAAACCGGATCGAAGTGGTTTTCGGATAATTAAATCCGATCCCGGACTCTTCGAAACGATCAGCGCATTGTCCAATATTGATAGTCGGTTATTTAACTATCAATTAATCACGCACAAGCAACCCTCAAATAATTTCCGCAAATTATTTATCTCGATTATCTACTTAAGATATTATCTTCATATTTCAATGCCTTGAAATTAGATTCAATTCACCTATTTCTCGTTAAACCATTTAAGTCTTTGCCAACCATTTATTGTAACGACCCGCCTTTTTGGACAGTTTAAACCGACGATCGAATACACATGCCGATTCCAAACCATTCAAAAGGGCAGAAGGTTATTGGGGTAAATAAGAAAAGAAAAGAAAGAGAAATAAAGGAAATGAAATAACACAGAATCTCGCAACGGAACGATAAAATATAATAGTCAAATAAACAGTTCATGAAGCTGTTTACTATACTTTGATCATTATTTATACAACATTTATCAGAGTTATACATATACACCTGGACAAATAGAATAGTGCAGCAGATAGCATGATGCAAAGATAATAATAGTAATAGAATACCAAATCTTCGTCTTCATCCTCCAGAATAGATCTTCAATAAGCTGAAAAACTCAGGTCTGACCCGAGCGTAATGAAAAGACAAAACACTCGAGTCAGGACTAAAATATCCTCATGTAAGTTAAATCATTCGTAAATAAATATGAGTGTAACGGCGTAAGAGATGTTTACGGGGTTTGACATCTCCTATCCAGTGTCAACGTACGTGCAATAACTCAAGAGATGTTACGGGATTTTCCATCTCTCAAGGATCCGTTAAACTATCTACTATGTAATACAATACGCTATTATAATATGTCTACAGTAAAGTAAAAGTATTAAAATAGCGTTAAGGCGTTACCATAATCCCCCTTAACACATTTTATAATGCCATAGTCTATACAGCACCGTAAACCCCACCGTAAACTAGTGGTTATCAGAGGGTACCCCATAGGTATAACACAAAACAAAACGTAGTGGTCGCGAATAGGATAATCAGTATGACAAGGTACATGAGGCGATACCAACTAGGATACTAGTAGTTGCGTGATCCGGACTGATGTTGAGCATAGCCAGCAGCTACCTCAACACCGCGAAACAACACTCCCAAATCAAGGGGTGCACCCAAATCGAATCACAAAAGGTAATAGATATGGTATCGAAGAAGTGTGTCCGCTAGAGGTGGCGAACCTCAATGGCTCGGCGCGGCTCCTGATTTAGTCATGTTAGGGGTCGTCCAATATCGTTCTCTTTCTTCAGTCAACGCGTTCACCAAACCATCCACTTCATTCTGGATCAACACTCCACGTATACTAGTTATTAAAGTGGTTTTCGATATCGACGGAGAGTATGTCCATATCCGATCCCGGTCTCTTTAATAACTACGTATTATTACACCGATGGCTCCTTTACATTTCAATCGATTCATAATTGATATCAAAATATCATATTCGCTTCAAAAATCAAATCCATTTCAAATATCATCATAGCTATTCAAAATGTAAGATTCCGTTTCAAAAATCATTTTCGCCTCAAAATCCCATTTCGATTTCAAGATCATTTCGAATTTTAATTTAGGTTGCAACTTCATTTAACCCAATTCGTATTTAAATTCAAGATTTAAACATAAACATTTCACCTTATTGACCAACTTGAAATTTTAGAAAAATAGTTTAAGTAGTTAAAAAGTAGTTTAAATAATTAAAATAGTTAAAAATACTTAAAATCTTTAAATGGATTTCAAATAGATAAATTAATTTAAAATAATTTAAATTGGGTTAAATAGATTTAAAATAGATTAAATAAGTTAACATGGTTTAAGATGGGTTAAAAATAATTTAATATAGTTAATATAGGTTAAAATAGTTTAAGTATTTAAAGATGGTTCATATAACAGAGTAATTTGGAAAACAAAATGAACAGCTTCAAAACCAAACCGTTTCAATTATAACTTCCCACTTCAAATCAATTTCAATTTCCATTCTACCGATTCAATTTCGATTTCAATTCAAATCAGTGTCAACTTTGACTTCAAATCAATTCAATTCTACATTCACCTTCAATTAATTCAATTTCAATTTATATCGATTTTGAGCTTGATTTTTCAAAATATCAATTTACAACACTTAACAAAATTATCCTTCAATATTCAAATTTAAATCCAAATTTCAATACGATTCAATTTCAAGCTCAATTTCAAAATATTATTTTTATATCACTTTTACTTAGTAATATTCAAAGCTCGAATTAAGATTCAATCTTTAAACAAATCAATTTTCGAAATTCAACCATATCCCCATTTTTAATCTCAAAGTCTCAACTTAAATTATTTAACAGTTTCCTTTAACCAAAATTTATTTCAACATTCCAAACTCAATTTTTTGATAAATTCGATTTCTATAAATTGATTTCTATTTATAACTTTTAAATCAAAACATTTAAATAAATTTCAAATCGACGATTTTAAAAATTATTAATTTAGCCAATCCGGTGTCCGTCTATAATTTTCTATCCTATGGCCAAGTGATTAGTTATTTAAATTAAATGTCAGGGATGAATATATATCACTTAAATCAAATCACAGTGCCATATGTATGCAT
This sequence comes from Allium cepa, assembly GCA_030765085.1. Taxonomy (NCBI): domain Eukaryota; kingdom Viridiplantae; phylum Streptophyta; class Magnoliopsida; order Asparagales; family Amaryllidaceae; genus Allium; species Allium cepa. The sequence goes on along the minus strand of CM060932.1, from coordinate 628,435,750 downwards.
AACAGGATATATATAAGAAAATAAACATCCAACCATTAAGTAACAACCAATAGCATCCATCGAAATACATCATCCAATAGACAATACAATTCATGACAATTTCATAGTTATCAATGTCATGTAATTCAATTCAATTTTAATTTCAATTTAACTGTCAATTAAATTTTCAACGGTTAATTCAAATGAAAATCTATATGACAATTAAATTTTATCAAACAATGACAAATAAAATTCATATCACTTCAGAATATTAAACTTAACTAGCATAAAGATATTCAGTACGTTGTGAGCGTTATAAACACTCACCTTGATTTCAATGTAGTTCCAGCGTTTTATTTCGAATGAAATTAAACGAGCGTTTAATTTTAGCCGAAATTTTCACTATTTCCAAATGATTCCAATCTAGCTCCATTGCGTAGTGCTCGACAAAACAAAGCCAACGCAATTCGTTTCGTGCGTTTTCGACCTCGTACGAAAAAGTTATAGCAGTTTAAAGATCATACAAATTATTATATACAAATATTTACAGCTTTATTTATTATTTTCAACCTTCAGCAATCTGGGCCGTTGATTCCAACAAGCAAATCAAGGCCGTGTGTCACCTTCTTCCCACTCTCGTTCCTGAACGCTCGCATAACCCATGAACGCGTCGCTCAATTGAAAATCGCGACCACCTTCCCTCGTTTCCAGGGTTTACCCCGTGTTACGGACACAATGGAACATGTTTCAGAGGCTAATTCGATGATATGTGCGAGTTACGTAAATAAATGATCAAATTTAAATTAAACCGATTAAACAAATTTCTATGCGTTTTGGCTTGCTCCGGACAAACGGTAAATCCGATTGACACGAAATTTGAAATCTTACAATAATATCACGTTACGGATCCAATGAAACTAGTTTCGTCGAAATCCGAGACTGTTTGAAAAATGACTATTTTAACTCGTCAATTAAATATTAAAATATTCAATTTTCACAAATTTACTTTTAATTCGATTTTAAAAGTTCTACCTAACTTTAATGTGATAAAATAAAATGTTACAAATCATTTTTAATCATATTAAACCCGTTATTCAATTATTCAATAAATTCCAAATATTAAATTTAAACAATTTTGATTATCCAATAATTCATTATCCTTTGAAATATTTGAAATTGTACTTATAAGATTCAACCTTTAAAACCAATTCACATCTTAGAACACTATTTCCATTTTACTGTTATTCAATTATTCAATAAGTTTTAAATATTTATTTTAAACAATTTACCTGTTCAATATTCAATTATTTGATTTTAAATAGATTTTACTTATCAATCAATTACTCTATTATACCCAATGAATTCAACATTTATTATCCTATCCAACTATTGATTGCAAAGGCATTCACTAAGTAGCATTTATTTTTCAATACTAATTACTATTCAAATCTTCGAAACCAATCTATTAAAATTTGTATTTCTACCTAAATAATTCACAATTCTTATTCACTTATTTACATTTGTTTTTCCATATATTCCCTTATAACCAAGTTATAACATTTGAGTCAATTCAATTAGATTGGAACTACATTCAATCTGTAAATAATTACTTGGATAATTATTGTTGCAATTCATTCCAGTTATTATTATTCCAAACGAATTACAAATTTTTTTTCTAACATTAAATCACGAAATCTTATTAAATTAGCTATTTTAATTATCGAAAATTTACGGGTCGTTACATTTATAATATTTTCCCACTTCATTTGTCCTCAAAACTTGGAAAATATTCCTTTATCTCTTATTTCTTTCCTCAAAAATCATTTACAGTCTCATTTGTAATTTTCCAGAGCCATTTAGCTTATTAATATTTCAGGTTTCATTCCTGCTATTCTGGAGAATTTTATCTCACCACGAAATTCACTAATCTTAAACTTGGGATTTATTCAAGTTCTCATAACCCTCTATAAAATCTTCCCTAAAGATCTTATTCAAATTAATTACACTTGCTTTAATTCAAGAGGATTTACAATTGGATCTTCAAAACATTTTTGAAAACATCTTGACTTATAAAGTAAGAATAATGGTTTTATTTCAAATTATGGTTTAAGGTAAAAATTTAATTCATATCCAGTTATTAATAAATTTTCAAAGCTGGTTTAGAAAACTATAATTTATTATAATAAATACTAAGCATTAAAATAACTTTTCTGAAATATTCTAAATCTAGATAATAGTTCTTTACAAATTATATAGTATAGTAATTTTTGAAAATATTCCTTTAAAACCAATTTATATTTTTAGAAAATCCAATATTCACTCATAAATTCCTCTTGACCATATTTTCATTTCCTACTTTCAGAAATATTCAACTATTTCCTTCCAAAACCAATTTTCATAACTCAAATTAAGTCCTTACCATGCCTTATCTCATTACGTATTCGCTAATACTTTCTATCTCATTTATAAACTCCGTTTATAAATTTATAACTCCCTGAGTTTTCTTTTTCATTTATTTATAAAAACAATTTATTCAAAAATCATATTTTTATAATTTTATTCTTTAATAAAATCCCATATTTGTTCTTTAACAAAATTTCATTTCTTAATAAGGTTCCTTATTTCATTTCTTAATAAAGTTCCTTTACTTTATTCCTTAATAAAGTTTTGCTTTACTTCAAATTCATTTATCGATTACAATAATTTCTTAGAGTCTTTGTACATAATTTAATTTTTTTCCAAACTCAACTTTAACTAATTTTAAGTTTAACCAAAGTAATAAATATTCTATTAATTTTACTTTAGTCTCAATAGAAGTAAATTCAAATCCTAAAGAAATATTCTTTTAATTTAAATTCATTTAACTTCCTCCAATTAAATTATTTATAGCATTCTAAAAATTAGCAAATCCATATCAATATCATTCATCCTGTCATATGACAACATATATATATATATATATAATAAATAAATATCTTTGAGGAATCCTGTTGGATCCCTCCAACCTGTTTTCCCTGCATCCACAAATGTTAGCACAATAACATATCAATTCCACTTTCAAAGTGGGATATCACGGTATATGAGTTTATAATATCATTCAGTGGATAAACTATTATAAATCATCCAAACACATCCAATGACTTAAATTTAACATTTAAATTTTATCTAGGGCATCCAAATGAGTGAGAAAATCTCATCTTTGCTTTTAAGTTGCAATCTTTTCCAATCTTCACCCGATTCCCCGACTTTTGACCTTATATAAACAATTATATGATTTTATTAATATTTGAACAATCAAATGAAAAATTTATCGTTTAATATTTTAGTTAACTTACAATTTATTTAAGCTATTTATTTTCCGACTATTAACCTTATAATCAGAAATACTAATAATATCCTGTTGTTACTTCCTATTAGTGAAATACAAAGAATCAGAAATCCACTTTACGAATTTTAAACTTAAGAGACCTTTAAAATTACTGTTTTGAAATCACCAACTTAAATCTTACTTTTTTTCCTCAAAAATCAACACTTTTAAATTAAATGTTAATATAGCTCTACTATAATATTTTCTGTTTTAAACAGTTTAACAAAATTGTTTTCCTTTTTACTCCATACATATATATTAACAAAATTCTAAAAACTGGAATCGTACCTCACTGCCGAACTACGGCCACCTCGCGAGCACACTTCGCCGACGCAGCCTCGAACAAGGCTCACGCGACCGACCAGGCCATCTCGCGATGCCACCACGAACACCCACACGACCAGATCTGGATGCCGCCGCCACCTCAACTCGATGCTCAACGACCACCCTCAACTCCACCGCTTCACACAAGTCACGCGTCGAGCTCGAGCCTGACTCCGGCAGCCACCATCGATCGCCGCTCGAGCCCCCTTAAGTCGCTTCACCTTCGTGCAACTCCTCCAACAGCTCGCGAGCTCGAGCACAAGCGCGCTCCTCCTTCCCTCGACGATCGATTCACCGATTTCAAGCTAGGTTTTTATTTAGTATGCCGTGAATCGGCTGAGAAGAAAAAAAAAGGAAACGAAGGATTCTCGTTCGATTTGAGGAAAAAATGAAGGAAGTAGCGGCCATAATTTTAAGAGTGAATATCATTTTAGAAAATATAGAAAGAAGGTTTTGATTTCGTTCAAACGAAAATTTGAAGTGGCTGCCATTATCGATTTCATTTGAGATACGTGAATGGGCAAAAGGAGAAGAGGGATAACACGATATAAGGTGGACAAAGGTGGCCACGATTTGATTTCTGCTTCCGAGAGAAGACAGAGTGAACGCGAAGAAGTGAGAGAAGTAGGTCGGCTACTCAGGAATAGGGTTGCTGAGGTGAAAGAAACTTAACTGGTGAAAAGATGTAGGATATTTAAATTTTAAAACGATTAATTATTTCCGAAGCGTTTTTATTTCGTACGATCACATGATCACTCCAAAAATTACGAAATTTGAAATCCGGCAATAATTCAATATTACGGATCCAACGAAACTGGTTTGGTCGAATTCCGAAACTGTGCCTCGGAAGGTTATTTTTAAGTATTAAATTAAATGATATATTTTAAAATTGGACAAACCAATGTTAAATTCAAATTTTAACTCATCTGTTATTTTTAGTATTATCAATATAAATTATATAAGCCTTTAAAAAAAATTAAGCAAGCTTACTACCCCAGATTTAAATATTTTACCCGATATTCAATTACTATTTTTAATAATTAATTAATTCAACAGGTCGTTATATTTAAATTCTGAATCCTTTCTATCATATAAAACAAAACTGTTCAAATTAAAAATTAATTAAAGTTCAAATTAAATATTTAAATTCAATTTAAATATTGTAAATTAGCCGTTCAAAAATCCGGGTCGTTACATTCCTCCCCCCTTAAAAGAATTTCGTCTCCGAAATTACTAGTTAGGAAGAAAGGTCCAATACCCATTACTATTTTCAAAACCAATAATTCAACATCCTACCAACTATCTTTTTAATAAAAGTCGCATTACCCTTCTTATTAACTTTCCACATCTTTTCCTAGTTTCAAACTATATTATATGTTTAACCATTCAAGTTTTCAATTTAAAACCAAATTTTGACTTATCAAAATTTTCTCAAAATTTTTCTAACTCCCTAAATTCCCGAAAATTTTTGCCAGCGTCTCCTTTGTGCGGCTAACTCGGTACAACTACAAAATGGCTCTACGACCTCCCAAAAACCCAAAAGAAAACAAAACGCCAAGTGGCTCGATCAAAATCCCATTCAAGTTCCATATAGAATTTTAAACATATACCTTTTTGTCGAGCATTTCAAATTTATCTTCTGAAATCAAAATCTATTCTCTTTACCTTTATATTACCAGCAAATCTTACACAGCAATATGTCCAATCAACATATTCAAAACATTTTATCGACTTTCTTACAAATGTCAATATCTATTCATTCAAATATTATTTTAGATTATATTTGAAATATCAATTCCCCATTGAGAATGCATCATTCCTTACTTAAGTTAGTATAAGCATTTTATGTGTTTCTTATATTTATTTTCATCTTACCACTTTAGTTTATATCCATTCTTATTCAAATTGATTCTTCCATTTTCATATGAATTCAATTTATCTTTAACTTTGAATATTTAAATTCTATTTTTCATTTATATCAAATTCATGTCATTATTTTAAATTAGTTTCATTTACTAATTTATTTCAATTTCCAATTCAAAAACGTTTGTTGTTAACAAAAAATTTCAAAAACTTCAAAAGTTTTCTAACTCCCAAAATTTCCGAATTTTTTTGGCAGAGTCCCCTTTGTACGGAGGAGATTTTGCAATTTGACAATAGATACAAAATATGTATACATCGACCCACACGGTCGGAAAAACCAAAAACAGTTCATATTTCCTAGTTTGTATTGCGTAGGCGTACCTTATTTAGCATTTTAAACAAGCGGCGTATTTATTTAAGCATTTGCGCGACCAAAATCTCGCTAAATGGTCTTCCCGTACCTGTACTTACTCAATTTAAACATATAAGCAACATATTATGAAATTTATAACATTGCATTCATTTAAGCAACTACAACACATCAATAACATAAGCAATGCAATATAAATAACTTCATATCAAGTTTATATAGTTTCCAAACTAGTTCCATTTGTTTATAACTGACACAAATACCGTTTGCATTCAACTTTAAGTGGGTTACAACCCATTTACTTAACTCTAATTCATAATTATGTCCAAACAAACCCATTCTCCATTTAATTGATTTCAAAAATCAATTTCTGCTTCTTATCAATTCAAAACCATATTTTATAAACAATTATACGCGAATCAAGTTTTGGAAACAAGTAATAAGGTTTCCAGATTAATTCAGTTGCATTTACTTGATTTATATCATCCTATCCAATTCGGAATGATTTTCACATCATTCCTTTATTCAATTCATTCTTAATCCGAACTATTTTGTATTCATGGCAATTTATTCAAAAATCAAGTTTATTTACTTTTATTATTCCATAGAACTTTATTAATCTTGTTTACGACAATAACAATTATTTCATGCATATTCGACAATATTCATTCAAACAACCAATTTCTTTAGTTTTATAATTGTTTTAAAATTGATTTCAACTCAAGTTATATGAAATTTCATTCCATTCTAATTTATTTTTAAACCATATCTTTGCATTGATTTTATTCAAAACCATTTTTATTAAGCTCGACAACTTCAATGCTTAAAATTTAACAATCATGTTCCAAATTTATATAAGTCATGCTTCATTGAATTTTAGACTTAAGTTAATTTACTTCAAATTATTTAACTTTCATAACTTAAGTTTATTTCATTTGTCCATAAATTCTTTCATAAGCTATCGAAGTCTTATTTATTCAAATTCAAATTCAAATTTCACTTAACTCAGCTTACATTAAATTCAATCTCATTTCATTATTATGAATTTTACCCAAGTGAGAGTTTTATTCCAATATCATCTACATCTCAATTTAATTCATCTTCATTCAAATTCACACATCAACTTAACTTAAGATAATTCCAGTTCAATCAAAGTTCTCAATCCAATTAAATTTTCTATTTACCATCCACTCACATCCAAAGTTTAAGGTACTTTACCAATCTATTTTATTCAATGAACTTTCACTTTCTTCGAAATCACCTTTTCATAAATTTTAAATCCTAAGTTAATTTATTTATTGCATCTTCTTACTTAAATTCATTTTCAATTTATTTGGTACTCATCTAGATCAAATCCCATGTGATTTAATTAGCCATTCTAAATTTGTTAAGATAATATCCAAGGCGATTTATTCCATCCATACTTGATTTGGATTTTATTTGTAAATTCAAACTATCTTTACTTTAATCTAATTCATAATAATTGAGATTCATATTTAATTTTTTTTTACTTACCATTTCAATGGAATTTCTATTTATAACTCGGGTTTCATCACCTGATCCCATTTTTAATTCAAATTTCAATTTAATTCAAATAAAACTGAATTTTATTTTCAGTTTAATTCAATTTACTTCCATTCACATAACTTAATTTAATTTCAATCCACTTTAAGTTTTATTTCTTATTTCAACTTCATTTAAAATCTACTAATTTACCCCTTCCAAATCATTAATTAAATTTCAAGTTTTAAATTTTAATCCAAGTTAAATTTCCATCTTTAACTCTTCACTTTAAATTTTAATTCCAAAATTCAACATTTAATGTTTTCCTTAATTAGATAACTATTTTAAATTTAATTATCTCATTTGTCAAAAATATTATCATCCAAATATCCAGGTTATAATAATTTCAAAAAATATTCCTTTTATATCAAAATATATTTTGGATGAAATTATTTCATTCACCCACTTTTGAAAATCAATATTGTGTCGAATTGCTCTATTTAAGTGTTTAGAAACCCCTTCGATACAGTTTTCGAGGCTGTGCCGACGAAGGTTCATATACCACTCAATAAATCAATCAACGCAATATAGAACCATTTTATATTCACTAACAAATACGCGCTCATATCTATAAATACGCTCAACTCATTCTAGAGTACCATTGACTCTCTTTTTTTAATGGGTAATTCCCCACCAGAGCCAAGGTTCTCGCTTAACCTTTCAGCTCTGATACCAAGTGTAAAGGCCCGCATATTCGTACCCCTTTTGAACTAATAAAATTCCACAGCAGTTCTGTCCAAAGTAGCACAAAAGTACGAGTCTTCGGGTAAAAGAAGAAAGAGGTAGAAGAAGAAGAAATAAAAATAATATCAGAATCTCACATCGCAGCGGAATAAAATATAATATATAGAATACAGTTTTAAATACAAGAAATCTGTACTGTATACATATGTACATACATACCATCATCAGAGTACATCAAGCATCCATACAGAGACATCTAATAATTTTCCATACACAGCGGAAATAATAGTCAAATACGGAAGTACGATCTGTCATCAGCTCGTCTCCTGAACTCCTTAGCTTTTAACCTGATCCTGTTTAACTCGGTCCGACCCGAGCACCATATAAAACAACACCCGAGTCAGTCTGGAATACCAGCATGAGAAAATCACACTCAATTGGATTATTATATTTTCATAAATCCTTTGAAAAACAAAAGCATCTCGTAAGACCACGCCACAAATAAACATGTCGGTTTTTACCTTACGATAGCTAAAACATTTTTATTAAATTCGTCTGATATTATAATAGTGTCTATAGAAAGTAAAATAGAATCTAGCTGAAATGCTTGCATCTCACGTTTCAGCAATAGTTGGGCACAATCAAAACCGTACAGGCGCTTATTGGAGATTAGATTCCATACAATGGCAGGGCTACTGGGGCACCGCCCGTCACAGTACCTGGTCTAGATCAGAGTACCGAGGAGCCACCCTAACTCCCCTGCAACACAAAACCGGAACCATCCCTTACTGGACAGTCCCAAGCAAGATCACCCCGTGGTTGGCGCGACCAACCACCCACTAAGCCGAAATAAAAAGGGACATCTAGACAAGGGAAACCTTACTCTCCAGTGGGGGCTACCCACGAAGTCTTGCTGCACCTCCCCTGTTTTAGCCATTCCCGGTTGATGAGGCTTGAGGTTAAGCGTTACCTTTCAAGAACGAGTCCTACATAGAATGCTCATTGTCCACCCGACGATGTTCTGAAAGCATTCAATCCATACAAGTTGCCCTGGGTCTGGACAAATCGAGTCACCGTCTTCAACTCTTCACGGTCTTCATTCGTAATCGTTCAAACTGGATCGAAGTGGTTTTCGGATAATTAAATCCGATCCCGGACTCTACGAAACGATCAGCGCATTGTCCAATATTGATAGTCGGTTATTTAACTATCAATTAATCATACACAAGCAACCCTCAAATAATTTCCACAAATTATTTATCTCGAATATCTGCTTAAGATATTATCTTCATATTTCAATGCCTTGAAATTAGATTCAATTCACCTATTTCTCGTTAAACCATTTAAGTCTTTGCCAACCATTTATAATATTTCCCCACTTCAATAGTCCTCAACACTTGGAAAATATTCCTTTATCTCTTATTTCTTTCCTCAAAAATCATTTACAATCTCATTTGTAAATTTTCCAAAGCCATTTAGCTTATTAATATTTCAGGTTTCATTCCTGCTATTCTTGAGAATTTTTTCTCACCACGAAATTCACTAATCTTAAACTTGGGATTTATTCAAGTTCTCATAACCCTCTATAAAATCTTCCCTAAAGATCTTGTTCAAATTAATTACACTTGCTTTACTTCAAGAGGATTTACAATTGGATCTTCAAAACATTTTTCAAAACATCTTGACTTATAAAGTAAGAATAATGGTTTTATTTCAAATTATGGTTTAAGGTAAAAATTTAATTCATATCCAGTTATTAATAAATTTTCAAAGCTGGTTTTGAAAACTAATATTTATTATAATAAATACTAAGCATTAAAATAACTTTTCCGAAATATTCTAAATCTAGATAATAGTTCTTTACAAATTATATAGTATAGTAATTTTTGAAAATATTCCTTTAAAACCAATTTATATTTTTAGAAAATCAAATATTCACTCATAAATTCCTCTTGACCAAATTTTCATTTCCTACTTTCAGAAATATTCAACTATTTCCTTCCAAAACCAATTTTCATAACTCAAATTAAGTCCTTACCATGCCTTATCTCATTACGTATTCGCCAATACTTCTATCTCATTTATAAACTCCGTTTATAAATTTATAACTCCCTGAGTTTTCTTTTTCATTTATTTATAAAAACAATTTATTCAAAAATTCTATTTTTATATTTTTATTCTTTAATAAAATCCCATATTTGTTCTTTAACAAAATTTCATTTCTTAATAAGGTTCCTTTTATTTCATTTCTTAATAAAGTTCCTTTACTTTATTCCTTAATAAAGTTTTGCTTTACTTCAAATTCATTTATCGATTACAATATTTTCTTAGAGTCTTTGTACATAATTTAAATTTTTTCCAAACTCAAATTTAACTAATTTTAAGTTTAACCAAAGTAATAAGTATTCTATTAATTTTACATTAGTCTCAATAGAAGTAAATTCAAATCCTAAAGAAATATTCTTTTAATTTAAATTCATTTAACTTCCTTCAATTAAATTATTTATAACATTTTAAAAATTAGTAAATTCCAATTTCCATGTTATTTAACACTATATAATTCAATTCGCATGCAAATCCATATCAATATCATTCATCCTGTCATATGACAACATATATATATATAATAAATAAATATCTTTGAGGAATCCTGTTGGATCACTCCAACCTGTTTTCCCTGCATCCACAAATGTTATCACAATAACATATCAATTCCACTTTCAAAGTGGGATATCACGGTATATGAGTTTATAATACCATTCAGTGGATAAACTATTTTAAATCATCCAAAAACATCTAATGATTTAAATTTAACATTTAAATTTTATCTAGGGCATCCAAATGAGTGAGAAAATCTCACATTTGCTTTTAAGTTGCAATCTTTTCCAATCTTGACCCGATTCCCCGACTTTTGACCTTATATAAACAATTATATGATTTTATTAATATTTGAACAATCAAATGACAAATTTATCGTTTAATATTTTAGTTAACTTACAATTTATTTAAGCTATTTATTTTCCGACTATTAACCTTATTAATCCGAAATACTAATAATATCCTGCTGTTACTTCCTATTAGTGAAATACAAAGAATCAGAAATCCACTTTACGAATTTTAAACTTAAGAGACCTTTAAAATTTACTGTTTTGAAATCACCAACTTAAATCTTACTTTTTTTCCTCAAAAATCAACACTTTTAAATTAAATGTTAATATAGCTCTACAATAATATTTTCTGTTTTAAACAGTTTAACATAATTGTTTTCCTTTTTAATCCATACATATATATTAACAAAATTCTAAAAACTGGAATCGTACCTCACTGCCGAACTACGGCCACCTCGCGAGCACACTTCGCCGATGCAGCCTCGAACAAGGCTCACGTGACCGACCAGGCCATCTCGCGATGCCACCATGAATACCCACGCGACCAGATCTGGATGCTGTCACCACCTTAACTCGATGCTCAACGACCACCCTTAACTCCACCGCTTCACTCAAATCACGCGTCGAGCTCGAGCCTGACTCCGGCAGCCACCATCGATCGCCGCTCGAGCCCCCTTAAGTCGCTTCACCTTCGTCCAACCCCTCCATTAGCAAACGCTGCCCATCGCGAGCTCGAACACAAGCGTGCTCCTCCTTCCCTCGACGATCGATTCGCCGATTTCAAGCTAGGGTTTTTTTTTAGTATGCCATGAATCGTCTGAGAAGAAAAAAAAGGAAACGAAGGATCCTCGTTCGATTTGGGGAAAAAATGAAGGAGTAGCGGCCATAATTTTAAGAGTGAATATCGTTTGAGAAAACAGAGAAAGAAGGTTTTGATTTCGTTCAAACGAAAATTTGAAGTGGCTGCCATTATCGATTTCATTTGAGATACGTGAATGGGAAAAAGGAGAAGAGCGATAACACGATATAAGGTGGACAAAGGTAGCCACGATTTGATTTCTGCTTCCGAGAGAAGACAGAGTGAACGCGAAGAAGTGAGAGAAGTAGGTCGGCTACTTAGGAATAGGGTTGCTGAGGTGAAAGAAACTTAACTGGTGAAAAGATGTAGGATATCTAAATTTTAAAACGATTAATTATTTCCGAAGCGTTTTTATTTCGTACGGTCACACGATCACTCCAAAAATTAAGAAATTTGAAATCCGGCAATAATTCAATATTACGGATCCAACGGAACTAGTTTCGTCGAATTCCGAGACTGTGCCTCGGAAGGTTATTTTTAAATATTAAATTAAACGATATATTTTAAAATTGGACAAACCAATGTTAAATTCAAATTTTAACTCATCTATTATTTTTAGTATTATCAATATAAATTCTATAAGCCTTAAAAAAATTAAACAAGCTTACTACCCCAGATTTAAATATTTTGCCCGATATTCAATTACTGTTTTTAATAATTAATTAATTCAACAGGTCGTTATATTTAAATTCTGAATCCTTTCTATAATATAAAACCAAACTGTTCATATTAAAAATCAATTAAAGTTCAAATTAAATATTTAAATTCAATTTAAATATTGTAAATTAGGCGTTCAAAAAACCGGGTCGTTACAGATTTCTTACTTAATAACAATGGAAGTTTTGCATTTAATAAAGATTATCTACAAATTTCAAATAAAACTACACTAACACCAATACTATCAGAGTATGCGCTTGAGAAGCGTGGTGCGAATAAAGACAAATACGAAAATTGTGATTGCCTGATACCTACACAATGTAAAATAAAAAAGCAGGAAACTGATCCAACAATTACAAATGATAATAGAGAAAATGTAGAAGAAAAATTGACAAAATATGAATATAAAAGAAAGGGATTCACAAAAGATTTACAAGTAATAAATCCAAAGGAAATAAGTAGATTATTATTATCCATGATGATATAGAACATACTATTTCTAAACTTGAAATATTAGAAATAATAGGAGAAAAGCCATTAAAACATTGGAAAAGAAACCCAGTACAATGCAAATTAGATATAATAAACCCACACGTAACAATAAAAATACGATCCCCTAAATATGATAATTGGATCATGGAAGAATTCAAAATGCATATAAAATTATTGCAAGTTATTTCTTTGTGTGAAATAATGAATAATTTAAATGCTTGCAAGACATAAATTATTGCAAGTTTTTCATAATCTAAGGATGTCAAATATCATTTTTCTTTGTATGTTCCTGAAGTATATCTACAAATTCTTTCTGTTGTTTTTGCTTCATATTTGTTTGGCTCATTTATCAAAATTCCTCCCCCACCAAAGGATGATCCATCTGTTTCTATAATTAAATAATCTGTACTTAACGACAAAGCCAGCGGTTTTAGTCCTTCAACAATCTTTTTAATTTGTTTTGTTTGTTTTTGTATCTTCAAAATTGAATTCTCTTTTTTCTTTAGGACTTGCTTTGTTGTATAAAGGTCCAGTATATTTTGATAAATCATTTATATAAGGTCTAGCATAATTCACAAGACCTAAGAAGGCTTATAATTGTGTTAGGCTCTCTATTTTATTTGGAAATTCCAGTATTTTTCTTGTTATACGTGGTTGTAATTCTATCTGTCCTTTTCCTATCCTTGTTCCCAAAAATTCTATAGTATTTTTGAAAAGTTCTATTTTCTTTTTAGATATTATTAATCCATGGGCTTCTATTAATTTTAATACACTATATAAATATGAAACGCGTTCTTGTTTTGTTTTAGAAAAAACAAGTATGTCATCTATGTATACATAAGTGTAATTGTTACAATTTTGGAAGATGTTATCCATTTTTCTCTGGAATATTTGTGGCGTGTTTTTTAAACCAAATGGCATTACTAACCATTCGTAATGTCCTTCACTACATGTAAATGCAGTCCAAGGTATGGATTCAGGATGCATTTTTAAAATCCATAATTGTTAAATGTTGTAATATGAGGACCATTCTCCACATGCGTTAGTAAAGCTTATGTTTATATTTTTTACAATATTTGTGATAATATTAGTAATTCCATCAAATTGAATACTTTGTTTTGGTTGTCTGCCATAATATAACAATTACACTTATGTATACATAAGTCTGTCATCTATGTATATGCAAGTGTAATTGTTACAATTTTGGAAGATGTTATCCATTTTTCTCTGGAATATTTGTGGCGCGTTTCTTAAACCAAATAACATTACTAACCATTCGTAATGTCCTTCACTACATGTAAATGCAGTCCAAGGTATGGATTCAGGATGCATTTTTACTTGCCAAAATCTTGATTTTAGATCGAATTTAGAAAAACAGTTTTTCCCTTGTATTTTATTTATTAGTACATCTTTGTTTGGTATACAATATTCATCTTCATGTGTATTCTAATTTAATCTGGTATAATTCATGACCATTCTAGATTGGCCTCTTTTTCTTTCTGATTCTTTTTGGACTATGAATGCAGTAGTCCTGTGTCTAGAATCTGTTTTTCTTATAACATTTAAATCTGTTAATATTTTTATATGCATTTTAAATTCTTCCATGATCCAATTATCATATTTAGGGGATCCTGTTTTTATTGTTATGTCTGGGTTTATTATATCTAATTTGCATTGTATTGGGTTTCTTTCCCAATGTTTTAATGGATTTTATCCTATTATTTCTAATTTTTCAAGTTTAGAAATAATATGTTTTATATCATCTGTGGATAGTAATAATATACTTATTTCCTTTGGATTTATTAGTTGTAAATCTTTTGTGAATCCCTTTCTCTTATATTCATATTTTGTCAATTTTTCTTCTATATTTTCTCTATTATCATTTGTAATCATTAGATTAGTTTCCTTTTTTTTATTTTACATTGTCCAGGTATTGGGCAGTCGCAATTTTCGTATTTGTCTTTATTCCCACCACGCTTCTCAAGCGCATACTCTGGTAGTATTGGGGTTAGTGTAGTTTTCTTTGAAATTTGTATATAATCTTTATTAAATGCAAAACTTCCTTTGTCATTAAGTAAGAAATCTAATCCTAGAATTAGCTTTATTCCTTCGAGTTTTAATTCTAAAACTCATAATTGTTTAGTGTTGTAATAAGGGGACCATTCTCCACATGTGTTAGAAAAGCTTATGTTTATATATATTTTTACAATATTTGTAATAATATTAGTAGTTCCATCAAATTGAATACTTTGTTTTGGTTTGTCCGCCTTTGTTACATATTTGTAAGGTACAAGACTAGAACAAATGGTTGAACTAGTAGCTCCAGTATCTATAAAAGCTAATATTTGTATTTCTAAGCCTTTTATATTAAGTTTTGTTGGAATACGCAATTCCTTTAGGTTTTCCGAATTACATATTAGTGGAATTTGTATTGGTTTGTCAATGTTATTTAAATTATTATTATTTTCGTATGATGTTGATTCATCATGAATAACATTTTTCTTTTTATCTATAGTCATAATTTTCTCTTTATTTCTTCTATCTCTATTTATAATTGTTCGTTCTTTCTTCAAGTATCTTAATTCTCTCTTCATTTATATTATTTTTGTCTATGTAAACAGGTTTATTTTCTCATGGTAAGTCTATATTAAAAAAAAAATTATGCACATATATGGCATATTTCTATTATGCATTCTATACATTTGAATCTTTTATCAAAAGCAGGGTATCAAGAACAAAATTCACATTTTTGTGGTATTTGTTCCCATTTTATGTTTGAAATTATGTTCACATAAATTTTTATTAACGATATTTAATAAATATTCATGTGGTATGTTTTCTTGGAAATCTGTTAATTCATCAATTAAAGTATAATTTGATGTTTGTATTTGCTCTTGTTCTTCTAATACTTCTAGGGATATTATAGAATATATTATAGAAGTTTTTGAAACATCAGAAGCAATTTCTATTAGGTCTTCTTTTACTGAATCTACAAGGTTAGATTCTTTAGTAAATAAGTTATGTCTTTTTGGACATGAGGAAGATAAATGTCCTTTTTCATTACAAGCAAAACATTTAATTGTATTTGTATATGTTTTTCTTGGATTATATTTCCTAACATGTTTCTCTTTGTTAAGATATGGTTTTTTTACATTTGACTTTCTTAAATAATATTTTTAGCATGCCCGTTTTTGAATTCAGGTTTCCTGTCTGTATTATAATTTCTTGATCCATATTATTGCGGAGTGTAGATTTGTCCACAAAATCCATAATTTTTTGTTTTAATTCTCTTTGGATTTGTACGTAGGTACATTTCTTTTTTAATTCTGAAATTATGTGCGTAATTCTTATACAAATGTTATCATATCCTTTAGAGATATTATTTGAATTATTTTGATAATGTTCTATCCAAGATTTATGTATTTCTTTTCCTAAATCACCTGGTAATTTAGGAAAGAGTCTATTTCCTATTTCAGTATTATAATAATTTCCTGAAATAGTTGCATAATGCAAGAATTCTTCTAAGAATTTTATTATGTATTTCCAATCCACCAATTGGATTTGTTCTAAATCTCTCATGGCTTCTTGTTGTCTAATAGTTATTCATGTGTTTACATCTCTTCATGCTATTATTCTATGCACCGTGTAAGCAAAGTTGTAAATATTACTTCCTTGTACAACTAAGTTACTTATTTCGTCAGGAAAACTTTGTTTATAAGCTTCCCATATAGCTTTGGCTATATCACCTAAATAGTTTTCAGCAATTCTGATCATCTCTTCGCCAGAATTTATGTTTGTATGTCTTGCTGCATAATCTCTTACTATAGCAGCATTCCATTGTTTTAGATATGTATCTAGTAACTATGGATAACATTCTATGACATTTAGTATTACTGAATTGTTTTTGAAGAAAGATGTTTCATTAGGTAATCTTTTACTTATTCTTCTTAAGTTTTTATTTTCATTTGTATAAGGATCAACTGCCTGTCTAGGGGTTGTCCTAGAGTATATGGCATTGTTTCTTGGTTTCTGTTAGGATATGAAACTACTAAACTTCCAGTTGTTTCATCCCGGTCAGCCAAGTCTATGTGTTCTATGAACTCTGATAGTCTGTCTTCAAGAATGTTTTGTTCTTGGATTCCTTCATTTATTTCTTGAGAATTTTCTAAGAATTCATCTAGGTTATGTATTTCTCTTATTCTTATATTATTTTCATCGTCAATGTAAATGAATGTGTTTTCATTTATATGTTTTTTGTTCTTAACGTTTGTTCTAATTCATACATTTCAGATGGTTCAAGAACCATTCCAAGTTCTTTTGGATATATTATCCTATCCATTTATTCTTTTATTTAACTTTTCTGTTTCTTCATCAGTTTCAATTTCTTGTTGGTTTGATGGTCCATAATCTCTGAACCTTATGGACATGGATTTGTCTAAATTATTATATGCTACAACATTGTTTGGTTTTAATGTCGCTGTTGTATTGTTGGGATTTTCTATTTTCCATTCATGGCCAGCAAGAATGGAAGAATTTATTTCCATAGGTTTTATAAAGCTTATCCCTATGGAATTCAGTGTTTCTATGACTTTATCTAATTTTATTTTTATTTTTGGGGTATATTTTGACATATATTTTCCTAAAAAGGTAATGTCTAGTATTATGTTTCTTTCTATAAAGTTTTCAAAACCTTTAGTTTGTATTATTATTTTTATATGTTTGTAGAAATCATTCAATGTCATGGTAAAATTTGGAGCTATATAAACAATTCCTATATTATTGTTCATATCAACCTCCATCATTTCAAATATGGCTTTATCCATATCATGGTGTTTGTCATCTATTAAGATTTGTAATGGTTTAGTCCCTATTTTTTGTATGACTAATCCTCTTATATCTATGACTATCAGTCCTAAGTGGATTAATTTGTATTTTTAGATTTTTAATTGTTTTATAGCTTCTTGTGACATTAAATTTATTATCTGTTGACTTCCATATGGAATGGAGAGTATTTCTTCCCTATGGTGTCTATATAATCCTGTTACTGCTGTAAACAATCTTATTTTATATATTTCTCTAGGATTTAAAGAATTTAATTGGTTGTTAGAGAATATTTCTATGTCCCTATCTAAGTCAATTATTTCTTTTAATTGGGCTTGTGTATTGTTAATTCTTCTCAACATGTTCTCAATCCAGCCTATGGATGATGATCTATTTGATTCTATAGGTCTATTTGTTAATATCCTAGATGGACCAGTGAAGGATAATCTTCTATTATTCATATTTGGTCCTAGTTTTAAACTTGATAATTTTTCTGTAAGTTGGCTTATTTCATGATCTTTTTCTTGTATTGTTTTATCTAGATTATTTATTTGCCTATTCAAATTAGTAATCTGCTTATCCATCAAGTCTATTCTATCATGGATTTGGGTTAACATTGCAATAATAGTATTGCACATCAAACATATTGTATTATCTACCTTACTTCGGTAAGCGTCTTTATTATATCCTGCTGATAATGTTTCATTCTGTTTGAGCATTATGTTAACATGGCTAGTTGCTTCTAAATAATATTTATTATCGTATCCTATCTTAATTTAATTGTATGTACTTAATTTCTTGTAACATTCTTTCGATTTGTTGCATTTGTAATTCAAATTGTTTTTTATCCTTTTCTGATTGTTCTTTTATTTGTAAGATTAATTCTTTAGATTTTATTTCTACATCTTTAGGTTTATTTTCTACAATCATTTCTTTTAGTATTATTATATCATTTTTGTTTGGGAATTCTTTCAACTTTATAACTTTAAATTTGTTTATCAATTTTTCTAAAGTTATTTCCATACTATCTATTTTATGTAAATTAGCTTTTAAATAATCTTGGTTATTAGTGATTTGTTTTAATAGTTTATTTTTTTCAATTATGCCTTCTAGGATTAATTGCATTAAGTTATAATGTTTTTCATTATAGAGATTTAGGTTTTCACTTAATACTATAACCAAATCTGTTAAGGTATTCATATGTTCTGATTCAGAGTGTATCCTGTGGGTATATGCTGAATCTTTTAGATAGCATACGTGTTTTGTTTATCTAATGTAATAATCTTTTTTATTGGATTATTTATCTCTAAACTTAGGTAGTTGGATTTTTTATAACTCATATTAAATAGGCCAAGTAATCTTTAGGCTTTGATGCCAAAACTAGAGGGGGTAGGTAACACAGTAGCAGCAGCATTTAAATGCTGTTGAGAGTAGTTTTTTTTACTAGAGGTTTAAACTAGAGAGGGGTATTCCACATCTCTATTATATATTCTGTAAAGATTTGTATATAGAATCACAAAGCATAACATGCTATAAATATTATTGTGTAATTTATTATTTCGCACCATATATACAATGATTGCTGTTGTTTTTTCATGTTTTAACTACCTTACTGGCAACTTGTAAGTATAATACCTAAGGTGCAGTAAGTAGAATGTTGTACTAGGAATTAGGAACCTTGTTCTTTTTAGTTCAAAGTCTCCTAATTTTCCGTTCAAATTCTTGTAGTCTCCCTCGTTAGTAAAATTCATTATAAGTATTTATTTCATCATCGTATAATGCAAACCAGTTTACTCTATTTTCATTTTCTTCTCGTATCTATTTAGATAGCATTTTGTAATATTCATCACAAACTACGTTTATCATTCTGTTTGCAGGCAGTATTTCTGTTTTACTTTCTACTAGATAAAAGGTATGTTCTAAATTTTTTAATACCTTGTCTTTATCTAATTTAGGGTCATCTGTTTAAGTCTATAAAAAATTTTGAATAATTTTCTTTAAAAATCTTTGCTATGTTATACTGTTGGTTTATATTTAGCTTTTTTTGCTTTAATACAATTAAAAGTTTTATCATGAATTTTTGTCCTAAATAATTCTGTAATTATTCTATGTTTTCAATTTTTGGAAAGTTGCTCATTTTAGTTTTTCCAATCATTATCTTCTATTATTTTATATCCTATTTTATTTTTTGTATTTATATATTTTTTCCATTCTCTGTAAAATTCTTCACAGAATCTAAATATTTTTATAAAGTTTATTTCATCAAAAGCATTGATTAATTCTGTGTATATTTTTGTTTGAAAATACTTATTATTTCATGTTTTTGGTTTTCTGTAAGACTGTTATTATTTTTCATAATATTTATTATGTTTAATATGAATTTTTCCTCCAAATATTTCTGCATGTTTTCCATGAATAAATTTCTCTTTAATAAAACTTTTATGCGAAAGTTCAGGCATAAATCAAAGATACTTAGTGAAAATATCATACGTAAAAATTCTTTTAATTATCTTCTTCCTCATCTCTTACGCTTGTAGTATTTGGTTTTAAAATTATGAACTAAGCTTAATTATGGATTAATCGTCACCTTGCCACCAGGATTTACTTTTTTCCCCAATGGTTTCACGCCTTGAAGGTACTTTTTTCAGTCTTTAACGAGCTTACGTCTTTTGGATTAATCTATAACTTAAGCTTACTTCAGTGAACTTAAAACATAGACATAAGATCATTAAGCTAGCATCATACTAAGAAGATAAGTGGAAAAGAATTACATACCTAGATCTCTTCACTTTTCTCTTGATTTATGTCTGGAGTTATTTAGCTATGCATCATTTTGTTAAAGAAGCAAGAAGGAAGGAAGAAGGCAGCCATTAAAGGATAAAGCAAAGCTATTTTATATCGATAGCTTTTTACACTGGAAATTACTTACATTACAAGCACGCTAAGCCACTGCCTTTATAGCAGGGCAACACACAATTTAGTATTTACATCTGTGTAAGGAAACCGGCAAATGGAAGTAATAAAGCTTCCCACTCAAAATAAAATATTGAAAAGAAAAAAGCAATATAGGGAATCTATCTTTTCTTTTTATTAGTGGTGCACCCAGTTGTCACATCTACTTTTGATGGTAGGTATAGATTTTTCTAGGTAGCTTTCTTTTGTGCGGTCATCTTTAGTGGAGAATAATTCGTGGGTCCCGATTTCTTTGATCATGGTGATAGTTGGTCTTCGTCTTCATCTTTGGTTTCTTCTCTATCTTGTAGCGGGCTTCTTCTGATTTTTGTAACATCTGTTTTTTGAAATTGTTGACCATGTTCATTTTAGGATGATATATGTCAAATGGCCTAAGCTTGTACCAAAACTCTTCGAACTTACTAGAAATGTATATCTTCATAATCGGAGATTCTGCATAAAGCTTGAAATTCTCTTCATCTGTTTGTGTCTAGTACATATTATGCCCTAAAATATATGCTCTGTAATTCTCATAGGTTATTTTGTTAATTTCTTGGCCTATAGTTTTGGCATTAATTTTTTCTTCATTCCAGTCTTCATATTCTGGATCAAATTTCTATGCTCTGATTTTTATTATATGCCTGGTAGGATCAATGATATTTTTCCCAAGGGTGGGGGAGTAGTTGTTATAACTAAGCATAATTCTGTTCCTAGAATTTCTGTAAAATAATCTATGACTGTGGAAAGGGGTTCTGGCAATTCTGCCTTAGTCCATTCTATTATGTATATTTTTTCTATGAACCCATAACTGATGAGGGTAATAGGATCAAGTATAATGTCTTTTTTGTACAATATATTTGTATTATGGCAAATTTATCTGTACTAGAGGAATTGATGTTATGATGTTGCATCTGCAATCTATTATTAATGTTTGCAATCCTCGTAATTTTTTTGTGCATGGAATCATCTTGTTTCTGATAACTTTCCAATTTGTCTTCAGCCCTGGAATTTTTACTCCTGTGCTTTTTTCGAAGAAATCATATATGGCTTTGTACTCTTTAGCATTAACTTCCTTTTGGGTTTAACATTTGATTTCTTTTTCATAAGAATCAATAAAATTTGTAAAATTTTGTTTTGTGATCATTATCTGGGTTTCTTTTATCTATGGCGCAAAGAAACCATTTTCCCTTTGTTTTCTGTCATGGCATTTTGCTTGTATGTGATCATTGGCCTAAGTTGTATGTCTTCAGGAGATGATTCATCTTCTATGAATTTTCCTGTAGTTATGTCCAGGATTTGTTTAATACTTTCAGAAATAACATAGTTATTTCTGAAATGTTTTTCTATAGCAGACTTAGCTGCTTCCCAACTTGTGTATCTTTTGTATTTTGAGATTCCATATCTTGGATCTTTTTCTATTTCTTCTATTTGGGAATAAGTTCTTCCCATGTAGAGTATATTCCGGCACCCAGTCCATTGGACAGGCAGTAGTGAGTGTACCTTTGTTTTTTACTGGGTTTGTCTTGGAATTCATTTATCAAAATATACAAAATACTTAGCTTTCGTTTATTGTCTTTGGGATCTGTAGCTAGGTTCCAAATATTGTCTAATAGATTCTGTTGAACTTTTGTAATTGGAGCATTTGTCTTGAATCTGTTAGTCCTGTACATTTTGAGAAATTTTCTACTGTCTTGGCTTTGTATTGTCATTTCTGTATCTTCTTCTCTATACATACAATCATACTCTGTTAATTCCTCTTCTAGGAATAACCTAGATAATTTGTCTGGCAAAAAATTTGTTTTTCTTTTATATGTTCGCAATTTATCTTTGTTCCACAGTTAAATATTGCATTCTTAAATTTTAGCCATCTGATATTTAGAATTCCTCTTTCTTTTTTGTTTTCTGAATACTTTACTATAGCTTCATAGTCTATTCTAATAGTTATTTCTTTGTATGAAATAATGAATAATTTAAATGCTTCCAAGACATAAATTATTGCAAGTATTTCATAATCTAAGGATGTCAAATACCCTTTTTCTTTGTATGTTCCTAAAGTATATCTACAAATTCTTTCTGTTGTTTTTGCTTCATATTTGTTTGGTTTATTTATCAAATTTCCTCCCCAACCAAGGGATGATCCATCTGTTTCTATAATTAAATAATCTGTACTTAACGACAAAGCCAGCGGTTTTAGTCCTTCGGCAAGTTTTTTAATTTATTCTATTTGTTTTGTATCTTCAAAATTTAATTATCTTTTTCCTTTAGGACTTGCTTTGTTGTATAAAGGTCCATTATATTTTGATAAATCTTTTATGTAAGGTCTAGCATAATTCACAAGCCTAAGAAGGCTTGTAATTGTGTTAGGCTCTCTATTTTATTTTATTTGGAAATTCCAGTATTTTTCTTGTTATATGTGGTTGTAATTCTATCTATCTTTTTCCTATCCTTGTTCTCAAAAATTATATAGTATTTTTGAAAAGTTCTATTTTCTTTTTGGATATTATTAATCCATGGGCTTCTACTAATTTTAATATACTATATAAATGTGTTCTTGTTTTGTTTTAGAAAAAAACAAGTATGCCATCTATGTATACACAAGTGTAATTGTTACAATTCTGGAAGATGTTATCCATTTTTCTCTGGAATGTTTGTGGCGCGTTTGTTAAACCAAATGGCATTACTAACCATTCGTAATGTCCTTCATTACATGTAAATGCAGTCCAAGGTATGGATTAAGGATGCATTTTTACTTGCCAAAATCCTGATTTTAGATCGAATTTAGAAAACCAGCTTTTCCCTTGTATTTTATTTATTAGTACATCTTTGTTTGGTATAAAATATCCATCTTCATGGGTATTGTCATTTAATCTGGTAAAATTCATGACCATTCTGGATTGGCCTCTTTCTCTTTCTAATTCTTTTTGGACTATGAAGGCAGCGGTCCTATGTCTAGAATCTGTTTTTCTTATAAGATTTAAATCTGTTAATATTTTTATATGCATTTTAAATTCTTCATGATCCAATTATCATATTTAGGGGATCCTGTTTTTATTGTTATGTCTAGGTTTATTATATCTAGTTTGTATTGTACAGGGTTTCTTTTCCAATATTTTAATGGCTTTTCTCCTATTATTTCTATTTTTTCAAGTTTAGAAATAATATGTTCTATATCATCTGTGGATAGTAATAATCTACTTATTTCCTTTGGATTTATTAGTTGTAAATCTTTTGTGAATCCCTTTCTCTTATATTCATATTTTGTCAATTTTCTTCTACGTTTTCTCCATTATCATTTGTAATTGTTAGATGAGTTTCCTGTTTTTTATTTTACATTGTCCAGGTATTGGGCAGTCGCGATTTTCGTATTTGTCTTTATTCCCACCACGCTTCTCAAGCACATCCTCTGATAGTATTGGGGTTAGCGTAGTTTTCTTTGAAATTTGTATACAATCTATTAAATGCAAAACTTCCATTGTCATTAAGTAAGAAATCTGAGGGGTAGGTAACACAGTAGCAACAGCATTTAAATGCTGTTAACAAATGCTATTAAGAGTAGTTTTTTTTACTAGTGGTTTAAATTAGAGAGGGGTATTCCGCATCTCTATTAAATATTCTGGTAAGATTTGTATATAGAATCCCAAAGCATAACATGCTATAAATATTGTTGTGTTATTTATTATTTCACACTATATATACAATGATTGTTGTTGTTTTTTCATGCTTTAACTACCTTACTGGTAACTTGTAAATATAATATCCAAGGATGCAGTAAGTAGAATGTTGAACTAGGAATTAGGAACCTTGTTCTTTTTTGTTTAGAGTCTTCTAATTTTCTGTTCAAATTCTTGTAGTCTCTCTCGTTAGTAAAATTCATTGTATGTATTTATTTCATTATCGTATAATTCAAACCAGTTTACTCTGTTTTCATTATCGTCTCGTATCTGTTTAGATAGCATTTTGTAATATTCATCACAAACTACGTTTATCATTCTGTTTGTAAGCAGTATTTCTGTTTTACTTTCTACTGGATAAAAGGTATGTTCTAGATTTTTTAATACCTTGTCTTTATCTAATTTAGGGTCATCTGTTAAGTTTAAAAATTTCTTTGAATTATTTTCTTTAAAAATCTTTGCTATATTATACTTTTGGTTTTTATTTAGCTTTGTTTGCTTTAATACAATTAAAAGTTCTATCATCAATTTTTGTTCTAAATAATTCTGTAATGATTCTAGGTTTTCAATTTTTGGAAAGTTGCTTATTTTAGTTTTCCCAATCATTATCTTCTATTATTTTATATCTATTTTATTTTTTGTATTTTTTTTAATTCTCTATAAATTTCTTTATAGAATCTGGGTGTTATAAGAACATTTTCAGGTTCTGTCCACATACTAAAATTGTTGAATATTTTTATAAAGTTTGTTTCATAATAAAAAACATTGATTAATTCTGTGGTATATTTTGTTTGAAAATACTTATTATTTCATGTTTTTGGTTTACTGTAGACTGTTATTATATTTCATAATATTGATTATGTTTAATAAAATTGTCCTCCAAATATTTCTGCATGTTTTCCATGAATAAATTTCTCTTTAATAAAAGTTTTTATGCGAAAATTCAGGCATAAATCAAAGATACTTAGTGAAAATATCATAGGTAAAAATTCTTTTAATTATCTTCTTCCTCATCTCTTACGCTTGCAGTATTTGGTTTTAAAATTATGAACTAAGCTTAATTATGGATTAATCCTCACCTTATCACTCAGGATTTACTTTTTCCCTAACGGCTTCATGCCTTAACGGTACTTTTTTTCATTCTTTGACGAGCTTACGTCTTTTGGGTTAATCTATGACTTAAGCTTACTTCAATGAACTTAAAACATAGATACAACATCATCAAGCTAGCATCATACTAAGAAGATAAGTGGAAAGAATTATATACATAGATCTCTTTACTTTTCTCTTGATTTATGTCTGGAGTTATCTAGCTATGCATCATTTGTTGAAGAAGCAAAAAGGAAGGAAGAAGGAAGCCATTAAAGGAGAAAGAAAAGCTATTTTATATCGATAGTTTTTTACACTGGAAATTACTTACATTACAAGCACACTAAGCCACTGCCTTTATAGCAGGGCAACATGCAATTTAGTACTTACATCTGTCTAAGCAAACCGGCAAATGGAAGTAATAAAGCTTCCCACTCAAAATAAAATATTGAAAAGAAAAAAGCAATATAATGAATCTGCTTTTTTTTTATTAGTGGTGCACCTAGTAGTCACATCTACTTTTGATGTTAGGTGTAGATTTTTCTAGGTGGCTTTCTTTTGTGCGGTCATCTTTAGTGGAGAATAATTCATGGGTCCCAACTTCTTTAATCATAGAGATAGTTGGTCTTCGTCTTCATCTTTGGTTTCTTCTTCTCTCTTGTAGCGGGCTTCTTCTGATTTTTGTAACATCTGTTTTTTGAAATTATTGACCATGTTCATTTTAGGATGATATATGTCAAATGGCCTATGCTTGTACCCAAACTCTTTGAACTTACTAGAAATGTATATCTTCATAATCGATGGTTCTGCATAAAGCTTGAAATTCTCTTCATCTGTTTGTGTCCAGTACATATTATGCCCTAAAACATATGCTCTGTAATTTTCATAGGTTATTTTGTTAATTTCTTGTCCTATAGGTTTGGCATCTCTTTTTTCTTCATTCCAGTCTTCATATTCTGGATCAAATTTCTATGCTCTGATTTTTCTAATATGCCTGGCAGGATCAATGATATTTGTTCCCAAGTGTGGGGGAGTAGTTGTTGTATCTAAGCATAATTCTGTTCCTAGAATTTCTGTAAAATAATCCGTGACTGAGGAAAGGGGCTCTGGAAATTCTGCCGTAGTCCATTCTTCTATGTATATTTTTTCTACGAACCAATAATTGATGAGGGTAATAGGATCAAGTATAATGTCTTTTTTTACAATATATTTGTATTGTGGCAAATTTATCTGTGCTAGAGGAGTTGATGTTATGATGTTGCATCTGCAATCTATTATGTAATCTTTGCAATCCTCGTATTTTTTTGTGCATGGAATTATCTTGTTTCTGATAACTTTCCAATTTGTCTTCAGCCCTAGAATTTTTACTCTTGTGCTTTTTTCAAAGAAATCATATATGGCTTTGTACTTTGTAGCATTAACGTCCTTTTGGGTTAAACATTTGATTTCATTTTCATAAGAATCAACAAAATTTGTAATATTTTGTTTTGTGATCATTGTCTGGGTTTCTTTTATCTGTGGGACATGGCCCAAAGAAACCATTTTCTATTTGTTTTCTGTCATGGCCTTTTGCTCGTATGTGATCATTGGCCAAAGTTGTATGTCTTCAGGAGATGATTCATCTTTTATGAATTTTCCTACAGTTATGTCCAAGATTTGTTCAATACTTTCAGAAATAACATAGTTATTTCTAAAATGTTTTTCTATAGCAGACTTAGCTGCTTCCCAACTTGTGTATCCTTTGTATTTGGGGATTCCATATCTTAGATCGTTTTCTATTTCTTCTGTTTGGGAATGATTTCTACCTATGTAGAGTATATTCTGGCACTCAGTCCATTGAACAGGCAATAGTGAGTGTACCTTTGTTTTTTTACTGGGTTTGTCCTGGAATTCGTTTATCAAAGTATACAAAATACATAGCTTTTGTTTGTTGCCTTGGGATCTGTCGCTAGGTTCCAAATATTGTCTAATAGATTCTGTTGATCTTTTGTAATTGGAGCATTTGTCTTGAATCTGCTAGTCCTGTACATTTTGAGAAATTTTCTACTGTCTTGGCTTTGTGTTGTCATTTCTGTATCTTCTTCTTTATACATACAATCATACTCTGTTAATTCCTCTTCTAGGAATAACCGAGATAATTTGTCTGGCAAAAATTTTGTTTTTCCTTTTATGTTTTCCCAATTTACCTTTGTTCCACAGTTAAATATTGCATTTTTAAATTTTAGCCGTCTGTTATTTAGAATTCCTCTTTCTTTTTTGTTTTCTGAATACTTTACTATAGCTTCACTGTCTGGTCTAATAGTTATTTCTTTGTGTGAAATAATGAATAATTTAAATGCTTGCAAGGCATAAATAATTGCAAATATTTCATAATCTAAGGATGTCAAATATCCTTTTTCTTTGAATGTTCCTGAAGTATATCTACAAATTCTTTCTGTGGTTTTTGCTTCATATTTGTTTGGCTTATTTATCAAAATTCCTCCCCAACCAAAGGATGATCCATCTGTTTCTATAATTAAATAATATGTACTTAACGACAAAGCCAGCGGTTTTAGTCCTTCAACAAGTTTTTTAATTTGTTTTATTTGTTTTTATATCTTCAAAATTGAATTCTCTTTTTTCTTTAGGACTTGCTTTGTTGTATAAAGGTCCAGCATATTTTGATAAATCATTTACATAAGGTCTAGCATAATTCACAAGACCTAAGAAGGCTTATAATTGTGTTAGGCTCTCTATTTTATTTGGAAATTCCAGTATTTTTCTCGTTATATGTGGTTGTAATTCTATCTGTCCTTTTCCTATCCTTATTCTAAAAAATTCTATAGTATTTTTGAAAAGCTCTATTTACTTTTCGGATATTATTAATCCATGGGCTTCTATTAATTTTAATACACTATATAAATGTGAAATTCATGACCATGGGCTTCTATAGTATGGCGCGTTTTCTAAACGAAATGGCATTACTAACCATTCGTAATGTCCTTCGCTACATGTAAATGCCGTCCAAGGTAAGGATTCAGAATGCATTTTTACTTGCCAAAATCCTGATTTTGGATCGAATTTATTAAACCAGTTTTTCCCTTGTATTTTATTTATCAGTACATCTTTGTTTGGTATACAATATCCATCTTCATGGTATTGTTATTTAATCTGGTATAATTCATGATCATTCTAGATTGGCCTCTTTTTCTTTCTGATTCTTTTTGGACTATGAAGGCAGCAGTCCTGTGTCAATAATCTGTTTTCCTTATAATATTTAAATTTGTTAATATTTTTATATGCATTTTAAATTCTTCCATGATCCAATTATCATATTTAGGGGATCCTATTTTTATTGTTACGTTTGGGTTTATTATATCTAATTTGCATTGTACTGGGTTTCTTTCCCAATGTTTTAATGGCTTTTCTCCTATTATTTCTAATTTTTCAAGTTTAGATAATATGTTCTATATCGTCTGTGGATAGTAATAATCTACTTATTTCCTTTGGATTTATTAGTTGTAAATCTTTTGTGAATCCCTTTCTCTTATATTCATATTTTGTCAATTTTTCTTCTACATTTTCTCTATTATCATTTGTAATTTGGGGTAGGTAACACAGTAGCAGCATCATTTAAATGCTGTTAAGAAATGCTGTTGAGAGTAGTTTCTTTTACTAGAGGTTTAAACTAGAGAGGGATATTCAACATCTCTATTAAATATTCTGTAAAGATTTGTATATAGAATCCCAAAGCATAACATGTTATAAATATTATTGTGTAATTTATTCTTTCGCACAATATATACAATGATTGCTGTTGTTTTTTCATGTATTAACTACCTTACTGGCAACTTGTAAGTATAATATCTAAGGGTGTAGTAAGTAGAATGTTGAATTCTTTTTTGTTCGGAGTCTTCTAATTTTCTGTTCAAATTCCTAGTCTCTCTCGTTAGTAAAATTCATTGTATGTATTTATTTCATCATCGTATAATTCAAACCAGTTTAGCTGTTTTCATTATCTTCTTGTATCTGTTTAGATAGCATTTTGTAATATTCATCACAAACTGCATTTATCATTCTGTTTGTAAGCAGTATTTCTGTTTTACCTTCTTCTAGATAAAAGGTATGTTCTAAATTTTTTAATACCTTGTCTTTATCTAATTTAGGGTCATCTATTAAGTCTAAAAATTTCTTTGAATAATTTTCTTTAAAAATCCTTGCTATATTATACTGTTGGTTTTTATTTAGCTTTGTTTGCTTTAAT
This sequence comes from Allium cepa, assembly GCA_030765085.1. Taxonomy (NCBI): domain Eukaryota; kingdom Viridiplantae; phylum Streptophyta; class Magnoliopsida; order Asparagales; family Amaryllidaceae; genus Allium; species Allium cepa. The sequence continues at coordinate 628,405,928 of CM060932.1, read as the reverse complement.
ACAATTAAAAGTTTTATCATGAATTTTCGTTCTAAATAATTCTGTGATGATTCTATGTTTTCAATTTTTGGAAAGTTGCTCATTTTAGTTTTCCCAGACATTATCTTCTGTTATTTTATATCTTATTTTATTTTTTATATTTATATATTTTTTCCATTCTCTGTAAAATTCTTTACAGCATCTGGGTGTTATAATAACATTTCCAGGTTCTGTCCACATGCTAAAATTGTTGAATATTTTTGTAAAGTTTGTTTCACAATAAAAACATTGATTAATTCTGTGGTATATTTTTATTTGAAAATACTTATTATTTCATGTTTTTGGTTCTCTGTAAGACTGTTATTATTTTTCATAATATTTATTATGTTAAATATGAATTTGGCCTCCAAATATTTCTACATGTTTTCCATGAATAAATTTCTCTTTAATAAAAGTTTTTATGCGAAAGTTTAGGCATAAATCAAAGATACTTAGTGAAAATATCATAGGTAAATTTTTTTTCAATTATCTTCTTCGGCATCTCTTACGCTTGCAGTATTTGGTTTTAAAATTATGAACTATGCTTAATTATGGATTAATCCTCACCTTGTCACTCAGGATTTACTTTTTTTCCCTAACGGCTTCATGCCTTGATGGTACTTTTTTTCAATCTTTAACGAGCTTACGTCATTTGGGTTAATTTATAACTTAAGCTTACTTCAGTGAGCTTAAAACATAGATACAACATCATCAAGCTAGCATCATACTAAGAAGATAAGTGGAAAAGAATTACATACCTAGATTTCTTCACTTTTCTCTTGATTTATGTATGGAGTTATTTAGCTATGCATCATTTTGTTGAAGAAGCAATAAGGAAGGAAGAAGGCAGCCATTAAAGGAGAAAGCAAAGCTATTTTATATCGATAGTTTTTCACATTGAAAATTATTTATATTACAAGCACACTGAGCCACTGCCTTTATAGCAGGGCAACACACAATTTAATACCTACATCTGTTTAAGCTAACCGGCAAATGGAAGTAATAAAGCTTCCCACTCAAAATAAAATATTGAAAAGAAAAAAGCAATATAGGGAATCTGTCTTTTCTTTTTATTAGTGGTGCACCCAGTTGTAACGACCCGAAATTTTCGAACCCGAAAATCTCAGATAGTTATGAAAAGAAGAAAGAGGTAGAAGAAGAAGAAGAATAGAAGCACCAAACATCTCACATTCGCAACGGATAAAATATAATAAATAATAACAGTTTACAACAGAATACTATATCTGTCAATTATATTTAATATACATCAGAGTTTCACATTTATACAGTCGCTGAATATATACAATTATCAAGTCTCAGATTAATAATAATATAAATACAACGGAAAAACTCTATACGATATTGCCATCCAGCTCGCCTCCTGAGCTCCAGAACGTACCTATATGAAAATCTGTAATACTCGGTCTGACTCGAGCATTACACCAAAGTAACACCCGGGTCAGGCTGGAAACCAGCGTGAGTAAACCCATCTAATATGGAATACCAAAGCAATCAACTTATATAAACTCGGGTAACATATATCAATTCACAAGCCACGAATTATTACAGACAACACTTAGTCCACTTTAATTTCCTAAATACCAAAGATTTAGATTTTAAAACAGTCCAATACCTCTAAATCACTTCCACCCAGTGTATAGATTTTTTATATATATCAATCTACAAACATTCGAAGTGGTTTCGGGTATTTCTCCTATACCCGACCCCGGTCTCTTCGAATCTCATGTCATTCTATCCCAAGTTATCCAAGGGAAATACTCAACAATTCATATCAGAGTTATGAACTCCTTCAAATCATCCAATACCTTTCAATCATTCAGTAGCAAAGCTTAATCACTCACAAATCATTTCTACTGATTCAAATTGAATTTCAAGCCTTAATCACTTAGATTCTTTCACTAATTAATTCTAAATTAATTTATCAACCCTTCCTGATTCATCCTAATAAATCACCCCGGATTAATTATCTTCCAATTCCATTCAAGTCATTATTATTTTTATTTATTTCACAACGTCAATTATTTTAATCAAATCAATGAGAAATTCTTAATTACTTCACAAATTAATCAACTATCATCAATTACACTAATTCTTAATTACTTACATTAATTAATTTCTCATGAGTCTTATGATTAATTCATCTTAATTAATCGATCTTTAATTACACCGTTGATTATATAAATTAATGATTTCTAATCATGTTTTGATTTGCTCTGATCTAAATTAATCACTTTAATTCAACCCCAATATTTACCATTCTCGATTTATCTCAATATGTAATTAACTATTCTTTTACTTACTTCATAAATAAATAAATTATTCCATAATTAATTATCTTAATTAATTCTCTTGACCAATTTCACTAAGCAATTATATTTTATTAATTACATTAAGTAATTATTTATCACACCATCAAACGATTGTTCTTAATTACTTATACTTAGATAATTAACTTGCAACTTAATTTATATATTTTTTAAATACCTGTAATTACTGAATTAAATAACCCAAATCATTAATTACTTAAATTAATTAATTATCCATTTCAATCTACCCTACTAATTTAATGTATCACAAATCATTAAACCTTTAGTAATTTTTAAACGAAAACATTTCATATTATTTTTTTTCAGTTTAAAACAACTTAAAACTCCCAATACTTCGAGTTAAGCAACCCTTAACTCAAGAACCATCCAATACCAAATTTACAAGAACACCAATTCACAGTGCATATCCAATCAATTAAATCATTCAATCCAATACTTTAAATTTAACCATTTAAATTTAAATAGATCCAACATAATGAGATTTACTCACCTTTGATTCCTGTTTCGCAAACCCACTTCATTCTCGATTTATTTCCACGATTTTCAGACCTTGTATAAACATCATGGGTCTTGTCAATACTTGAAATAATAATTAAATTATCAATTACCATTTAATAAAATTTGATTTACCATTTATTTTATCCAAACCAATTTTCCAATAATAAAAATTATTTCATTCCTTTTGAAACCATATACCAACAATCAATCTATAGTTTTCAAAATCTAATTTTATAAATATTCAACACTTAAAAAAACTCACTACTTTCAAAATCAAAAGAATCAGTGCTTACAATAATTGTTAATTTACTTTGCTGCCAAATTTATATCAACGACTCAAATTCATAAATTAATCACAAAATATCCTTACTGTAATTGTTTTCTGATATACAAATATGCAAATTGAAAATAAATTAGAATAAAGCAAAGCAAATACCTAACTGCTAAATCCAAAACCCACGATGCTCAACCCAGCAATAGCTCCACCCTCGATTCAGCATGGCAAACAAGGCCTCGTCCTAGCCTACGTACAGCGTGAGATTCCCCAGCCTCGATCGAATACGTTCGACCCCCTCCCTGCTTGAACGTCGCCACCGGTCACCTCCCTGTCACGATCTCCACCGCATGCCCTAAAAATCTCGACCCGAAGCAAACGACCATCGCTCAACCCAGCATAGCGATGAAGTCGCTCCCCCTCCCTTCTTCACTTGAATTGGCGTGCGGTGACAACGATCGACTAGATTAGGTTTTTTTTTTAAAGAAGGCTGCGGCCATTTCAATTTTTTTTTCTCTGATAGAAATCAAACGAGACGATTCCCTTTTTTTTATTATCTGCTTTGAGATAAAGGAAGAGACGGGAATAAGTTATCGATTTTGGGGGAGGCTTCCAGCATACGCTTGATTTATTAATATAAATATCTTTGACAAGTTGACTTTAAATATTATATTATAAAACTTCAAAACGACCCGTTGCGTAACCCGAAATCCCGCACCCCAAATCAGACATGCCGACAGACGTTAAAAGGTTTTACCCGCATTCCGAACACGATGGAACGTGTTTCGGAGGCTGACTCGATCATATGCGCGAGTTACAGAATTAAACGATCGATGCTAAATTAAATCGATTAAAATATATCTAAGCGTTTCGAGCTGCCAGGGTCAAACGACAACTCTGATTGCTACGAAAATTGAAATCCGAAAATAACTAACTATTACGGATCTAATGGAACTAGTTTCGTCGAATTCCGAGACTGTGCCTCGGAAGACTTTTTAAATTTCAATTTGAACGATCTATTATTAAAATTGAACAAATTACCTTTAAATTAAATTTCAACCACTCTATTATCTTCAGTATCATTATTATAGAATTTATAAGCCTTCAAATTATTTTAAACAGGCTTAGAACCTCAGATTCAACACTTTACCCAATTTTCAATTATAAAGTTCAATATTTAAATATATAATTCAATGATTTAATTTTCAAGTAAATATTGATATCTTAAATTCAAGTTAAAATTAACTTTTAAATATTTTAAAATCAATTAATTATTCCAATTTAACTTGCTAAAATTTCCGGGTCGTCACATTCCTCCCCCCTTAAAAGAATTTCGTCCCCGAAATTACTAGTTAGGAAGAATGGATCAATACCCGTTTACCTCTTTCCAAAACTCACTATCCAACATCCTACCAACTATCCTTTAATAAAACCTATTATCACATCAACTAACTTCTCAAACCTTTCATAGTTTCAAATCATATCCCTTTTCTCAATTATCTAAAGTCCAATTTTAAATCAAATTTTGAATTATCAAAATTTTCTCAAAATTTTTCTAACTCCCTAAATTTTCGAATTTTTTTGCCAGCGTCTCCTTTGCGCGGCTAGCTCGGTACAACTACAAAAGGCCTCTACGGGCTCCCAAATCCAAAAGAAAACAAAAGCCAAGTGGCTACATCAAAATCCCAATCCAATTTCATACAGAAATTTAAATAGATACCTTTTTGTCGGGCAATTCAACTTTATCTTTTGGAATCAAATCCAATTTTCTTTTCCCCTTTTAATACCTGCATATCTTGTTTAGCAATAATATTCAATCGAGACTTTACCAATCATTTTATACATTTTCTTATATAGGTTTTTATATTTACTTCTATTCAGATTCGGTTTTCCCGTTTTAATATGGATTCAACTTATTTTCAATTTTGAATATTAAGTTTTTATTTTCCATTTATAACTGAGTCTTATTAGTTCCATCTGCTAATCTATTTCAGTTTCATATTTAAAATCGTTTAATTGCTTAACAAAAATTTTCTAACTCCCAAAATTTCTAGAAAATTTTGACAGAGTCTCCTTTGTACGGAGGAGTTTTTGCAATTTGACAAGAGATATAAATATATATACATCGACCCACCCGGTCGGAAAAAGCAAAAACAGTTCATATTTCCTATTTTTATTGCGTAGGCGTACCTTATTTAGCATTTTAAGCAAGCATCTTATTTATTTAAGCAATTAGTGCACGCCAAATCCAGCCAAACGGCCTTCAGGTACCTGTACTTGCTCAATTTAAATATGTAAGTGCCATATATAGAAAATTTATTAGCATTTTACTTACTTTCAATAGCTAAACACATGTATTACATACACAACAAATGCCAAATGCTTCCCATAAGCGATTCATATGATCTTAAAGCTTATTCAATTGCTTTCAATCAATTTATAAACCATTTCATTCAATTTCAAAGGTTTGGAACTCAATCTCTTAAATTCCATTGATTTATAATTCAAATAAGCTCATTTTCACTTCACATGATTCAGAATCAACTTTATTTAATCTCCATTAACTCATAGAATTTAATTACTTTGGTTTACTCCAACCAACAATTATTGTTATGCAATTTCGACGATATTCGCTTAATAGGGTATTCTATTTTAGTTTATAGCTACACTAAATAAATTTTCAATTCATTTTATATTTAATTCCATTTCATTTCTAATTTATCAACCAACCCTTCATTGCATTTCATTTTATTTCCGCATTAGGTTCATGCAAACAATTTATTAAGCTTGGCACATTCATACCTATAAATTAATGACCATTTTCAAATTAATTTAATCCAAGCTTCTATTTAATGAGCTTTCACCCTTATTCGAAGCCAAACTTCCAAAAATTCTAAACTTAAGTGAATTTATTTTAGTTTATTCCAAGACCAAACTTAAGTTTCTTCGATTTGATTCTCATTTAATCCCATTAAATTCAATTAGCCCATTCATTTTAAATTTTAATTTCAATTCATCTTCTCAATTTATCAAAATAATATCCAACACATACTTAACTCATTCATACTTCAAATTATTATGCCACCGCACTTATGTTCAGTCTGATAATCCTATTCGAATCACAACTTTGGTTTAGTTTTTATTCTATCAGACTTCATTCATTTATTATTTAATGCCATTAACTCGTTTTATATTTCACTTTCTTAATTCATTTGCGAATTATTTTATTTATGCAAAACCATTCTTAATTCTACCTACCTGGGTTTTATTTGCAACCCAACCATTTCTATCATTATTCACTTTCATTTCATATAACAACACTTCTCTTCTTTCCAATTTACTTGCAAAATTTCATTAAATATTATTCAAGTCACATTTGGATATTATTTGCAATTCATCCCATCACTACTTCGATCCCATTCTATTTATTTTTTTATTTTTACAACATCTCTTCTTATTTAATTTATTATCAAATCCAAGTTGAATTCTATTAACAATTCGAATTCACTTCCAAATTTCATTATTAACTTACAATCTATTTTATTTAACCGAGTTAAATTTTATTAACATACTCGATCAAACAATTATTTAGCCAATTAGTTTACTTCCAAAATTTTTTTATTACAAAAATCACTTTATGAAAGTCCCTTGAGTGCCACAAATTTTCATAATTCCAGTTTGGATTCTCCTTTATTTTTCCAAAATTCTAACACTTTTATTTTAAAATTTTAGAAATGCCTTTAAATTTACATAATACTATTAAAATAGTTCTTTATAAAAAAATATTTCTTATAACTCGATGTCTCAACCAGTCCATCCTTGTTCTCACGGAAATTCAGTCATACGTTGATCAGGCGTAGGACTGAAAATCTATAAGTACTTGGTAAACCCGTTTTCAACATCCAATGAAAATACTTTTGAAAAATAATTTTATTGAAAATATAGAAAACAGTTTTGAAAACAGAGGAAATATCTTTGGTGAAAATGCTCTGGAAATCATCACCCTCATCCATGGTCACAGTTACATACCAGGGTTACGTTGCAGTCACAACAAAAGTCCATGTAACTGCAGGGTCTCCGCGGCCTCTCGATTACGCCATGGATCTCACACAACAGATCACAGTTACATCCAGGGTTACGTTGCCGTCGTAGCAAAAGTCCATGTAACTGCAGGCTCTCCGCGGCCTCTGATTTCGCTGTCGAAATGAAACCTCTCCACTCCTACATAGGTCGCAGCCTGTCGATATAAAATCAAACGCAGACCGTTGGCTCTCAGCGGCACATACGACTTCCGCTATGTTATACCATAGGTCGTAGTCTACCGATATAAAATCAAACGTAGACTGTTGGCTCTCAGCGGCACACACGACTCCCACTATGGTATACACTACTCATAATCCTCAGGAACTAGTTTTGTCCGGACTCCTCACAGGATCAACTTTAGAACCCCCCCCTTGGGGCTCAAGGCAGCACCACCCGGTGGCACTCCTGAGAAGTTCATTCCAAGGAAGCGCCTTTTTCCCCAGAGCCATCATCAAAACACTTTATACTATACACATATTGTATCTTTCAAATCATACGCCTAGTATGATCTCATACAAAGCTCCTTTACACAAAATCGATTATCCCAAAATCGATAATTCTCAAAATAGGCTTTCCAAATTCCAATATTGATTTTACCCAAAAATCAGAAGCCTTTCCAAATCCAAAGGTTCGCAAAACCCTTTCCAAAATCCTCATAAGATCCTTTATATATATATTCAGATATATAAAAAATTTAAAACTTTGGATCATTTCCAACTTGTATAAAATCATTTTATACTTCAAACACTTTTCAAAAATCCATCAGAGTGAGATATACTCACTTATTCCCATTTTCCTTTAATCCCCATTTGGATTATCACTTCAATTCTTATCTCAGTTGGGTATTTAATCAATAACAGTTTGAACTCCGACCAGTTTATATTTAGGAAATAGCTCGAAAATTTAAAAATAGATAAAATAGTTGAAAAATAATTATTAGTTTGTAAAGTAGCCATAAAATGGGTAACTAATTGTAAAATAGTTGAGAAATAGCTAAATAGTTTCAGAAATTTTAGATAATTGTAAAATAGTTGTAAAATAGTAATTAATTTGTAACATTGTTGAAAAATAGTAATTAGTTTAGAAAACTGCTGAAAAATGGTTAAATAGCTCCAAAAATAATTGTAAAACATGTATAAAATAATTTGGCTTCAAGAAAGAAAGGTTGTATATATTTAATAGCTTAGAAAAATAAGTTTTTATCGAAACAATTTATATTGAAAATAGTCAAGAGCCAACTGTTCACTTCCCCAACAATTTAATTTAATTCTCCATTTAAATTGACCCAATTCCAATCAAAATAACTCCAAATTCCATTGGACTTGATTTATTTCCAATTCAAGTTGAATCAATCTTGATTCCTTCCCAAATTTAAATCAAATTTTAATTGATTTTAATCCTATTCAATTTTAATTATAATTTCATATTATTCCAATCAATTTGAATTATTATCAATTTAATTTCAGAATCCAAATCACTTCAATTTAATCCATTCCAATTTCCTGTTTAAAATTTTTAAAATTATATATTTTCAATCACCAATCCAATTACTTCAAACCAAATTAAATTTTGAACTAATTCAATTTCAATCTTGAATTTTAAACTACCTCGAATTATATAAATTCGAGTTAAATTCTCAAAGGTTGATTTAACTTTTTAAACCAAATTAACTTTTATTTAAAGTTTTTAAACAATCTCAAATTTCTGAGTCCAATTCTTCATTTCAACTTATCTCTACTTATATTTTTTTATTATTCCATAAACATTTTATCAAGATTCCAGAATTTGAACAAATTTCCAAAATTTCAATATCACCTTAGTATTCAACTATATCCAAAATTTCTTTGGAAAATTCATTTATCCCTTTGAATTTCAAATCCAAACCCAGTTCACAAACAATTCCAATTAAAACATTTTGGTAGCAATTTCTCTTTTAGAAACTCGAAAATAAACATCGATGATGCTGCAGTCATCACCGACGTTATTTTCCAGTGACCGAAAGAGTTCAATGCTTTTCTTTCTTTAAAAACATTACCAAATATTTTTGATTTCAAATCTCCCAGATTTCAAATTCATCACCAAAAATATTTTCGAAACAATACTATTATTTCTTCAAAACCTTTGGAAATCACTTTCAAATCCAAAGGGATTTTCAATTTTCCCAATCCATCCAATTCATATTTAAACATTACTCTGGAATTTCTATCTTACTTTATTTTCAAATATTCTTTGGAATTCTATTCAAATTATAATCTCATTTATTTATAAAGTTTATTTCAACTTATAAATTTCATTCCCAATCTATATTTCAAATTCCGGGATTAGATTTTGAATTTCATTTTCAATCACTTAAATTTTAATTTGGTTATTTTTATTTTTTTTATTTTTTTCCCTACTTAATTTAATTCCGATTCTAAACTTCAGTTTCAGTTTGAATCCATTTCAAACTAATCTTTATTAAATTTCAGTTTGGTTGTATAATATTATTCCTTAATTTTAATTCCAATAATTAACAACCAATCACCTAATATTTATTTGAAGGAAATATTGCTTTATATATATCAAAATATATTTTACATAAAATCATTTAAAATCTTTATATAAGAAAATAACAAGTACGCGCTCGTATATATACACTCAACTCATTCTAGAGTACTACAGACTCTATTAAATGAGTAATCCCCACCAGAGCCAAGGTTCTCGCTTAACCTTCTGCTCTGATACCAAATGTAACGACCCGAAATTTTCGAACCCGAAAATCTCAGATAGTTATGAAAAGAAGAAAGAGGTAGAAGAAGAAGAAGAAGAGAAGCACCAAACATCTCACATTCGCAACGGATAAAATATAATAAATAATAACAGTTTACAACAGAATACTATATCTGTCAATTATATTTAATATACATCAGAGTTTCACATTTATACAGTTGCTGAATATATACAATTATCAAGTCTTAGATTAATAATAATATAAATATAGCGGAAAAATTCTATACGATATTGCCATCCAGCTCGCCTCCTAAGCTCCAGAACGTACCTACCTGAAAATCTGTAATACTCGGTCTGACCCGAGCATTACACCAAAGTAACACCCGGGTCAGGCTGGAAACCAGCGTGAGTAAACCCATCTAATATGGAATACCAAAGCAATCAACTTATATAAACTCGGTTAAATATATCAATTCACAAGCCACGAATTATTACAGACAACACTTAGTCCACTTTAATTTCCTAAATACCAAAGATTTAGATTTTAAAACAGTCCAATACCTCTAAATCACTTCCACCCAGCGTATAGATTTTTTTTATATATCAATCTACAACATTCGAAGTGGTTTCGGGTATTTCTCCTATACCCGACCCCGGTCTCTTCGAATCTCATGTCATTCTATCCCAAGTTATCCAAGGGAAATACTCAACAATTCATATCAGAGTTATGAACTCCTTCAAATCATCCAATACCTTTCAATCATTCAGTAGCAAAGCTTAATCACTCACAAATCATTTCTACTGATTCAAATTGAATTTCAAGCCTTAATCACTTAGATTCTTTCACTAATTAATTCTAAATTAATTTATCAACCCTTCCTGATTCATCCTAATAAATCACCCCGGATTTATTATCTTCCAATTCCATTCAAGTCATTATTATTTTTATTTATTTCACAACGTCAATTATTTTAATCAAATCAATGAGAAATTCTTAATTACTTCACAAATTAATCAACTATCATCAATTACACTAATTCTTAATTACTTACATTAATTAATTTCTCATGAGTCTTATGATTAATTCATCTTAATTAATCGATCTTTAATTACACCGTTGATTATATAAATTAATGATTTCTAATCATGTTTTGATTTGCTCTGATCTAAATTAATCACTTTAATTCAACCCCAATATTTACCATTCTCGATTTATCTCAATATGTAATTAACTATTCTTTTACTTACTTCATAAATAAATAAATTATTCCATAATTAATTATCTTAATTAATTCTCTTGACCAATTTCACTAAGCAATTATATTTTATTAATTACATTAAGTAATTATTTATCACACCATCAAACGATTGTTCTTAATTACTTATACTTAGATAATTAACTTGCAACTTATTTTTTTTTTTTTTAAATACCTGTAATTACTGAATTAAATAACCCAAATCATTAATTACTTAAATTAATTAATTATCCATTTCAATCTACCCTACTAATTTAATGTATCACAAATCATTAAACCTTTAGTAATTTTTAAACGGAAACATTTCTTATTATTTTTTTTCAGTTTAAAACAACTTAAAACTCCCAATACTTCGAGTTAAGCAACCCTTAACTCACGAACCATCCAATACCAAATTTACCAGAACACCAATTCACAGTGCATATCCAATCAATTAAATCATTCAATCCAATACTTTAAATTTAACCATTTAAATTTAAATAGATCCAACATAATGAAATTTACTCACCTTTGATTCCTGTTTCGCAAACCCACTTCATTCTCGATTTATTTCCACGATTTTCAGACCTTGTATAAACATCATGGGTCTTGTCAATACTTGAAATAATAATTAAATTATCAATTACCATTTAATAAAATTTGATTTACCATTTATTTTATCCAAACCAATTTTCCAATAATAAAAATTATTTCATTCCTTTTGAAACCATATACCAACAATCAATCTATAGTTTTCAAAATCTAATTTTATAAATATTCAACACTTAAAAAAACTCACTGCTTTCAAAATCAAAAGAATCAGTGCTTACAATAATTGTTAATTTACTTTGCTGCCAAATTTATATCAACGACTCAAATTCATAAATTAATCACAAAATATCCTTACTGTAATTATTTTCTGATATACAAATATGCATATTGAAAATAAATTAGAATAAAGCAAAGCAAATACCTAACTGCGAAATCCAAAACCCACGATGCTCAACCCGGCAGCAGCTCCTCCCTCGATTCAGCATGGCAAACAAGGCCTCGTCCTAGCCTACGCACAGCGTGAGATTCCCCAGCCTCGATCGAATACGTTCGACCCCTTCCTTGCTTGAACGTCGCCACCGGTCACCTCCCTGTCGCGATATCCACCGCATGCCCTAAAAATCTCGACCCGAAGCAAACGACCATCGCTCAACCTAGCATAGCGATGAAGTCGCTCCCCCTCCCTTCTTCACTTGAATTGGCGTGCGGTGACAACGATCGACTAGATTAGGTTTTTTTTTTAAAAGAAGGCTGTGGCCATTTCAATTTTTTTTCTCTGATAGAAATCGAACGAGACGATTCCCTTTTTTTATTATCTGCTTTGAGATAAAGGAAGAGACGGGAATAAGTTATCGATTTTGGGGGAGGCTTCCAGCATACGCTTGATTTATTAATATAAATATCTTTGACAAGTTGACTTTAAATATTATATTATAAAACTTCAAAACGACCCGTTGCGTAACGCGAAATCCCGCACCCCAAATCAGACATGCCGACAGACGTTAAAAGGTTTTACCCGCATTTCGAACACGATGGAACGTGTTTCGGAGGCTGACTCGATCATATGCGCGAGTTACAGAATTAAACGATCGATGCTAAATTAAATCGATTAAAATATATCTAAGCGTTTCGAGTTGCCAGGGTCAAACGACAACTCTGATTGCTACGAAAATTGAAATCCGAAAATAACTAACTATTACGGATCCAATGGAACTAGTTTCGTCGAATTCCGAGACTGTGCCTCGGAAGACTATTTTTAAATTTCAATTTAAACGATCTATTATTAAAATTGAACAAATTACCTTTAAATTAAATTTCAACCACTCTATTATCTTCAGTATCATTATTATAGAATTTATAAGCCTTCAAATTATTTTAAACAGGCTTAGCACCTCAGATTCAACACTTTACCCAATTTTCAATAATAAAGTTCAATATTTAAACTATACAATTCAATGATTTAATTTTCAAGTAAATATTGATATCTTGAATTCAAGTTAAAATTAACTTTTAAATATTTTAAAATCAATTAATTATTCCAATTTAACTTGCTAAAATTTCCAGATCGTCACACCAGTTGTCACATCTACTTCTGATAGTAGGTACAGATTTTCCTAGGTGGCTTTCTTTTGTGTTGTCATCTTTAGTGGAGAATAATTTGTGGGTCCCAATTTCTTAATCATAGAGGTAGTTGGTCTTCACCTTCATCTTTGGTTTCTTCTGTCTTGTAGCAGCGTTCTTCTGATTTTTGTAACATCTGTTTTTTGAAATTGTTGACTATGTTCATTTTAGGATGATATATGTAAAATGGCCTAAGCTTGTATCCAAACTCTTCGAAATTACTAGAAATGTATATCTTCATAATCGAAGATTCTGCATAAAGCTTGAAATTCTCATCAGAGAGTCTTCTAATTTTCTGTTCAAATTCCTGTAGCCTCCCTCGTTAGTAAAATTCATTGTATGTATTTATTTCATCATCGTATAATTCAAACCAGTTTACTCTGTTTTCATTATCTTCTCGTATCTCTTTAAATAGCATTTTGTAATATTCATCGCAAACTACGTTTATCATTCTGTTTGTAAGCAGTATTTCTGTTTTACTTTCTACTACATAAAAGGTATGTTCTAGATTTTTTAATACCTTGTCTTTATCTAATTTAGGGTCATCTATTAAGTCTAAAAAATTCTTTTAATAATTTTCTTTAAAAATCTTTGCTATATTATACTGTTGGTTTTTATTTAGCTTTGTTTGCTTTAATACAATTAAAAGTTTTATCATGAATTTTTGTTCTAAATAATTCTGTAATGATTCTATGTTTTCAATTTTTGGAAAGTTGCTCATTTTAGTTTTCCCAGTCATTATCTTCTGAGATTTTATATTCTATTTTATTTTTTGTATTTATATTGTTTTTCATTCTTTGTGAAATTCTTTACAGAATCTGGGTGTTATAATAACATTTCCAGGTTCTGTCCACATGCTGAAATTGTTGAATATTTTATAAAGTTTGTTTCACAATAATAAACATTGATTAATTCTGTGGTATATTTTTATTTGAAAATACTTATTATTTCATGTTTTTGGTTTTCTGTAAGACTGTTATTATTTTTCATAATATTTATTATGTTTAATATGAATTTGTCCTCCAAATATTTCTGCATGTTTTCCATGTATAAATTTCTCTTTAATAAAAGTTTTTATGTGAATGTACAGGCATAAATCAAAGATACTTAGTGAAAAAATCATAGGTAAAAATTCTTTTAATTATCTTCTTCCTCATCTCTCACGCTTGCAGTATTTGGTTTTAAAATTATGAACTAAGCTTAATTATGGAATAATCCTCACCTTGTCACTCAGGATTACTTTTTTCCCTAACGGCTTCATGCCTTGACGGTACTTTTTTTTCAATCTTTAACGAGCTTACTGTGACGACCCGGAATTTTCAAGCATTTAAAATCGAAATATTTAATTGATTTTAAATATTCAATAGAGAAATTTTAACTTGAATTACGAATATCACAATTTATTTGATAATTAAATTTTTGAATTAAATAATTAGAAGTTGGGCGAAGTATTAATCTGGAGTTTTAAGCCGGTTAAAAATAATTTGAAAGTTTATAAAATTTATATTGATAATACTGAAGAGAATAGAAGTGATGAAATCAAATTTAAAAATGGTTTGTTAAGTTTTGAAATTTATATCGTTTAAATTGAATTTAAAAATAGCCTTCCGAGGCACAGTCTCGGATTTTGACGAAACCATTTACATTGGATCCGTAATATTGAATTATTATCGGATTTCAATTTCCGTAGTGTTTGAAGTTGTTGTGTGAGCGTATGATATAAAAACGCGTTGAAAATTTACATAGAAAATTCAATTAAAATTTATATAAGTATATTCTCATATAAGCAACCTTCACAACCAACGCTCGTTCACGTCACGTACTCTGTCTTCCCTCAGAAGCTAATGCTTTTTTTTAAAACCGATCCTTTCCTCTTCTTTCAAGAATCATCGGTGAAAAAAAAAATTGTTAATGGCCGACTCGGGTATTGCCTCCCGTATTTTTCCCTTTTCCTTTCTTTTCTGTGCGAAGCCGTCTTTCCCCTTCATCAAGTTCAAATCCATTACCTAAATAAATAATATATATATATATATATATATATATATATAATGAAAGCAAATTAATGGCCGCCCATTTCAGATCGATTTTTCCTCCTCCCCCCCTTTCAATTCGTGAACTATTTGAAATCGCGACTCCACCCTCTGCCGTATCGATTGACCCCAAATCACGAAGTTTAGCTGTGGCTAGAGTTTCACTTTCGAGGTGACGGCGATTCGAGTTGCGCGAAGTCGAGGTGGATAGCTCGTCGGTGCTGCGAGGGCTTGTGTCAGTTAGGGATGTGCCAAGTGTCGCATGCGATTTGGAAAGCTCGAGGGCGATTTCGACGTCGACAGTGAGTCACGACGCGAGGCAAGGTCGTAGGGGATTCCATGGTTTCAGAACTCGATCAATGAGGTAAATTTTTTATATATATAATTTATTTATTTATTTAATCTATATGTTTATGTATATACATAGAAAAATATGTTTTTACAGTAAGATTTATAAAGAAATTTAGTTTAATATATATGAGATATTCGAAAATAAGAGTTCAATTAATATGTATTCACCTGAGTAGGTAAACAGTATAAAAAGAATTTTTTATATGGTAGATAGTAAAATATATATATATATATATATCACAGTTTTACAGTAAAGAATGTTTACTCTCTAGTTTTTAAATTGCAGAGTTTAAATTTTTATATATATATATATATATATATATATATATAGTTTTTATAAGATTTTGGAAGAAAAATTTATATAAGGGTTCATAAAGAAATTTGAAATTTTATTTTATAATAGAAAATGAATTTATGTAAAATAAGGTTGTTGGGTTAAACTTATATCAACTGAAAAAAGTATAAAGGAGTTTAGACATTGAAGTAGCTATATAAAGTTAGTCTAAAATTTAATTTTTAGATAAATTTTATTTTATTTTAGATAAATTAAATTTTAGTTTAATTAAATAAATAAACGGGAATTTATTTCTGAGTTATTTGGACTATTAATAAACTGCAAAAGGTCATACAAGGTTGAGAAATCATGGACTTAAATCAAGAATGAAGTGGACGTGCAAATTTAAGAAGTAAGGTGAGTTAAACTCACTCAGTTAAATTTAAATGATTAAATTTAAATAATTGTTTGAATGGTTGAATTGATTTATGTGCTATAGTATGGTATATTTTGGAATTGGCATTTTATATGTGCTAATGTCTGTGGATCCCTCAACATTTATTTAAATTATTTAATACTCTCTGTTGTGATTATTTGATATTCTATGATGAATTATATTGGAATATTGAATACTATGGCTCGATTGGAATATAATTGGGTATAATGAATTTCCAAAAATATATAAATTAGATTTTTGAAAGAAAATAAAAGAAGTGATTTTGTAAGTAAAATAATTATGGAAATTTGAATAAATTTAAGAATGAATGGAAAAAGAAATAAAGTGGCTTAAAAATTTCTAATAAATAAATCTTGAGTATAGAAAGAGTAATTTTGAATAAAAAGAAGATTAATGAAATTTAAACTTCAGTATTATTATTTTAAAAGAACAAAACATTTATTTAAAATTTAAGATTTAAATTATTGAAAAGAATAAAGAAGAAATTGGAAAAAAGCTGAAATCCGTATATTTCAGTTAAAAGGGTTTAAAACCAAACGGAAAATAATAATAATAATAATAATAATAATAATAAAGTCCATAATTAACGAACTTTGAAATGAATTAAGAAAGTAAAGATATTTATTTCAAATGGAGTAAATTGGAAATCAATTTGGAAAATTGATTTAAGTGATTGAAGTTGGAATTTTTCTCTGGATAACCAAGTACGTTTTTAAAGTAAATTTTTAAATATAAGTTAAAAGTTTTAAAGTTGCTTTGAAAAGCAAGTTTTGGAAAATCTATTTATTTCTGATATTTAAATTCTAAAGTAAGTATTTCCTTGTAATCTATTATGGTAGTTATTATTTAAAGAGTGACTTAGTATCTTGTTTTTAAAAGTGAAATCTAGTTTTATATTTTATTAAGTAACCTTATTTTCAAATATTCATATAGTATGTTTTTTAATAAATTATTGAAGTAGTTTTTAAAATAAATGATTTAAAGTATATTTCAAAGTAAAGTGTATTAAATTATTTTAAAAATCTAGTTTTGTGCTTGGTGATTCCAGAGGAGACAGAAATTATTTGGGAAAGTTTATGCTGAAACAGAAGGACAGTTTGAAAACTGTTTTTTCAAAGGGGTTTGAAAATGAAAATATATCTTGTGAAGATATTTGAGGTTAATAAATAATTTGGGAAATTTTTTTTTGATGGATATTTGTGAATATAAATTGATAGTTAAATCACCGACTATCAATATTGGACAGATACGTTGATCGTTTCGAAGAGACCAGGATCGAGATTTAATTCTCGAAAACCACTTCGATCTAGTTTGTACGTTTCGTGGAAAACGAATTTGGATTCAAAGATGGAGCGGTGAAGTGCAAGGGCTAGTCGCTACTAATCCTGAGGATATTTCCAAAATGGATGTAGTAGGAGTAGTGCCTTCGGTTTCGTTCGAACCTGGGACGGACTTGTATGGATGAATGCTTTCGGAACATCGTCAGGTGGATGAAGCATTCTAAGGGATATGTTCTAAAAAGGTAACGCTTAGCCTCAAGCCTCATCAAATGGGAATGACTGAAAATCAAGGGTTATGCAGCAAGGCTAGGTGGGTAGCACCTAAGCAGGGTGAGGTCATCCCTGCCTAGATGTCTCTTTTTATTTCGGCTTAGTGGGCGGTTGCTGATCCTAACCGCGGGGTGATCTCACTCGAGATTATCCAGTAAGGGGTAGTCCCGTTCTTGTGTTGCAGGGGAGCGGGCGTACTTCTCGGTACTATGATCTAGGCCATGTACTATGACAAGTGGTACCCCAGTGCCTAGTCATTAGTTGGAAATCCATTTTCCCTACGAGCCTTGTACGAGTTTTGTTTGTATTACCCACTCTGTGGCTAGTAGCTGGAATTTAATGAATGTAACAATTTCTGCTATTTTATAAGTATTTGTATATAGACCCTATTATAATATCAGAGGATTTCTATAAAAATAGTTTTAGCTATCGTAAGGTAAAAACCCGACATGTTTATTTGTGGTGTAGTCTTACGAGATGCTTTTGTTTTCAAAGGATTTTTGAAACTTTAATAATCAATTGAGTGTGATTTTCTCACGCTGGTATTCCAGACTGACTCGGGTGTTATTTAACTGTAATGCTCGGGTCAGACCGAGTATTATAGGATATAGGATATGATGCTGTGGAGCTCAGGAGACGAGCTGGATGACGATACGTACTTCCGTACTTGTTTATATATATATTCCGCTGTGCTGAGTTGTTGTGCATCCATTTGTATGTTGTTGTTGTTGAACTGTGATTGATGTACTCTGATGATGTAATATATAAACATATATATTTGATTTTGAGCAAAGATCATTTATTATCTATTATATTTTATTCCGCGCGATGGTTAGATTCTGTTGTTGTTTTCTATTTTCTTCTTCTACCTCTTCTTCTTTAACCCAAATGGTTCGTATTTCTGTACAACTTGAGTTGATTGTTGTAGAATAGTGTTGGCTCAATAGGTACGGATTTGTGGGCTATTACACTTACGTCTTTTGGGTTAATTCATAACTTAAGCTTACTTCAGTGAACTTAAAACATAGATACAACATCATCAAGCTAGCATCATACTAAGAAGATAAGTGGAAAAGAATTACATACCTAGATTTCTTCACTTTTCTCTTGATTTATGTATGGAGTTATTTAGCTATAAATCATTTTGTTGAAGAAGCAAGAAGGAAGGAAGAAGGCAGCCATTAAAGGAGAAAGCAAAGCTACTTTATATCGATAGTTTTTACACTGGAAATTATTTATATTACAAGCACACTAAGCCACTGCTTAGTAGGGCAACACACAATTTAGTACTTACATCTGTTTAAGCAAACCGGCAAATGGAAGCAATAAAGCTTCCCACTCAAAATAAAATATTGAAAAGAAAAAAGCAATATAGGGAATCTAGCTTTTCTTTTTATTAGTGGTACACCCAGTTGTCACATCTACTTTTGATGGTAGTTATAGATTTTTCTAGGTGGCTTTCTTTTGTGCTATCATCTTTAATGGAGAATAATTCATGGGTCCTGATTTCTTTGATCATAGTGATAGTTGGTCTTCATCTTTGGTTTCTTCTTCTGTCTTATAGCGGCCTTCTTCTGATTTCTGTAACATCTGTTTTTTGAAATTGTTGACCATGTTCATTTTAGGATGATATATGCCAAACGGCCTAAGCTTGTACCCAAACTCTTCGAACTCACTAGAAATGTATATCTTCATAATCAGAGATTGTGCATAAAGCTTGAAATTCTCATCATCTGTACTAAATTGTGTGTTGCCTTGCTATAAAGGCAGTGGCTTAGTGTGCTTGTAATGTAAGTAATTTCCAGTGTAAAAAATATCGATATAAAATAGCTTTGCTTTCTCCTTTAATGGCTGCCTTCTTCCTTCCTTATTGCTTCTTCAACAAAATGATGCATAGCTAAATAACTCCATACACAAATCAAGAGAAAAGTGAAGAGATCTAGGTATGAAATTCTTTTCCACTTATCTTCTTAGTATGATGCTAGCTTGATGATGTTGTATCTATGTTTTAAGTTAACTGAAGTAAGCTTAAGTTATAGATTAACCCAAAAGACGTAAGCTCGTTAAGGATTTAAAAAAAGTACTGTCAAGGCATGAAGCCGTTAGGGAAAAAAGTAAATCCCGAGTGACAAGGTGAGGATTAATCCATAATTAAACTTAGTTCATAATTTTAAAACCAAATACTGCAAGCGTAAGAGATGAGGAAGAAGATAGTTAAAAGAATTTTTACCTATGATATTTTCACTAAGTATCTTTGATTTATGTCTGAACTTTCGCATAAAAACTTTTATTAAAGAGAAATTTATTCGTGGAAAACATGCAGAAATATTTGGAGGACAAATTCATATTAAACATAATAAATATTATGAAAAATAATAACAGTCTTAAAGAAAATCAAAAACATGAAATAATAAGTATTTTCAAACAAAAATACACCACAGAATTAATCAATGTTTTTGATTGTGAAACAACTTTATAAAAATATTCAATAATTTCAGCATGTGGACAGAACTTGGAAATGTTATAATAACACCCAGATTCTGTAAAGAATTTTACGGAGAATGGAAAAAAATAAATACAAAAAATAAAATAGGTTATAAAATAACAGAAGATAATGACTGGAAAAACTAAAATGAGCAACTTTCCAAAAATTGAAAACATAGAATCATTACAGAATTATTTAGAACAAAAATTCATGATAAAACTTTTGATTGTATTAAAGCAAACAAACCTAAATAAAAACCAACAGTATAATATAGCAAAGATTTTTAAAGAAAATTATTGAAAGAAATTTTTAGACTTAACAAATGACCCTAAATTAGATAAAGACAAGGTATTAAAAAATTTAGAACATACCTTTTATTTAGTAGAAAGTAAAACAGAAATACTGCTTACAAACAGAATGATAGACGTAGTTTGCGATGAATATTATAAAATGCTATTTAAACAGATACGAGAAGATAATGAAAACAGAATAAACTGGTTTGAATTATACGATGATGAAATAAATACATACAATGAATTTTACTAACGAGGGAGACTACAAGAATTTGAACAGAAAATTAGAAGAATCTGAACAAAAAAGAACAAGGTTCCTAATTCCTAGTTCAACATTCTACTTACTGCACCCTTGGGTATTATACTTACAAGTTGCCAGTAAGGTTGTCAAAACATGAAAAAACAACAGCAATCATTGTATATATGGTGCGGAATAATAAACTACACAATAATATTTATAGCATGTTGTGCTTTGGGATTCTATATACAAATCTTTACAGCATATTTAATAGAGAAGTTGAATACCCCTCTCTAGTTTAAACCTCTAGTAAAATAAAATAAGAACTACTCTCAACAGCAATTCTTAACAGCATTTAAATGCTGCTGCTGCTGTGTTACCTATGTATGTATATGTATATAGTCATGGGTGTAAATGGTAAATGATTTTTATTTCTATGCTATATGATATGGAAGGTAGATCTTGTCCTTTCTCATCTCATTCTCAATATCACAGTTCCAGTAGGAGCACGAACAGGTTTATCATCTTACACATATGATGTTTTTGTTTTTGTTTTTGTTTTAGGACAGTGAGTTGATCTATTTATGGATGTATAAAAGAATATTTTGATAAATCTTTTATATAAGCCCAAGCAAATATTTGCCAGCAAAATTTAGTTGTTGAAATAGGCAGAGGACCAAGCAAGCGAAATAGGCAGGATGTGATTCGGGTGATGCTGCATGAAGGCGCTAAGACAGATCACAGGGATGCTAGGAAAATGTCGAGGTTTGTCGTAGATATGAAGAGTTGTCGTCAATGCTTCTTTGGATTGCAATTGAAGTAAAGAGTTTTGTAATATGAAGTTGTGTGATTGTTCTGCATATAATATGGAGAAGCGACATGAAGGGGCATGACACATGAAAAATACAGAGGGACCACTTGCAAGAAAGCTTGTCACATACTACAACATGGAGGTATAAATGAGACAGGAAGAAGCTATGTTGCGTGATCCTTCTGAGTCGATAAACACAACATGTTGAAACTAACAACATGGTAGAAATAGGGAAAAGAAAGGTCGTGATTGACTAAGTTAAAAGTGGTCGGATCCTAAAGCATGAAGCCTGAAATATGTGAGCTGGAAATGAAATATGGAAAGTTGGAATAGAACGCAAAGCATGGTGCAACTGAAACCAGGATCTGAACTGCGACGTTTTGTAATGATGATGTTATTGCAACAAAACATTAGGAAAATATTTGTTTGGGAGAAAATATTTGTCGCTGTAAATATAAAAAATTGTTAAAACATATCATATAAAGATCTTAGAAGAAAGATAATAAGATTTGTGATTTAATGGTGAAAACGAAATTGAAATCCGATAAATCTACTAAAAGATATCACGTTTTTAATATTGTAATTTTAACTTGTTTATGACAGATAATATTTTCCTGGGCACAAAAATAAGGATGTAATTTGTATTTTAAAGTATGGAGGGATGTGGGCCTCGTTATTTAAAAGAGAGGGATGTGAGCCAAAAAAATTCTATTAGTAGAGTGTTGACACTGACCAAGCCGTAGATGTTTTAGTGGCGTAATGACGTAGAAGACAAAACGTGCACAATATATTGCTGCTTATGAGTGTAGCATATGTCGACTAGATTTTTAGCTAAGCTCGAAGTTAGACTAACACATTATGAAGAGCAAATATTACTTGCTAATCACTAGGCTAAAAATGGAAAATAAGAAAGAACATAAGCAACCAAAGTAAATGATGTCGAATATAGAGTGATTCAGCAATATCGCATATGTCTAATGTGAATTTCTCTTACTATATCTCCCTTCCACAATTACAGAGAACTACAAGCGAATAATAATAAAAAGAAAGCACTTAAGACCAATGAGGTAGCCAATCTTAAGAACTTGGTGTATGAATTGCTCTGAATTACATTACCTAGAATTTTTATATTTTCAACCGTTTTGAAGTGACAATGCATGGAGTATTTATAGTAGCTTAGATGATGAATGACTTTGATTATGCTGCAAAATAGGCGAGGAGAGCATTTAGCCATTGATCTGATCGCATGGGCTGATGGAAGATATTTGTGAAGGTACAAAGGGATGTGTGATTGAGAAGCATACCAATTACCCCTCTGTATCATGTGCAGCTTTGCATTTAATGCGCTCAAACGCTGATGTCTTGTCACAAGAGTAGCCATCACTTTAGCCACCTAACCACAATGCACTATGCAGATGGATAGGCAGCTTGTTGTTTACTCTTGTGTGCATATGTGGCAAAGCTGGTTGAGCTAGCTGATCAATTGCTAAAGATACGGAGGGGACTAAAATTAGTCGAGGACCCAGTTGGAGAAATGGTGCTAGGACGGATGTGAAGTGACAAAGAGGGCAGACCGAGACTGGTCTAAGGCAATTGTACTGAAGCTAGGCCAAGAACAGGTCATGCTAGTATTCGCCTTGTCGAGTAGGATGGTTGTCTGAGGCAGTTTGTAGTTGTGTCGGCCGGTGATTGAATGGATAGTAGGATAGACTGGCTGACTTGGGTCAGGCTGAGAGTGGATTGGCATGAGAGAGCCGACCATCTTCGAACTTGGCAGGAATGGCTATACTTAGCTTTGTCTTCACCTGATGAATTGACTGTGAGTATCGCCTAGTGCTAATACAGCAGGTCTTTAGCTTGACGCCTTGTTGAGTGGATGAACTAGTTTGGGACCAACTCGAACCTGGGTCAGCGTTGATTAGGCCAGATGAAAAATAGTCAGGCCGAACTTCATTGGGTTAGGCCAAACCTTAATCGGATTGCTAATTACTTATGAGAAAATTGAGCATGATTTTTCCCTTCAAGCTCGTACCCGTATACAGGTGCGTGCTTGTCAAAACAGGAAGACCTTAGCCGTTGGCTACTCTATCATGCATTTAATGTGCCCGCCACGTCGCACTATGCCATTGGCCATGATGGTTTGCTTTTCAAGATGCGGCAAAGATGTATCACGTCTCCCACATGCATGAAGTGATGCCATACTAATCGCATCTGAAGGTTGAGATTCTTCTTGCCTTTTGAATCCAATGCACAAGATTAAAGGAGTAGATATATAAGCATCCCTCTTCTCTTTGCTCTGAACCCAAAGAAATTTCAGTCATGTAAATGTCTTAAAACTTCTAAATTTTCTGTGGTTTACTGATAAAAGCAGCTAACTTTTCCTTCCCATTTCTCTCTGATTGTTCTTGAATGCCTATTCAAACCTACTCCTTATTAAAAAAGGTTTCTTAGCACTGCTATTCTAAATTCTATTTTGAGATAGATCTTGCTTCGTTGATTAGCTTGAGCTTCGCTCTTTGGCCATCTCTTTAATGTCGATTGACCATCGCTGTCATGTCAATGGTCCAACTGAAACTAGTAGATTTCCTCTCCATCTTGCTTTAGTAGTTCCAACCCTAGGTTGAATTGGATGCCTAAATTCCTTGCTAGAAAGAGTAGTGGATGTCGCCTTGTTCTCTGATGACACGGTTAAAATCTCTGGCGGCTCCTTCGTGTCATCGACTAGTAGTTTTTCGAGAACTCTAACGAGATTTAATGTGGAAAGCTCCAAGGGTGGTGCACCCCTACTTTCATAGCAAAATACGGATCGGGCGGAGCTGAGAGTGCGAGTTTGTATGCTTCATCTGCAAATTTAAAGCTGGATCTTCTAGAGCATTCCATAGCCCTCACCTTTTTTTTCCAACTAGTTAGCGATAAACTATCTTTGTACTTATAACGGGGTGGGCGTTGTGGCCTCACACTTTTACACTGATGAAATATACCCTTAGCGTGAATCTTGTTTAAGAATTTGTTACTCTAGCTTTGCTTATTTATCTATGCATGACTTCGTAGAGTAGCGTACTTTGTGACGACCCACCTTTCTGACCCCTATGAACGACACTTAACACATCCTCGGTGTTCGTATGCCGTTGCCCAAACATCAGAAAGATAGATCTTCATCGGATGAAATAAAGAACATAAAAGAAAACTTCACAACGTAACTGCTAAATAAACCATATCAGTCAATGGTACGTCAGGTTACTCCTTAACAGGAGTTTTCAGAGTTACATAAAGTACTACAAGTCAGCTTAGGTAGTGATAACATCCTGCCTTTACATATGCTGAAACAAAATACACTTATAAAAAATAGATAATACAACAGAAAAGATAACAAAGAAGATGAGAGCCTCCTGCTCGGACACCGTCTTCAAAAGAGCCCAACAACGACCTGGTACTCTTGGACTACTCAGATAAAATGAGTATCCGAGAGCTTAGGAAAACAAACAACTCATGTCAGACGATATGTTTGGTATGAGTAAAACTTTTAAGACAATGGGTGTGAAATTAAACACAAACATGTGAGACCACACTGCTGAACACGGAATGGGTTTACTCCTACAGAAATCAACATCCAAACGTAAAGAACGGATAAATAATTATACATCACAAAGAGTGGTTAACGCTTCCCAATGCAAACAAAGGAATGAATTTGAAGGTTCGAATCAAATAAGAAAAGGAAAATCTTCAAAAAATAAGTAGGAAGGTGCATCACCCTTGAAGTATACCTCTAGTAATATACTACACCGTTACAATTCTTGGACAATACCAAGCTGGCCTCGCAAACCTTACCGAGTATTAGAATATTTCACATCTAATAGTTCTATCGAATTCAATCTAGATGAGATGTGAAAGTATCCTAATGGGAGCAACCCCACATAGCTTGTGTTCCTCTCACGGTTTGGATTTAGTCATTTTTGATAAAGGATATCAATTCTTAATGGAGCAAGACATCATGTTAGAATGACGATAATAAAGAAGCTAAAGTAACCGATAGCTGAGAAACCAACTATCGAGGATATAAATCGATCGTATATGGAAATTACGTCTTGTATACTTATCACCACTCATCGATTCAAACTTGTATATTTCTTGGTTAACAATAATACCAGACAAGTCAAGGTAGTGATACCTCAAAGCCATGTCTCATGATTATACTTAACTTTCGAAATAGCGATAAATCTACTTCTTCAATGTTTAGTGCTAATTATACAAATAAATTGTTTCTATATAAGTGAATCGCTTTACGGAAATTAATTCATTTTCATAAACAATTCAAACTTTTCTTTTGAAAACCCGAATTCATACTTGGCTTCACATTACAAGTATTAGATTTAAAAACACTTTGTTGAAAGAGTTTACTAGCCTTGTAATATCTTTATAAAAAGGATTTAACAAATTAAAAACATCCTTGTTACATTAATTAACTAATTTTAGAGCTTTGTTAACTAAGCTAATTAATTAACTTCAATAATCTTTAATTAAAATGGGTAAATTTCATTTAAAAGATCATTAATTCAATTAATTAATAATATAATTAATTAAATAATTAAATAACACTATTTAAAAGTGATTTATTAAATTAAAAATTTATTTAAGAAAAGATTAATTAAGGTTAAACAGATTTATTAACTTTTAAAAATCATTAATTAAAAGGGTTAATAAATTTTAAACATTATCATTAGTATTGATTATTTAACTTTAATCCATCGTTATTAAAAGATTAATTAACCTTAAACATCATTAAATAAAATGATTAACTAATTTCAAAACATCATTAACTAAGTGATTAGTTAAATTGAAAACACATCTCTACTACTAATAATGAGAAGTCCATGAATAGGATTGCATGGGTCCTTTTGAATTTCCTAAAATACCCTTTACATCTCCATAGAGTAATATAGATATCAACATTTGTATCATTGACTATTTAAATTTATTTGAACCATTTTCCAATTTATATGACATGCTCACGGGCCATATTATACTTCAAGGCACCTTCCCAACTTTGTTAAATATTATTAAAACTGCTTATTTTTTCACCTCTTAGCTTATACGCAACAACAATTAACGTATTTTAGTCAATGTGTGACTACTTAAAACAATTAGTTTTGAAATACAATTACTTTAATGTGTTTAATGTTAATGCATCTCTCATATACACGTCACTACATGTGTCTTGCGCTAATAAGTATAGCTTTGCATAAAAGAAGTGCCAGCACACAATGAAAAATATGATAACACACTCTGCAAAGGAAGTAACGGATCACGAAGGCACAATTATAAATTAAAACGAGGGCATCAAACATGTTGCATACGAAGTATATATGGATATGAAGGGGGTGTTAGCACATAAAATATATATACATGTTGGAACCTTTGAAATATGAAACATGAATGCAAGCAGGTGAATAAGTTGAACTAAAGCGTATGCGTGTGTATAGAATAACACAAAAGAAAAGTTAACACATAAAGGGCCCATGCATGTGGACACAAAATATACATGTGTGTGATGCTTTCGATTTCATGCAAAAATGAATGCACGTGAAACATATTTATAGGGCGAAGGCTACGCAAACAAATAGCATGCGAGGACATTAATAAATTTTACATGATGGCCTTTAATAGTGGAACCAAATTGTACACAATGACCTCTGTAAATTTAACTAGAAGGCTCTGGCCCTTTTTTAAATGTGACGACTTTAAAATGTGTGACGACCTATATTTTTAACGCGCGATGACTTTGTAAATTTTTAACACGTGACGACCTGTATTTTGACGCGCGATAACTGAGTAAATTTTAAACAAGTGACGGCTTATATATTAACGCGTGATAACCGAGTAAATTTTCAACGTGCGACGACCTATATTTTAATACACGATAACCGAGTAAAATTTTTGACGCTCAATGGCCAATATTTAACATGTGAAAAATAAATGAAATTTTAAGAAACAATAGCCTATGGTTTTAAAAAGTCAGGGATGACTTTTTTTATAAAAATTGGAAGGTTTTACTCCATTTTGGAGCTAAATTTTACTTAAACGAAAAGGTGATTTTTAGTAGTGAGTATGATCAAACTTAAACTCCCGAGTGCGTATAATTGCATCCGGGAGATTGTGAAGATCGAAATAGTGTTAAAATGCCCGAACTGATCAAATGATATGAATCATTGACATTTTAAAAACCATATTTAAGATTTAAGGTTGGAGACTCGGGTAGGATCGCGCCATCCTTTAATTGCTTAGCCTAGTATGGTCAGATCCGCGATTCCATTGCATAGGGCTTAGCTGAGGGACATGAAAAATTGAGATTATGCAAAGAAATAAATTGTCTTAAGTAATAAAATACATGCAAAAATAAAAAACAATGAAATTGCTTTTAGCATCATCTTCACTCTTTGCTAACTACATGGTAGTAATTTCATGGAGTTGCTATATCAAAAATCCTTCATGTTTCTAACTGACAGTAACTTTTCATTTATTGAATATAATATATTTAATTAATAATGAATTTGGGTACATATTCATTAAGGAAGTGTCTGCTATATCTATAAATAAAACTTTATACATACTTTAAAAAATACTACAAAGTGCATTATTGAATTAATACATGCATATTGTTATTAGATGCAGGCCCACCTGGGCTTGCTTATATACTCATCATTAATAAGTTAATTAGCTAACCTTAATCATTATTAATTAAATAATTAATTAAATTTAAAAATCATTAATAAAATAATTAATTAAATTTGAAATCATTATTATTTCAAAAACCCACTTAGCTTGTAAACCAAACCGAAGCACTATTTCGAAACCAAAGGTTGCGATAAAATGTGAAATTTTCAAAAGTGACGATATAGCGACTATCACAATACGTGCACATGAAGTTTAGCAAACTAGTTCATGTCATTTTTCATCGATCGAGTCATCATACAACATATGAGCAAGCATATAAACATGGTATATACATTTACACAATAAGTAGGAAACAATACTTGCAAAATTTCATCTTTAGCGTGATAACTTATCGATTTACCAATTAACTTCCAAAGTGTTAACTTTTCGATGCATAAGTCAAGTCAACAACCACTGTACCACAACATATATCCAACAAGCATTCACCAACAATATAAATGAACAACATTTAAAGTTAGAATCTTGGATTTCAAGAGGTGAGATTTTTACTTACAGAAACGTACTAAAACAAAGTCTAACTTCCATCGAATTTGACTAAACGCTAAGAAAACTTCCTTGACTTGAATTTATGAACTTGTGTGGGCTTAAGGGGTGCAATTTAGCTTCTGCCTAGGGCCTATGGGGCTTGGCCTAGGGCCGACGGGGCTCGGACTAGGTGGTTCAAGGGGATGTGGTGATTTTTTTTGGTGGAGGGGTGTTTGTAGATGAATATATGGAGTTTTATCAACAAAGGAAGAGATTTAAAGTGAAAGGAAGTGATTTTTCTCAAACTAAGAATGAAGAAGAGAAGCCATGATTGAACATGAACATGAACATAGAGAGAGCTTCAAATGAGAAATGAGATCACAAAGTGAGAAGTGAATTTAGGGTGGAGGTATCTATAAACATGAAAATAGGTGAAATTCCTAACTTACCCTTGCCTTATTTCCTCCGATCACAAAGCTGCATCTCATCCCCTCCTCCTCTCAAGCACATGGCCAATTTGGCCCCCACGCTATGCTTGATCATGACATGCTCCATAATGTGTACAAGGGTATGGTGTTGAGTATGGTGATACATGAGAACTTATTCCATATTTTATTCTTTCTTTTATATTAACTTAATGTGTCTTTTCATGTTTATATTTAAACTAATCATCGTTTATTACCATTCATACTTCACTTAACTTACCATATGACATGTGTGTGCATGTGTATATGAGTTATACAAAATGTGTATGATGTTTTCGACCACATTTCGACATTGAAAGTCAAAATTTCGGAAAACGTTTTTCAATTACATTTTATATTTTTATTTGAATTAATTATTTTGATAAAAAAATATGAAAATGATTTAAATATCATCAATAAATATTTAAAATATGTTTATTTATTAATTAAAATCCATTGTTTTAATATTTAAAAATTATTTGAATATTCAAATACAAAGCGATTAATTTACATGTCATTACACTCTCCTCCCCCCTTAGGATAATTTTGTCCCTGAAATTGATACACAAAATGACAATCCAAAAGATATATATTATATACCAAGGAATACGTATAATAATGCAAAACAACTATTCCTTACATAATGCATTCAAAAAACAACTAATCTGACATTACATCCGTGTAAGTTTCTCTAATATGATCCTCAGTCTCCTAAGTACAATTGCCGAGATCATCACTCCACTGAACCTTCACAAGCCTAACCACGTTGTTCCTCAATCTCCTTTCATCCTGATCTATAATATGAATTGGATGTCGAATTTACTATCAAATTTGGTTCTATCTCTAAGTTATCCTGAACAGATGTCTCCACAATCAGCTACGGATCATGAACATGCTTTCTTAGATGAGATACGTGAAAAACACTATGAACTTCAGACAATATTTCAGAAAAATCTACTCTATAGGCCAACAATCCAATTCTCTCAAGGATTCTAAATGGTTTAATGAATCTGGAGCTAGCTTTTCTGCTCTTATGAATCTTACAACTCCTTTCATTAGGGAAAATTTCACAAATACCAAATTTACGACCGCAAACTCAAAGTCCCTTCTCCTTTGATCGACATAACTTTTATGTCGATCCTAGGCTTCTTCATCCTTTCCTTGATCATAACCACTTTCTCTGATGCTTCTCGACTTGTCTCTAGTCCAAGAACTAATTCACAAGACTTAAGAAGGCTTGTAATTGTGTTAGGCTCTCTATTTTATTTTATTTGGAAATTCCAGTATTTTTCTTATTATACGTGGTTGTAATTCTATCTGCCTTTTCCTATCCTCGTTCTCAAAAATTCTATAGTATTTTTGAAAAGTTTTATTTTCTTTTTGGATATTATTAATCCATGGGCTTCTACTAATTTTAATACACTATATAAATGTGAAATGTGTTCTTGTTTTGTTTTAGAAAAAACAAGTATGTCATATATGTATACACAAGTGTAATTGTTACAATTTTGGAAGATGTTATCCATTTTTCTCTGGAATATTTGTGGCGCGTTTGTTAAACCAAATGACATTACTAACCATTCGTAATGTCCTTCATTACATGTAAATGCAGTCCAAGGTATGAATTCAGGATGCATTTTTACTTACCAAAATCCTGATTTTAGATCGAATATAGAAAACCAGTTTTTCCCTTGTATTTTATTTATTAGTACATCTTTGTTTGGTATAAAATATCCATCTTCATGGGTATTGTCACTTAATCTGGTAAAATTCATGACCATTCTAGATTGGCCTTTTTTTCTTTCTGATTCTTTTTGGATTATGAAGGCAGCGGTCCTGTGTCCAGAATCTGTTTTTCTTATAAGATTTAAATCTGTTAATATTTTTATATGCATTTTAAATTCTTCATGATCCAATTATCATATTTAGGGGATCCTGTTTTTATTGTTACGTCTGGGTTTATTATATCTAGTTTGTATTGTACTGGGTTTCTTTCCCCATATTTTAATGGCTTTTCTCCTATTATTTCTAATTTTTCAAGTTAGAAATAATATGCTCTATATCATCTGTGGATAGTAATAATCTACTTATTTCCTTTGGATTTATTAGTTGTAAATATTTTATGAATCCTATTCTCTTACATTCATATTTTTTTCAATTTTCTTCTATGTTTACTCCATTATCATTTGTAATTGTTAGATCAGTTTCCTGTTTATTTTACATTGTCCAGGTATTGGGCAGTTGCAATTTTCGTATTTGTCTTTATTCCCACCGTGCTTCTCAAGCACATACTCTTATAGTATTGGGGTTAGCGTAGTTTTCTTTGAAATTTGTATACAATCTTTATTAAATGCAAAACTTCCATTGTCATTAAGTAAGAAATCTGAGGGGTAGGTAACACAGTAGCAACAGCATGTACATGCTGTTAACAAATGATATTGAGAGTAGTTTTTTTTACTAGAGGTTTAAACTAGAGAGGGGTATTCCATATTTCTATTAAATATTCTGTAAAGATTTGTATATAGAATCCCAAAGCATAACATGCTATAAATATTATTGTGTAATTTATTATTTCGCACCATATATACAATGATTGTTGTTGTTTTTTCATGCTTTAACTACCTTACTGGTAACTTGTAAATATAATACCCAAGGGTGCAGTAAGTAGAATGTTGAACTAGGAATTAGGAACCTTATTCTTTTTTGTTCAGAGTCTTCTAATTTTCTATTCAAATTCTTGTAGTCTCTCTCGTTAGTAAAATTCATTGTATGTATTTATTTCATCATCGTATAATTCAAACCAGTTTACTCTGTTTTCATTATCTTCTCGTATCTGTTTAGATAGCATTTTGTAATATTCATCACAAACTACGTTTATCATTCTGTTTGTAAACAGTATTTCTGTTTTACTTTCTACTAGATAAAAGGTATGTTCTAGATTTTTTTAATACCTTGTCTTTATCTAATTTAGGGTCATCTGTTAAGTTTAAAAATTTCTTTGAATTATTTTCTTTAAAAATCTTTGCTATATTATACGGTTGGTTTTTATTTAGCTTTGTTTGCTTTAATACAATTAAAAGTTTTATCATTAATTTTTGTTCTAAATAATTCTGTAATGATTATAGGTTTTCAATTTTTGGAAAGTTGCTCATTTTAGTTTTCCCAATCATTATCTTCTGTTATTTTATATCTATTTTTTTTTTCAATTCTCTGTAAAATTCTTTACAGAATCTGGGTGTTATAATAACATTTTCAGGTTCTGTCCACATACTGAAATTGTTGAATATTTTTATAAAGTTTGTTTCATAACAAAAAATATTGATTAATTCTGTGGTATATTTTTGTTTGAAAATACTTATTATTTCATGTTTTTGGTTTTCTGTAAGACTGTTATTATTTTTCATAATATTTATCATGTTTAATAAAGTTGTCCTCCAAATATTTCTGCATGTTTTCCATGAATAAATTTCTCTTTAATAAAAGTTTTTATGCGAAAATTCACGCATAAATCAAAGATACTTAGTGAAAATATCATAGGTAAAAATTCTTTTAATTATCTTCTTCCTCATCTCTTACGCTTGCAGTATTTGGTTTTAAAATTATGAACTAAGCTTAATTATGGATTAATCCTCACCTTGTCACTCAGGATTTACTTTTTCCCTAACGGCTTCATGCCTTGACGGTACTTTTTTCAATCTTTGACGAGCTTACGTCTTTTGGGTTAATCTATGACTTAAGCTTACTTCAATGAACTTAAAATATAGATACAACATCATCAAGCTAGCATCATACCAAGAAGATAAGTGGAAAAGAATTATATACCTAGATCTCTTTGCTTTTCTCTTGATTTATGTCTGGAGTTATTAAGCTATGCATCATTTGTTGAAGAAGCAAAAAGGAAGGAAGAAGGAAGCCATTAAAGGAGAAAGAAAAGCTATTTTATATCGATAGTATTTTACACTGGAAATTACTTACATTACAAGCACACTAAGCCACTGCCTTTATAGCAGGGCAACGCACAATTTAGTACTTACATATGTCTAAGCAAACCGGCAAATGGAAGTAATAAAGCTTCCCACTCAAAATAAAATATTGAAAAGAAAAAAGCAATATAAGGAATCTGTCTTTTCTTTTTATTAGTGGTGCATCCAGTTGTCACATCTACTTTTGATGGTAGGTGTAGATTTTTCTAGGTGACTTTCTTTTGTGTTGTCATCTTTAGTGGAGAATAATTCGTGGGCCCTAATTTCTTTAATCATAGAGATAGCCGGTCTTTGTCTTCATCTTTGGTTTCTTCTTCTCTCTTGTAGCGGGCTTCTTTTGATTTTTGTAACATCTGTTTTTTGAAATTGTTGACCGTGTTCATTTTAGGATGATATATGTCAAATGGCCTAAGCTTGTACCCAAACTCTTTGAACTTACTAGAAATGTATATCTTCATAATGGAGATTTTGCATAAAGCTTGAAATTCTCTTCATCTGTTTGTGCCCAGTACATATTATGCCATAAAACATATGCTATGTAATTCTCATAGGTTATTTTGTTAATTTCTTGACCTATAGGTTTGGCATCTCTTTTTTCTTCATTCAATCTTCATATTCTGGATCAAATTTCTATGCTCTGATTTTTCTAATATGCCTGGCAGGATCAATGATATTTGTTCCCAAGTGTGGGGGAGTAGTTGTTATATCTAAGCATAATTCTGTTCCTAGAATTTCTGTAAAATAATCCATGAGTGAGGAAAGGGGCTCTGGAAATTCTGCCGTAGTCCATTCTTCTATGTATATTTTTCTACGAACCAATAATTAATGAGGGTAATAGGATCAAGTATAATGTCTTTTTTTACAATATATTTGTATTGTGGCAAATTTATCTGTGCTAGAGGAGTTGATGTTATGATGTTGCATCTGCAATCTATTATGTAATCTTTACAATCCTCGTATTTTTTGTGCATGGAATTATCTTGTTTCTGATAACTTTCCAATTTGTCTTCAGCCCTGGAATTTTTACTCTTGTGCTTTTTTCAAAGAAATCATATATGGCTTTGTAATTTGTAGCATTAACGTCCTTTTGGGTTAAACATTTGATTTCTTTTTCATAAGAATCAACAAAATTT
The DNA here is from genome assembly GCA_030765085.1 of Allium cepa. NCBI lineage: Eukaryota > Viridiplantae > Streptophyta > Magnoliopsida > Asparagales > Amaryllidaceae > Allium > Allium cepa. The sequence goes on along the minus strand of CM060932.1, from coordinate 628,371,325 downwards.
GTAATATTTTGTTTTGTGATCATTGTCTGGGTTTCTTTTATCTGTGGGACATGGCCCAAAGAAACCATTTTCTCTTTGTTTTCTGTCATGGCCTTTTGCTTGTATGTCATCATTGGTCTAAGTTGTATGTCTTCAGGAGATGATTCATCTTTTATGAATTTTCCTGTAGTTATGTCTAGGATTTGTTTAATACTTTCAGAAATAACATAGTTATTTCCAAAATGTTTTTCTATAGCAGACTTAGCTGCTTCCCAACTTGTGTATCCTTTGTATTTGGGGATTCCATATCTTAGATCTTTTTCTATTTCTTCTGTTTTGGGAATGAGTTCTTCCCATGTAGAGTATATTCTGGCACTCAGTCCATTGAACAGGCAATAGTGAGTGTACCTTTGTTTTTTTTACTGGGTTTGTCCTAGAATTCATTTATCAAAGTATACAAAATACTTAGCTTTTGTTTATTGCCTTGGGATCTGTAGCTAGGTTCCAGATATTGTCTAATAGATTATGTTGAACTTTTGTAATTGGAGCATTTGTCTTGAATCTGTTAGTCCTGTACATTTTGAGAAATTTTCTACTGTCTTGGCTTTGTATTGTCATTTCTGTATCTTCTTCTCTATACATACAATCATACTCTGTTAATTCCTCTTCTAGGAATAACCTAGATAATTTGTTTGGCAAAAATTTTGTTTTTCCTTTTATGTTTTCCCAATTTATCTTTGTTCCACAGTTAAATATTGCATTTTTAAATTTTAGCCGTCTGTTATTTAGAATTCCTCTTTCTTTTTTGTTTTCTAAATACTTTACTGTAGCTTCACTGTTAGTTATTTCTTTGTGTGAAATAATGAATAATTTAAATGCTTGCAAGACATAAATTATTGCAAGTATTTCATAATCTAAGGATGTCAAATATCATTTTTCTTTGTATGTTCCTGAAGTATATCTACAAATTCTTTCTGTTGTTTTTGCTTCATATTTGTTTGGCTCATTTATCAAAATTCCTCCCCCACCAAAGGATGATCCATCTGTTTCTATAATTAAATAATCTGTACTTAACGACAAAGCCAGCGGTTTTAGTCCTTCAACAATCTTTTTAATTTGTTTTATTTGTTTTTGTATCTTCAAAATTGAATTCTCTTTTTTCTTTAGGACTTGCTTTGTTGTATAAAGGTCCAGTATATTTTGATAAATCATTTATATAAGGTCTAGCATAATTCACAAGACCTAAGAAGGCTTATAATTATGTTAGGCTCTCTATTTTATTTGGAAATTCCAGTATTTTTCTTGTTATACGTGGTTGTAATTCTATCTGTCCTTTTCCTATCCTTGTTCCCAAAAATTCTATAGTATTTTTGAAAAGTTCTATTTTCTTTTTGGATATTATTAATCCATGGGCTTCTATTAATTTTAATACACTATATAAATATGAAACGCGTTCTTGTTTTGTTTTAGAAAAAACAAGTATGTCATCTATGTATACATAAGTGTAATTGTTACAATTTTGGAAGATGTTATCCATTTTTCTCTGGAATATTTGTGGCGTGTTTTTTAAACCAAATGGCATTACTAACCATTCGTAATGTCCTTCACTACATGTAAATGCAGTCCAAGATATGGATTCAGGATGCATTTTTACTTGCCAAAATCCTGATTTTACATCGAATTTAGAAAACCAGTTTTCCCCTTGTATTTAATTTATTAGTACATCTTTGTTTGGTATACAATATCCATCTTCATGGGTATTGTTATTTAATCTGGTATAATTCATGACCATTCTAGATTGGCCTCTTATTCTTTCTAATTCTTTTTGGACTGTGAAAGCAGCAGTCCTGTGTCTATAATCTGTTTTTCTTATAACATTTAAATCCGTTAATTTTATATGTACTTTAAATTCTTCCATGATCCAATTATCATATTTAGGGGATCATATTTTTATTGTTACGTTTGGGTTTATTATATCTAATTTGCATTGTACTGGGTTTCTTTCCCAATGTTTTAATGGCTTTTCTCCTATTATTTCTAATTTTTCAAGTTTAGATAATATGTTCTATATCACTGTGGATAGTATTATTCTACTTATTTCCTTTGGATTTATTAGTTGTAAATCTTTTGTGAATCCCTTTCTCTTATATTCATATTTTGTCAATTTTTCTTCTACATTTTCTCTATTATCATTTGTAATTTGGGGTAGGTAACACAGTAGCAGCATCATTTAAATGCTGTTAAGAAATGCAGTTGAGAGTAGTTTTTTTTACTAGAGGTTTAAACTAGAGAGGGATATTCAACATCTCTATTAAATATTCTGTAAAGATTTGTATATAGAATCCCAAAGCATAACATGTTATAAATATTATTGTGCAATTTATTCTTTCGCACCATATATACAATGATTGCTGTTGTTTTTTCATGTATTAACTACCTTACTGGCAACTTGTAAGTATAGTATATAAGGGTGTAGTAAGTAGAATGTTGAATTCTTTTTTGTTCAAAGTCTTCTAATTTTCTGTTCAAATTCCTAGTCTCCCTCGTTAGTAAAATTCATTGTATGTATTTATTTCATCATCGTATAATTCAAACCAGTTTAGTCTGTTTTCGTTATCTTCTCGTATCTGTTTCGATAGCATTTTGTAATATTCATCACACACTGCATTTATCATTCTGTTTGTAAGCAGTATTTCTGTTTTACCTTCTACTAGATAAAAGGTATGTTCTAGATTTTTTAATACCTTGTCTTTATCTAATTTAGGGTCATCTATTAAGTCGAAAAATTTCTTTGAATAATTTTCTTTAAAAATCTTGGCTATATTATACTGTTGGTTTTTATTTAGCTTTGTTTGCTTTAATACAATTAAAAGTTTTATCATGAATTTTTGTTCTAAATAATTCTGTAATGATTCTATGTTTTCAATTTTTGGAAAGTTGCTCATTTTAGTTTTCCCAGTCATTATCTTCTGTTATTTTATATTCTATTTTATTTTTTATATTTATATATTTTTCCCATTCTTTGTAAAATACTTTACAGAAACTGGGTGTTATAATAACATTTCCAGGTTCTGTCCACATGCTGAAATTGTTGAATATTTTTATAAAGTTTGTTTCACAATAAAAACATTGATTAATTATGTGGTATATTTTTATTTGAAAATACTTATTATTTCATGTTTTTGGTTTTCTGTAAGACTGTTATTATTTTTCATAATATTTATTATGTTTAATATGAATTTGTCCTCCAAATATTTCTACATGTTTTCCATGAATAAATTTCTCTTTAATAAAAGTTTTTATGCGAAAGTTCAGGCATAAATCAAAGATACTTAGTGAAAATATCATAGGTAAAAATTCTTTTAATTATCTTCTTCCTCATCTCTTACGCTTGCAGTATTTGGTTTTAAAATTATGAACTATGCTTAATTATGGATTAATCCTCACCTTGTCACTCAGGATTTACTTTTTTCCCCAACGGCTTCATGCCTTGATGGTACTTTTTTTCAATCTTTAACGAGCTTACGTCTTTTGGGTTAATTTATAACTTAAGCTTACTTCAGTGAACTTAAAACATAGATACAACATCATCAAGCTAGCATCATACTAAGAAGATAAGTGGAAAAGAATTGCATACCTAGATTTCTTCACTTTTCTCTTGATTTATGTATGGAGTTATTTAGCTATACATCATTTTGTTGAAGAAGCAAGAAGGAAGGAAGAAGGCAACCATTAAAGGAGAAAGCAAAGCTATATTATATCGATAGTTTTTTACACTGAAAATTATTTATATTACAAGCACACTGAGCCACTGCCTTTGTAGCAGGGCAACACATAATTTAATACCTACATCTGTTTAAGCAAACCAGCAAATGGAAGTAATAAAGCTTCCCACTCAAAATAAAATATTGAAGAGAAAAAAGCAATATAGGGAATCTGTCTTTTCTTTTTATTAGTGATGCACCCAGTTTTCACATCTACTTTTGATAGTAGGTACAGATTTTCCTAGGTGGCTTTCTTTTCTGCTGCCATCTTTAGTGGAGAATAATTCGTGGGTCCCAATTTCTTAATCATAGAGATAGTTGGTCTTCGTCTTCATCTTTGGTTTCTTCTTCGGTCTTGTAGCGACGTTCTTCTGATTTTTGTAACATCTGTTTTTTGAAATTGTTGACTATGTTGATTTTAGGATGATATATGTCAAATGGCCTAAGCTTGTACCCAAACTCTTCGAACTTACTAGAAATGTATATCTTCATAATCGGAGATTCTGCATAAAGCTTGAAATTCTCATCAGAGAGTCTTCTAATTTTCTGTTCAAATTCCTGTAGTCTCCCTCGTTAGTAAAATTCATTGTATGTATTTATTTCATCATCGTATAATTCAAACCAGTTTACTCTGTTTTCATTATCTTCTCGTATCTGTTTAAATAGCATTTTGTAATATTCATCGCAAACTACGTTTATCATTCTGTTTGTAAGCAGTATTTCTGATTTACTTTCTACTAGATAAAAGGTATGTTCTAGATTTTTAATACCTTGTCTTTATCTAATTTATGGTCATCTATTAAGTCTAAAAATTTCTTTGAATAATTTTCTTTAAAAGTCTTTGCTATATTATACTATTGGTTTTTATTTAGCTTTGTTTGCTTTAATACAATTAAAAGTTTTATCATGATTTTTTGTTCTAAATAATTCTGTAATGATTCTATGTTTTCAATTTTTGGAAAGTTGCTCATTTTAGTTTTCCCAGTCATTATCTTCTGTTATTTTATATTCTATTTTATTTTTTGTATTTATATATTTTTTCCATTCTCTGTAAAGTTCTTTACAGAATATGGGTGTTATAATAACATTTCCAAGTTCTGTCCACATGCTAAAATTGTTGAATATTTTTATAAAGTTTATTTCACAATAAAAAACATTGATTAATTCTGTGGTATATTTTTATTTGAAAATACTTATTATTTCATGTTTTTGGTTTTCTGTAAGACTTTTATTATTTTTCATAATATTTATTACGTTTAATATGAATTATTCTCCAAATATTTCTGCATGTTTTCCATGAATAAATTTCTCTTTAATAAAAGTTTTTATGTGAATGTTCAGGCATAAATCAAAGATACTTAGTGAAAATATCATAGGTAAAAATTCTTTTAATTATCTTCTTCCTCATCTCTTACGCTTGCAGTATTTGGTTTTAAAATTATGAACTAAGCTTAATTATGGATTAATCCTCACCTTGTCACTCGGGATTTACTTTTTTCCCTAACGGCTTCATGCCTTGACGGTACTTTTTTTTCAATCTTTAACGAGCTTACGTCTTTTGGGTTAATTTATAACTTAAGCTTACTTCAGTGAACTTAAAACATAGATACAACATCATCAAGCTAGCATCATACTAAGAAAATAAGTGGAAAAGAATTACATACCTAGATTTCTTCACTTTTCTCTTGATTTATGTATGGAGTTATCTAGCTATGCATCATTTTGTTGAAGAACAAAGAAGGAAGGAAGAAGGCAGCCATTGAAGAAGGCAGCCATTAAGGGAGAAATCAAAGCTATTTTATATCGATAGTTTTTACACTGGAAATTATTTATATTACAAGCACACTAAGCCGCTACCTTTATAGCAGGGAAACACACAATTTAGTACTTACATCTGTTTAAGCAAACTGGCAAATGGAAGTAATAAAGCTTCCCATTCAAAATAAAATATTGAAAAGAAAAAAGCAATATAGGGAATCTGTCTTTTCTTTTTATTAATGCTGCACCCAGTTGTCACATCTACTTTTGATGGTAGGTATAGATTTTTCTAGGTGGCTTTCTTTTGTGCTGTCATCTTTAGTGGAGAATAATTCATGAGTCCCAATTTCTTAATCATAGAGATAGTTGGTCTTCGTCTTCATCTTTGGTTTCTTCTTCTGTCTTGTAGCGGCCTTCTTCTGATTTATGTAACATTTGTTTTTTGAAATTGTTGACCATGTTCATTTTAGGATGATATATGTCAAATGGCCTAAGCTTGTACCCAAACTCTTCGAACTCACTAGAAATGTATATCTTCATAATCGGAGATTCTGCATAAAGCTTGAAATTCTCATCATCTATACTAAATTGTGTGTTGCCTTGCTATAAAGGCAATGGCTTAGTGTGCTTGTAATGTAAGTAATTTCCAGTGTAAAAAACTATCGATATAAAATAGCTTTGCTTTCTCCTTTAATGGCTGCCTTCTTCCTTCCTTATTGCTTCTTTAACAAAATGATGCACGGCTAAAAAACTCCAGACATAAATCAAGAGAAAAGTGAAGAGATCAAGGTATGTAATTCTTTTCCACTTATCTTCTTAGTATGATGCTAGCTTGATGATGTTGTATCTATGTTTTAAGTTCACTGAAGTAAGCTTAAGTTATAGATTAACCCAAAAGACGTAATCTCGTTAAGGATTGAAAAAAAGTACCGTCGAGGCATGAAGCCGTTAGGGAAAAAAGTAAATCCCGAGTGACGAGGTGAGGATTAATCCTTAATTAAACTTAGTTCATAATTTTAAAACCAAATACTGCAAGCGTAAGAGATGAGGAAGAAGATAGTTAAAAGAATTTTTACCTATGATATTTTGACTAAGCATCTTTGATTTATGCCTGAACTTTCGCATAAAAACTTTTATTAAAGAGAAATTTATTCATGGAAAACATGTAGAAATATTTGGAGAACAAATTCATAATAAACATAATAAATATTATGAAAAATAATAACAGTCTTACAGAAAATCAAAAACATGAAATAATAAGTATTTTCAAACAAAAATATACCACAGAATTAATCAATGTTTTTGATTGTGAAACAACTTTATAAAAATATTCAACAATTTCAGCATGTGGACAGAACTTGGAAATGTCATTATAACACCCAGATTCTGTAAAGAATTTTACAGAGAATGGAAAAATACAAATGCAAAAAATAAAATAGGATATAAAATAACAGAAGATAATGACGGGAAAAACTAAAATGAGCAACTTTCCAAAAATTGAAAACATAGAATCATTACAGAATTATTTAGAACAAAAATTCATGATAAAACTTTTAATTGTATCAAAGCAAACAAAGCTAAATAAAAACCAACAGTATAATATAGCAAAGATTTTTAAAGAAAATTATTGAAAGAAATTTTTGGACTTAACAGACGACCCTAAATTAGATAAAGACAAGGTATTAAAAAATTTAGAACATACCTTTTATCTAGTAGAAAGTAAAACAGAAATACTGCTTACAAACAGAATGATAGACGTAGTTTGCGATGAATATTATAAAATGCTATTTAAATAGATACGAGAAGATAATGAAAACAGAGTAAACTGGTTTGAATTATACGATGATGAAATAAATACATACAATGAATTTTACTAACGAGAGAGACTACAAGAATTTGAACAGAAAATTAGAAGACTCTGAACAAAAAAGAACAAAATTCCTAATTCCTAGTTCAACATTCTACTTACTGCACCCTTGGGTATTATACTTACAAGTTGCCAGCAAGGTTGTTAAAACATGAAAAAACAACAGCAATCATTGTATATATGGTGCGGAATAATAAATTACACAATAATATTTATAGCATGTTATGCTTTGGGATTCTATATACAAATCTTTACAGCATATTTAATAGAGAAGTTGAATACCCCTCTCTAGTTTAAACCTCTAGTAAAAAGAAAAACTACTCTCAACAGCATTTCTTAACAGCATTTAAATGCTGCTGCTACTGTGTTACCTATGTATGTATATGTATATAGTTATGGGTGTAAATGGTAAATGATTTTTATTTCTATGCTATATAATATGGAAGGTGGATCGTGTCCTTTCTCATCTCATTCTCAATATCACAGTTCCAGTAGGAGCACGAACATGTTCATCATCTTACACATGTGATGTTTTTGTATTTGTTTTTAGGACAGTGAGTTGATCTATTTATGCGTTGGTCCTACGTATCTACTTTCGTATAACTTAAAAGTGATTCAAAGTTATAAATAAGGTGAAAATGAAATCAACCGTTTTTTTTTTGATGTATTCAACTATTTTTCCAGTATTAACATGTTCACCTTTTCCTTCTAACCATTTAATGATAACATTTTTAACACTGTATATAACAACTAATTTATTTTTAACACTGTTTACTGGAAAATTTTAGCTAAGCTATATTTTTGATGCAGTTATATTCATACTTGATTAAAAGACCTTTCAATATATTTTAAATTTTTTATGCGTCTATTACCTTGATGCATGATAGTTTTGTTTGTTACCTTAATTTTGCTACGGTTATGCTCAATTTTTTTGAATTTTCTTTTTCAAAATCAACGCAATAGAAGGTAAGCTTTAAAACATGGCTTCATTTTACATTATTTTGAAACACCATGCTTTAGTGAGTGAGATATGGTTTACGTCAGTATTTCAAATAACTTCATTCAATTACCAGTACATTAAACGTTAAGATATTTATTTGACAAAAGGAAGATTAAATATTTCTCTGTCGCAAATCCGAGCCCAATTAGCCCACCGAAGTTTCCCTAACACCGTCCCTAAAAACCCTAGAAAATCAATCCAACTGAAAGGAGAAAAAACAAACTAAATTCACTAATTTTCTCTGATAGAAAATAAAAAATGAGAGAACCTACAATTTCTCTTGATGCAGTTCGGGATAAGAACATAATGCAATTAAAAAAGATGAACACCGTTCTGTTTCCCGTTCGGTACAACGAAAAATATTACTCTGATACTCTTTCTTCAGGCGACTTCAGCAAGCTTGGTAATACTGACTTCTTTTACTTAAGTAAAATTTTATTGACCAGAATTTGATATAACGTCCTTTTGTAGCTTACTTCAGCGATATTTGCGTTGGTGCCATTGCATGCCGGATTGAGAAGAAGGAAGGAGGATCTAGGGTTTATATCATGACTCTGGGTGTTTTGGCTCCTTATCGTGGATTAGGGATTGGTATGAATTTTCTTAATTTCGTTTTTCATTTTATTTTTATGGATTGTTCTGTGTGAGACTTTGTTGATTATTATGATGTCAATGCTTGAATGAAAAGTAAACGATTTTAAAATAAAATTGAAGTAATTGAAATAGAAAATGGTTCCTAGATTCAATCTTTTCTTGATATAATGGTGGACTGCATTTTGTATCCTATTAAGCGTACCTGACATGCAACATTTTTCTGATTCTCATGTCATGAATAGATATTGCTTTGGTTGTTGTCCAGAACTTCAGTCCCCGATGTTTATTATTTATTGCACAATATATAGCATGTGAATGCACCATACTATGAAGCCGTGCTCCGCACACGATATGATAAAGTTTAGTAAATCAAAATAGTAAAATCATCATTGTGATTGTTACAATCGTGATTCCCAAGCGAATTAGAAAAATATTGAATAATCGTTAACTATACGAGTTTGTTGTGTATTGACAATGCTTTTACCACGAAATGAACAATGAATATTAATATTTTGAGATTTGACCAAATTATATGTATGGCACACTTTATTTCTTATTCTTTTAATATGTTAAGAGATACCATCGAGTTGCATTCCAAATTTTAGGAATAAGATATAAAATCTATAAGAAAATGAAAACAATATATTAATGGACAAAAATATGTCTTTTAGTGCATCACATACATAATGTACTAAAATTTCACCACAGCGTGACTCTAGTAAATGAAGCATTTGCAATAAAACTACTCAGTGTACAATTTATTGTACTCTAGTTACAAATTTTAGTAACTATTGTAATTGTTAATAGAATTCTCAACACTACTTACATAGTAAAGAGTTTAAAAAGAATGACTTGATCGTAAAATATTTTAGAAATATTTTAAATGAAATTAGATTGATTGATACAAACTTCTGTGCTTTTTAATAGAGTGAACCAAAGGTTGTAGAGTTATTCTAAAACATATTAGATACGCGAGGTTATTGAGATTCAAGTTTGGATCTTCTTCATAGTAGAGTGAATTAAAAAGTGCCAAGTATTTTATAGAAACAAATTGAAATATTAAAAGAGATCCTACTTTAATTTATATCGAATAGTGTATACACACATGCACTCATAGATAAGCTGTGTTCATTTTCAATAAGGATATATTGATTACAATCAAGAACATGCGTAGAGTTTATACTTAATAAGGAAGAATGCCAAAACTATTGCTATGTTGGTTCGATTGCAATATTCGAGTTTTCTATGTGATGTTTTACATCAAACCCATTAGATTTGAAATTAATTGATCTTTAACCTAAAGTAATTTTCTATGATAATGCAACCAAAAAGGAGGATATAAATCAAATGTAATTCAAAGCAATTAACATTATGAATAGGAAACGAGGCTAAAAGTGGTTGTTGGAAGATTCATTAAGAAGATTAGGTAAACTTCTTGTTTCTAACAAATAATTGATAGGATGAAAAGGAAATGCAAATAAAAAATGGAAGGAAAAATCATCATTCAAAGGCTAAAGATGACATAAGAAGAAGATTTATAAGTTATCACTACACGGGATTATGAGGAATCAACTCATTTTACATTGGATGGTGATAAAACTATTTCGTATTGGATGTATTTATTTAATTTATCTCAAACAATTTATTGAATTTGGGGTGGAAGCAAAATAAGAAGATTGCAGATAGGAAAGAAAGAAGTGCTAAAAGATTAGAAAAGAAAGACAAATTTTATTTGTCGGTAGTAAAAATGAATTTGTGAATCCTAAATTATGCATATGTTTAACTAAAAAAAAATCTAAGAAGCTTGTATTTGCTAAAAATTATAAGAAAAAACAAATTAGGTTGGATCTAATATCATATTAAAAAAATTAGTTTATTCAACTTGATATTTCTTAAAGTTACTAAAGTTCATGGGAAAACTAAGTAGTCCTACTTTATAGCCTAAAGTATATGTTAAAGAAATATAAGATAAGTGGTTAAATCAATATCTTTCAAAAAATAGTGTGAATTACAAAAATAGCAAAAATAGCTCTCAAACTGAATAGATATACAAATTTTTTGATTATTATATTTTAGCGTTATTATTTGTTATTTCTTATGTTATAATTTACTCAAACTTTAATTTTTCACCATTTTTATAATTCTTTTTATAAATTTCTAAAATTATGTTATTTTTTATGGTTAAAGTACATTTAAAAAGTTAAACCAATGAAATTGAACATGCTTACTTATTTTAAATAACTACAAACAATAAGGTCATATCAATGGCCAAGTCTGGAGAAACCAAATGAGTAAATTTAAATTTTATATATCACAAAAAATGTGATTAGCTGCTGTTGACTCTGGGTCTATCTTGAATATTTTTTTGATTAAAAGCTTGTATGATATTAAGATCATACAATCATACTAGATAGATATACAAAATATCGCGGTCAACAAGGCTTGGTCGGTAGCTTGGGTTTTAAGGTGAACCGACCACCAACACAAAGAATAACATAGGTGTCAGGCAAAACGCCTCAGCAGCTACAGAACACAGGTAAAGAAACAAAGCTGCCAACATGTCCGCCTATGTAGTTAAAGCCTTTAGCGGTTCTATAACCGTGGAGGTGCAAAAAGTTATAGCGGAGATAAAGCGAAGATATAACGGAAAATAATGAATGTGCAAAATGCTTCATTATATACAAAACAAAATATTTAAAGTTAATTTTTCCTCATTCTCAGGTCACTTTTATAAAAAATAAAATATTGTTTAATCTTATATAATGAACCCAAAGTATATCATGGTTTATGCAGACTAGATTCGGTGACTACAATAGATTCTAACTTATATTAAGCACTTGGGTCTTAAAATTAGGTTTTTACCACAATTTATTGATTTAGTTTAAAAAAGAACTAGTCAAATCAACCTTTGTATATTAATATTGCTAAAGCAGGTGCTAAAAAGCATTGATTTAGTGGGTGTAGTGGAAACTAGTTGGGTTTAAAGCAGATCTACTGTGTAACATCGCTAAATCGAAATAACAGTGAAAGAGCGCTATGAGTTACGATAAGGATTTTGCTGGGATTTAGCGAAGCTTTAACTGCTTAGATGCCTTGCCAGTAGCGTAACAAAAAGAGTAATAATACACATAGAAGCCAGACTACATATCCAAAAAAAGACAAATACACCAAAAAACATCCACAAGAAGCCGTGAAAGACCATCAAAACTAAATACGGCACATATACAGAACCGACTAATAATATCGGGGCAATATCCTGGTGTGCGAGGAGAGAATAGATTTCTGATCTCAATCTTACCAGTTTACTGCCTAAACCACTTGCAGAGTTGTTGAATTAGCAAATTGGTTGTTTACAGTTACAACAAACATGAAAGAAGAACAGTCATGCGGAAGGTCTTTCTTTGGCCTTTGTTTCCTATTCTTAGTCGCTTTCAGGTATGGAGAAAGAAATAAACCCAGAGAGGGGTTGTAATATTAACAACACAAAATTATTCACCAAAAAATTTGTATTGATATACCAAAGCTTGTTTCATTTGTTTGAAAATATATTTTGACAAAACAAACAATATTAGTGGAATTTTGGGATTATTTTGAAAAATAAAACGATTATTTCAAAATTGTTCAAAAGAAAGGAGACGTTTTAAAATCGTTTTAAAAATGAAATAAAATTTTGATAAAATGTCTTGGATAAATTTCTAAACTGATAAAGTGTTCCGGACCTCCGGTTGATTTAAAAATGGGTTAAGTGCGCTGGTTTAAATTTTTGGGTAATAATTTTAAAACTAAAAAAAATTAAAAGAAAACTTTGAATTTTCTCTTCTTATCGGATCATACTTCTTTTGGACACATTCACCCCGTCCCTCCTCATTCTTATCTCGTTACTATTATTCTTTCCCTTATTTCTTTAGCCCTAAATCAAAAACCAAAATGAAAAGGGAAAAAAACCGTCGACGAGACAAAAGGCACGCGAGAAAGGGAAGATGGGTTGGCGTCAGCGTTGCGATGACAAGAGCAAAGGAAGGCACATGTTGTTGATGCGAGGATGTCGATGGTAGCTTGAAGTAAGGGTCGACGTCAGGATGCGATCTTAGCTGCACGCGATGCGATAAGGCGCCTACACTTGCGAGTACGATGGCATGACAGATTGATGATGACTAGCGTTGGTGTGCTGAGGGTTGGTGGAGGTTTTATTTTGATGTGGATTTGGCAATAACATAGATAATGATGAAGAAGACTTTAGTGAGTGTAATGCAAATCCTTTTTGATTTATTCATATTATAGTAAATGATCTATGGTGAGTACCAATTCCATATTCGATATTGATTGATTTACAATGAGCATAACCCTATTTTCATTTTCAGCGAGTATAATTTCTTTATATCTTCTTAACAGTGAACACATGTTTTCCTACACATTAAGTTTAATACCTTGTTTTAATTTCAAGTTGCTTTAAATTGAATTTATAATGGATAATAATGGCTGGCAGCCTATGATATTTGAATTACAATCGTCTGAATGCTAGCAGCCTATGATGGTTAGTAGATCTTTGATGGTTGATTGTTTGATCGACGATTGTTTAAATTGACTAATATTTGGTTAGATGTATGCATTTGGATGCTTCGTTTTCTTTTGATTGCTTTGATGCTTATATTTCACAAATAAATCAAAACCCACTAAAGTTATAGTTAAAGTTATTGAATGACGATTGAAAGAATTTAAGAACTACTCTAAATTAGTTTTGAAGTATGCCGATTTCAGAAACAAGTAGAACAATGTATTTGTGTTGTTATTTTTAAAGCTTTAAAATTTGAGTTTGATTATTTTAAGCTTATATGGATTTTTAAAAATAAGTTTAAATTATAAAGAATATTTCAAAAATATGAAACTTAAATTTCATTCAAGTTTATTTGAACTTGTACAAAGAACGAAGATTTTATATTGAAATTCTTTAAAAAGAATTTTTGATGGATTACATTACTAGAATTAACGTGACGCCCTGGCCTCAGTGATCGAATCATCAAAATAAGTTTATCGTCCAATAGCTCGGATCAATGGGCATGGAAGAAACGATCTCTCGTACACGCTACTTTGGGTAATACGGGTACGTTACAATACTCGAACACATCTGAAATAATACATATATTGTCCAAAGACAAAGCAATGTACACAAGTCCTATATTTGATAATTTGAGTGAATATAAAAATGATGAATTCTATATCATATCTGAAAATTTGATACATCATCTCATATATACACAACTCATCGCATAAGAATATCATACCGACCAACACAATGACATCTCAATATAAGTATAAGTAAATTAAATATTCGTCATCATCATGTGCTCCAACTCCATAGTCGCAACCCATAAAGCATATACAGTCATAATATTGACATGTAAAACAACATTAGCCGGACGCGAAGTTGGTAATCAAATAACAAACCCCGAGTCAGGCTCGAAATCTTGCTGTGAGTGTAACCAAGCTCAAATAATAACATAATGAGTGAGTTTTAAATATGCTACACGCTATAACATTCAGTTATAAAAACTAATACGTCGCTAAAGTCAATAGTCGTAAATAATTCCATATAAGCTCATTAATCAAACCAATTGTTAAAATGAATTCCAAAATGGTTTTCTTTCAAACTATTTCCATAAAATTACTTTAAAAGGGATTTTCAAGCCACTTCTACAAAATTACTTTATTCATGGGAGTTTCATATATTCAGAAATCGTATACACCAGAGATCTACATTGTAAACGATGTCAAAATACTAGCTTTATATATACAAATAATTTATCAAATTATTTCTCAATTTGTATAAGACCAATCTTTGTAATATATTTCTCAAATCAATTTACAAAATCCAATTTATCCAAAATTTCCTTTCCAAAACATTGTGTAAAACAACAATTTTCATTTCTTTGTTTAAAATTCCATTAACTAAAACCAGTTTCATAATATCTGATAATTCATCAAAATTAAATTTCAAAATACAATACGGTTTCACCAAATCTAGTTTAAATAAATATCCTCATGTCGTAAATGTCCGTCACAATGAATCATAACACTTCATAACAAATCATAGCATTACTCATTAGCGATCGTCATCCAGGGAATGTACCTTTTAATCCAACCCTTACGATCCATGCTCTGCTTAAACCAAGCGCTACCTTTGAGCAATATCAAAAATAATAATATCCTATAAAACGGGTATCAATTCCTTTTAAAGGTAAATCTTCGAAACTATTTCCAAATGAAAAATGCACATCATCATAATTTTTTTTTCCAAACTAGAAAATTATCGGTAGTAGAAATACTATCAAAATACTTTTGGTTTATTTTATGCAGAACCTGTAAAATAACCTTTAAAATAATTTTCTAAAGTTTCTTTTATAGAAAAGCTTGTATAAATAAATCATTCAACTTTTATGGTTTAAATTCAAATTCAAACCATTTCCAAAATAAATCAATCTTTATTTTATAAAAAGCTTTTCTACTTCAAAATCCAAATAAAAATATTCGTATATGATTTTTAATTCAATTTTAATCGAAATCCCATTATGTTCCACTTGAAAATAATTCAGACTCTAATTCAAATTCTATTAATGTCAAAATAGTTCAAAATCATTTTATACGAAAATCTTTTTAGTGATATAATAATAATTCAAATTCAACCTAACTTTCATTATTTTTAATTCAAAACTAATTGAACTAAAATTCCCGTGGTATTAAAATTCCATAAAATTCATTTGTTTTTAAATTTATAAACCAAAGAAAAACCATTTCAGATAATATTTGCAGTTCTTTTCTTTAAAAACATTGCAAGATCTTTTCCACAAATATATTTAAATAAAATCAAAAGTGAAAATTAATAAATGAAAATATTTCTCATTTTAAATAATTTTTAGAAATAGTTTTAAAAGTATTAGAATCATCAGAATAGGTTCAAAAACTAATCAAAATCAATTCAACTTGAGTAAATATCTTTATTTATAATACTATTTCATTTCAATATAATGATGAGAAACTATCAAATTCAACAACATTTATCAATTTAATTTATATTTTAATATTCAATTTAATTCGATATCGATGGTATATCAAAATGGTAAATTTCAATATTTCATTATTAGCATCTTACTCATTATATTTCATATATACATATTTTAACTCACATATTTTAATTAAATTTTTACCGTCCAAAACAATCAATATCATAATATATAGCATACTATTCAACCATACATAGTTCAATTCAAACAATCATCGATCAAACAGTCAACCATCAAACATCTGCTAATCATCGTCAGATTCTAGTATTAAGATGATAGTAATTCACATATCATAGGCTGCTAAGCCATTATTATTCATATATTCTATTTAAAGCAATATGAAATTAAAACAAGGTATTAAACTTATTGTAAAGGAAAAAGATGTGTTTATGGTAAGAAGAGAGAAATTACCCTCACTGAAAAATAAAGTAAGTTTATACTCACTGTAGATCAATCTATATCTAATAGGGACTTGAAATACTCTTTAGAAATCCTTTACTATAACGTAGATAAATCATAAAGGATTTGAAGTACACTCACTAGATTGAGACCTTCTTTATCATTGTCTTTGCCTTTGTCAATACGCTAACATTAGCCATCATCAGCTCATCATGCCATCGTATTCGCGAGCTTAGACGCCCTCATCGCGTGTAGCTAAGATCACATCCCTCGACATCGACCCTCCTTCCGGTCTCGCATCAAAAACCTTCGCCCTTGCCATCTCGACATTGACGCCAACCTAGCTTTCCTTGCTCGCGTGTCTTTGTTTCGTCAACTCTTTTTCTTCCTTTTGTTTTGGTTTCTGATTTAAGGCTAAAGAAATAAGGGAAGAGTAAAAGGAACAGGATAAAAATGTGGATGGGTGGGGTGACTGTGTCTAAGGGAAGTGTCGTCCAATAAGAAGGGAAGAAAATTCAAAATTTTCTTTTGATGTTTTAGTTTTAAAATTATTATTCAAAAATTTAAACCAACTCACTTAACTAGTTTTAAAATTAACCCAAGGCACTATCAATTTAGAAATTCATCTAAGACGTTTTGTTTGGATTTTATTTCATTTTTAAAACAATTTTCCTTTTATTAAAACGTCTTTTGGTTTTGAACAATTTTAACATAATCGTTTTATTTTTCAAAATAATTTCAAAATTCCATTAATATTGTTTATTTTGTCAAAATATATTTTCAGACAACTTTTGGATTTTTAAAACAGAGGTGGAGCCTTGATGCAACAATTAGATTATCCGCATAGTGATCTGGGCTGCCAAGTTCGAGTTCGAAAACAACCTTTCCGCAGTGCAAGGGAAGGCTGCGTATATAATCGACCTCTCCAAAGTCTGCTGTCGTGCGGAAGCCTCGTGCACTGGATTCCATCTTTTTGGATTTTTAAAACACAATTCAAATTTCAAATTTGAATTTTTAAATGAATATTCTCCTTTTATTGTCAAACAAATACAAATTATTGAATTAAATTCAATAAAATATCCAAAATAACTTTTTAATTTTATTTATCCATATAAAATACTTCTTCAACATTTAAATATCAATTCTAAATTTTATATTCAAATATTCAATTAGATTCTCAAAATCTATTTTAATATATTTATTTCTTTTTAACTTTGAATAAGGATGTTATGGACTCCACTGCTTAAAGAAATTTTGTCCTCGTAATTTATTGATCTAACCAATTACATTAGCTATAAATTCAATGTACATATCATTCTTTACCGCGCTCTCATTGTGTTATTATGATAAAATCTCTTATAGTCTATATCAATAATATGATTTTATTTCGTCGACAGAACCATAAACAACAAAAATAAACACATCATCTCATCCAATGTATCACACAATATTATAAATAGAGGGACTGATATACATATAGCTTTCAAAGGTTCTTTTGAAAATTTCCTTTGATTTCAAAAGTTATACAATTTCGAAAATTTTACTTGAAAAATTCATGGGGAGTCTCCTTTGTTCGGAGAGACGTGCGAACAATTAACATATGAATATACAAATATACACGATCAAAACATGATCGAATTCACAATATACAACATAATATTATATGTGTGTGTATAGGCGTAGAACATACATTGTTTATTATTTTTAAGCGGGTTCACTTAATTTATATGCAAATATACGTCAAAAGTTGACCCCAGCAAGTCTTCATGCACTTAATCTTAACTCAATCAAGCACGTAAGTCTCATATGTATAAATTTTAATCACATGATATTCATTCAACTAATTTAAGCAACTTTTCGAAAGACTTTTAGTGGTCAATAACACAAAATTCATGTAATGGTTTCAAAAGTTGGGTTGTAGCATTATTCATTAGCTTTTCAGAACATTTTTTGAATTGTGAAATACGGTGTTTGTTAACCCGCCTTTTGGCAAGGCCGTAGACATACGGATTTAACTAAATCGATTGCTCGGATATCGAGGCTAAAATACAATAGGTTTGACTCGACTTGATGGATAGACGATCAATTACAGATGATAAACATGATTATGAAGTCAGAATTTGGCATAGTCGATGGACAAAAAACGTGGAATACTTGAATACGAGTTTCGACAAAAGTCGAGTCGTTTTGGATTGTTTGGAGTTCGCTTCGGGTCACACTTTGGTTTGCTTCGAGTTTTCATGATGTTTGCTTCAGGTTAAATTGTGCTTTACTTCGGGTCAATCAGATCGGCATATTTCAAGGAATCAGTGTTTGCTTCGAGTCGGCTTCCTCCAAACTCGGGTCCGCATCAAGGAAATGGATGAGATCGACATGCTTGGAGATTAACTCTGGATCGGCACCCCACTATCCTCAGGTCGACATATGAAAGTCAGGTCAGCATTTCATAGGATTGGCATTTGTGCTAACTTCGGGTCGATGGAACAAGAGCTTCAGATCGGTAAAGGAAATCAGATCGGCGCTGTGATGTGGGATCGGCAAAATGCATTAGGTCGGCTACTTTAGGTCATGGAGCTCTCAACTTCGGGTCGGTGGAGTGTAAACTTCAGGTCGACTAAAAGGAAGCAGGTCGGCGTAAGCTATGGGGTCGGTATGTTTCTTACTTCGAGTTCTGGCACATGTTACTTCGAGTCGCAAGTGGGTTTGGTCTGGCTCATATATACGTTTACTTCGAGTCATTCCCAAGGCAACATCAGATCGGCATATTCTGGACTCGGGGTCGGCAGTGATGATGGAATTGGGTTCGACTATGGTCTTGGTGGGCCCGGATAACTCAGGAAGCTCAGTAACCTGGATTTTACGTTTAAATACAGCAGGCGGGGTTTCAGAAAAGGAATCTTCATTTTGTTTCATTTCATCTTCTCTACTAAGGCTACTCTGCCATTATTGTTTTAAAAACTCCGGATTGTAACTGTAATTGCTGATATCAATAAAAAGAAAATTTCTGGAGTGGACATAGGCCAAAGTCAGCCGAACCATTATAAATCCTCTGTTATCACTGCTTTCTTTTGAATTTTGATTGTTCTTCATATTTATACTCTCTACATATACTTTATATGTTATATGTGACTGTGAATTTGTGCTTCAACGACGTTTGTGTGTTAGTGACCAATTTTGGTGCTAACATTTTGGTGTGCTTTCACTGAGAAATCTAGCACTCAAGGATCCGAAGCTCGGATTTTGATTTTGAAAGCTTAGAAACTCAGATTTTGGAAGCTATGGTTAGTTAATCAACATGGAGGCAGGTGACAGAAAGGAGCCAACAAGAAGAAAGTCGGGAGGCTTCCTCTGGAGCTAATTAGGCCTCAATCTATATTACTAGAGACGAAATGGACACAGTGCTGAAAAGGCAGGAGGACATGATACATAACTTACTCCGGCAGACTGGACAGGTTGGAGTGCAAATTCAAGGGAATGAACCAACCACAGCTGCTGACAATGCAGAATAAGGAGTTGGAGCTGTTGGATTTTCTGGAGGTCAGAACCAAAACCAGAATCAGACTGGAGAGCTTGAAGGAAATCAACAAAGGCCTGGGGGCAGACTCCCAGGAATGGATACTGTAAGGACTATGAATGAAGCTCAACGAGTTAGGGTCAACGCAACTGCAAATGAACAATATGAATAGTACTACCCGGAATATCCTCCTGGACATGGGGCAGAGAGAAGATACAAATAGGGGACTACCCCCAGAGGGAGATGAGCAGATGGCTGGATTGATAAGAAAGATTATGAGAGGACTACTACTGAGCAGAGGTTTGGAGGAAGTCAGTCAGTCCGTTTACCCCGAATATCAAAAACACAAGGAACCCTCCAAAATACAAATTGTCAACACTGGAAGCCTATGATGGAAAGTCAGACCCGACCATGCATGTTACCAGATACATTAGACATATGGAAGTGCTGGGGCATTTAAGGAGGTGATGACAAAATGTTTTTTTATACTTGACAGATTTGGCTGCGCTCTGGTTCAGGCAGTTAGAGAATGGATCGATCAAGACATGAGACGAGCTAGTGGAACGCTTCATGAGACAGTTTAGGGGTCACGCGACGCAACCCAGGAATGTATTGACACTGACATCAACGAAGCAGAGGATCAGAGAGTCCGTGAGAGATTTCTAATGCGGTTCAATGCAGCTGTGGCTTCGGTAGATCGTTCAAATCCATCAATGATTTTGAAGGCGGCGGTAGCAGGAACTGCGGAAGGCACCGAGTTTAATGATTCATTGGCACGGGATCTACCACAGAATGTTGGAAAGTTCTATCATGAGGTGAAAAGATTCATTTGGTTAGAGAATTCATGCGTCGAAAGGCAGGAGTTAAACGTCGTGCAAGGCGAAGGAACGTCTGGAGAAGGACGAGAAATAGATGAAGGAAAGCGAAAGCAGAACGATGAATATGGCGGTACTGACAAACAAAGGAGAGGTCGGGAACCGAAATTCGCAACGTATGCGGACTTGACAGATAATCTGGAACGAATTTACTTAAAAACACGGGGGCAGCTCCGCTATCGGAAACCACACAGGAGGGGGAAGTACCGCCTCTTCTATGAGCTGGAAGGGCATGCCACAAATGAATGCGCCCACTTAAAGGACGTGGTGGAGGAACATGTTAGGAATGGTAGATAGCCACAATATGTGAGGCACCGGACGAGAGGGGTAGAACAAAAGCAACTACCGCCTGCATCAAACATGAACGATCCTGAATTGAGGTCACGACTCGTCATCAACTGATCGCGATGGCAATGGCCGAGTTTAGGATTTGGACTTCAGTCATCGAATAATTTCTCTAATTTTGTTTTAAAAATAAAGCAGCTATGTTACTTACACATGTAAGGGAACCATAGCGATTCTCAGGCATGCTCTAAGGTGGAAGTATGTTGCTCTGTCCGGAGAGGCAACACTTAGTTTTTTTGTTTTTCTTATCAGACGTTGGGACTTGGATTTAATAAATGAATTTGGATTTTATGAAACAAATCCCGAATCGGAGAGTTACGAGATGAATATTGGAAGTCAGTTGAAAATTAATCGCTTTATGTTCGGGAATACTGAACAGGAGTGCAGGGAGTGATGCCGGTTCGCCGGAGAGCGACAAGATCGACTAGCTCGTCGTTGTTTCCCCTTCGTCGGAGAGTGACAGAATGAGATCCGACAAGAGCCCGGAGAGGCTATAATCGGTCTAGGACTTAGGCCATGACATCGCTTAATGTTCAGGGATACTAAACCGGAGAGTGACAGGATCGGTTCGCTTAACGTTGTTTTCCTTTCACCGGAGAGTGTGACAGGATGAGATCCAGTAAGAGCCTTGGAGAGGCTAAGATCGGTCTGGAAGGACCAGGGCATCGCTTAATGTTCAGAGACGCTGAATATGAGTGCAAGGGATATGTTGCTTCGCCGGAGCGCGACATGATCTGTCTATTCAATCGTTATGTTTGGATCGAGCTTAGAAAGGGTCCGGAAAGGCCGTCAACGATCCGGAGAGATCGTAGGATTCGATTACTGACTTCCAAGGTGTGAAATGGATTGGATAGCGGTTTCGAACAGCTACAGATTTGGCATGGACCCGACGAGGTTCCGGTTTTGGATTATAGGACCCGACGAGGTTTCGGTTTCAGAGATGGACCCGACAATGTCTCGGCTTTAGATTTGGACCCGACGAGGTCCCAGATTTGGATTACAGGACCTATAGAGGTCTCGGACTTGGATAAAACGATATGCAGAAGTCGTGGATTTTGTTAATGGATTTGGAATGAATTTGGAATTGGATAACGACTCCGAACAGTCACGGATTTGGCTATCGGACTTAGATGGAATATGGACTTTGGATGTCGAATTTAAAGCTATTTAAAACACACATTCGAACAGCAAAGTATGTTTTGGGGGGCAAATGTTAATCCGTCTTTTGGCAAGGCCTTAGCCATGCAGATTTAACTAAATCGATTGCTCGGATATCGAGCTGAAATACAGTAGGTTTGACTCGACTTGATAGATAGACGATCAATCACGGATGGTAAACATGATTATGAAGCCGGGTTCGGCATTGTCGATGGACAAAAAGCGTGGGATACTTGAAATACGAGTTTGGACAAAAGTAAAGTCGTCTCAGATTGTTTGGAGTCTGCTTCGAGTCACACTTTGATTTGCCTCGAGTTTTCATGATGTTTGCTTCAGGTCAAATTGGGCTTTACTTCAGGTCAATCGGATCAACATATTTCAAGGGATCGGTGTTTGCTTCGGGTCGATGTCCTTCAAACTCGGGTCGGCATGTACAAAACTCTGGGTCGGCATGAATGGAGGGGTCGACATCAAGGAAATGGATGGGATCAGCATGCTTGACGATTAACTCCGGATCGGCACTGCACGATCCTCGGGTCGGTATATGAGAGTCAGGTCGGCATTTCATGGGATCAACATTTGTGCTAACTCCGGGTTGGTGGAACAAGAGCTTCGGGTCGGCAAAGGAAATCAGGTCGGCGCTATGATGTGGGATCGGCAAAATGCATCCGGTCAACTACTTTAGGTCATGGAGCTCTCAACTTCGTTTCGGTGGAGTGTAAACTTCGGATCGGCTAAAAGGAAGCAGGTCGGCGTAAGCTATGAGGTCGGTATGTTTCTTACTTGAGTTTTGGCACAGGTTTCTTTGGGTCGCAAGCGGGTTTGCTCCGGGTCATATATACGTTTACTTCAAGTCATTCCCAGGGTAACATCGGAGTGGCGTATTCTGGACTCGGGGTCGGCAGTGATGATGGATTTGGGTTTGACTGTAGTCTTGGTGGGCCCGGATCACTCAGAAAGCTCAGTATCCCGAATTTTGCCTATAAATACAACATGCGAGGCTTCAGAAAAGGAATTTTCATTTTGTTTATCTTCATCTTCTTCACTAAGGCTATTCTTCCATTATTGTTTTAAAAACTCCAGATTGTAACCGTAATTAATTCTGATATCAATAAAAAGAATTTTTTTGGAGTGGACGTAGGTCAGAGTCAGCCGAACCACTATAAATCCTCTGTTCTCACTACTTTCTTTTTAATTTTGATTGTTCTTCATGTTTATACTCTTTCATATTTATACTCTCTACATACACTCTATCTGTTATCTGTAACTGTGAATTGGTGCTTTCAACGCGTTTGAGTGTTAGTGACCAATTTTTGCACTAACAGTGTTCATCGGAAGTTATAAGGATTTTTCTAAACAATGCTAATTCTAAAGCTAATTATGTCCCGCAGGCCCATTTAGTAAAACTGCAGTTTTCTATGTTAAAATTTTGCAAAACTTTCAATACAAAACTTGTTCCTTATTGTAATAATTTAAAAGTTCTGACCAAAATAACATGGTGCTATAACTCTGAAAATATATGTGCAGGCCAGAATATTTTATTCTACTTCAAACATGTTTTAACATTAATAACTCAAAATTTAAAAAAGCGACGAACATGAAAGTTGTTACATATTAAAAAATATTTTAAATGAAAAAAAATTCACCAAAATCGGACTATAGAATTGAAAGTTATGACCATAATGGTAAAACATACCAAAGAGGGTTATTTCAAGTTTCATGTTATACAACCTTTTTTTAATGTTTAAACAAAAAGTTTTAAACGACAGATCTAAATTTTCAGGTAATGTTTAACATCGATTTTACTAGTTAAGAAACATTTTTTTCTTTTTAACATCAATTTACAGCAGAAAGTAGAAGACTCGCTCCAACTTATCAATGAAGCTTCAAAACCTAGACATTGGCAAGCTCCAGATTTATGCCAATGCACGAGAATGCATTCATTTTACAGAATAACAAACAGTTGATGAAGTGAGTAACAGCAGACAAAATGGTGTGTACAATTAGCTCATAATTTTATCAATAAAAAAGGAAGACAGTTTCAGGAGGAAACACATCAACGAAATCTTAGGTCAGTCACCATCCGGAATAGAACTTCTAGGGTCTATTAATAAGTAGAGAAGGGGAAAATGATGTGGATGTTTGATATCGATGACTTCATTCATTCATTTTTATTTTGATTTGATGAACTAAACAAGGATGCACAAATATATATATAATGAGAATTTGTAAAGCTTTCTCCGTACCACTGACCTCTATAATTTACATAATTTCAAACAGTAGAACTCCATCAATACCAAAACAATTATAAAACAATTATTTCAAATCGTATGAAGACTGTATGAAATGGCAAAATCTAACCAGCTACTAGGAGGTGCTAGATTAATTTGTTTTATGCTAATAAATATTTTATTAGTGCATATAACATAAACACCACCAAAAAAGATCTTAAATATAATATCACTCTTGTAACTTATACTATAACATTATCTAGATCACACATTTTTTTCATAGCATAATTTTAACCTCTTAAAATAACATGCTTCATATCAAAATTCTACTTATGATCGTTCGAAATATTCATATATAGATAAGCCTTCTTGTTTTTTTACAAAACTTATATTTCTCTTCAAACTATTTTTATAAATTTCTAAACTTTTCAAAAAAGCCAAAAGCTTGCTTTTTTAAATAAAAAAATCATTACTCATACTTATTTTTAAATGTTCGTTTAAAATCATATACAACATTGTCAATCGAACATCCGAACAAATCATCGAACAAACATTCATATCATCCAAATAAAATTCATTTTAACATATAACAGCTAGACACGAATATTCACATCATACGTGTAATTTTTTTTTCTTCTTCAAATAATAAATAACTTTTCTCAATAAGTTTTCAATACAAATACGTGTATATAAATTCTACCCTGATGATCGACCCTTTCGATCATCAGGGTTGTACATATACTATAACATTTTATCTAAATCGCACATTTTTTTCATAGCGTAAGTTTAACCTCTTAAAATAATATACGCTTCATATCAAAATTCTACTTATGATCCTTCAAAATATTCATAGACAAGCCTTCTCGCTTCTTTTTAGAACTTATATTTCTCTTCAAAATATTTTTATAAATAAAATCTTAAACTTTTCAAAAAAACCAAAAGCTTGCTTTAGAAAAAATCATAACTCATACTTATTTGTAAATATTCGTTTAAAATCATATGCAACATTGTCAATCAAACACCTAAACAAACCATACGAATCATCAAACAAGCATCTATATCATCCAAATAAAATTCATTTTAACATATCATAGTCACACACAAATATTCACATCATACATGTGAATATTATTTTATTTTTCTTTCAAATAATCAATTAATTTTACTCTATAAATTTTCAATACAAATACATGTATATGAATCCCACCATGATAACGAACATTTCAATCATTCAACGACTCACACATCACATGTGTGAGTCGAACGAAAATGGGTAAAGCATTCTAAGTCTCATTCCTTAAATGTTAAAATATATCTATGTATTATTCTAACCATTCTAACCTCAGCTCTAAAATCATTAATGTGATGGCCCGGCTCCAGCGATTGAATTATCAGAGAGAGTCTACCGTTTGATAGCTCGGATCAATGTGCACAAAATGGGCGATCTCTCGTATACGCTACTTTAGGTCAACATGAATACGTTACAATACCTGAAAACATCTGAAATAATACATATCTCATCTCAACACAAGACACCGTACATGAGTTCTAGAATTGAATAGTATTAGTGACACAAATAATTTTTTTTAAAAGCAACAGAATCAGAGTGAAAATAAAAATGATGAATTTTATATCATATCTGAAAATTTGATACACCATCTCATGTATACACAATTCCTCACATAAGTATATCGTATCGACTAATATAACGACATGTTAATATAAGTATAAACAAAGTAAATACTCGCCATCGTCATCTGCTCCAACTCCATATCGCAACCCACAAAGCATATCTAGTCATAATATTGACCTGTAAAACAACTTCAGTCTAATCCAAAATTGTTAATCAAATAGCAAACCTCGAGTCAGGCTAAAAATCTAGCTGTGAGTGTAATCGAGCTCAAATAACAACATAACAGATGCAATAGTTTTAAATATACTACACACTATGAAACATTCAATTATAAACACAAATATGTCACTAAAGTCAACAGTCGTAAATAATTCCATATAAGCTCAGTAATCAAAACCATTATTATAATAGATTTCCATAATGTTTTCTTTCCAATCATTTCCATAATCACTTCAAAATGGATGTTCAAGTCACGTCTATAAAATTACTTTGTTTCCGGAAATCTCATATATTCAAAAGTCATATGCCAGAGGGTTACTTTGCAAACAATGTCAAAATACGAGTTTTATATGCATAATTTATCAAAAATTTTCAATTTGTGTAAAACTAGCGTTTGCAATATTTCCTCAAATCAATTTGCAAAATTTAATTTATCCAAATTTCATTTCCAAAACATTGTGCAAAATAGTATTTCAATTTCTTTGTTTAAAATGCTTCTTTTCCATTAATTACCAGTTCCATAATACATGATAATTTCATCAAAAGTAGATTTCAAAATACAATACGGTTTCACTAAATCTAGTTTAAATAAATACCCTCATACGATAAATGTCCACCGCAATAAATCATAACATTACTCATCTGTGATCTACATCCAGGAATGAATCTTTTAATCCAACCTTTGCGATCCATGCTCTACTTAAAACAGGCATTACCTTTGAGCGATATAAAAAATAATAATATACAATTGGATTATAAAACAAGTAGCAATCCCTTTTTAAAAAGGTAAAATATCATCAAAAATATTTTCAAATGGGGAAAAACATGACATAACATATACTCTAAAATAGTTCCGAGATGAACGTTAGCACTCGAGATATAAATTCTAGATGGACGTTCTAGATGCATTCATCTTATTTGAGATCTCCTCCGATAAGAGATCGAGTCTCTAAAATCACCGAGATGGAATATGACCGAAATCCGATATTTAAAACCTTCGAAACTGCAATAATTGATAAGTAACAATGTCAAACTTTTAGGCAAAATCTAGAAAATATGTTATAATAATTTTTAAATAGCCCGATTCTGAGAGGAATTATTTGATTAAAACTAGTATTGTCAGATTTTTCTTCAACTTCCTAGCTTATTTGATTAAAATTTTAATTAATATTGTTTGCAAAACTCTTGGAGTTAGATTAACATGGCACAACAACATTGCTAGCAAATATGAAAGATATCAATGTTTTGATTAAACGAATACAGTAATCAGAGAGCAGAACAACCATTAATCACATACATCTGTGTACTGCGCTAAATTTTACGTCAACATTTCAATTTTGCAATTTGTATACCGCTCTAAATTGGAAAATATTAGAAATAAGTTATATGTAATAGTAACCATCAAAGCAGTGGAGGAGAATTGCAGAGCGAATGATAAGATTTGTATTTCATTTATAATAAACTATTAAACCGAATGATATAGAAAAGAAAGGGAAAAACTAGGTTTAAGAATTTTGGGTAGTTTGTGAAGTGATGGATATCTTAAGGAGTGTGGGTTGGATGCATCCTGTTGAAGGAGTAGAAATGTAATTTTACTAATAAAACCTTGGATATTTTGTAAATTGAGAAGGTTCAAATTTCTAATTTTAAGTGCTTGGTACAAATTTATAAAAGTCGAGGGAGATCATCCATCAGCAATATATATACATTTGCCTCTGTGTTTGTAGATGAAATAGATGTAGGAAAATACTGAAATCTGTACCATATACGCTAATGTGTTCTTGTGATTTTTTATAAGCAACATCAAATGTGCTTTAATTTAGATCCCTTATTTTTGTTTCATTTAGATCCTTTATTTTAGGTTTTTATTGATGATATTGGAAAATTCCATTATCATTATTTATTAGCGGACTCACTGATTTTATCACTTAAGTAGATATGGTGAATTTTGGTGTTAAGAGAGATCATCTTCATTATATAATACACTTAATAAGATCACTGTGTTTGCATAAATTATATCGTTTCACACACAGTTAATAATGGCGCGCCAAGGCGCACGGTGCGGCGGTTGCGTCATTTTTCCTTACGGGACGGCGCATATGAAAAGGCGCATCAAATGGCGTAAAAAACTCGGCCCAAAAAAGACGCGCGGCGCAAAATGGCACGCCTTTTGTTTGTTTTTTGCTTGTTTTTTATTTAATTTTTCATTTTTTGCATTTCACATAAAATTAATGTTGATCATGTTATTGTGTTTGCTAAACTAAATGATTTAGTATTTATTAAATACAATCGAGTATTAAAAAGAAGGTATAACATTTGTAACACCATTGATCTAATATCCTTGAAGGATATTGATGACGGTAATGAATGGTTGACGGAAAATATGGATGATGCATCAGATCCCGAAGATGAACTTTTATTTGACCATGATGACGACTTGACATGGGGTGTTGCTGCTAGAGCGGCAGGAGTGGAGGAAGCTGGATATCAATGTAGAAGAACTTCCACGTCAAGAGATTTTTCAGTATCTACTTCAGCTCCTTTACATCTTCACGAAGAAGAAACAAATCTAAATAAGACAAATGAGAAATACGCTGAAGCTTATGAATCCGATGATGCAGATATTGATTTGAAAAATATGATTGCCGAATCGAATTCGGATTTCTAGTTTATTAGTAATATGTAATATTACTTTGGATTTTGAAAACTATTATGCTTGAAATTCTACGCTAATAATGTTATATTTGATGACGTTTCTTTTTGCAAAATACGTAAGATTGCATATGTTTTAGCAAAAAATACTGAACTTTTTAAATTTGTTGTTATATGTTAAATTTAAACAAAAAAATTGAACATGCGCAGTAAATCAGAAAGACGCGCCCCATTTGCTGCGCCGTGCACTAAGGCTCTAGACATGTGTTGCGCCTTTTTGCGCCGTGCGCCATTAATAGCTATGGTTTCACAGTAATATTTTGTGCTTGGGTTTACGAGTTATAATATCATATGGTCTTACTCAACTGATTTCTTAAACGATTCTATCTATCTTTCTTAATTCTTTCCGCCCTTTTTTCTTTCTCTTTTCATTAACTCCTGCTTTAGTTAAAATATCAAACAAGTAATTTGTGATTTGAATCAATCATTTCAGCCTAATGATCTATGATACTTGGAAACTTCTCTATGGCTCATAACATGTC
This sequence comes from Allium cepa, assembly GCA_030765085.1. Taxonomy (NCBI): domain Eukaryota; kingdom Viridiplantae; phylum Streptophyta; class Magnoliopsida; order Asparagales; family Amaryllidaceae; genus Allium; species Allium cepa. Next base: position 628,341,737 of record CM060932.1, on the reverse strand, counting down.
CTACAAATATATTTTTGGGTCATGTCAATAAAGTTGGCCTATTGATTTAAAGAAAATGGTAATTGCAACAAACATTAATCGGACTGCTGTTTTACCCAATCCGTGGTTAAGTTTCTTTTTTCAGTCTTACTCAAGGCATCATAAAGTACTCTTATTCTACCCATTTCAAATATAAATAAATAAGTATGTTGCATAATACTCAGTTTAATACTTATTCACTTGGTGATTTTCTCTTGGTCACTCTTAAAAATGGTTGGATTTCCGTCGAGTAAAAATTATAATAATAAAATTCTATCATAGAGGGTGGTTGGAAGAAGCTCCATCATGCAGCAAAATCTGCAATGATGAGATTGTGAAAGAGAAGCTAGTGAATCTGGAAGAAAGAAAATAAAGAGGGGATGCTAAGATTGACCCTGGTAAAAATGGAGCATTTATTTATGGTTTTATGAGTTTTGAATAGAGGAATAGTCAAAATACAAAATTCTACTTAGAAAACATACATCACAAATTATATAAATGGTATTACTAAAAAAAGTTAAAAATGAAGTACTGAACTGATATTTTTTAGTGATATAAATATTTGTAATTAATCATTATTGTTCGTTCATATCTTGTTTTTCAATTAAAGATAAATTATACATTTTTGTTTAGGAAATTAAACAAGTATATGTATAATTGTATGAAAATAAATAACGAAATCCGAAACCTAACCGGAAGCCAAAATTCTCAAAATCTACAAACTAGATCGAAATTCGCAAAATTAAAAATATCTCGAGCCTTGATTGACAGTATAAATTTGGTTAAGAAGCAGCAATGTCCATGAATAAAAAATAAGTTCGCAGAATTTTTTGTCACTAGTCTCCTTTTCAAGATCTTTTATACTAATCTCGGCAATCTAGCTTGAAATTAGAAAAAAAATTCAGTGAACTATGCCGGAAATTTGGTTGTGTCCATAGTTAGCATTTCCTTTAGCCAAACTTATATCATCGATAACAAAGTCTGTAATAAAATATGAACTGTTCATCTCAGCTTTGGGTCGTGAGATTCTGTGTATTATTATGGCATTGACGACTAAATGATTAGTTTATGATTTTCGAATAAAATTATAATCAGGGAATAAAATGATTACCCAATTTCAGTCATTGCTGGGTACAATTGGAATAAATATTATATCCTGTTTGGTGCGTGCCTAATATGCTACATATACTTTTATTCATGCTATGAACAATTATTGCTTCAGTTATTATGTTGCATAAAATATATTATTTATTGCATGATACAGTGGCAGCATGATGTGCATTTACACATATATAAGCTTTTTTCTTCTTGAATTACCCAGAGAACGAATACATAGGTATATTGGGTTTGAAGTATGATTTTGATTATGAAAATTTAAGCCGATTCATTCGTTCTTCTTTCCTATCTTTTCGTCTTCTATTTCTCTCTTCAATTCCTTCTCTCTAAAGTAAATTAAAAGGATAACCATGTTACTTCACGTACAGTTAAAATGGCGGCAATTGAATTTCTACGTAATCAATTCCCCTTATTAATAGTGTGTATGTGTATATGTATGTTGTGTCTAATGGATTTAACGAGGGAATCAGTATGTGAATGCACCTTTAGTCCCAGAATGGCCGGAATCGTAGATGAACTATAATTTTGGATAGTATTGAAACTTATACAATCTTTGCTGAATTGTTCTATGTAATTTCTAAGAAGAAGCTAGGGTTGTTATAGTTGTATTGTCAACCATTCACACGGTTACATTTTACTAAGTTAACGATAATGGTTGAAGACTTTGTAACGGCGTAAACCATACCAGCTGCACATATATTTTTTATGCAGTATTTCACAAAGAAGTATACAGTTTAGTAATTTAAGCTAGAGAAATGAAATGTGGACTAGTGATACGTGTCTTCATGCACCGATAACATGTGTACATGCACGTTTTATTAAAAAAAAAACAAATCAGTTTCCCGAAAAAAATTAGAACCACAATTATTTATTAACAACAGCGTAAATAATTGATAATACGTGTGTGAAAAAAAATTCAATTATAAAATTATTGTGGTTACCATTATAAATAGTTGCAGTTACGGTTATCAAATTTATTAAACATCAACATTTGCAGTTACAGTTGGAGATAATAGCAGCGGTAATCACAACCGTAACACCCTTAGAAGCAGCATCATATGCCCTTATTTCAATTTAGTTCCCTTATTTGGATTTGTTCATGCTTGCTTCTATAAATATCATGGGGTTATTTACTAAATAAATGGGTAATAATATTTACCATTTAACTATATATTTTGAATTTTTGGTGCTAAGAGCAAAGTTCGAACTACCGTCGGCATGCCCGAATTTGACCATTGTAATCCGGTTCCAGTTGATCGAAATGAAATTCCTTCAAAAACCTAGTTTTAGACTGGAAAAATTAGGGAAAAAAAATGAAAAACTGATTTCATTGTGGGAAAAAAAGTAAAAACGGAAATTAATGCATCGTAAATTGATTTTTTTGAGCAAGAACAGTTAAAGCTGAAAACCAGAATAATTCAAGCAAAGAAAACAATATTTTTACCTGTTTTGAGCAAGAGCAGCGAATTTAAGCAAATAGAAGGGACTGAGATGATGGAGGCAGCAAGAAATGAATAAGATTGGGGAATCAAGGCTTGGGACATCAGGCATTGCATGAATCGATGGAGACTTGAGATTTGGGGGCATCGATGCAACAAATGAAACAATATAGGCAGGTTAGAGTTAGGGTTGAAGTAGCATCCCTTGGTTGGGCCTCTGATCCCAATTACACAATTGCAAAGGCGTTTTTAACTTATGTATATTTTATATCATCAGGAATGAGCTAAGTCTAGGTTGATATTGCATATATTTTATATCTTAGATACAATATTAATTTTATTAATGAATACAAACTTGTAATATCCATTAATGTACTTAGTTTGAAAAGATTACAAAGTTAATGAATCTGGAGCCGGAACTGAATCGAACTTTTAGGAATCTTCGAAATGGCAGCGAAAGTTTCAAAATTTCAAATCATCGGAATGAATGGAACTGGAAAGCGGAACTTCGAACCTTGGTTAAGAGAGATCAACTTCACTCCACGATATCCTTAATCAAATAATTTGTGTTTAGCTTATATTATGTTATTTTTAGGATAATATTTCATGTTTACATTTACTAGTTTTAATGAAGAATTGTTTTGACATCAAGACTCAACTCTTGTTGTGTATAGGATATTTGGAAACTTCTCTACGTCTCATGAATGTTTTTATGTTATGTCTATATAGTTAGTTATTAAGTCCAAAGAAAATTGAACAAACACAAATCAAACTATTCTGTGTTGCCCAATCTACCCTTCAGGTCGGTTAGCCTTTTTGTTTTCGAATCAAATCATTCTGTGTTGCCCAATCTACACATCAGGTTGGTTAGCCTTTTCTTTTTCAAATAGAGTCGGAGTTGTGTACAAATAGAAGTGACCTGACTGTTTTTTACAATTTATTCGGCCTTTTGTCTTGGGAATCAACCATCTCTTTTCTCATTTCACCATCTCGATTTTCATAGGAAAACAGGAATCACTTCGAAAATAAAATTATTTGCATCCGTCTCCTCTTTCCTGTTATATACCCCTTTGTTTGGTATTCCGATCTGAATTTATTTTGTTTTATACCTTAGATCCTTTTAAAATTGTTGTGCGGTGGCAATATGACAATCCATATTTTGTTTTCCATGTCGTTTTGTTTCCCATATTTTTTTTGTCATATCTTCTTTACGTTTTGTTGGAGTTTTGTTTTTGGTCGGTTTCAGTCGTTTTGAGTGGCTTCGTTTGTAAAATGTTGTAAAAGTCTATGCTTGTGAGTATTTTGAAACATCAGTTTAGAATGTTCTGAAAAAAGTTAAACCGCTTGTAGTGTTTCTAGTCGTTTTGAGCGGCTTCGTTTATTTATTTTTTAACCATTTTACAAAAGTTCATACAACTCTATCCGCTATAACCAGTTATTTTCCAATTATTTTAAATTTAATACTGTATTTTTAGTTTCATATTTTTTGATTTTAAGATAATACTTGTTTGCATTTTTAAAATGTACTTCATTATGATGCAACTTTTTAAAGCTCACTTTTTTTTCCCGTTTCGTGGTAGCATGGTTTATGTTTGCATCTTACATATTTTCAAAGTAGGTTAATTTTTTGTGTGTAATTTTGCTATTTTTAAAAGGATTTTACAGACTAAAAACTAAACTGCCAAGCATGGTTTTACTGATTATAAAACCGCTCATTAAAAACTCTCAAAATTGGTATGCAATCAATTAAAACCACTACTCTAAAATATGCTCAAACCTTCTACCCTAAAACTCCCAAGCTAAGCTTTAGGTTTGTAACACTTCATATTTTGAGTTGGACGATTATACCCCTAGGCGTGCATGCTCCTACATGAATTAAGTACATACAAGCATCCATGAGAGTGCATGTTTGCATGGATTGAAGTGTAGGCGTATGTTTTGTTATGTGATGATTTGCAGCTGGCTTATGCTAGTGGTGCTCAAAATTGTGCGTGCATGCGTGCAAATACTGACGCTTGAATACTCAATCCCGAAGTAACACGTATTTTGATCCCAATGGTGCATCCAGATCGTTTGAGCAAAATAACACGAAATGGGTTGTTAGTTTGGTTTATTGGATGGATAATCAACTTTTGTGGTCTGTTGCTCACACGATTTATTTGAGTGCACTGCGTTGTGAATAATTAAATCCCAATTAAAATGAAATCTATAGGAGGAATCAATGGAATGATCAATTCAAATCCCGGATCTTCAAATTGAGAGAGATAAAAAGTTCTCATTATTACTTAGATTCATTAATCAAATTTGAAGTCTTTTACTCTTATTGTTTTCACCAAGAACGTTTTTTTTCCAAGACCCCAAAATTTGAAGTATCCTACTTTCATGTAATTCACAGGGTTAAAACAAAATCAATATTGCACGATCTAAGGTGTAGTACCGATTGTAGTTAGCGGTCCTTATATCTCATATTGCTAATCAAAGGTTTTAGAATACTCGTTTGGGCAAAAAGAACCAAGTGATTTATAAACACATTTTGTATGTCAACATTTAATAGCCTTGGACCGATCAACATTGACTTGAACATAATCCTTGAAACACCAGAAAATAACCTTTTCTCTTCAGAAATGAAGACAATATGGAAAGTTTTTTTTAACATATTTCCTTCCTATTTGGTTGTTTTGCATTTCTAGTCTTTAAGGATCTTTCCAGACTTAGGCTATGCCTGTGGTAACATTATTTAACAGAAGCTGTAATCTTTTTGTGAATTAATGAATTTTTTTTTCTCCTTACCAAATTCATGTTATGTTGGAAAATTTTGAATCTTTGACCTAATCTCTTTTATTTGGTCAAATTTTTCTGTTTTTGTTAAGTGTATATATGGGTACATGAAAAGATTGAGTTATGATGTGTACGATTATGACGGTATGCACGGTTGAAAAGTACCTCTCCAGTTACCGGAATAACAATTATATTATGTGTCTTTGGTACTATGAGAGGTTGATATTTGTTTTTCTAATCAAGGTAGCAATGTATATTATATGTATATGTGAAGGCATTATTCAATGCCTAGAGCTATTTTTGTTTTTAACCTTATTTTTGTGTTTTTATAAGCGTTGGTACTAAAATGATTTTAAGTTGAACTAAACTTTTCTAGTTATTTTTTTAGATTTATCCATTATGAAAGGATAGATAAAAAAATCAATATCCATCCACCATATCCGATGTCCAAAATGACGTCAGATTTGAATGCAATATGACACCATCCATATCCATTTGTATTCGTTGACAGGCCTAGGATCTGACGTTGACAAGCACACAATGTCAGTTACGGATATGATGATTGCCATCATATTACTACCATAAATTAGGCTTTTGAATATGTGGGTACATGAAGAGATTGTGAGTTATGATCTGGAAAGGAGAGTGTCGAGTAAGAGTAATTTTCTTAAATTATTGATATAAATTTGATGATCTCTCATTTAGACAATATATTGTTTTAGATCAGCCAAAGCAATTGCTTAGCAGCTTCTTGGTAAGAACCAGAGTTTTCAAAACCTAATTAAAGGTAGGAAAAGTGGTTTTGAAAACTTGCATATAATCAAAGGTAGGAAAAGTTGTCATACCACCATTGGGCTGTCATGGATTATCTGACATGCTTAAGTTTTAACTGATTTCTTCCCTTCCTTTTTATCATTTTATTATTGATCCTTAGCCGAGTAAATGATCGTCTTCTATGTTGGAAGATTTTCCTAGTTGATGCAGTTCAAGCTTTTCAAGAAATGATGGCCTCAATTTTTCTATTTGCAGGCACAAAACTGTTAAATCACGTGCTTGACCTTTCAGGAAAGCAGAACATAACGGAGATTTACTTGCACGTTCAAACAAGTAACGATGAAGCAATTGCCTTTTATAAGAAGTTTGGGTTTGAGATAACCGAGACGATTCACAACTATTACATCAATATCACGCCTCCAGACTGCTACACCCTCACTAAAGTTATTACTGCGCAGGCTAATTCCAAGAAATGAGAGATACAAATGATCCCCTGTTTATCATTTTTATCACATGCTTCGGACGCAGAACTCTTTAGCCTTTTATAATTGTTGTCAACTGCTTGCAATGTTATTTTTGCGTTAGGGAGGATTTTAATTCGATGTGTAGTGCTGCATTGAATATGGCAGGAAAATACGGGGCTATCCATGTCCATATTCCTGGAATACTTGGAAGAAGTAATATTTGAAAAGGTTAATTTAGTGTGAATTTTTAGTTTGTAGCCTTAGCAGTGTATGAATGTATGCTTCTACTTGCCATTTGTTGTTTATCAGTCTCAATTTTTACAACTATTAACTGCATTGAATACTGGGATTTCATGATATGATTTCTCTTTGGCTTTTTCAGGAGGAAAATCTTACAAGCTGATGTTGTCATTGCTTAAATAGATATAATAGTACCAAAACTGCGCAATGCATTTTCTTCTTTTTTAGGATTTTCTTTATATATCCCAACTTTAATTAGTACATCAGACTGAATTCTATAATTTTAATTTAATTTAGTTTATCCCAAGTGTATTAACGTGTACAATTTTTTATTTTTTTTTATTTTATAAATTGGATTGAATTTGATGGTTTTATATTAAAATATGAAACGGAAGAGGTAGGACTAATAGGAATAATATAGACTTAAATTTAATATACAAAATAAAACGTGAATATTAGGCTTAGGTTTTTAAAATCGAACTTAATATACGAAAACTCCTTTTAAAAAATGATTGTAAATTAGGTCTTTAGAATTAAGTTACTGAATAATTGCATATATTTATGCAATTATTCGGTGTAATTTTGTGGAAATTTGCGCAATTTTGTTGGTCAATAATTGCAGAAATATTCGTAATTTTTTGTTTGCAATTTTTCAGCGAATAGTTGCGGAAATGTCTGCAATTTTTTGACATAATTGCATAAATGTGTACAATTATTCGGTAACTTAATTTTAGAGACTTAATTATCATATTTTTTTGAACAAGGATGTTTGGTGTGTTTTGAAACTTAATAGGAACTTTATTAAACTTTACCAAATAAAATTTAATATTTCAATCAGCATGGAGAACTTTATTAAAATTGGTTTGAATCACTTTTTCTTGTCTTAGAGATTCAGTATTGATTGTAAAATACATGAGGGAAATCTCTGTGTTATAGTTTTGAGTCCGGCTACGTGAGGTAAAAACTTAAACGTGCAAGAAAATTATAAAATTGCGGAACTTATATTAGCATATACATATAATTTCCGGTTTCTTTTATCTTATTTCATGTAGAAATTTAAGAATAATCCGACGACAGGATGGTTTGAATAGTTTAAGTATCAAGATACAAGTAATATGTTTAAAGTTCAAAATAGTTCCAAACAGAGCTTTTCCCATATTTAAAACTTACAAACTGAAATCAAAATTTTAACATAAATCACATTATAAATAATAGAGTTGAGGTATGCGTACTTATATATTTCGATTGTATAATTATGCGAAATAAAGTATTTTTTCTTCTATTTTTATTATACGCACACATACATACATATATTGTTATATACTGATATATGTATTTTTTACAATATATTAAATATATACAAGTAGAAATTCTCGAGGACAAAGTGTTTAATTGATCGCAGTTACGAATATGTTCGTAATCATGATAATGGATCTTACAAATAAACATTTAAGGAAGTCAACTTACAATATTAAAAACGTGATATTTTTCAATAGATGTATCAGATTTCAATTTCGTTTTCACCATTAAATCTTAAATTTTATTATCTTTCTATTAAGATTCATATATGATATATTTTGATAGTTTTTTTATATTTACAGAAGCAAATATTCCGAATTTGCCCAAGCAAATATTTGCCAGGAAAATTTAGTTGTTGAAATAGGCAAAGGACCAAGCAAGCGAAATAGGCAGGATGTGATTCGGGTGATGCTGCGTGAAGGCGCTAAGACATATCACAGGGATGCTAGGAAAATGTCGAGGTTTGCCGTGGATATGAAGAGTTGTTGTCAATGCTTATTTGGATTGCAATTGAAGTAAAGAGTTTTGTAGTATGAAGTTGTGTGATTGTTCTGTGTATAATATGGAGAAGCGACATGAAGGGGTATGACATATGAAAAATACAGAGGGACCACTTGCAAGAAAGCTTGTCACATACTACAACATGGAGGTATAAATGAGACAAGAAGAAGGTATGTTGCGTGATCCTTCTGAGTGGATAACCACAACATGTTGAAACTAACAACAAGGTAAAAATAGGGAAAAGCAAGGTCGCGATTGACTAAGTTAAAAGTGGTCGGATCCTAAAGCATGAGGCCTGAAATATGTGAGCTGGAAATGAAATATGGAAAGTTGGAATAGAACGCAAAGCATGGTGCAACTGAAACCAAAATCTGAACTGCGACATTTTGTAATGATGATTTGCAACAAAACATTAGGCAAATATTTGTTTGGGAGAAAATATTTGCCGCTGTAAATATAAAAAATTGTTAAAACATATCATATAAAGATCTTAAAAGAAAGATAATAAGACTTGTGATTTAATGATGAAAACGAAATTGAAATCCGATAAATCTACCAAAAGATATCACATTTTTAATATTGTAATTTAACTTGTTGATGATAGCGAATATTTTCCTGGCCACAAAAATAAGAATGTAATTTGTATTTTAAAGTATGGAGGGATGTGGGCCTCGTTATTTAAAAGAGAGGGATGTGAGACAAAAATTTTCTATTATTAGAGTGCTGACACTGACCAAGCCGTAGATGTTTTAGTGGCGTAATGACGTCGAAGACAAAACGTGCAAAATATATTGTTGCTTAAGAGTGTAGCTTATGTCGACTAGATTTTTAGCTAAGCTCGAAGTTAGACTAACACATTATGAAGAGCAAATATTACTTGCTAATCACTAGGCTAAAAATGGAAAATAAGGAAGAACATAAGCAACCAAAGTAAATGATGTCGAATATAGAGTGATTCAGCAATATCGCATATGTCTAATGTGAAGTTCTCTTACTATATCTCTCTTCCACAATTACAGAGAATTAAAAGCGAATAATAATAAAAAGAAAGCACTTAAGACTAATGAGGTAGCCAATCTTAAGAACTTGGTGTGTGAATTGCTCTGGATTACATTACCTAGAATTTTTATATTTTCAACCGTTTGTAAGTGACAATGCATGGAGTATTTATAGTAGCTTAGATGATGAATGACTTTGATTGTGCTGCAAAATAGGCGAGGAGAGCATTTAGCCATTGATCTGATCGCATGGGCTGATCGAAGATATTTGTGAAGGTACAAAGGGATGTGTGATTGAGAAATATACCCATTGCCCCTCTGTATCATGTGCAGCTTTGCATTTATTGCGCTCAAATGCTGATGGCTTGTCACAAGAGTAGCCATCACTTTAGCCACCTAACCACAATGCACTATGCAGATGGATAAGCAGCTTGTTGTTTACTCTTGTGTGCATATGTGGCAAAGCTGGTTGAGCTAGCTGATCAATTGCTAAAGATACGGAGGGGACTAAAAGTAGTTGAGGACCCAGTTGGAGAGATAGTGCTAGGATGGATGTGAAGTGACAAAAAGGGTAGACCGAGATTGGTCGAAGGCAATTGTACTAAAGCTAGGCCAAGAACAGGTCATGCTAGTATTCGCCTTGTCGAGTATGATGGTTGTCTAAGGCAGTTTGTAGTTGTGTCGGCCGGTGGTTGAATGGATAGTAGGATAGACTGGCTGACTTGGGTCAGGCTGAGAGTGGATTGGCATGAGAGAGCCGACCATCTTCGAACTGGGCTAGAATGGGCGAGGAATGGCTATACTTAGCTTTGTCTTCACCTGATGAATTGACTGTGAGTATCGCCTAGTACTAATACAACCGGTCTTTAGCTTGATGCCTTGCTGAGTGGATGAACTAGTTTGGGACCAACTCGAACCTGGGTCAGCGTTGATTAGGCCAGATGAAAAATAGTCAGGCCGAACTTGATTGGGTTAGGCCAAACCTTAATCGACTTGCTAATTACTTATGAGAAAATTGAGCATGATTTTTCCCTTCAAACTCGTACCTGTATACAGGTGCGTGCTTGTCAAATCATGAAGACCTTAGCCGTTGGCTACTCTATCATGCATTTAATGTGCCTGCCACGTCGCACTATGCCATTGGCCATGATGGTTTGCTTTTCAAGATGCGGCAAAGATGTATCACGTCTCCCACATGCATGAAGTGATGCCATACTAATCGCATCTGAAGGTTGAGATCCTTCTTGCCTTTTGAATCCAATGCATAAGATTAAAGGAGTAGATATATAAACATCCCTCTTCTCTTTGCTCTGAACCCATAGAAATTTCAGTCATGTAAATGTTTTAAAACTTCTAAATTTTCCATGGTTTACTGATAAAAGCAGCTAACTTTTCCTTCCCCTTTCTCTCTAATTGTTCTTGAATGCCTATTCAAACCTACTCCTTATTAAAAAAGGTTTCTTAGCACTGCTATTCTAAATGCTATTTTGAGATAGATCTTGCTTCGTTGATTAGCTTGAGCTTCGCTCTTTGGCCATCTTTTTAATGTCGATTGACCATCGCTGTCATGTCAATGGCCCAGCTGAAACTAGTGGATTTCCTCTCCATCTTGCTTTAGTAGTTCCAACCCTAGGTCGAATTGGATGCCTAAATTCCTTGCTAGAAAGAATAGTAGATGTCGCCTCGTTCTCTGATGTCACATTTAAAATCTTTGGCGGCTCCTTCGTGTCATCGACTAGTAGTTTTTCGAGATCTCTAACGAGATTTAATGTGGAAGGCTCCAAGGGTGGTGCACCCCTACTTTCATAGCAAAATACCGATCGGGCGGAGCTGAGAGTGCGAGTTTGTATGCTTCATTTGCAAATTTAAAGCTGGATCTTCTAGAGCATTCCATAGCCCTCACCTTCTTTTTTTTCAACTAGTTAGCGATAAACCATCTTTGTACTTCTAACGGGGTGGGCGTTGTGGCCTCACACTTTTACACTGATGAAATATACCCTTAGCGTGAATCTTGTTTAAGAACTTGTTACTCTAGCTTTGCTTATTTATCTATGCATGACTTCATAGAGTAGCGTACTTTGTGACGACCCACCTTTCTGACCCCTATGAACGACACTTAACACATCCTCGGTGTCCGTTGCCCAAACATCAGAAAGATGTATCTTCATAGGATGAAATAAAGAACATAATAGAAAACTTCACAACGTAACTGCTAAATAAACCATATCAGTCAATAGTACGTCAGGTTACTCCTTAACAGGAGCTTTCAGAGTTAGATAAAGTACTACAAATTAGCTTAGGCGGTGATAACATCCTGCCTTTACATATGCTGAAACAAAATACACTTATAAAAAATAGATAATACAACATAAAAGATAACAAAGAAGATGAGAGCCTCCTGCTCGGACACCGTCTTCAAAAGAGCCCAACAACGACCTGGTACTCTTGGACTACCAAATAAAATGAGTATCCGAGAGCTTAGGAAAACAAACAACTCATGTCAGACGATATGTTTGGTATGAGTAAAACTTTTAAGACAATGGGTGTGAAATTAAACACAAACATGTGAGACCACGCCGCTGAACACGGAATGGGTTTACTCCTACAGAAATCAACATCCAAACGTAAAGAATGGATAAATAATTAAACATCAAAAGAGTGGTTAACGCTTCCCAATGCAAACAAAGGAATAAATTTGAAGGTTCGAATCAAATAAGAAAAGGAAAATCTTCAAAAAATAAGTAGGAAGGTGCATCACCCTTGAAGTATACCTCTAGTAATATACTACACCGTAACACTTCTTGGACAATACCAAGCTGGACCTCGCAAACCTTACCGAGTATTAGAATATTTCACATCTAATAGTGCTATCGAATTCAATCTAGATGAGATGTGAAAGTATCCTAATGGGAGTAACCCCACATAGCTTGTCTTCCTCTCACAGTTTGGATTTAGTCATTTTTGATAAAGGATATCAATGCTTAATGGAGCAACACATCGTCTTAGAATGATGATAATAAAGAAGCTAAAGTAACCGACAGCTGAGAAACCAACTATCGAGGATATAAATCGATCGTATATGGAAATTACGTCTTGTATACTTATCACCACTCATCGATTCAAACTTGTATATTTCTTGGTTAACAATAATACCAGACAAGTCTAGGTAGTGATACCTCAAAGCCATGTCTCATGATTATATTTAACTTTCGAAATAGCGATAAATCTACTTCTTCGATGTTTAGTGCTAATTATACAAATAAATTATTTCTATATAAGTGAATCGTTTTACGGAAATTAATTCATTTTCATAAACAATTCAAACTTTTCTTTTGAAAACCCGAATTCATACTTGGCTTCACATTACAAGTATTAGATTTAAAAACACTTTGTTGAAAGAGTTTACTAACCTTGAAATATCTTTATAAAAAGGATTTAACAAATTAAAACATCCTTGTTACATTAATTAACTAATTTTAGAACTTTGTTAACTTAGCTAATTAATTAACTTCAATAATCTTTAATTAAAATGGGTAAATTTCATTTAAAAGATCATTAATTCAATTAATTAATAATATAATTAATTAAATAATTAAATAAAATTATTTAAAAGTGATTTATTAAATTAAAAAATTATTTAAGAAAAGATTAATTAAGGTTAAATAGATTTATTAACTTTTAAAAATCATTAATTAAAAGGATTAATAAATTTTAAACATTATCATTAGTATTGATTATTTAACTTTAATCCATCGTTATTAAAAGATTAATTAACCTTAAACATCATTAAATAAAATGATTAACTAATTTCAAAACATCGTTAACCAAGTGATTAGTTAAATTGAAAACACATCTCTACTACTAATAATGAGAAGTCCATGAATAGATTGCAAGTGTCCTTTTGAATTTTCTAAAATACATTTTACATCTCTATAGAGTAATATATGTAGGATCTAGATTAACCCTAGAGGGGGGGGGGTGAATAGGATTATAGCAAATTTTCTCGATATAAACACAGAAACAAAACGCAGAAATAAATATGCTAAAAAAGTAAATCGCACACAAAATTTACCCAGCTTCGGCAACCCCTGCCTACTGCTGCATTCCCAGATTTCTATTAGAATTAAACAGTATCACGCTTACAAACACTCTACTAGACTCGCAGACATTTGCTCCCGCTCACAAACACTCTACTAGACTCGCAAACATTTCCTCCCGCTCACAAACACTCTACTAGACTCGCACACCCTGCTCCCGCCTATAGAGTTTCGTTTACTCGCAAACTCTGCTCCCGCCTACAATAGAACTTTGCTTACTCGCAAACTCTGCTCCCGCCTATAGAGCTTTGCAAACTCGCACACCCTGCTCACTGAACTAATTCTAATTAGACAATCTGACACTACCTAAACCCTAGGTGGTGATTTACAAATTCTTCGATTCGAAAAATAAAAACAACAATTAAAAGACAAAAGAGAATAACCCTAAACCCTAATTAAAAATATAATAAAGCCCTTAATAATAATAACAAGGCCGGCCCTATTCTCTTCTTCAACCCGTTCCTTTTTCTTGTGAAAATATGGCCGATCCTCTTTCGTTCCTCTTTGCGAATTAGGGCTTCTGCAAATTTGCTTTTGCTCCTTGCGATTCAAACTAGGGTTGTGCAAATTGAAGTGCCGCTCGATCTCGTTCGATAGTAGTCTTTGATGCTCTTTGATTTGCTCACAGCTCTTCAATTTGGATCGAGTTCGATTTGCGATTTCGGTACGTAATTTATCCCTTATTCTTTACTGGTTGATGCTTGAACTCGATGGATAAAATTGCCGATGATGATTTTCTTATATAGGGTTTGTAACCCTAGATTTTCGTTCGCACAAAATATATTTGATTTTATCTCTGCCGATCGTTTATGCTTGGATGCTTGCGATTTTACCTTGACTAATCCATATGCAAATTATTCTTGTTATTTCTTGGTTGACTTGGTTTAAAATCGACGGCTTTGAATTTATGTTTGATCATGGCTCCGTGAATTTCTCTGACTTGACTCGATGCCTTGAATTTGAGATGTTTGGTTATCACTGGCTTTGACTTGGTTACGCGGCTATGTGAATCGCTTTATTCCCAAGGCTCTGACTTTGGATCGTGAATTCAACTTCTTTTACCTGATGACTTCGACCATTTTGAATTTTTAAACTATATTTCTGAATTTCGTGAATTTCTTGTTGACATTGGTATGCTTCCACGACTTTGACATTTACATTGTTCATCCCTCTGCTGGCTTGACTCTGATCACTTTGATTTCATGAATTTTTGTTCACTAATTGCAGCATGTTCGCTGTGGCATTGCATTGTCGTGCATTTGTTTTCAGTTTTATTCATTGGTCATTTTTTTCTTTGCTACTGCATACTTGCTGTGCATTGGCTTCACTTGATTATTAAACTGGTTTTGTGTATGCACTGCATGTGTGCAGTTTTACTATTTTGGTTTCATGTTGGCTTTGTTCATCATTCTGTGGACTTTGTTTGGTTCTTGATCATCTTTGTTTCAATGCTCCCATGTCTCGGCCAGGTTTGAGTTTGAGTCTGGTATCTTGATTGATGCTGTACATATTGCTGTCATGCTGGTGACATTGGTGCATTTCTTTTTCATGCTGTAGCTTGATTCATGTATACACTGTGTCACTTAGGTTGGTCTTGTAGCATTGTTGTGCATACTTGTATTTGTTGCAGTCCATGTTGTTGCTTGAGTCTTTGTTGCCTTGCTTCTGACCATGTTGTACAATTTCTGGCCATTCTTGTTGCCTTGAGTCTGTGCACTGGTGGTCTTCATATTGCGTATGTTGTATGGTGTCTCTTCTGGTTTGTTTACTTCGGTCAGTTGCTTTGAACCTGTTGCCTACACTCTGGTGCATTGTACAACAATGTTCTCTTGTTCATTGCTTTGTATCATTCTTTTGTTTGCTGTGGCACTGAACTTGATGGCTGAGGCAGTGTAGTATTGTTGCACTTCATTGTGGTCCGGTTTTTGACCTGTTTGCTTTGGCTTCTCTCTTAGTATACTTCACATGCACAGTTTTTAACTTAAGTTGCATCTGTGGTTTGTTGTATCTTTGAGCACTTGATCATTCAAGCCTTTGTGGTCTTGATTTTGGTGCTGTGTTGAATTTGTGCAGTGTTGTACTTGTTGCCTTGTATCACTGGTTCATTCCACTGTTTCATGCATGCTCGACATTGAGTTTTGTTGCACTGTTTTTGACTTGTGACCTGCCCTGTGTTGAATCCAGTTTTTCAAAAACTCGGGTTTGACCTTGTGCTCGAGTCGTGATTTTTATGTTATTGCACGTGAGTTGAACCCGGATTTTTATTTGGGTTTGACCTGTGCTCACCTGTCCCTGTAAATCAATCAGTGTATATATCGGCGTGCACGGCCTTGTGGCATATACAGGAATGCACTGTGTATGTCACAAGTTGTTCGTGTATGATGAATTCAAATTTAAATTATGACGAACAACCCAAATAACTGAGGCAAATTGTATTTTCAAAAATCATGTTTCATTTTATATTGCAAAAATATTTCTTTTTCAGTTTTACGGCGTTAGTTTATATTTTTGCAGATTGCTCAGATGCTGGATTCAAACTGGAATGCAGTTGAAGATAAATACGAGTGTGAGTGATATGTAGTGAGGTGCTGATGTAAATGTGAAAAAAATGTGATGTAATCAAAGTTGTATAGTTATAGTGAGAGCTTGAAATTGTACTATTCAAAAATGTAATAAATATTTATTTGAATAAAAATCTGTTTGAATTCAAATTCTGTGTAATTTATTTTATTCAACAAATATTTATTTAAACTGTGAAAAGTAGAATAGTATATTAACAAATACATTTAAACGAATGTATATATGTTTATTATCATCAAACAAAAATCATATAAGCGCATATTCAACAATCTCCCCCTTTTGATGATAACAAACATATATTTAAGATTTTGAACGTATTAAATGTATTTGATCGTTCAATTTGCTCCCCCTATTTGAATGCTCTCTCTCTCTACACAATACTCCCCCTACATATATGCATAAAAATATAAAAATATGTAAATGAGCCTATATGCAAATGGAAAATTATTTGACCTTTGCTTGATTCTATTTGACAAAATCTTAACTTTTCTCTCCCCCTTTTGTTATCAGCAAAAGAATAACATTGTTATAAAAATAGGGATGAAGTGACAGACATGAATCAAACATTTAACTCAATTGAATATAAATATCAAATTTCAGTAAAACTCAAACAAAAATCATAATTACCCTTGTCAGGCGCATATTCCACTTGCAGAAGTGATTGGGATAAAATCATCAAAAATCATACAATTCTGTCTATTTGTGGTATATTTATTTCAGGAAATTTGAATATCTACTAACCATGCATAACTGTTAGGACTTTTAAATGAGATTAGTAGTATTCACAATTTAATTTAAAAAATGAAATCAAGTATCTTCTAACCACGCATAACCGTGAGGACTTTTAAATGGGATTAGAATCAACTTGTCTATTAAATCAATTAATTTTGATATGCGTTCCATACATGCATAACCGTGAGGACTTTTAAATGAGCATGGAAACACATAATCAAAAATCCAAGTAATTCACCCATGCATAACCGTGAGGACTTTTAAATGAGAGTGAATACTTTGGATATTTTTTTTATTGCTAAAAATATAATAAATTGAAGCACAAATGATTTCCCGTTTCAAAATAATAAATTTAAGAACGAATACTTTCCTTTGTAGACTACCACAAATTTTCATACTATATATGATTTTGATGAGTGATGGTCGATAGAAAGATGGTAGAAATAGAAATGATCATGGAACTTTTACCCAACAAGAAGTTTTTATAACTCTTGTTATGAAATTCTAAAGAAATTTTCTAATTATACTTTCTCGAGTTATAATATATGATAAATATCAACACTCGTCACTTTTTCAATCACTATTCATCTTTTCGATAATTAAAGGGAGTCAGATTAGTCAAAATAGTCATTTAAAATCAAATTCAAAAATTATAAAATCAATTTTTTTTAAAAAAATGACTAATCTGTAATATGGTCAAACATGATTTTCTCGAGGGGGTTTTATAAGAAAATTTTCTGCTATTTGAAAATTATTTCAAGTGAAAAATATGCAGATATTTTCTTTGAAAAACGATGCAGCAAATGAATGTTTCAAAAATTAATCACGTTACACTAGTAATTTTTCTATGAACTATATTACCAGTGTAATTTGCATCTGAATTTAAATTTCACTCAATATTCACTCGTTGGATGTCAAAGACCAGATTTGTGAAATTTTAACAAACTATCTCAGAATGAAATTTGAAATGAAGCCATGTTCACACTCAAACAAATATCATGGTGTTAATTTCAGAAACCGTAGGATAAACAATTATATTCATGAGTAATCAATAGTCAATCAACATCATGATTATTTCAAAAAACAATTTCTCGAAGTTTCAACAATTTCTTAAAATCCTTTTTAACAGCTTTCACATGAAATCGTGCAAATTTACAAGCAGTGACCAAAATGTTAAAACCAATATATCTACGTGTAGCATGAGTAACCATCATTTGACCGAACAAATTTATATGGATTAGTTCAAAGTTGAAAATCTGATTGGTCATCATTTAATCACAAATCAAGGTCATAAATAAGAACAAGTCAAAAAATCATATCAATTAAGTCCGAATCAGTCAACCATCATGATTACTCCAAGTAATTCTATTTAAAGATGATTGGTCAATATTTTGAAAAAGTCATAGAATCAAAATCATCATCTTTTGTTCATCTCAATATTGGCTGATTTTAATTTAGGGTATGGTGCAGATAATCACATTTAATATATCGTTAAAAACAATTTTACCTGTTTTACCTTTACGATAATTTTTCGTTGTTGTCCATTGTGATTCTGTCACCTTTATACTAGGCTAAGGAACTTTGCTTTGTCGCCCGTTGTGTTTTTGGAACAGCCAAAATCCAGAGAACACTGTTGTTGTTCCTTAGCCTGCCACCACACCTACACGATGAAAGATTTATGTGACCTATTTCTTTTTATAGGTCCATGATTGTTAGTGGCAGAATATGAAAAATATGTTTTTGGAGACCCAAAACTATTTATATATGTTCCTTTTGGCACCCAAATTTGTTTGACTTTCAAAAATTTTATATTTGTGCCTTTGGGAACCCAAATTGGTATAGTTTTCACGTGTTTAGGTCTATACCAACAATTATTTTGATTGTGTCCAAATTTTCTACAAATTGTGCACATTGAATTTTCTTGATTAATCTCATTTCTAACATATTCAGAGTGACTATATCCAAGTCCTTGTATATTAATATTGACAGTTTGTTTTCCTATTAACATATTCAACGATTTTTCACTTTTGGAAATTTTTTCTAAAGTCGTTGACAATTGTTGGACTTGTATTTTGAGAGATTCATTTTCGTTTAAAAATTGTGTGCACTTTTTAATAGAATTCTCTCTTCTAGTATTTTCAATTTTTAAAATCAGAATTTCATTTTCAAGTGATTTCATTTTAATTTCTGATTTCTTAATTTCTTCTTCAAATGTTGGACACTTATCACACTTAAGGATCCTACTTTGATAGGTTTTAACTAATTGGTCAAGTTGTTCATTTAATTCTATCAAAGTGTCTTTTTGTGATTCAAGTTTAGCGTATTTTTCCCTAAGTCATTCAAAACAGCCATTTACCTTGTGGAAATAAATAAGTAATTCAGAGTGAGTAAGTTTTGATACCTCGCTTGGCTCATCGTCGTCGCTATCGGTTATATTCCCATGAAGGCACATATCTGCTTTCTCACTTTCACTGCTATCGCTTTTATTCCACGTGGCTACAAATTTCCTTTTTGAATTCTTCATTAGTAATGCCAGCTCGACTGCACCATCATCATCATCCTCATCACAACTGCTATTTACCAATCCTGTTAAGCATATTTCATTAACTGAGTCGGTTGTGGAGGACTTCTCATTGCTGATGACTTTTGCACCATATATTACATCGAGAGTTTTCCAAATTTTCTGTGCATTTTCACAATGAGAGACGAAATAAAAATTATCACGATTAATATGAGAATATGATATATGCATAGCAAGAGCATTAATCGAGATAATTTCCTTATTTGTTATATCACACCCATTTTCAATAATATCCCAACATTTAATATTAACAGATTTTAAATAAAATTCCATTTTCAATTTCCAATTCAAAAAATCTGTTCCATCGAAAATAGAAGGAATAATATTGAAACGACCCTCAACAAAAATATTATCTGGTGGATTCATGACTCTAGAGTTAAAAACAAAAAACCTGGCTCTGATACCACTTGTAGGATCTAGATTAACCCTAGAGGGGGGGTGAATAGGGTTATAGCAAATTTTCTCGATATAAACACAGAAACAAAACGCAGAAATAAATATGCTGAAAAAGTAAATCACACACAAAATTTACCCAGCTTCGGCAACCCCTGCCTACTGCTGCATTCCCAGATTTCTATTAGAATTAAACAGTATCACGCTTACAAACACTCTACTAGGCTCGCAGACATTTGCTCCCGCTCACAAACACTCTACTAGACTCGCAAACATTTCCTCCCGCTCACAAACACTCTACTAGACTCGCACACCCTGCTCCCGCCTATAGAGTTTCGTTTACTCGCAAACTCTGCTCCCGCCTACAATAGAACTTTGCTTACTCGCAAACTCTGCTCCCGCCTATAGAGCTTTGCAAACTCGCACACCCTGCTCACTGAACTAATTCTAACTAGACAATCCGACACTACCTAAACTCTAGGTGGTGATTTACAAATTCTTCGATTCGAAAAATAAAAACAACAATTAAAAGACAAAAGAGAATAACCCTAAACCCTAATTAAAAATATAATAAAGCCCTTAATAATAATAACAAGGGCGGCCCTATTCTCTTCTTCAACCCGTTCCTTTTTCTTGTGAAAATATGGCCGATCCTCTTTCGTTCCTCTTTGCGAATTAGGGCTTCTGCAAATTTGCTTTTGCTCCTTGCGATTCAAACTAGGGTTGTGCAAATTGAAGTGCCGCTCGATCTCGTTCGATAGTAGTCTTTGATGCTCTTTGATTTGCTCACAGCTCTTCAATTTGGATCGAGTTCGATTTGCGATTTCGGTACGTAATTTATCCCTTATTCTTTACTGGTTGATGCTTGAACTTGATGGATAAAATTGCCGATGATGATTTTCTTATATAGGGTTTGTAACCCTAGATTTTCGTTCGCACAAAATATATTTGATTTTATCTCTGCCGATCGTTTATGCTTGGATGCTTGCGATTTTACCTTGACTAATCCATATGCAAATTATTCTTGTTATTTCTTGGTTGAATTGGTTTAAAATCGACGGCTTTGAATTTATGTTTGATCATGGCTCCGTGAATTTCTCTGACTTGACTCGATGCCTTGAATTTGAGATGTTTGGTTATCACTGGCTTTGACTTGGTTACACGGCTATGTGAATCGCTTTATTCCCAAGGCTCTGACTTGAATCGTGAATTCAATTTCTTTTACCTGATGACTTCGGCCATTTTGAATTTTTAAACTGTATTTTTGAATTTCGTGAATTTCTCGTTGACATTGGTATGCTTCCACGACTTTGACATTTACATTGTTCATCCCTCTGCTGGCTTGACTCTGATCACTTTGATTTCATGAATTTTTGTTCACTAATTGCAGCATGTTCGCTGTGGCATTGCATTGTCGTGCATTTGTTTTCAGTTTTATTCATTGGTCATTTTTTTCTTTGCTACTGCATACTTGCTGTGCATTGGCTTCACTTGATTATTAAATTGGTTTTGTGTATGCACTGCATGTGTGCAGTTTTACTATTTTGGTTTCATGTTGGCTTTGTTCATCATTCTGTGGACTTTGTTTGGTTCTTGATCATCTTTGTTTCAATGCTCCCATGTCTCGGCCAGGTTTGAGTTTGAGTCTGGTATCTTGATTGATGCTGTACATATTGCTGTCATGCTGGTGACATTGGTGCATTTCTTTTTCATGCTGTAGCTTGATTCATGTATACACTGTGTCACTTAGGTTGGTCTTGTAGCATTGTTGTGCATACTTGTATTTTTTGCAGTCCATGTTGTTGCTTGAGTCTTTGTTGCCTTGCTTCCGACCATGTTGTACAATTTTTGGCCATTCTTGTTGCCTTGAGTCTGTGCACTGGTGGTCTTCATATTGCGTATGTTGTATGGTGTCTCTTCTGGTTTGTTTACTTCGGTCAGTTGCTTTGAACCTGTTGCCTACACTCTGGTGCATTGTACAACAATGTTCTCTTGTTCATTGCTTTGTATCATTCTTTTGTTTGCTGTGGCACTGAACTTGATGGCTGAGGCAGTGTAGTATTGTTGCACTTCATTGTGGTCCGGTCTTTGACCTGTTTTCTTTGGCTTCTCTCTTAGTATACTTCACATGCACAGTTTTTAACTTAAGTTGCATCTGTGGTTTGTTGTATCTTTGAGCACTTGATCATTCAAGCCTTTGTGGTCTTGATTTTGGTGCTATGTTGAATTTGTGCAGTGTTGTACTTGTTGCCTTGTATCACTGGTTCATTCCACTGTTTCATGCATGCTCGACATTGAGTTTTGTTGCACTGTTTTTGACTTGTGACCTGCCCTGTGTTGAATCCAGTTTTTCAAAAACTCGGGTTTGACCTTGTGCTCGAGTCGTGATTTTTATGTTATTGCACGTGAGTTGAACCCGGCTTTTTATTTGGGTTTGACCTGTGCTCACCTGTCCCTGTAAATCAATCAAGTGTATATATCGGCGTGCACGGCCTTGTGGCATATATAGGAATACACTGTGTATGTCACAAGTTGTTCGTGTATGATGAATTCAAATTTAAATTATGACGAACAACCCAAATAACTGAGGCAAATTGTATTTTCAAAAATCATGTTTCATTTTATATTGCAAAAATATTTCTTTTTCAATTTTACTACGTTAGTTTATATTTTTGCAGATTGCTCAGATGCTGGATTCAAATTGGAATGCAGTTGAAGATAAATACGAGTGTGAGTGATATGTAGTGAGGTGCTGATGTAAATGTGAAAAAAATGTGGTGTAATCAAAGTTGTATAGTTATAGTGAGAGCTTGAAATTGTACTATTCAAAAATGTAATAAATATTTATTTGAATAAAAATCTGTTTGAATTCAAATTCTGTGTAATTTATTTTATTCGACAAATATTTATTTAAACTGTGAAAAATAGAATAGTATATTAACAAATACATTTAAACGAATGTATATATGTTTATTATCATCAAACAAAAATCATATAAGCGCATATTCAATAATATATATATCAACATTTGTATCATTGACTATTTAAAATTATTTGAACCATTTTCCAATTTATATGACATGCTCATGGGCCATATCATACTTCAAGACACCATCCCAACTTTGTTAAATATTATTAAAACTGCTTATTTTTTCACCTCTTAGCTTATATGCAACAACAATTAATATATTTTAGTCAATGTGTGACTACTTAAAACAATTAGTTTTAAAATAAAATTACTTTAATGTGTTTAATGTTAATGCATCTCTCATATACACGTCACTACTTGTGTTCTTGTGCTAATAAGTATAGCTTTGCATAAAAGAAGTGCCAGCACACGATGAAAAATATGATAACACTCTGCAAAGGAAGTAACGGATCACGAATGCACAATTATAAAATAAAACGGGGGCGTCAAACATGTTGCATACGAAGTATATATGGATATGAAGGGTGTGTTTGCACATAAAATTTATATACATGTTGGAACCTTCAAAATATGAAACATGAATGCAAGCAGGTGAATAAGTTGAACTAAAGTGTACGTGTGTATAGAATAGCACAAGAGAAAAGTTAACACATAAAGGACCCATACATGTGGCCACAAAATATACATATGTGTGATGCTTTCGATTTCATGCAAAAATGAATGCATGTGAAACATATTTATAGGGCGAAGGCTATGCAAACAAATAGCATGCGAGGACATTAATAAGTCTTACATGATGGCCTTTAATAGTGGAACCAAATTATACACAATGACCTCTGTAAATTTAACTAGAAGGCTCTGGCCCTTTTTTAAATGTGACGACTTTAAAACGTGCGACGACCTATATTTTTAACGGGCGATGACTTTGTAAATTTTTCACACGTGACGACCTATATTTTGACGCGCGATAACTGAGTAAATTTTTAACAAGTAACGACATATATTTTAACGCGCGATAACCGAGTAAATTTTCAACGTGCGACGACCTATATTTTAACACACGATAACCAAGTAAATTTTTTGACGCTCAATGGCCAATATTTAACATGTGAAAAATAAATGAAATTTTAAGAAACAATAGCCTATGGTTTTAAAAAGTCAGGGATGACTTTTTTTTATAAAAATTGGAAGGTTTTACTCTATTTTGGAGCTAAATTTTACTTAAACGAAAAGGTGATTTTTAGTAGTGAGTATGATCAAACTTAAACTCCCGAGTGCGTATAATTGCATCCGGGAGATTGTGAAGATCGAAATAGTGTTAAAATGCCAGAACTGATCAAATGATATGAATCATTGACATTTTAAAAACCATATTTAAGATTTAAGGTTGGAGACTCGGGTAGGATCGCGCCATCCTTTAATTGCTTAGCCTAGTTTGGTCAGATCCGCGATTCCATTGCGTAGGGCTTAGCTGAGGGACATGAAAAATTGAGATTATGCAAAGAAATAAATTGTCTTAAGTAATAAAATACATGCAAAAATAAAAAACAATGAAATTGCTTTTAGCATCATCGTCACTCTTTTCTAACTACATGATAGTAATTTCATGGAGTTGCTATATCAATAATCCTTCATGTTTCCAACTGACGGTAACTTTTCATTTATTGAATATAATATATCTAATTAATAATGAATTTGGGTACATATTCATTAAGGAAGTGTCTACTATATCTATAAATAAAATTTATACATACTTTAAAAAATACTACAAAGTGCATTATTGAATTAATACATGCATATTGCTATTAGATGCAGGCCCACCTGGGCGTGCTTATATACTCATCATTAATAAGTTAATTAGCTAACCTTAATCATTATTAATTAAATAATTAACTAAATTTAAAAATCATTAATAAAATAATTAATTAAATTTGAAATCATTATTATTTCAAAAACCCATTTAACTTGTAAACCAAACTGAAGCACTATTTCGAAACCAAAGGTTGCGATAAAATGTGAAATTTTCAAAAGTGACGATATAGCGACTATCACAATACGTGCACATGCAGTTTAGCAAACTAGTTCATGTCATTTTTCATCCATCGAGTCATCACACAACATATGAGTAAGCATATACACATGGTATGTACATTTACACAACAAGTAGGAAACATTACTTGCAAAATTTCATCTTTAGCTTGCTAACTTGTCGAGTTACCAATTAACTTCCAAAGTGTCAACTTTTCGATGCATAAGTCAAGTCAACAACCACCGTACCACAACATATATCCAACAAGCATTCACCAACAATATAAATGAACAATATTTAAAGTTACAAACTTGGATTTCAAGAGGTGAGATTTTTACTTACAGAAACGTACTAAAACAAAGTCTAACTTCCACCGAATTTGACTAAACGCTAAGAAAACTTCCTTGACTTGAATTTATGAACTTGTGTGGGCTTAAGGGGTGCAATTTAGCTTCTGGCTAGGGCCTATGGGGATTGGCCTAGGGCCGACGGGGCTCGGACTAGGTGGTTCAAGGGGATGTGGGGATTTGTTTTGGTGGAGGGATGTTTGTAGATGAATATATGGAGTTTTGTCAACAAAGGAAGAGATTTAAAGTGAAAGGAAGTGATTTTTCTCAAACTAAGAATGAAGAAGATAAGCCATGAGTGAACATGAACATGAACATGAACATGGAGAGAGCTTCTTAGAAAAATGAGAAATGAGATTACAAAGTGAGAAGTGAATTTAGGGTGGAGGTATTTATAAACATGAAAATATGTGAAATTGCTAACTTACCCTTGCCTTATTTCTACCAATCACAAAGTTGCATCTCATCCCCTCCTCTTCTCAAGCACATGGCCAGTTTGGCCCCCACGCCATGCTTGATCATGACATGCTCCATAATGTGTACAAGGGTATGGTGTTGAGTATGGTGATACATGAGAACTTATTCCATATTTTATTCTTTCTTTTATATTAACTTAATGTGTCTTTTCATGTTTATATTTAAACTAATCATCTTTTATTACCATTCATACTTCACTCAACTTACCATATGACATGTGTGTGCATGTGTATATGAGTTATACAAAATGTGTATGACGTTTTCGACCACATTTCGGTATCGAAAGTCAAAATTTCGGAAAACGTTTTTCAATTACATTTTATATTTTTATTTGAATTAATTATTTTGATAAAAAAATATGAAAATGATTTAAATATCATTAATAAATATTTAAAATATGTTTATTTATTAATTAAAATCCATTGTTTGAATATTTAAAAATTATTTGAATATTCAAATATAAAGCGATTAATTTACATGTCATTACACTCTCCTCCCCCCTAGGAGAATTTTGTCCCTGAAATTGATACACAAAATGACAATCCAAAAGGTATATATTATATACCAAGGAATACATATAATAATGCAAGACAACTATGCCTTACATAATGCATTCA
This sequence comes from Allium cepa, assembly GCA_030765085.1. Taxonomy (NCBI): domain Eukaryota; kingdom Viridiplantae; phylum Streptophyta; class Magnoliopsida; order Asparagales; family Amaryllidaceae; genus Allium; species Allium cepa. The sequence goes on along the minus strand of CM060932.1, from coordinate 628,315,328 downwards.
AAAAAAAACTAATCTGACATTACATCCGTGTAAGTTTCTCTAATATGATCCTCGGTCTCCCAAGTACAATTGCCGAGATCATCACTCCACTGAACCTTCACAAGCCTAACCACCTTGTTCCTCAATCTCCTTTCATCCTGATCTATAATATGAATTGGATGTCGAATTTACTATCAAATTTGGTTCTATCTCTAATTTATCCAGAACAGATGTCTCCACAATCAGCTACGGATCATGAACATGCTTTCTCAGATGAGATACGTGAAAAACATTATGAACTTCAGACAATCTTTCAGACAAATCTACTCTATAGGCCAACAATCCAATTCTCTCAAGGATTCTAAATGGTTTAATGAATCTAGAGCTAGCTTTTCTGCTCTTATGAATCTTACAACTCCTTTCATTAGAGAAATTTTCACATATACCAAATCTACGACCGCAAACTCAAAGTCCCTTCTCCTTTGATCGACATAACTTTTATGTCGATCCTAGGCTTCTTCATCCTTTCCTTGATCATAACCACTTTCTCTGATGCTTCTCGACTTGTCTCTAGTCCAAGAACTAACAGTCTCCAGTCTCTACCCAACATGAAGGCAATTTATATGGCCGTCCATACAAAGCTTCATAGGGTGCCGTACCAATGTTAACTTGGTAACTATTGTTATAAGAGAACTCTACCAAATGTAGATGATCTTTCCAAGGAAATCCAAATTCCAAAGTACATGCTCACAGGAGATCCTCCAAAATCCGCTATATTCTTCCGGTTTATCCATCTGTCTACGGGTGATAGACCGTGCTCAAAATCAAATCTGTCCCTAATGCGGTTGACAATGCTCCTAAAAAACGACTGGTGAAGATTGGATCTCGATCACTAGCTATACTTACTGGAATTCCATGTATTCGAACGATCTCCTTTAACTAAATCCCTGCCAAAGAAGTTGTATTCTTGTAGACTTCATCATAATAAAGTGAGCGTTCTTTGTTAATCGATCTACAATTACCCATATTCATTCGTTACTTCTTCTTGTTCTGCGCAATCCATCGACAAAGTCCATGGATACTTGCTCCCACTTCCAATTCGGTATCTCCAATGGTTGGAGCAACCCAACAGTCTTCTACTGGTCACTCTTGACCTATTGAAAATTAGCATACCTGCTCTTGAAGATCGAAATGCCTCTCTTTATCCCTTTCCACCAAAAGGTCTTCTTCATATTCTGAAACATTTTAGTTACTCCTGGGTGGATAGATAGCCTTGACCGATGGCACTCTCTCAGCACGTCTTCTCTAATTCCATTAATATCTAGCACGCAAATTCATCCATTAATTCTTAAAATGCCATGGGACTCAATTTGAAAATTAGAAATAATTCCATCTTCAACATCCTTCTTAAGCCGAGCTAAAAGAAGGTCTTCTTCCTGGAAATATGAAATTCTCTCCATTAGTGTTGGCTTAACTTCCAAATTTATAATCGTCGCCATATTCCTGCTTAACGCATCTACAATGGCATTAGCTTTCCCTAGGGTATAAAGAATCTCTTGGTCATAAGATGCGAGAAATTCCTGCCATCTTTGGTGCCTTAAGTTCAATTCCTTTTGGATAAAAAGATACTTAATGACTTGTGATCCGTATATAACTCAAACTTTGCACCTAAAACATAATGCCTCCACCCCATCGATGCGAAGACAACTACCAACAACTCCAAATCGTGCATAGCATAATTCTTCTCATAAGGTTTCAACTGTCGAGTCGCACACGCTATTACTTTACCATTCTACATCAAAACTACTCCCAACCAGTCCTACAAGCATCCGTATACACTGTTAATCCTTCACTCTCATCTGAATAATTAAAATGAGAGCATTTGTCAACTTCTCTTTTAACCCATTGAATGCATGATTGCACTTGGGTGTCCGCACAAACTTAGCATCTTTCTTCGTCAATTTTGTTAGATGAGAAGCTATCTTCGAGAAATATTTAACGAACCTTCTTTGGAATCCCACCAAACCCAAGAAACTTCCGACCTCAGTCGCACTTTCGGGTTTCTTCCAATCTTGAACCGCAACTACATTTGCTGGGTCCACTGGTATGCCTTCTCTCGAAACTACGTGCCCTAGAAATCTAAATTTGGATTTCCAGAAATGGAACTTAGAAACCTTGCCTTTAAAATATGACTTCTTAAAGTACTTAAAACTGCTTAACGGTGGTACTTATGCTCTTCGTCCGTTTAGAATAAATGAGAATGTCATCAATGAAGACTAGAATAAACTTATTAAGAAAATCCCAAAATACTCTATTCGTCAAATCCACAAAATAAGCGGGTGCGTTAATCAATCCAAACAACATGACTATCACTCATGAAAACTATCAGGGGTTCGAAAAATTGTTAAAGGTACACTCTCCTCTGCTACCCTTAATTGATGAAAACCAGGGGTAAGATCCAATTGAGAAAATACCCAAGCTCCATGGAGCTGGTCAAACATGTCATCAATCCTAAGTAAAGGATACTTATTCTTGATAGTTCTCTTATTTAATTCTCGGTAATTTACACATAATCAAAGGGAACCATCCGTCTTGGTAATGAAAACTACCAGTGATCCCCAACTCAATATGCTATATTTGATTAAACCTTTCCGCAACAAATCAAACAACTGCTTCTCTAACTCTCCTCTTTCCTTCGGAGCAAACCTTCGAGGAGGTTGTATAATCGGTCTGATTCCTAGAATCAAAGCAATGCAGAACTCCACTTCCCGATGAGGAGGTAAACCTTGCAATTCTTCAAAAATATCCTTGAAATCCTGAACAATTGGTATATTCCTTATCTTCTCTTTGGGTACTTCGAGGGAATACAGAAAACTGCTCATCAACCCCCTAGGCTTTCCACAACATATATCAATGCTTCTACCTATTAAATTTTTTACTACGGTTATCCTTCTAACATGGTCCAAGACAGCTTTAAACTTAGATAATCAATCCATTCCCAATAATACTCCAAAACCCATAAACCCAAGAACAAACAAATTAGAAAAGAAAGGTCGATCTTGATAAGAAATAGGAACATTCAAACATATAGTGTCAAGGTTGGTCGGTCCCCCAATTGGGATCGACACACAAAGAGAATTATGGAGAATAACATATTTTAGGTTCAACTGGTTCATTAGGTTATATGAGATAAAACTATGGGATGCACCGATATCAAATTACACTCTAACAGGAATATCAGAAATGGATAGTGTACCTTGCAACACATGCTTTCCTTTTGGGTCCGTAAAAGTAGATGGTATTTCCTTAGTAGCAAAAGCTTGTCCCTGTTTTCTTTGGAAAAGGGCACCTGTTCTTCATATGTCCATTTTTTGTTGCAATTGTAGCAGAGTGATCCACTAGCCAGGTTTGGGAACTGATTTGCAAAGTGGCACATTTGATTGCACTTATAACAAAGAATCTTGATCAAGTATAATTTCTTATTTTGAGCTAGAGCTCCACCTTCGAGTTTCTTTCCCGACCACTTCTTCTTCCCTTTACACTTGAAAACCGGCTTACTAGCAATTGGTATCACCAATAAAGGTTGGGCATTGACTGCTGGCACTACCCCTTTCTGATCTCCTTGCTTAATATCAAGAGCTTCAAACCTCAAAGCCATACTAATCAGATTTGTAAAGGTACCATTGAGATGATTGGTCATTTCCCAATGAAACCATGGTCACATTCTTTTCACGAACATTTCACTCTTTTTAAGTGGCATATCAATCAATCATGGTCCAAAGCAAGACAACGCATTGAACCTATGCTCATACTGCGCCAATGTCATCTTACCTTGTTTCAAATCCATAAAAATTCTAAAATATTGAGTTCTTGTCGCTTCTAGGATAAACTGAGCTTCAAAAACCTCTTTAAACTGTGCCTAAGAGAAATCTTCTTCTGGTGTATTCATGGTGACAGAATCCCACCAATCTATTGTTGTTTTCTTAAGCTGACGCGATGCCAACAATCCCTTTCTAGCATCTTCCAACTAAAGATCCCTGAATATCCTTTCAAAAGAACGGATCCATGTCTGAACTCCTAAAATACCTTTAGTTCCATAAAAAGTCTTACCACCTAAAGTAGTGTAATTCTTGCACAAATTCGCAAAGTTTTGAGGAGGCTGAAACTGAATCACTGCTTCTACTACCGGCTCTACAACTGGCTCTTTCTAGTGGCTCTGCCATTTGTAGCAGTACTGATTCCAGATCCCCTCCCTTTTCTTCCTCTTGTACTCATTTTCAATAACCTGGATAAGTAACATGTATTATTAGAATACAAAGATATGGTCAAAGGTGATAAAATGGGAAACTACAATAAAGGTTCTAAAACCAAACTTTTAGAGAGAAAAGGAAATGCTCTCTAAAGATTAACTCATTCCTGGGCTCTACTCACCCTATCTCTAATGAGTTTTACCCCAATCAGGCTAAGGTGTCCGCTCAACCGAAGTTTGATACCAACTGTGACAACCCACCTTTCTGACCCTAGGAACGACACTTAACACATCATCGGTGTTTGTGCGCCGTTGCCCAAGCATCAAAAAGATGAATTATCGTGGGTGAAATAAAGAACATAATAGAAAACCTCACAACAGAACTGCTAAATAACCCATAACAGTCAATAGCACATCAAGTTACTCCTTAACAGGGAGTTATTGGAGTTACACAAAGTCCTACAAATCAGCTTAGGCGGTTATAACATCCTGCCTTTACATATGTTGAAAAAAATACACTTACACAAACTGGATAATACAGTGGAATAGATAGCAAAGAATATGAAAACTTCCTGCTCGGATGTCGTCTTCAAAAGAGCCCAACAAAGACCTGCTACTCTCGGACTACTCAAATAAAATGAGTATCTAAGATTTTAGGAAAACAAACAACTCGGGTCAGACGATATGTTTGGTATGAGTAAATTTTTTAAAACAATAGTGTCAAATTAAACACAAACATGTGCGTCTATGCCGCTAAACACAGAAGGGGTTTACTCCCACATAAATCAACACCCAAATGTAAAGAATTGATAAATAATTGAACTCACGAAGAGTGGTAGTCTCTTTCCAATGCAAATAAGGGAATAAATTTGAAGATTCGAATCAAATAAGAAAAGGAAAATCTCCAACAAATGACTAGGAAGATGTACCATATTGGAAGTAAACCTCTAGCGAGAAGCTCATATACTCCGTGACACTTCTTGGACAATACCAAGCCAGACCCCACCAAACTTTATCGAGTATCTTAATATTTCACATCTAATAGCGCTACCAAATCCAATCTGGATGAGATGTGAAAGTACCCTAATGGGAGCAACCCCACACAAGTTGGCGTCTTCTAGCGCTTTAGATTTAGTCATTTTCAACAAAGGATATCAATACTCAATGGATCAACACATCGACTTAGAATGACAATAATAAAGAAGCTGAAGTAAACGATAGCTGAGAAACCAACCATCGAGGATATAAAACGATCGTATATGGAAACAAAGTCTTGTATACTTATCACCACTCGTTGAATTCAAATTTGTACTATTTCTTGGTTAACAATAATACCAAACAAGTCAAGGTAGAGTATTACCTCAAAGCCATGTATCACGATTATTCTTAACTTTTGAAATAGCGACAAGTCTACTTCTTCGATGTTTAGTGTTAATTATACAAAAAATCGTTTCAATACAAGTGAATCGCTTTATGGAAATTAATTCATTTCCATAAAGCGATTCAAACTTTTCTTTTAAAAACCCGAATTTGTTGGCTTCACATCATAAGTATTAGCTTTAAAACGCTTTATTAAAAGGGTTTATTAACCTTGAATTATCTTTATAAAAAGGATTTAACAACTTAAAAATCCTTATTATAATAATTAATTAATTAACTTTAAAACTTTGTTAACTAAGTTAATTAATTAACTTCAATAACCTTCAATTAAAAAGGGTAAATCTCCTTTAAAACATTATTAATTCAATTAATTAATTAAATTAAATAATTAAATAACATTATTTAAAGGTGATTTATTAATTTAAAATGTTATTCAACGAAAGATTAATTAAGGTTAAACAGATTTATTAACTTTTAAAAATCATTAATTAATAGGATTGCTAAATTTAAAAAATATCATTAGTAAATTGATTATCTAAGTTTAATCTATCATTATTAAAATATTAATTAACCTTAAACATCATTAAGTAAAATGATCAATTAATTTCAAAATATCATTACCAAGTGATTAGTTAAATTAAGAATACATCATTAATTAGTTAATTAGTTAACCTTAATCCTAATTACTTAAATAATTAATTAAATTTAAAAATCATTAATAAAATAGTTAATCAAATCTAAAATCATTATTATTTCAAAAAATCATTTAACTTGTAAAAAAAATCCAAGCACGATTTCGAAACCAAAGGTTTCGATAAAATGTAAAATTTCGAAAGTGCTGATATAATGACTATCACTATACGGACAATTCGGTAAACTAGTTAATGTCATTTTTCATACATCGAGTCATCACACAACATAAGAGTAAGCATATAAACATGGTATGTGCATTTTCACAACAAGAAAGGAAACAACACTTGTAAAATTTCAACTTTAGCTTACTAACATGTCAAGTTACTAACTTCCAAAGTGTTAACTTTTCGATGCATAAGTTAAGTCAACAACCACCATAACACAACATATATCCAACAAGCATTCATAAACAATATAAATGAACTATATTTAAAGTTACAAACTTGGATTTTGAAAGGTGAGATTTTTACTCATAGAAACTCGCTAAAACAAAGTCTAACTTCCACCGAACTTGACTAAACGCTAAGAAACTTCCTTGACTTGAATTTATGAACTTGTGTGGGCTTGAGGGGTGCAATTTGGGTTCGGCCTATGGGACTCGACCTAGGGCCTTTGGGACTCGATCTAGGTGGTTCAAGGGGGATGTGGGGTTTTTGTTTTGGTGGAGGGGTGTGAACTAACGAAGTGATTTAAAGTGAAAGGAGGTGATTTTTCTAAAACTAAGAATGAAGAAGAGAAGACATGGGTCAACATGAACATGGAGAGAGCTTCTTTGCAAAATGAGAAATGAGATTATAAAGTGAGAAATGAGGTTAGGGTGGATGTATGTATAGACATGAAAATATGTGAAATTACTAACTTACCTTTGCCTTATTTGCATCAATCACAAAGCTCCATCTCATCCCCTCCCCTTCTCAAGCATACTGCCAAGGTGGACCCCACACCATGCTTGATGATGACATGCTCCATAATGTGTACAAGTGTATGGTGTTGAATATGGTGATACATGAGAACTTATTCCATATTTTATTCTTTCTTTTATATTAACATAACGTGTCTTTTCATGTTTATATTTAAATTATCATGGTTTATTACCATTAATACTTCTCTTAACTTATCATATGACATGCGTACATGTATGTGCATGCGTACATGATTTATACCAAATGCAGACGACGTTTTCGATGACTTTCCGCTATCGAAAAGTCGAAATTTCAGAAAATGTTTTTCGGTCATATTTTATATTTTTATTTGAACTAATTATTTAAAATTTTGAAAATGGTTTTAATGTCGTTAATTAATATTCAAAATATGTTTATTTAGTTATTAAAATCCATTATTTGAATGTTTAAAATTATTTAAATACTGACATAAAGTGATTAATTTATGGGTCGTTACATATTTCGATTAGCCAATAGTTCCTATATTATTAGTAGAAATGCCTTTTCAAGGTAAATTAAATAGAAGTGTATGGTAATGAGACTGGTTGAGCATGTCCGTTCATGTGAACCATGTGCTGGCCAAGTGTAGAGTGGCGATTAGCACCAGCATAAGCTAAAGTGTATGTTAGCTCATGGGTTCTCTTGGGTGACAAGCGGTCAGACGCGGCATGGTAGGCTGGCCCGTCATGAACCAGAGTACATAGGGGCTGTGAGGTTCTCCTGGGTGACACATTCCAGTCATAAATGACCGTTGATCCCAATTCGAACTAGAGAACATTGGCCTCTCAAACACTCTTGTGTATAAGTGAATTGTATGGTGGCGAGACCCATACACAAGAACTGTAGATAAGAGAATTTTAGAAATGAGAACTTATCTGTAGTGGGGCTTGAGTTAAGGCGATGATCCCCCTGGCTTTCTCAGATGAGTCAACCAGCTATGAGTGGGTATGAGTTGTTGTTGATGCTTTGGAGTTAGGAGTGATCTCGGTATAAACCAAAGTGCTTGTCGGCTTGTAGGATCTCTCGAGAGGCTTGCCGCTAATTGTTGAAAGCTCTTGTTAAAGCATGAGAACACCCTTCTTTTCTTGTTTAAGGAAAGTCCCATAACATTCCAACGCCTTCTGTTGATTGCCGACCCCGCCCTTGATGAAGAACTTCATGACGAGGTGGTTGTATGTGACAATGGCATCCAGTTTGGCTAGAGTTGGTCTCCCTATTAACATATTATAAGCAAATGGGCAATTGACCACCATAAAGTTTACCTGGATCTTTGCAGCAAGGTATTGTGGGTAAACATCATCATAAGTGAAGTAGTACTTATAGGAGCAATCCCTACACCCCTATAGTCGTAAATGGGCAAGGCACATGGGGTAAGGCTGGAGGTAAGAAGATTGAGAGCCTTAAAGACATCCTTGAACATGACATTTACTGAGCTGCCCCAATCCACGAAGGCCCGATGCACATTTAGTATGAATACTTTTAGTATGAATACTTTAATATGAATATTTTTAATATTCATTACAAATAAATATACTTTTAGTATTTTGATGATAATTTTTTTTTTCATAATGATAGTGATGTGTTAGCTATAGAAAATGAAATGATATCTAGAATATTTAAAATCACTTTTGGAATCATATACAAAAATATATTACAAGAAAACATTTCGAAAGAAACTAAGACTATCTTCATTCACATGATTATGAATATATGTTGTTAGGGGTGTATCATATTCAGATATCCTCAGTTAGTGAAATCCCCTGTCTAAATCCATAAGCGAGAATACCTTAGCATCCTTCAATTGTTTGAACATGTCGTCTATGCTGGGTAAGGATACCCCTTCTTATACATCTGCTTATTCAATTCATGGTAGTCTACACAAAACCTTGGCGAACCATCTGACTTAGCAATGAAACTCTCGATTGCTCCTTAATCCGAATGACTTGGATTATTCAGACCCTTAATCAACAATTCCTCTATCCGACTTAATAATTCCTTTCTTTCCCTCGGAACCATCTTACGCTTTGGTTGCATAAAAGGTTTTCATCCAGAGATCAAATTTATACTGAATTCAATCTCACGATGTGGGGGTAGGTTATTAACCTCTTCAAAGATATTTGGAAAATCTCTAATAACCAATAGTGATTCCAACTTTTCCCAGGGTGAATCTAGTGCATAAAGGAAACTCCTCATTTGTTTACCAGGTTCTTGACATGATACCTCAACAAATTTCCTAAATTCGGCTTTTAAAGATATAGTCCTTCTACCACAATCTAGGATAGCTCTATTCTTTGCTAGAAAATCCATACCGAGCAAAACGTCGAAATATTTAAAATCCATGGCAAACATGTCACGTAGAAAGTGATGGGTTAGGTATGTAACTTGTACATCTTCACAAACCATACATAGATTAGTCGTACCACCTACGTGGTTGGTCGCACAAATAAGGGTATCTATAAATTTCGGGGTAAATTAATCTATTAACTAAATCTTTATAAATAAAGCTATGGGAGGCGACGATATCAAAGAAAAACTCGAAACAAAATACCATTTAGGACTAAAGTACCTTCCAGAACCTCCTTCCCCTCCACATCCACTGAATTTGATGGTTAATCATTAATAGCGTAAACCTTGGCTTGCTTCCCTTTTTTCACTTGCAGACAACCTATTTTGATATGTCCGAGTTGGTTGCAATTAAAGCAGGGTTTTTATTGTAAGCCATTGAAGAAATAGGCCCTATTTGCTAATTCTGTGCTCCGGAATTCTTACAGAACTCCAAAATGTGGCCCTTTTGCTCAACGGCCTCTTCTTCTCAAGGACTTCATATCGCTGAGCCATGTCCACTAGGTCCACGAAAGATGCTTTTAGGTGAGTAGTCATTTTCTCTTAAAACTCTTCCCTCATTCCCATTATGTACAACTCTTTCTCCTTGAGGGGTGTATCAATGAGTTTTGGTTCAAAACATTACAATTCGTTGATCTTGGTTCCATATTCCGATACAGATCCATCTTGCTGTTTAAGATTTAAGAAATTTCTATATAAACTGGTCCTCTCTGCTGAATGCATGAACTGACCTTCAAACACTTCCTTACCTTCTTCCTGATCACTGGCTGTAACAGAATCCTACCATGCCGCCGCTCCATCTTGTAATTGCCAAGACGCTAAGGAGCGCTTCTGCTCATCTGAAACATTCATTCCTTTGAAAATCATCTCGCATGACCGAAGCCAAGCTAGAACTTCAAACGATGGGTTCTGTGCCCTTAAACGACTTTCCTCCAGATTAGAAAAATCTTTGCACAAAGATGCGAAGTCTACATGAGGCCGTACAGATGCTACTGCTTCTAATGATCCTATACTTCTAGCATCCTGGCCCCTCCTTGTCTTTTTAGAGCTTATTTCTAACCACCTGATTAAAATAAGATATCCTCAGAATACACTTCCACGCAGGACTTATATTGCGAAAGGTATTAAATAAACATCTTTATTCCTCTAACCAACACCCACACCAAACAACTATATAAATTTTGAAAATACCATTATATAAGAAATATAGCCCTAAGTAAGATTATTTCATTTACCAATTTTAAAACTAAACTACGTTTGTTTGTCTTGTTTAAGTGTTTTGGGACCCCTATCGACAATGTTGACCAGACGCGTTGAAAAGAATTCATAAGCCACTCATAGAAAATCCCACACAATATAAAACATTTTATAGCACTAACAAATACGTGCTCATATATTTTACACTTAAGCTCATTTTAGAATATTATCAATCCTATCTCTAACGAGTTACTTATTCTACGTAATTACTAATAGTATCCATAATGAGTTTACCCCGCCATAGCCTAGGTGTTCGCTCAACCTAAGTTCCGATATCAACTGTAACAACCTGCCTTTTAGACCCTCAAAAGTCAACACTAATACATCCACGATATTCACGCGCTGAGCATCCAAGTGCCGGAAAGATGGATTGTTGGGGAAAGAAAAGAAGAAACTAAACAACATAGAATCTCATAATGCAACGGAATAATATGTATTGATTATTGTAAAAACTTACATAATCTTGTCCGAAATAATACATCAGAGTCATAATAATACAAATTCTACCCTAGGATGGTTATAACCGCTTGTCCAAACTTAATTGATGCAACATACATAAGACACAACAGAAACAAGATGATTAACTAGCTATCAATGAATCCACCTGCTTCAAGCTCCTCTAAAAATGCATTCGTGGAAACCTGAACTACTTGGCTGCTCATACAAATTGAGCACCTAAGAGTTTTAGGGAAAGAAAATAAAATTCTGGGTCATACATGGGTCTAATGTGAGTAAAACATAAGTTTAACTTTATAGAAGCCTTTAAACGAAAAGTATCTCGTAAGGCCATGCCGTGCATAAACACGGATGGGTTTTTACCTTACGGCAGCCAAAACATTTCCTATCATAAAATCCAACGATATTATAATAATATCTATGGGTTTAAAACAATTTAATAATCAAGCAGCCGTGATGCGTGTACATGACAGCAATAATTGGTATATAATCAAAAACCGTAGGCACTTATTGGAGAATGAATGTCCATCAAATGGAAAGGTAAGGGACTACCTTTCAAAGACCTATACACCTCTAGATGAAATGCACAGTGAGATCGAAAACCTTTTGACCTTTGCCAACACAATACCATCCTACCCCTGAACTGGGTAGCACTGGATATGATCACCCCTTGGTTATGATCAACAACCATAAATAGGCCCCGAAGCATATATAGAGATATCGACACCAAGTCTTAGGATGACATACCCTAATAGGTGTGACCCACCTAGCCCTGCCGCATCTACCCTATTTTAACCATTATCGGGATGTGAGGTTTGAGAGGCTATGCTCTTAACATTTAGCAATCCATCTTAGAATGCTACACCGCCCGTCAAGGCAAAAATGTAATGCTAGCATTCACCTAAATAGGTTTGTCCTGAATCTGAATGAAACCAATGGCTCTTCAAGTAGCTTCATCTGCAATCATCTTTAAGTTATCTTCCACGCGAACGCATATATTGGTTCAGAGTGGTTTTTAGATAACATATCTAATCCTGGTCTCTCCAAACCAACAACGATGATTTTCGATTGACTCATTCCCGGTTCTTTTGGAAGTATACAACAAGTATTCGAGTCCTTACATGGGAACTCGCATACACAATCGTACTTTCTAATTCAAAATTGGCCAAGATCTGATAGTCGGTTATTTGACTATCAAATACACTAACAAACAAAAATCTAGAAAATTAATTACCCATATCAACCACTAAGCCTCAAAACAAATCTTTATTTATTAAATCTCTTTTCAAAGTATTTATCAAAATATTCATATACTTATCTCATTGACATAAGTATATTCACAAAACATTTGTTAAAGGTTTCTTATTTCAAAATCATATTGGAAGGATCAAACAAATGTTACTTAAATTAGAGATAAGAACACCCCAAACACTATTCCTTCGATGTTAAGCATGGAACGAAAGTTCACCCCACCATAATTAAGAAGGTTAATTGAGGGAAATCTAAATCTCAAATTATTTTTATAAATTTCTTTAATAAATCTCTTTAATTTATGAAATCCCTTTTACTTAATTTGCACTCCATTATAAAACACTTTATCAATCTTCCAGTTTATTTATAAAATTCTTTTATAAATATCAAAATCCTTTATATAACACCTTATTAAATATCCAAAATCATTTATGAGACTTCTTTCCAAATTTCAAAATCTCTTTCCAATTTAAAACAAAACTTCATAAATAAAACCTTAATCAATAAAATTCCTTTGATAAACAATCAATCATTTAGAACACCTTTTTAAATAAACAGGTTATCATTTAAAACATTCGTTAATAAATCTTTAAACCCCTTTTTACAAATAATTAAAATTTTAAAAGGATGATTTCACAAATTTAGAAGAGGCTTAGCGACTGCAATTGTTCTTATTCAATTTGGTTTAACTTTCCAAGTTATACAAAGGTATATACGTAATAAGTAGATATGAAGAAGGGAACAACCAATAACAATAAATCAACATATAGGTAAATGTCCATAATATTATAATAGCATAATGGTGTGCTAAACAAATGTCATTTAGTTTTATAATCAATTAGGGTTACTTAAGGATGATAGACAAAGAAATTCCTTTATTTAAAACACTTTTGAAAAAGGAACCCTTTTTAAACAAAACTGATATTTAGAAATAAATGATTTTTATAATTTAAAACCTCTATTTAACAATTAAATAAAATTTAATTCCTTATTTAATAATAATTAATCCTTTAATTATTAATTAAACAATAATTAACTTTTAAAATAAATGATTAAATAATAATCATCTTTTAAATAAATAATTAAATAATAGGTAATCATTTAATAAAGAATTAAAACATAATCATTCTTTAACTAAATAATAAATTAAACCTCTACTTAATAATAATTTAAAACTTAATTAAATCTTAATTTAATTTAGCCCAATTAGAAATAAATTAATAATTAAACCCTTTATGATTAATTAAAAATCTTAAATAATTAATTAAATAATAATTAATCCCTAATTAATAATTAGATAATAATTATCTTTAATTAATTTACTAATTATAATTACCTTAATTGATTTATACTTAAGTATTAATTACTTTTTTAAACTAATGATTAAGTACTAATTGCCTTAATTAATTAATTAATCATTAATTAGATAAGTAATTAAATAAACAATAATTACCTTTTTAATTACTTATTATATGTTAGAAAACACTTTTCTAAAAGATCTTAGGTGAAACACTTTAGATTTACAAAACTAGTCCATTTCACCAACTGCACTTATAGCGACTATCGCTATACGACCCGAAATTTTCACGCCCTGAAATTTTGTTCCTATGTCTTTTAAAATTTAACTTTTGAAAACTTTATCAATTTGTAAACATAAAGGCATGTTTTTAAAACATTTTAAATTTAAACGAAAGTTCAAAGCTTTTTAAACAAAGGATAACATGTCGTTTAAACCAGTGAGGTGCTAAATTTCTTGGCCTACAAAGATGTATTCATGTTCACTACGTATATGATTGCCTCACAATCACATCATTACAGACATAAGTAAGATTACATTTTAATAATTAACTTTGATTGACTTTTGATTCCAAGTTTATACAACATGCATACAAACAAACTTATATATAGCCAAATCAATATCATTTCCAAGTATACTTATGCATGACCAATTCAATCATAATTACTCAAAAAAGCATCATATTTACTAACAAATATAAATCATTTATAAAGCTAATAACTTGAAATAAATGAGTGAACTTTACTCACCAAAAATTGCCAAAATAACCCAAACTAAAGCTATAACTTGTATGCGACCTAGACCTTCGCCTTGCCTTTGGAAAAAACGATATATTCGGTGACTTAGGGGTGTAAAAGGATTCGGCCCAGGAGGGTTTTTGTGCTTGGCCTTGGTGGGTGAAAGTGATGAGGGCTTGTGCTTATACGGTGGAGTAAAAGAATTTTAGAGAAAAGGCTTAAAGCAAGGTGTTAAACGTTTTAAAAGTGGAAAACTTAAAATTTTAAACTTATTTAGAAATGCTGAGGAAGCCATGAAAGTCACTTAAAAGTTTGGAAGAATCTTTATGAAGTAGGAATGAATTAAAAATGGGAGAAATGTTTGGAAATTGTTTTATGTACTAAGTGAATAAGTTAAATTCTCAAATTACCCAAAGTACATACCTCCACCACATAATTGCCACATCACAAAGCATGTCTCCCCCTTAATACTTTCGAAAATTATTGTCTCCCCCTTTTTCTTATTGCTACAACATGCATAATCACTTGTGTACTTAATGTTTTACAAGGTGTCTTTCATGTTTTACACTTTAATTATATTTTCCAAAATTTGAATAAATGTCACTTCTTGTCTTTACACTTAAGTATATATACATATGTATATATCATGATATACATATACTAACTTATTTGTAAATTTATGTTATATACACACACATAGAATAGTGTTACATCATTTCCGATGACTTTTATTTGATGAAAAGCCGGAAAATGATTTTCGGTCACATTTTCTATTTTGTTTTGAACTAATTGTTTTTGTGAACACATTTGAAATCTATTTTACCATCATTTATTATTATTTAAAAGTAGCTTATTTTGAGTTATAAAATCCATTAGTTGATTATTAAAAGTATATTTAAATATTCAAATTTAAAGTGATTAAATACTAGGTTGTTACAATATCATGCTGCACTACATGCTAAAGCAAATCGCGAGGTAACAGTGTATGTTATGGTGGTTGTACCCACTGTCTAAGGCCGAAGGCTCCGTCGTTACATATAGTATCTTTGAGATGCTTGTTGAATAGGAAATGATAATGTTCTATGACTATTATTCAGGATTTGGTTTAGTCATGCTCGTCCAGTATGAGCATTACTGCTATTGAATCTTATGGGTAGTATTTTTCTAAAACATGGGTTGGGCAAATAGGAAATCAGGAAACATTGAAATGAATACCTATTGAATAAGTTTCATAATTTGATTATAAGACATTCGGTTAAAAAGTATATTTAATAAAGGATGTTTATTAGAGGAAAGTTAAAATGGTAGAAACAATTTTATAAAAGAAATGATTTTGTAAAATGGATTTATAAGAATGGGTCTTTAGAATAAAAAGATTTAAGTAACTTTAGTACTTAAATCCCAGTGCTTTTGAAAATGGTTTTCAAGGTTTTGAAAAGTAATAACAGTATTATTTGGAAGTATTTTTGTTAAGAAAAGAGAAATTTTTGGGTATGAAAATTTTGAGTAAGAAGTATTTTCTTTGGATTATTTCGAGTAACGAGTTTCGTTTTTTTATATCAATCTGAATAATTTTCTAAGTGACAATATGATGTTTGCTTAGGTGAATGTTCTAGTGCATTTAGTAAATTATTCTCTTTACCATTATACGATCGAAATAAGTTCAAATCCGAACGAACCCAAAGCAAGTTGGTAATAAATATCTTGTTGAAAATTTGTAAACTATTATTTCAAAAAAGGAGTCTTGGAATAAAAGAAGTATTTTTATTTTCAAGTGGCCCAAAAATAATTTAAAATGGGAAAGAGATACGTTCGGATGGTAAACACTTCTCTTGAGTATTCCCTTCTAGGTAAGGGAATGTATGATACTGTTTGGTAGTACCCAATTCCTTAGATTATTTTACGGTTACTCAAGCTATATATATATATTCTATGAATAAAATATACAATATTATTTCAAAAGATTTTTGAAATAAAACCTGGATATTTGAATCCTAAGTTTTCAGGGTGTAAAGGTATCTTGATTTAAAATGGTTAATAAATGAAGTTTTAAAATTGAATTAATTTAATAAGAAGGTTTAACAAATTTGGTTTCAATAAATAGTGTCTTTTGAATTTTAACACTTAGGAGGTTATATAGTATTTAATGTTGTTGCACGAGCTAACAAACACCTTTACTTTAAAGGTGTCCAAGAAAATGTAGACTCTAGGGTAGAGTTTGGGTACCAGCATCCTAATATACTTAACTACTTACCAGACCAAATCGGTAAAGAGGTTGAATTGGTCGAATCGGTTTTAAAGACCCAAAATTATTTTGTTCCTACATATGAAAAGCTAAAGTTAATATAATTAAAAAAATAGGTGTTTTACACACACACACACACTCTTAAGATGTTGGAAAGTATTATCCAAGTTAATAATTTTTATGATTTTATGAAAGGTTTCATAAATAGGTTGTATCATTTAAAAATGTTTAAACCTAAATGAGAGGGTAAGAAGGTAAATGGACCAATAATATAAGTGCGTAAGTTGAACGTAGATCATTTCTCGTTTTCATGTAGTTTGATCTAAGATTCGAGTACATGACTTTGAGATGTTTCTCTCCATTCCAAATAAGGATCTACCACTCGATTCTCATCAGCGAACATTTGTTAAGGGTTCTGGATAGGGGACCAAAGTTTTCTATCATAGTATATGGCTATGTAAGAAGAATAGAGGTTTCTAGTCAAGATTCCTGACCGAAGTCCGCATTAGGGAATTGGGTGAGCGATACTAGTTCCAGAATAAAGTTATGTATTTCAATAGTGATCGAATAATATTTTTCATATTCCATGATCTATGAACATCTTGCGACTTATGAATAGTATTGGGTGTTTACGTGGTGAAATTTCCAAGACGAAATTCTTTTAAGGTGAGAAGAATGTAATAACCTAGAATTTTACCACTTTGATGGATGAATATTTAATTAATGTCAAATATTAAATTAATGGTTTTAATAAAAATAACAGTCCTTTTTAATTTGTAAATGATAGAAAATTCCTTTTGAATTTAGTTTACAAAAATAATTAGTTGAAAAGAAATTAGAAAATGTGACCGAAAAGCTTTTTGAAAATTTTCAGTTTTTCACCATTAAAAAATTGTTTAAAATGTTGTAAACACCTTAATTAACGTATTTACACATTTTAAATAACATAAACATGGATTAGTGAATAAAATAAAGATTAGTAACATAAGTGTACTTATATAAGAAAGTGATGTGACAATTTTCAAGTTTAAAAATTAAATAAAAAGAAAAATCATGACATGTCCTTATCATCTTACACCATAGTACAAGACATGCATTATATGTTGGATGAAATGGTTTCACCATTGGGCCAACATGTAAAAGAGGAGAGGAGGAGATGGTGAGGTGATGTGGCAACAAGTTAGTGGAGGGTATGGTACAAAAGGGTAACTTTGTAAGTTTATAACCTCATTTTATATTAAACTAATTCAACTTTTCTATCTCCCCTCCACCATTTCATTTTCTACTTTTTTTTAACATTTCTACGTCTTCTTTTAAGTTTTAAAAACCTTTAATGGCTTCCATTTTTAATTCCAAAGTTAGAAATCATAACTTTTTCCTTTAAATCATTTTAAAACTGGTTTTAAACACTTGCTCTTCTTCTTACAACCTCTTCTTCTTCAAAAAAACACTCAACTCACCTCTACACACCATGGCCATGCTCAAGCACTCTAGGCCAAGCCCAAGACACCATGGTCGAGCTCACTTTGCTTTGTCAAGGTCCAAAAATTGAGTTTTGGTTTTGAAAATGCAAGATGTAGAGTTTATTTCAAAGTTTTAAAAAGATTTGGTTTGCTTTCATAATTTTGGTGAGTAAAAACTCACATTCTCTTGTAAAAATTACATCTTTAAGTCACGTTAGCATTAGTATGTGATATTGCTTGGTTATTGGTTACTTACATGCTTGTATGTGATTTTATATGTGTTTGTGCTTGGAAATTGCCTTAGACTTGATAAATAAGTCTAAATGTGTTATGGATGTAATAAAGTTTGAATTTTTAGATTATTTGTGGTTATTGTTGAGTTGTATGTTCTATGGACAAGCATATGTAATAATATGCTAAGAAAAGTTAGCACCTTTGTATGGTTAAGCGATAAAGGAACCTTGTGTGAAAAATATAGTTTTAGTTTTTAAAAACAAAAAAAAATTCAAAGCTCTAAATTTGTTTACTTTTAAAATCACTTACTTTATGATTATAAAAAGTTAGCGAGCTTCCAAAAGTAATAAGTTTTCAAAGGAAGCTAAGAAACAATTTTGCATGTCATGACATCCAAAGCGAAAGTTGCTATAGGTGTAGTTTTGCTAAAAGTCCACTTTTTGCAAATTAATTTTTTTTATTTAAAACACTTTGGAAATGTTTTACAGAACTTAATTGATAATAATTAAGAAGTTAATTAAGGATTTATTAATTAATTATTAATTATTTAAGTTTGGCGAATAATAGATAATTAAGTATTAAATAAGGATTATTAGTTATAATTAAGTGGAGATTAATTATTAATTAAATATCTTTTAAAAGTGAGATTAGTTTTAATTAAATATTGATTAATTAAGATTAATTTTTAATTAAGTATAATTAAGTATACATTTATTTTTAATTAACTATTAATTAAGTGTAGAGTTGATTATTAATTAATTTATTATTAAGTGTTTAATTGTCCTAATTAAAATGTAATTAAAGGTATTAATTTACTAATATATTATTTATTATAGGTTAAATATTTTTTAATTAATAATTAAGTTAAGACTTAATTAAGATTTAATTATGATTTAATAAAGGGTTTAACTTGCAATTAAGGATTTTAAAAGGAGTTTAAGTTTTTAATTACTTTGCTTTTCGAAGATCAATTTGTTTAAAAGCAACTTTCTTTCCAAAGAATAGTTCTGAGCACAAGGGATTTGATTTTTGATACTATCAAGTAACCATATAAATGTGAATAGTTTATACTGAACTTTGACATCGATTTAGCAGAATAATTTTCCGTTTTGCTATATTGTTTTATTATATGGACATCTGTTAGCAGAATAAATCCCCGTTCTGCTATAATTGAACTCAATAGATTGTTTAGACATCTGTTTAGCAGGACCAAAACCACCATCCTGCTATTATGTTGTTTGGATATGTACCTGCCAGTTGGTTTATATTAACATGTTATCCACTGATTTGGCTATGGATTTTATTTACATATATGTTGGCTTATTTAAATAACTGTTATGTGACTTAGAAGCAAAATTTAAATAAATGGTAACTTGATTTAGTGCCATTGTGGTCACTTAGCCTCTTTCTAAATTTGTAAAAGTTATGGTTTTAAATTAACTTCAATTCTATATCAATTTAAGGTTAAGTGCTTGTAAAAGATTTAATAAGTTATCAAATTATTTTAATAAAGGCATCTTTAAATAATAATTTGTTTATAAAAGGGATTTTACTTCTTATAAATGATTTTTAAAAAGGATTTTCATAAAAGGTTTTTATGAAGGAGTTATAAAGGAAGATTTATAAAAGAGTTCCATAAATAGAAAGGGTTTTTATAAATCATTTCAGAGATTTGTAAAAGAGGTTTATAAACTTATCTTGGAGATTGTAAAAGTGTTTTGTAAATTGATTTTTGAGATTTGTGGAAGGTATTTGAGATAAAGAATGGGCTTTTAATAAGGAATTTTTATAAAGGATCAGTGGGTTGGTTTTATAGTAAGTAATGATTTTAAAATGGAACTTGTATGGCTCATTTAATATGAAATTTGAAAAGGGGAAAACCTTTTTTAATTTTTGTTAATATACTTATATCGTTGTGATAAGTATATGGATATACATTCTAAGTATTGAAAGTATAATGTTTTGATAATATATTTATCCCATTTGGATAACCATATAAACTTTTTCCAAATATTTGAAAAAGTATATACTGTTTGTGAAAATATCCTATGTAAAGGTTTTTTGAATCAAGTATTCATAAAGTGGCTTTAATTAATAAAGATTAATTAAAAGAGGCTTAATGAATCCCATATGGAATTAAATCAATGATTGATTGTTAGTTATTTGATAGTTAAACAGCTGACTACGGAATCATGGCCAAAAATATAGCTTTGAAAATATCTAGGAGAAACACGTGAGTTATATGGCAGAGTCATCTTCGACGATTCTGTACTGTGTGTATGGATCTCGTTTTGTTCTCTTCTGACAAGTGATGGGGAGATCCATCCACTTAAACGATTAAGGGTGATCTCCACTTCTATGTATTGTCTGATTATTTCCAAAAGAACCGAGGTTGAGTTTACTAGAAACTGTCAAATGTTGGTTCGTAGAGACCGTGATCGGATAAGTATAAATTATCTAAAAACCACTTTAACCCAACTCAAGCGTTCGAATTAGAAGTATCTTATAGATAATGAAATCAAAGATGGAGTCCTTTGAAGTGCAAAAGCTACTTGTTACTAATCCAGAGGGTGATTCCAAATTGGATGTAATAGAAGTAGTGTCTTCGGTTCGTTCATATCTTGAACAACTCATATGGATGAATGCTAGCACTACATTACTGTCTAGATGGTAGTGTTAGCATTCCATGTGGGATTTCTATTCAAAAATTCAAAATGTAGCCTTTAGCCTCATCAACCGAGAATGACTAAAACATGGGATGTACAGCAGTGCTAAGTGGGCCACTCCCATTAGGGTGTATCATCACCTTTCTAGATATGGATTCATTTTATGGATTGGTTGTGCATGAACACTCTTGGTAAAGGTTGGAACGCAACTGGGGTGATGATATATTTGGTACTATCTAGAAAGGGGTAGGTCGGTTCTGTGAGAAGGGGTGCAAGACGTTCTTGTTGATTTAATACATTTCTCTAAAGGCGTATTATGATGGACAGTACCCAAGTAGCCTTGTCATTGATGGAATCCATTTTCCAATACGTTCATTTATGATTTTAGTTGTAAACCTATTATGCTGGTATTTAATTAATATAACAATTTTGGCTATGATTAATATGTATTTGTGTCTTACACATTTTTATAATATATCAAAGGATTTGTTATAAAAGTGTTTTGGTTATCGTAATGTAAAAACCGGTCCATGTTTATGTGCAGCGTGGTCTTACAAGATACCTTTATTTTGAAAGGTTTCTTTTATAACTTTGAAATTCAATTGAGGCGTGTTTCTCACGTTCGTTTACCAGATTGATCCTAGCGTTGTTTTCTTATAATGCTCGAGTCAGACCGAGCATATTTTAGATATAGATTTAGATGCTTTGGTGCTTTAGGAAACGAGCTGGATGCCTTAAAGACGGACTCACGTATATTTATTTCCACTGCATCTGTTAGTAATTTAGTAGTCGGCATTTATGAGGACAGGTTGATATAACTGTCCAGGCTGATGGCTAGTTACTGTACTCCGATTGATGTATATATATTACAGTTTTCTCTTCTTTGTAAAGACCTGTTTCATATTATTTGTTATTCGACATGCTATGAGATTCCATTCCATCGTTTTCTTTTTCTCCCTAGATGTAACGATCCAAAATTTAGCTAATTTAATTATAGACAATTGAATAAAATTTAAATAATAATCATATGAGTTTATAAATTTAAAAATAATTTTTAAGATATAAATAATAATGATAAAATTATTTTTGAAATGCGTCTACAAAAATACTTATTTCAAAAGGAATTAAGAAATGTGATATGTGATCAGAAAAAAATGATATGCTACAATTTAGATTCTTAGTAATCTGACTCACAGATATATCAGATTAAATGATATGTTTAGAAAATATAAAACTAAACTTAATGGTAACTTTTAATTCACCCTCATTTTTCCAGTTCCTTGAACAAATGCTTGTGATCCATCAGCTAACGTAACAGTATGAGTTGACTGGTTATATTGTATATCTGAAATTAAATTGGTATTACCTGTCATATGATCAGTTTCTCCAGAGTCTATGATCCATTTTGATTGACTTGTAGAATTGGCAATAGTTGAAACTGATGATGTTGCTCCCTGATTTGTTGACTCCTTCTTCAATGATTCTTGGAATTTTGATACACTGATTATAATCTTCTGCTGACACGAGAACAGATTTCATATTCTTATTCAACTGTGAATTCTTGTATTGAAGTTTCCTACACTCAAATTTCATATGTCCTAGATTCTTACAATATGTACAGAATTTTCCTTGATTTGAAGATCTAAACTCTGGAACATTTGGTCTTGGTGAATTAATTTCAAACTGATTTTTCTGATTTTGGTTTCCCTACACATAACCTCTATTGTTACTAATTAAAGCACTCTCTACTTTAGTGCTTGATACTTGTACATGAGCAATGTCAGATCTAAGAATTCTGCTGAATACTTCCTGTAAAGAGGGAATATCTGAACCATGTAAGATCTAAGACTTAGCAGATTCAAATTCTGATGGTAAACCAGCCAAGAAACTCATACTTGCCATTTGTTCTCATTGTTGCCGCTGAACCTTAACATCTGGACTGATTGGAAGAAGCATGTTGAATTCCTCATATGTTTTTTTTGAAGTTCATAAAATAACTCATAAAAGTTTGTTCTTGTTTCTCTGCACGATAGAATGATTTGCACACCTCATACACTCTTGTTAGATTTCCCTTTCCAGAATATAAGAATACTAAATATTCCATCAACTTTTTAACAAACTCGCAATGATTGACCAGACCAATTACCCCACTATCAATTGAATTTCTGATCTGTAGGAATAATCGAGCATTAGATCTGAGCCACATCAAGTCTTTCTCATCCTTTGAATCTGCCATGGGTGGATCTACGAAGATATAATCGAATCGTCTTGCTCCAATTTAAGAAATTCAAATTATTCAACTTATGATCTGTAATTTTGGGCATCAATTGCATCGCATCCATTGCGATCTTATTTTCCCCAATTCTGGCATTACTTTCTGCACCGCGATCTCCCATCCTTACTGATTCGAGCTAGAAAACTTTCGTTAGATTTGAATCTTGAATTTCCAATGCTTTGATACCATGTTATTTCAAATGGATATGAGAAAGTTTGAAGGTGGGAAAAGCTACTTTCTATTATTCAGTTCAATGTGCTTTTATACAAACTAACCAGGCCGAGCAGATTAGGCCTAAATCAATTTATTGTACATGATATGTACATACACATGCCACAACACAACTCAGTATAAAAAGATGAAACAATATGTACACAAAAATGCTAAAGTATAGACTATATACACAATACTCACAACACTCCCCCTCAAGTTGGTGCATACAGATTATCCATGCCCAACTTGCTACATAAGAACTTGACTCTATTTCCATGCAAAGCTTTGTTGAAAAGATCAGCTAGTTGCTCCTCCGACTTCACATAACCAGTACAAACCAATCCCTGTTGTATTTTCTCTCTAATGAAATGGCAATCCACTTCAATGTGTTTTGTTCTTTCATGGAACACTGGATTTGATGCTATATGAAGAGCTGCCTGATTATCACACCACAATCTCATAGGCATATCATATTGCAATCCAATTTCATTCATAAACTGCTTGATCCACATCAATTCATAGACTGTGTTGGCCATTGCTCTATACTCTGACTCAGCACTTGATCGAGAAATCACACCGTGTTTCTTGCTTTTCCATGATACCAGATTGCCATCAATCAACACACAAAACCCTGAGATAGATCTTCTATCCAATTTTGAACCAGCCCAATCAACATCTGGAAATGCCTCAATTTTGCTATGTCTCTGGTTTGTGTATATCATACACTGTCCAACAGTACCTTCAAGTAGCATAATATTTTCTTTAAGGCATTCCAGTGATCAACAGTAGGTGAACTCATAAACCGACTAACAATACTAACTGAATAGGCAATGCCAGGTCTTGTTGCAACTAAGTAATTTAGCTTACCCACTAGTCTTCTATATTTTTCAGGATCTTCAAATAATTCTCCTTCTTTTGTAAAAGATGTATTAACCAACATGGGTGTATTACCAGGCTTAGCACCCGATTTTCCTGTTTCTTTCAACAAATCAAGAACATACTTCCTTTGTGACAAGCATATCCTATCATTACTCCTAAGGACTTCAATGCCTAGAAAGTATTTTAACTCCCCCAAATCTTTTGTATGAAACTGTGAATGAATAAATTCTTTGAGAGCAGAGATTCCTTTTTCATCATTACCAGTGATAATAATATCATCTACATATACTATTAACAAAATTAGTGTACCTCTCACATTCTTGTAAAAGACTGAATGATCTACCTTGCTCTGTGACAAACCAAACTTGTCAACTGCTTGACTGAATTTACCAAACCATGCTCTCGGGCTTTGCTTCAAACCATATAAACTCTTCTTCAGTTTGCATACTTTCCCATGCTCCTCCTGAGAAACAAACCCAGGTGGTTGCTCTATATACACCTCCTCAGCTAGATCTCCATGAAGAAATGCATTTTTGATATCCAGTTGGTGTAATCTCCAGTCATATTGTGCTGCCAAGGATATGCAGATTCTTATTGAAGTCATCTTAGCTACTGGTGAGAATGTTTCAGAATAATTAGTTTCATATGTCTGAGCATATCCTTTTGCAACCAAACGAGCTTTCAGTCTTTCAAGAGATCCATCTGAGTTCATTTTTACTGAAAATACCCATTTGCACCCTATTGCTTTTTTACTTTCTGGTAACTGAACTAAACTCCATGTATCATTCTGATCTAATGCATGTAATTCCTCTAGCATAGCATCACACCATCCTTTCTTTGATAAGGCTTCTTCAACTGTCTCTGGAATGGAGATGGAATCCAGTGTAGAAATGTAGGCATAAGACTTTGGAGACATATTATTATATGTTACAACAGATGAAATAGGGTAAGTACATTTCCTTTTTCCTTTACGCAATGCAATAGGTAAATCAAGATATGATATTTGTACATGAGTATCTTCTGAATCAGAAACAGGTGAAGATGAAGTATTAGTATTCAGTTTCTCATTTCCATTATGATTACTATTCTGTGTAAACACATTAGGATATACCAAAAATTCGTCATCTTCTTCTGATAACTGTTCATCATGAAACTTTTGAATTGGGAAAGTTATTGATGATGATGAATAGAAAGGTTCATTTTCAACAAAGTTAACATCAATAGATACATTATACTTGTTAAGACTAGGACAAAAGCACTTGTATCCTTTTTGAAGTCTTGAACAACCAACAAATGCACATTTCAATGATTTTGGATCTAACTTTGTTAACTGTGGATTGACATCTTTAACAAAACAAGTACATCCAAAGATCCTCGGTTTCACTGGATAAATTGCCTTATTTGGACATAAACTTGATAAGGTATTTTATAATCCAAAACTGTTGAGGGCATCCCATTAATCAAAAAACATGAAGTACTTACTGCCTCTGCCCAAAAGCTTTTTGGAACATTCATTTGGAAAATAAGAGCTCTAGCAGTTTCCAATAAGTGTCCATTTTTCCTCTCAGCTACCCCATTTTGCGCTGCTGTGTCTACACAAGAGGTTTCGTGAATGATGCCATGCTGTGCCATGTATGAGTTAAACTGATTGCTTGTATATTCCTTTGCATTGTCACTCCTCAAGATTTTAATTGATGTATTAAATTGATTTTGTATTTCAGCGCAGAAAGTACAAAATATAGAAAACAACTCTGATCTATTCTTCATTAAAAATAACCAAGTTACACGTGAGTAATCATCAACAAATATAACAAAATATCTATACCCTTGTTTAGACATAACTGCTGATGGACCCCAAATATCAGAATTGTGACAACCCGGAATTTTCAAGCAATATCGATTTAATAATCTGCATTAAAAATTAAATTGATTTGATATATCTTTGTTAATTAAATCTGAATTGATACTTTTGTTTTAATACAAACATTTAATTGGTAAAATTTATCTGTTACAAATTAATTGATTATTTTCTATTTATACATGTATATATTTGTATCCATTGTAAATAGATGAGATTTGTTTTAAAGTTTAACTAATAAATTATGTTTCAAGTACTAATATACATTTTAGTGAATTGGAAATTATGATTTATTGAATATAAGTTTTTTTCAAAGCTAATTAACAAATAAATATGTGTTTTTAAATACATAAGATAGTGCTTAAATAGTTTGAAACTTATTTTAATTTAAGTTTAGATTTAAATTTTATTAACAAAATGATTTGTTTTCTTTTCTTTTTAGTATAGCTTGATAAAAATATGGATTTAAAATTATATATGAGTTTTAATGTAAATTTTTGTCAAGTGGTAGATTAATAAAATATGTAGTTTATAATAAAAAGATAATTTATTTATTTATTTATCATTTCAAATTGATAAATGAGTTACTTTTAAATAATGTTAATAAATAAAAATACATGACTATAAGATATATTGGGAAAAAATATAAAGTAAGTACATTGGCTAAATTTAATAACATAACAACTATAAAATTCATTTAGATTTCAAACAACAAAACATAGAAATAAAACAAAATATACATAAAGCTATAGATTTATAAGTTAAAATACTGTATGTAATAAGTTAAATAAGAAGTTAACATATAGGATAAATTCATAGATTATAAAGCTAAATATAGAACTTCACAAAATAATAATAAGACAACAATGAAACTAGAAACAAATAATTTTCAAGTTTGTAAAATAACATAAGAAAACTTCAGCATATACAAGTTTAGTATAAACAAGGTTGAATATGTGTGCAGGCCAAAATAAATAAAACAAAGTAAAGACAGTAACAAAAACAAATATATATATATATATATATATATATATATATATATATATATATATATATATATATATATATGAAGGCTTGCTAGGGAAGACAGTATTATGCATTCTTAAATAAACAAACAAAAGTAATTAATGTAAAATCTTTCTAGCACAGTACACGGCATATCAGCCTCCAACCTAATAAAATATCTCTGTTTCAAAATCTGTACAAACAAGATTTTTATGCTATATTGTACAAGTATTGTCATAGTAGTATGAAACATAATAATATACACTGTATGTATAATCAACCTGTCTGCATATGCCCTGTAAACTTGTTTATAAATCAGCTTCGCCTGATTCAGTTCGAACTAAGTAAAAACTAAAATAAACTTCATTAAAAACCTAAACAAACATCCAACAACAACTTAGCAAACTAGGGGATCAAACAGAGGAGATTTTCAGTTGCTTCAGTTTTCAAATTTAAGGACCTGCTCGAATTTGTAGCCTCTGTTCTTTCACAAATGCAGGTGAGTAACTCCACCTTTAAAAGGAATTTAAAGTATAAATTAGTTTGAATGTTATTGATGTAATCAATATTGTATTGTAAAGTATGGTTGCGTATATATATTCTTGAATTCCTGAAGTATGATGTATGCAGGCATTTGAACCTTTGAAATTTCTCTGTTTCCAGTTTTGTTCATTTAAATTCAAAATCTTAAACCAAATCTTTGTTTAGCCTTAAGATTTAAACGAAATCTGTAAGTTTCATTTCAAACCCTAGTTTAGGATTTTACTTAAATCAAAGTAATAAATATATGACTCTGGAAAACGAAAAAAAAAAGAACTGAGCATCTCAATAATAGCAAAAATTCGAACATCTTGATTCATAAATTCAGGTACATGGATCGAATCGTTGAACCAAACTATGATTTTTAAAATGAATATGGTGATTTTTAGTGGAGGGAGTGAGGTGCAGTTCGAGTTCGTCCATTTTGGGCATTTTGAGTCGTCGTGGACGATCGCGTTGATCGGGGAGGTCGAGACTGGAACTGGAGATGTGGGGGTGATCGTGGGGTCTGGGAAAATTGTTCGGCAGTTGACCTAAACCTTGTGGTGGCGGCGGGAGACGTTCAAACGCTGGTGACCTAGTTTTAAGGTAACGTGATTCTTTTCCTCGTTCATCACCGTTGATGGATCGAGTATCACGCCGTTTTGACGGAAGGTAAAGGGGAGGTGGACGAGGCTACGGCAGGAGTTTCACTTGTTCCGGTGGTTGCTGTGGCGAGCTCGAAGCTTTTC
Organism: Allium cepa; assembly: GCA_030765085.1. Lineage (NCBI taxonomy): Eukaryota > Viridiplantae > Streptophyta > Magnoliopsida > Asparagales > Amaryllidaceae > Allium > Allium cepa. Next base: position 628,286,636 of record CM060932.1, on the reverse strand, counting down.
CAGGTTGTGTTCTGGTTCTTGTGTTGAGCTCGAATGCTCAATTCTGCTTTGTTGTTTTTTTTCATCGTTTTGATGATGGGAAGTGAAGGTATAAGTCACTGTCGACCTATCGGAGGCAGTGTCGGTGATCAGAGCATCACCATGGAGTGGTGCACGTGCACGCGACATCATCAGTATCAGGTGGTGTTGAATTGGGAATAAGTGGGTTCAGGAAGAGTGAACTCGGGTATTTGTTCGAAGACATTGGGGTTGGTCTCGAAGTATCAGGGAAGAGTCTGGGTTTTTTTTCTCTATTCGTTTTCGCGCGCATGAGGGGAGACTCGAAGCAAGTGGTTGTTTTTCTCGGGAACTTCGTGTGTTTACTCGAAGTAAACGAGGGGCGCTCGGGTTGTAGTTATCCAGGTTTTTAAAACCTGTAACAGTTTATCAGATTTTGAAATTTTTGTTTTAAATTTGAATCAAAGTTAAAACTAGTTCTAACTCAAGGTTAAATAGTGAATTTAAGTTAATTTTGGAATAGAGTTGGAAATAATAAAGTTACATAATTTAAATTATTTAAATAACTTAAAAGTGTTTAATAATTAAAGTATTTTCAAACTAGAGTTGAGTTCAAATGAAAATTTAAACTATTAAGGAAAGATAGAAACAAGTTAACTCCAAAATTGAAATCAGGACTTAGATATGAAATTCTAGATTTGAAACTAAATTAAAGTTTTATGATTTAGATTGATTCAAATAAGTTTTAATGCTATTAAATATGTAAGTTTAAAGGGGTTTTGGAAAAAAATTAGTTTCAAAACTTTATTAAGGATAAATTGGGATTTATTAGAAAGTAAATTGAAATAAATGTTTAAACATATTCGAAGTGAAAATTTAATCAATAATAAGACAGTTTACTTTAAGTAATGAAGACTCAGAATTTATATTCATTAACCTTTAAGTTAATTAAGTATGAATAATTAATGATTGATATTATTTAAATTAGTAATTATAAATTTAAATGTATTAATCAAAGTTTTAAATAATGAATTAATTAACTAATAGGTGATTAAGAACCATAGATTAGATTTTTATTTAAATTAATAAATTTTGTACTTAATCAAACTTATAATTAATAATGATTAATATAAGTTAATTATTTTAGAAAACTAATAATTAAATAAGTGTTAATGAAGATCATTAACTAGATTAATTTATAATTAACTAATGTGATTGATTTTTATAAATTAATTGGATTAATTAATTCAATAATAATCATTGTAATAGTTTAATTGTAATTATTTATTTGGAAAGTAATTAAGAAATTAATTACTTATTAATTGTGTAAATTGATTTAATTTGAGTTAATTAATTTAGTTTAATTAACTGATATTTTGGAAGTAAATTACTTAGTGAAGTAATTGATGAAATCATTGGATGATGGGAAATGGAAGTAATTGGAATATAATTACTTGAAATTAATCAAGGGATTAATTAAGCTTGTTACTGAGAAGTAATTAATTAAGAACGATTAATTACTGTATGTTATTAATCAAGAGGGTTAATATTTGTGATTTGAAGATTTGTATTCTTAATATAATTAATAAGAAATGAAAATGTAATTAGAAATCATTAAATAATATAATTAATGATGGGATTAGAGATTGATTTATTTGAGAATAATACATCAACAAGATAACTAAACGGTAATAAATCTATATAGATGAAATTAATTAATGGATTTATTCAAGTTTAATTTCTGTAAATAAATTAAGGAAACTACTGGAATGCAGCAAAGGATATTTAAATCAAGATGATTAATTGGAATATAGAAGCAATTGATGATAAGATTTAAATTAAGTTAATTAATTTTAATTAATTTAAGAAATCATTTGATGATTTGGTATGTGTAATTACTTAGTGTAATTAATGGGGTATAATTACTTAAGGGAGTAATTAGATGAAAATTACTTGATGAAATTAATACAAGATGATTTGTAAGTGAAGTAAAGCATTTTCTTTTGTAATTAATCAAAGGATTAATTTATGGAATTAATCATGGGATGTTTAATAAGTAATTAAGGGTAGTTAATTACTGTTTTGTTATTAATCAAGGGTGATTAATAATTGTGTTTAAATAAAGATTAATCACTTAATGTAATTAATTTAAATAAGCAATTTAATATAAGTTGGAGGTCATTAATTAATATAATTAATGATGTAATTAAGAATTGTTAATTAAGGAATAACTAATAGGAAGTAATTAAATGTTAACTGCTATGAATGATTTAGAATAACTCATTTGAGAAATTAATTAAAGACTAAATTATTTCTTATAATTAGAGAATGGTTAATTAATTTGATTTATAATTAATTAATGGTTGTGAGAGCAGGATTTATGGAATGAATGATTAATTTAATTTATTTTAAACTAATTAAAGATGGAAGTAGTTAATTTAATTCATTTTAAATTAATTATAGATTGTGATTCATAAATCATTGCTTATGGATGATATTGATATTTCATGGTTGGATTGTGATCTCAGTTATGAGATGATAATATCTATGTGATATGGATGTATGGTTTAAGTACGATAATATTTAATTATCTATTTGGATGATGATATTAGTTATTTGTTTATGATGATAATGTGATTATCTATTATGAGATGTGAATTATCTATCTGTGTATATTAATGATATTTAATTGACTGTTAAGACTAAATAGACAACTTGATCTTAAAAGACACGTTTTGGATTTCGATGAGACCGGGATCGGTTTTCCTTATTTGGAACATCCGAAAACCACATCGATTCCAAATTAACGATAGGTCGTGAATCTGAAGTGAAGATGAAGATTCAGAATGCAAGGGTTATCGACGTTAACTCTGAGGGTGATTCCAAAACGAGTGTAACGAGATGATGCCTTCGGTTTCGTTCGAACCCGGAACGAACTTGTATGGATTGAATGCTTTCAATACATCGTAAGGTGGGCGATGAGCATTCTAAGAGATATGTTCTATAAAGGTTGCGACTCCCCACCTCTATACCCACGCTAGCCAAGAACACTACGGTAAAATGCTGTCAACTAGCACGGAGAATAAGGCTGTTGAGGAGCGACCATCCGTGTAATTGCTTTGCGCGAGCACCGATATGTCAGATAGTATAACATGCATTTTATCTCAAGAGGAAATCCGACATACCGATACAAACACAAAGCTACTACACAGTGGCTATAATAATCTTCGGAAACAAATATAGAAATAAGCATAACACAAATCAGTCACAGATAATTCATACCACAAAGGCGGAAGAAGATATGAATATATAACTAACACATGAAGATATGAATATATAACTAACACATTAAAGTGACAAAAGAATAGCAACGCGTGCCATACAAAAATATACAACTATGAGTCCATATCTAAAGTGTATACAACAAAGTAAACTACTAATCTAAGTAGTTAGCCAAAAGTCAGGATGATAGCCCCAGAAGAGAAGTCAAGCAGAAGCACCTGTAACATCTCGGTCTAACCCGAGTATTATTTAATAAGAAAATAATAAACGGATCAGTCTAGCTATAAATATCAGATAACATGATATAGAATAAAAGATATGACATAAACATATAATATCCATAATGGCATACTACTATAAGTATGCAATTGAAACTCAACATGAGATTAATCAATATCACAAAAATCTTCACAAGGATCCAAAAAGGGTTTCATACCCAAAACTTGTATTCACAACAAGTCAATGACACACGAATTCACCAATGCACAAAAATTGACAAATCATATCAATGAAAATCACTAAAATTGGTGAAGCATAAATTCCAGAATTCAACACACGAAATCCAGAAATCACAAAAAGGAGGGGAGGCCTATCACACGAACGGGAGCATTAAAACTCACCAACATATGTATCACACGAACGAGAAGCTATCTCATGGTAGCTAGCCATTAATTTTTGACACACGAATGGCCCGAAGACCATGGGTAGCTACCCCACATGTGTGAGTCGAAATCACACCGAAACAAAGAGACATCGCACAATTGCTAGTCTAAATCTTAAAATGATCGTCATGATCAAAGAGAAGTGTCAATTACAGTAAGCTAGTAAATATATGAGCTTAGCTTCATGTCCCATAACCACTAGCTTAACTTAAATATTTACGAACAAATTGTAGATCTCCACTAGCAAATTGTCACAAGAGATTCAATCGAACAAGTCCAAGAATTAACCAACGAAGTAAACGCAAGCGTTTCATACCACTCGTTTTACTAAGTCGTTTAATTAGATTTCTCATACGAGTGAGGTAAAGGCTTGTATATACTAATAGATTGGAAAACGGTTTAAGAAAACGAGCTTTGTAATAAAATAGTGTTGAAATCATTTGAAGAAAGAGTTTTGATATTTACTACTAGTATAGAAAACCTTTATATTTTTAAAGTGACAAATCACAAAGAAGATTGTAGGAACAATCAATCACTAAAATTCACATTCGAAGACGTGAATGAAAATCCAAAGAAATCGATACCGAATCCATCAAAACGGATATTCCAAAAAATTCCCGAAGAAAAGAAGTCACCAAAGTTAATAACAAATGATAACAACAAATAGGGAAATAACACGAATCGATTAAATTTGGAAACCACGCAAAATAGGCGAAATAGGCAAAACAGCAACAGGTCGGTCGGCCGGCTATAGAGTTCGGTCGACCGGACCCTGTTCTGAAAAATCCTCGGGAAGCAGGTTGGTCGACTGAGCTCTGTAGTTGGTCGATCAGACCTGAGACAAAGAAGTGCTATGCACTTTTAGTAGCAGGTCGGTCGACTGGCTACAGGGCTCGGTCGGCCGAACTGCAAATTTCTGCAGTTCCTGCCCTTTTTCAATGAAGTGCAAATTCGTCCAAAACGTGACCGTTCGAGCAATGGACCTAAGGAGCCTTAGCCAATTGATACCCCAGCTCCATTAGCTCTCCGATCCACCACCAAAAACATGTTCAAACATCAAAGTTATGATTTTTAAAGAATTGAACCCCAAAACACCAAAAATTGGAATATTCACCAAATCAATCCAAACCAAAAGCAAATGCACACGAATAAGTGTTAGGAATTCTTACCTAACAATCGAAGATAGTTATAGACTAAGAGGTGAGATAAAAATCTCACCTTTGAACCCAAACGATTGAAAAAGAAGCTTGGAAGCAAAGGAGAATCAACCACTCTTCAAATCCAAATCAAGAAGCTTGATTCTAAGCTTTAAAAGAAGAACATTCCCAAAGTTAGGTTTAGGAATTTCTGAAATTGATAAGAGAATCAGTTGGAGAAGAAGAAGAGAAGCTTACCAATGGGTTCTTCTATTAGTTTGGAGCTAGAGTTTGATTTGCAAAAGAAAACTAGGGCTTGGAGTTTTAATTTCCTCTTCCACTCTCCATTAATATAAAAGCTTGAGTATTAGGAAATGAGGAATGAAGTAATGAAGAGGAGAAGGGGTTGGGATTGAATACATAAGTGGGGTTATTGGGCTCAGCCCAAACCAAAGCCCTAAGTAAAAAGTAGCAAAAATCAACTTACTCCAAACATATCGAAGCTTATACTCAAAAAGGTCGCAAACGGTATTTTAAACTCAATGGGAGTGGTCCCGAGTCCTAATTCGACCGTATGCAAAAAGTAGCTTTTCGGACTAAATTACGAGTATCGATAAAATATTTAAATAAAATATTTAAATATAAAAATCGATAAATATGCGGATTGTTACAAATGTAATCGTAACCTCAAGCCTCATTAACCGGGAAAGGCTAAAACAGGGGAGGTGCAGCAAGGTTAGGTGGGTCATGCCCAAGCAGGACAAGGACATTCCTCTGTCTAGATGTCCCTTTTTATTCGGTTGTGTGGGCAGTTGGTCTGCAGCCAACTGCAGGGTTATCTTGTTCGGGACTGTTCAGTAAGGAATGGTTCCGGCCTTGTGTTGCAGGGGGTCGGGAGTGATCTTCGATACGTTGATCTAGGCCACGTACTGTGACGGGCGGTACCCCAGTAGCCTTGCCATTGTATGGAATCCAAAATCCAATAAGTGCCAACGGTTTTGATTGTATTACCCACTTTTGTGGCTAGTAGCTGGAATTTAATAGATGTAACAATTTCGGCTATTTTCTATTTACTTGAAAACCCTAGACCTATTATAATATCACTGGATTTTCTATCAAATGTTTTGGTTAGCCTAAGGTAAAAACTTTTCCATGTTTATGTGTGGGGAGTCTTACGTGATACCTTTCTTTCAAAGGTTTTGAAAATTAAGCAACTTTAACCTGTTACTCACACCAGACCCATGTCTGACACTGAGTTTATTTTCTGTTTTTCATAAACTCTCGGGTACCCAAATTTTTACGGGTAGCCAAGGGATTCAGGTTAGCTTTGACGAATTCTGGAGGAGCAATGGAGAAGGAGGCTTCAGCGTTTGTAAATATAGTGTTCCGCTGTGTTAGTATCTCTGTGTTGTATTATGTATTGAGTTGTATTAACTAGACAGGTGTTTATAACTGTCTAGTATGTGATGTACTATATGTATCACTCTGATTGATGTTACATATTATGTATATACTTATGTGATTAATATAATTTATTCGTTCCGCTGTGAGATTCTGATGTTGTTGTTCTTTCTTCTCTATCTTTTCTATTTTCTCACCCTTTTCTTTCTTAAAAACGATACGTCTTCCTGGGCGTAGGAAGTCGGGTCGTTACAGTGGTATCAAAGCACTAGGTTGAGTGAATACCTAGGCTCTTGAGTGATTTCTTTCTTGAGAGAGCGTATTTGTAATTTTGATATATATATATATATATATTAATTTCTATCTATTTGTTGGGTTACTTGTTCGGATTTTCCAATATAAGTATAAGGGTAGATTAGGTAGTGGTGTGTGTAACACGACTACCTGTGGTTGGAAGTATATCTAATGAGACTGTAGACCTAATACCGTCTCGAGTAAATTCGTGGTGTAAGGATTTCACAAAATCTTTGGAGGAAACCTGTTAAGATTTGGAGTCCATTTTTGTTGTACAAGTTTTGATGAGTAGAATTTGGATTTTTGTCAGTTGAGCAGAAGCTAGAAATATTATTTTGGAACCTCAAGAAGTAGTAGTTGTGTGTTGAGATGCAATAGTGATGGATTGTTTCCGAAGATGTTCCCAAGGATTTTTGGATAAGGAAGTGTGTCTGCATTAGTTTTGAGGATGAGTTCAGCTAAATGTTGTGTTTGGCTTTGAGGCCGAGTTTTTCGAGGAGTTTAGGATGAAGAAATTTTTGGGCATCAGTAGCAGTGTTGCAGCTCAGATTGTTCTGCCGGCACGCGAGGAGGTCATTTGTCAGCAGTTCTTTAGAGGTGAAGTTCAGAGGCCGTTTTGTGAATCCATTTCTTCAATGGATTGGCTAGATAAGCTTAAGCTGTTAAGATTAGTAAGGAGAGAACAGTTTTCTTTGGATATTAGCTTAGGTTGATCGCAAAAGTGACTTGCGATAATTGGGCATTCTCTTGGTTTATCAAAAATCTTTTTCTGGATATCTTTGAAGAGGTCATCGGGTTGCCCTTGCATCCAGAGTTGAGTTTTCATATCGACCAGATTCCACAAGTAGTGCCGATGGTTCAGCCTAGTAGTAGAATGGTTTCTAGAGAAAGGAATTGGTAAAGCGGCTCAGGTTTTGGAGGAACTTATGAGTTATTTTGGATCTGTTGAATCATATTTTTGTAATGTGTTGTCCAGTTTGTGCTTATGTGTATCATTAGCATTTTCATCTACCCCAGATCAGAGTTGTGCAGCGGGAGCAGTTAGAAGTGCATCTGTTTTTTTTTTCTTTTCTGGAAAAGAGAAGTTGTTTTCTATTTATGATAAAGGTTGAGTTCTTGGTTTTGGTTGATTTTGAGAAAATCATTCTACTGGATTGTTTTTGGATTCAGATTGTTTTAGGAGTTATCAGCAAAGGTTGAGCTGATCAGTAAGGATGAAAGCAGCTCTGGATCATCAAAGGAATTTGGTGAATAAGAGACAAAGGAATTTAGATTTCGGAGTCGGAGATTTGATCTTGGATGGATTTTCTCTGATTCAAAGGAGCTCTATAGATTAGGAGTATAGACTGTTTGGATTCTATAGATTAAGTATTCCGGTATTATACTGGGAAACTCTAGGGAGCTCTATCCAGAATTTTGTCTGGATAGTTAGCTTTGTTGATTGAGTAGATTGGTTGTGATGATTGTTAGCATATGATTGATATATGCTTATGATTTAAAATTAAAATCTTAAATAGATTAATAAATTATCTTTGTTTTTAAATTTCAGGGACGAAATTCTTTTAAGGGGGGAGGAATGTGACAACCCGTAATTTTCGAGCAATATCGATTTAATAATCTGCATTAAAAATTAAATTGATTTGATATATCTTTGTTAATCAAATCTGAATTGATACTTTTCTTTTAATACAAACATTTAATTGGTAAAATTTATCTGTTACAAATTAATTGATTGTTTTCTATTTATACATGTATATATTTGTATCCATTGTAAATAGATGAGATTTGTTTTAAAGTTTAACTAATAAATTATGTTTCAAGTACTAATATACATTTTAGTGAATTGGAAATTATGATTTATTGAATATAAGTTTTTTTCAAAGCTAAATAATAAATAAATATGTGTTTTTAAATACATAAGATAATGCTTAAATAGTTTGAAACTTATTTTAATTTAAGTTTAGATTTAAATTTTATTAACAAAATGATTTTTTTCTTTTCTTTTTAGTATAGCTTGATAAAAATATGGATTTAAAATTATATATGAGTTTTAATGTAAATTTTTGTCAAGTGGTACATTAATAAAATATGTAGTTTATAAAAAAAAGATAATTTATTTATTATTTATTTATCATTTCAAATTGATAAATGAGTTACTTTTAAATAATGTTAATAATTAAAAATACAAGACTATAAGATAAATTGGGAAAAATATAAAGTAAGTACATTGGCTAAATTTAATAGCATAACAACTATAAAATTCATTTAGATTTCAAACAACAAAACATAGAAATAAAACAAAATATACATAAAGCTATAGATTTATAAGTTAAAATACTGTATGTAATAAGTTAAATAAGAAGTAAACATATAGGATAAATTCATAGATTATAAATCTAAATATAGAACTTCACAAAATAATAATAAGACAACAATGAAACCAGAAACAAATAGTTTACAAGTTTGTAAACTAACATAAGAAAACTGCAGCATATACAAGTTTAGTATAAACAAGGTTGAATATGTGTGCAGGCCAAAATAAATAAAACAAAGTAAAGACAGTAACAAAAACAAATATATATATATATATATATATATATATGAAGGCTTGCTAGGGAAGACAGTATTATGCATTCTTAAACAAACAAACAAAAGTAATTAATGTAAAATCTTTCTAGCACAGTACACTGCATATCAGCCTCCAACCTAATAAAATATCTCTGTTTCAAAATCTGTACAAACAAGATTTTTATGCTATATTGTACAAGTATTGTCATAGTAGTATGAAACATAATAATATACACTGTATGTATAATCAACCTGTCTGCATATGCCCTGTAAACTTGTTTATAAATCAGCTTCGCCTGATTCAGTTTGAACTAAGTAAAAACTAAAATAAACTTCATTAAAAACCTAAACAAACATCCAACAACAACTTAGCAAACTAGGGGATTAAACAGAGGAGATTTTCAGTTGCTTCAGTTTTCAAATTTAAGGACTTGCTCGAATTTGTAGCCTCTGTTCGTTCACAAATGCAGGTGAGTAACTCCACCTCTAAAAGGAATTTAAAGTATAAATTAGTTTGAATGTTATTGCTGTAATCAATATTGTATTGTAAAGTATGGTTGCATATATATATTCTTGAATTCCTGAAGTATGGTGTATGCAGGCATTTGAACCTTTGTAATTTCTCTGTTTCCAGTTTTGTTCATTTAAATTCAAAATCTTAAACTAAATCTTTGTTTAGCCTTAAGATTTAAATGAAATCTGTAAGTTTCATTTCAAACCCTAGTTTAGGATTTTACTTAAATCAAAGTAATAAATATATGACTCTGGAAACCGAAAAAAGAAAAAAAAAGAACTGAGCATCTAAATAATAGCAAAAATTCGAACATCTTGATTCATAAATTCAGGTACATGGATCGAATCGTTGAACCAAACTATGATTTTTAAAATGAATATGGTGATTTTTAGTGGAGGGAGTGAGGTGCAGTTCGAGTTCGTCCATTTTGGGCATTTTGAGTCGCCGTGGACGATCGCGTTGATCAGGGAGGTCGAGACTGGAACTGGAGATGCAGGGGTGATTGTGGGGTCTGGGAAAATTGTTCGGAGGTTGACCTAAACCTTGTGGTGGCGGCGGGAGACGTTCAAACGCTGGTGACCTAGTTTTAAGGTAACGTGATTCTTTTGCTCGTTCATCACCGTTGATGGATCGAGTGTCACGCCGTTTTGAGGGAGGGTAAAGGGGAGGTGGACGAGGCTACGGCAGGAGTTTCACTTGTTCCGGTGGTTGCTGTGGCGAGTTCGAAGCTTTTCCAGGTTGCGTTCTGGTTCTTGTGTCGAGCTCGAATGCTCGATTCTGCTTTGTTGTTTTTTTCCATTGTTTTGATGATGGGAAGTGAAGGTATAAGTCACTGTCGACCTATCGGAGGCAGTCTCGGTGATCGGAGCATCACCATGGAGTGGTGCACGTGCACGCGACATCATCAGTATCAGGTGATATTGAATTGGGAAGAAGTGGGTTCAGGAAGAGTGAACTCGGGTATTTGTTCGAAGACATTGGGGTTGATCTCGAAGTATCAGGGAAGAGTCTGGTTTTGTTTTTCTCTATTCGTTTTCGCGCGCATGAGGGAAGACTCAAAGCAAGTGGTTGTTTTTCTCGGGAACTTCGTATGTTTACTTGAATTAAACAAGGAGCGCTCGGGTTGTAGTTATCCAGGTTTTTAAAACCTGTAACAGTTTATCAGATTTTGAAATTTTTGTTTTAAATTTGAATCAAAGTTAAAACTAGTTCTGACTCAAGGTTAAATAGTGAATTTAAGTTAGTTTTGGAATAGAGTTGGAAATAATAAAGTTCCATAATTTAAATTATTTAAATAACTTAAAAGTGTTTAATAATTAAAGTATTTTCAAACTAGAGTTGAGTTCAAATGAAAATTTATACTATTAAGGAAAGATAGAAACAAATTAACTCCAAAATTGAAATCAGGACTTAGATATGAAATTCTAGATTTGAAACTAAATTAAAGTTTTATGATTTAGATTGATTCAAATAAGTTTTAACGCTATTAAATATGTAAGTTTAAAGGGGTTTTGGAAAAAAAATTAGTTTTAAAACTTTATTAAGGACAAATTGGGATTTATTTAGAAAGTAAATTGAAATAAATGTTTTTGGAAGTGAAAATTTAATCAATAATAAGACAGTTTACTTTAAGTAATGAAGACTCAGAATTTATATTCATTAACCTTTAAGTTAATTAAGTATGAATAATTAATGATTGATATTATTTAAATTAGTAATTATAAATTTAAATGTATTAATCAAAGTTTTAAATAATGAATTAATTAACTAATAGGTGATTAAGAACCATAGATTAGTTTTTTATTTAAATTAATAAATTTTGTACTTAATCAAACTTATAATTAATAATGATTAATATAAGTTAATTATTTTAGAAAACTAATAATTAAATAAGTGTTAATGAAGATCATTAACTAGATTAATTTATAATTAACTAATGTGATTGATTTTTATAAATTAATTGGATTAATTAATTCAATAATAATCATTGTAATAGTTTAATTGTAATTATTTATTTGGAAAGTAATTAAGAAATTAATTACTTATTAATTGTGTAAATTGATTTAATTTGAGTTAATTAATTTAGTTTAATTAACTGATATTTTGGAAGTAAATTACTTAGTGAAGTAATTGATGAAATCATTGGATGATGGGAAATGGAAGTAATTGGAATATAATTACTTGAAATTAATCAAGGGATTAATTAAGCTTGTTACTGAGAAGTAATTAATTAAGAACGATTAATTACTGTATGTTATTAATCAAGAGGGTTAATATTTGTGATTTGAAGATTTGTATTCTTAGTATAATTAATAACAAATGAAAATGTAATTAGAAATCATTAATTAATATAATTAATGATGGGATTGGAGATTGATTTATTTGAGAATAATAAATCAACAAGATAACTAAACGGTAATAAATCTATATAGATGAAATTAATTAATGGATTTATTCAAGTTTAATTTCTGTAAATAAATTAAGGAAACTACTGGAATGCAACAAAGGATATTTAAATCAAGATGATTAATTGGAATATAGAAGCAATTGATGATAAGATTTAAATTAAGTTAATTAATTTTAATTAATTTAAGAAATCATTTGATGATTTGGTATGTGTAATTACTTAGTGTAATTAATGAGGTATAATTACTTAAGGGATTAATTAGATGAAAATTACTTGATGAAATTAATACAAGATGATTTGTAAGTGAAGTAATTTGGGCATTTTCTTTTGTAATTAATCAAAGGATTAATTTATGGAATTAATCATGGGATGTTTAATAAGTAATTAAGGGTAGTTAATTACTGTTTTGTTATTAATCAAGGGTGATTAATAATTGTGTTTAAATAAAGATTAATCACTTAATGTAATTAATTTAAATAAGCAATTTAATATAAATTGGAGGTCATTAATTAATATAATTAATGATGTAATTAAGAATTGTTAATTAAGGAATAACTAATAGGAAGTAATTAAATGTTAACTGCTATGAATGATTTAGAATAACTCATTTGAGAAATTAATTAAAGACTAAATTATTTCTTATAATTAGAGAATGATTAATTAATTTGATTTATAATTAATTAATAGTTGTGAGAGCAGGATTTATGGAATGAATGATTAATTTAATTTATTTTAAATTAATTAAAGATGGAAGTAGTTAATTTAATTCATTTTAAATTAATTATAGATTGTGATTCATAAATCATTGCTTATGGATGATATTGATATTTCATGGTTGGATTGTGATCTCAGTTATGAGATGATAATATCTATGTGATATGGATGTACGGTTTAAGTACGATAATATTTAATTATCTGTTTAGATGATGATATTAGTTATTTGTTTATGATGATAATGTGATTATCTATTATGAGATGTGAATTATCTATATGTGTATATTAATGATATTTAATTGACTGTTAACACTAAATAGACAACTTGGCCTTAAAAGACACGTTTTGGATTTCGATGAGACCGGGATCGGTTTTCCTTATTTGGAACATCCGAAAACCACATCGATTCCAAATTAACGATAGGTCGTGAATCTGAAGTGAAGATGAAGATTCAGAATGCAAGGGTTATCGTCGTTAACTCTGAGGGTGATTCCAAAACGAGTGTAACGAGATGATGCCTTCGGTTTCGTTCGAACCCGGAACGAACTTGTATGGATTGAATGCTTTCAATACATCGTCAGGTGGGCGATGAGCTTTCTAAGAGATATGTTCTATAAAGGTAATCGTAACCTCAAGCCTCATCAACCGGGAATGGCTAAAACAGGGGAGGTGCAGCAAGGTTAGGTGGGTCATGCCCAAGCAGGACAAGGATATTCCCCTGTCTAGATGTCCCTTTTTATTCGGCTGTGTGGGCAGTTGGTCTGCAGCCAACTGCGGGGTTATCTTGTTCGGGACTGTTCAGTAAGGAATGGTTCCGGCCTTGTGTTGCAGGGGGTCGGGAGTGATCCTCGGTACGTTGATCTAGGCCACGTACTGTGACGGGCGGTACCCCAGTAGCCCTGCCATTGTATGGAATCCAAAATCCAATAAGTGCCAACGGTTTTGATTGTATTACCCACTTTTGTAGCTAGTAGCTGGAATTTAATAGATGTAAGAATTTCGGCTATTTTCTATTTACTTGAAAACCCTAGACCTATTATAATATCACTGGATTTCCTATCAAATGTTTTGGTTAGCGTAAGGTAAAAACTTTTCCATGTTTATGTGTGGGGAGTCTTATGTGATACCTTTCTTTCAAAGGTTTTGAAAATTAAGCAACTTTAGCCTGTTACTCACCCCAGACCCATGTCTGACCCGGAGTTTATTTTCTGTTTTTCATAAACTCTCGGGTACCCAAATTTTTACGGGTAGCCTGGGTATTCAGGTTAGCTTTGACGAATTATGGAGGAGAAATGGAGCAGGAGGCTTCAGCGTTTGTAGATATAGTGTTCCACTGTGTTAGTATCTCTGTGTTGTATTATGTATTGAGTTGTATTAACTAGACATGTGTTTATAACTGTCTAGTATGTGATGTACTATATGTATCACTCTGATTGATGTTACATATTATGTATATACTTATGTGATTAATATAATTTATTCGTTCCGCTGTGAGATTCTGATGTTGTTGTTCCTTCTTCTCTATCTTTTCTATTTTCTCACTCTTTTCTTTCTTAAAAACGATACGTCTTCCTGGGCGTAGGAAGTCGGGTCGTTACAAGAATGTACAACTTCAAAACATGAACTAGATCTTGTATTATCTCTAGGATATAAACTAGTATGATGATGCTTTGCACATTGACAAGACTCACAATGAAATGTAGATAAAGAGCTAAATTGTGGACATAATTTCTTGAACAAAGACAATGAGGGATGGCCTAGCTGACAATGCATTTGAAATGCAGAAGAAGTTATACTTGAGCAGCTTATAGACTTGGATGACACAGAATTAAGCACATATAATCCTCCATATTCTTCACCTCTACAAATAATCTATCTCGTTGTTAGATCCTAAAGCTCACATTGATCAGAAAAAATATGATATGCTACAATTTAGATTCTTAGTAATCTGACTCACAGATATTAGATTAAATGATAAGTTTGGCAAATATAAAACTGAACTTAATGGTAACTTTGAATTCACCCTCGTTTTACCAGTTCCTTGAACAAATGCTTGTGATCCATCAGCTAACGTAACAGCATGAGTTGACTTCTTATATTGTATATCTGAAATTAAATTGGTATTACCTGTCATATGATCAGTTGCTCCAGAATCTATGATCCATTTTGATTGACTTGTAGAATTGGCAATAGTTGAAACTGATGATGTTGCTCCCTGATTTGTTGACTCCTTCTTCAATGATTCTTGGAATTTCATATACTGATTATAATCTTCTGCTGACATGAGAACAAATTTCATATTCTTATTCAACTGTGAATTCTTGTATTTAAGTTTCCTACACTCAAATTTCATATGTCCTAGCTTCTTACAATATGTACAGAATTTTCCTTGATTTGAAGATCTAAACTCTGGAACATTTGGTCTTGGTGAATTAATTTCAAACTGATTTTTCTGATTCTGGTTTCCCTGCACATAACCTCTATTGTTACTAATTAAAGCACTCTCTACTTTAGTGTTTGATACTTGTACATGAGAAATGTCAGATCTAAGAATTCTGCTGAACACTTCCTGTAAAGAGGGAATATCTGAACCAGATAAGATCTGAGACTTATCAGATTCAAATTCTGATGGTAAACCAGCCAAGAAACTCATACTTTCCATTTGTTCTCATTGCTGCCGCTGAACCTTAACATCTGGACTGATTGGAAGAAGCATGTTGAATTCCTCATATGTTTTTTTTGAATTTCATAAAATAACTCATACGAGTTTGTTCTTGTTTCTCTGCATTATAGAATGATTTTCACACCTCATACATTCTTGTTAGATTTCCCTTTCTAGAATATAAAAATTCTAAATATTCCATCAACTCTTTAAAAAACTCGCAATGATTGACCATACCAATTACCTCACTATCAATTGAATTTCCGATCTGTAGGAATAATCGAACATCAGATCTGAGCCACATCAATTCTTTCTCATCCTTTGAATCTGCCATGGGTGGATCTTCAGTTAAATGGCTATCTTTATCTATACTACGATGATATAATCGAATCGTCTTGCTCCAATTTAAGAAATTCAATTTATTCAACTTATGATCTGTAATTTTGGGCATCAATTGCATCGCATCCATTGTGATCTTATTTTCCCTAATTCTGGCATTACTTTCTGCACTGCTATCTCCCATCCTTACTGATTCGAGCTAGAAAACCTTCGTTAGATTTGAATCTTGAATTTCCAATGCTCTGATACCATGTTATTTCAAATGGATATGAGAAATTTTGAAGGAGGGAAAAGCTACTTTCTATTATTCAGTTCAATGTACTTGTATACAAACTAACCAGGCCGAGCATATTAGGCCCAAAATTAATTTATCTGTACATGATATGTACATACACATGCCATAACACAACTCAGTATAAAAAGCTGAAACAATATGTACACATAAATGCTAAAGTATAGACTATATACACAATACTCACAACATGATCAAAAAGTTTTTTAGGGAAAAAATCAAAATTTTCACTACAAAAAGTTGTGTTAAATGTTGTAAAATCCTTAGTTAATAAAATTACACATTATAAATGATTTAAAACATAATGTGAAGTGTAGTGTGTAAGAGTGATAAGAAGGATGTGACCAATTTTCAAAAAAATAAAATAAAGAAAATTTGAAATGAAATAAAAAGTCAAAATAACATAACATAAGAGTACAAAGCATTGGTTTACAAGGTTGATGAATGGGTGTACCAAGGAGGGTGACGTGTAGAACAAGGAAGAGGGGAAGAGTGATGATGTGTTAAAAAAATTAGTGGAGGGTAGAGTGATTAAGCGTATTTTGGTAAATTGTTTTTTAACATTTTATAAAAGCAATTTTCTTTATTTTCTTTTCACTTTATTTCATTCTACTCGTAAAAAAGCTTGAGCTTTAAGTCCATGGCTTCCAAGAAAAATTTGCTAAGTTAAAATCAAAATTTTCACTTCATTTTCCTTTCAAAATTTGTTTAAAAGCTTTCTTACCTTTTTTACTTTCACTTCTCCTTCAAAATCCAAGCTCGCCTCTACCTTAGCCTATAGGCCGACCCCAAAAACCCCCTAATCGAGCCCATATAGTGAACAACTTGCTAAAGTTTGGGTCTTGTCTTGGAGAAAGGCAAGGTCTAGGTCAAAAATCCAAAGTTTGAAAAGTTTCTTAGGTTTTGGTGAGTAAACCCTAATTTTAGTGGGAAGCGCTTGCCTTTACTATGTTATTTTATGACTTATTTTGTATGTTGTGCCAATGGATGAAAACTTCATAATATTGTTGTATTTGGATTGTTACTTTATTTTTCATGTATAAAATTATGAAATGAGTGCTTGAAATGTTTTGATAATGGAAAAGATTTGATCTTTATTGAGTATGAGGGTAATATGGTTATAAGTTGTGTAACATTGACCATATAGTAGTATAAAGTAAGGAAGTTGACATCTTGTTGTGTCAAGGTCTTGAGATCCAAGTTTAAAATCGAATCGCATTTGTTTTAAGTTAAAGAAACTATTTTTCTTTAAAATGGTTTTAACTTGTATTGGTTTCGAAAAACTTCGGTTAGCTAAGGCAACTAAGTAAATTAAAAGAGCTCATTACTTAGGAGCTAGTCCTTAAATTACAACATCTACAGCGATAGTCGTTATGGATGCAATTCGAAAATTTTCGAACTTCAAAGTTATAGTTTCTTTTCATGTTCATTGAAAAACCTTTTCAAACTTGTTTAATAAATATAAAACTAATGTTAAGTTTAATAAAAAATTTATTTCATTAATTAATTATTTTAAATCATTTAATTATGAATAATTATTAATTAATTAATTTAAGTAATTAGAGTTAAGAATTACTTAAGTAAGTTAATAATTTTAATTCAATTAATTAAGGTTTAAGTTATAATTAATCAAGTTAAGGAATAATTAAGGATTTATTTTTATTTAACCAAGATTATTTAGTTTTTATTTAATTGATTATTTAATTTGGGTTTAATAATTTAGTTATTAATTAATCGGTTTAATAACCGATTTTTGTTAATTAATTCTTAACTAAGATTAGGTTTAATTATGATTTAATCTGAATTTAATTATGAACAATGAAGACTTAATCAAGTTTTTCTTAAAAGTTGGAATAAATGGAGATGGGGTTATAAAGGATATTTCAACTTTATCGGTTATGTTTTAAATCAACTTCTTTTTCGATGAATTGATTTTAAATCCAAGGATTTCTTGTCTGAATCATTAAGTAGCCAAATAAATTAAAGTAGTTATGATAAAATGTTGACATGTTCATTGGAAGTAAGTTGTCTTGTATTTATCACACCGCTAAATATTGGGTAGTGTTAAATATAAGTAAGTTAATTTCAATAAGCAGGTCATCATAATTTAAGCATATGGGATGTACTTCCATATATAAAATCTTTACACCTGATAGTAAGTTGTCCACTATCAATAAACTTGGCTTTTAAATCATTGAATGTTGGTTCGAAGAGACCGGGATTGGATAACATGGATTATTTAAAAACCACTTTGAACCAACATAAGTGTTCGATTTAGAAAGAGTGAAATCAAGATCAAAGTTGAAGACTTTGAAGTGCAAGGGCTAATTGTCACTAACTCTAAGGGTGATTCTAAAATGAGTGTAGTGGAAGTAATGCCTTTAGTTTGTTCATCTCTTGAACGACTTGTATGGATGAATGCTGACATTGTGTCATCGACTGGAAGGCAATGTTAGCATTCCAAGTGGGCAATGCTATATTAAAGACAAAACGTAGCCTCAGACCTCATCAACTGAGAATGACTAAAACATAATATATGCAGTAGGGCTAAGTGGGTCGCACCCAATTAGTGCATGATCATCCATATCTAAATCTAATTATTCCTTTTATGTATGCTTTGGACCTAACAGTTACTGATCCCAACCAAAGAAGCGATCATATTCAGTACTATCCAGCGAGGGGTAGGCCGGTCATTTGTTGGTGGGGGTACAAGATGTTCTTGTGACCTCGGATGCTAATCTAGAGGTGTACTGTGATAGAAGGTACCCCAGCTGCCTTGTCATTATATGGAATCCACTCTCCAATAAGTGCCATACGAATTTAGTTATAGCCAAGTATGTTGGAATATGAGATGAAAACATTTTAGCTATGTTCTTTATGTACTTGAAAACCCTAGACACTATCATAATATCACCGAATTTTATATAAAAAGTGTTTTAGTTATCATGAGGTAAAAACCTGCCTGTGTTTATGTGCGGAGTGGTCTTACAAGATACTTTTGATTTTTAAAGAGTTTTAAAAGTAATAAATGATCAGTTGGTTTAAGTGTGAGTACACCATACCCAAACCTAAACTTATTTTCTTTCCCTAAGCTCGTGGATACTCAAATTTATATGAGTAGCCAAGTGATCAAGGTTTCTCATAGATGCATTTTGGAGGAGCTGGAGCTGGTGGCTTGACCGTTAGCTAGTGATTATCTATCGTTGCTGTGTATGTATGTATGATCCATGTATTTTGTAGGGATAGGCAGTCATAATTGTCCCAGTTGGAACTTGTATTATTATGACTCTGATGTACTATCATGGCTGTGACTATGTAGGATCTTATGTTATGTCACGACCCGAATTTCAGCGTTCGAAAATCGACATCCGTACTTCGCTTGTACTCGATGCCGCAGATTCAAACGTCGAAATCCGATTCGTGCCGGAGCTTATAACACATTAAGTATAACAACACAGCGGAAGAAAAGATAATATCATATAACTCCAATGAATACAATATCCAATGATATACAACAATGATACAACCACCCAACACATAACAAAGATATGATACTACAAATCACAGCGGATTAAAAACATAAACTTGAACTCCAAAGAAGGAACTCCAATATCAGCAATCTCCATCTCCAAAGCCCAATCCAGAAATAGCTCGAACTCCCAATAAAGTTGTATTAAGCAAGGTCAGTCATCCAAAGACTGATGAAGATTACCAAAGACTCCAAAGACTCTCGAATCTACACCTACTATTTGATTATCTGAAAAACCCAATTCTAGACTGCCCGTGTGGAAATTTGTGGGCACCCAGAGTTTAGGAAGGGAATAATAAACTCCAGGTCAGTCATGGGAATGGCATGAGCAAACAAAAATAGTGTATCTTTGAATAAAACAATCAACAGAAAAATTTAAGATCGAAATCCGTAATGCTTTTGGAAAATGAAACTACCATAAGGCCTCCCGCCACACACACAATGCAAGCGCACACTTGGAGGAGATTTCTCCTTATGATAGTCAAAAATGCTTCATACACGAAAACCATTTGAAATTATTATTAGTGCATAGTGCAGAAAAGCTTTCGAAAGTATAATTTAATCTTTGCCAGCATACAACCATTATTGTATGCCTACTATAGCTACCATTTAAACAGCGGTGACCACCATAAGTAAATGGCAGGTTATATAATTGAAACCGTATAGGGCGCGTATTGGATGATTGGATTTCGAACAAATGGTCAGGCTAAGGAACTTCCTTAAAAATGGGATGCCTCTGGAGGGACGCCTCCAAGAACCAAACGATTCCCTACCAACACAAGGCCGGGTTACCCCTGCCCCGAAGTAACACCTCAAGTAAGCCATCCCCGGTCGTTACCGACCTTTATCTCGGGATTCACTAACAAATAGCAACAACCACACATCTAAATATCTGGGCTCCTTACCATGATGTCACTTTTATCCGGAAGGAAAGGGACATACCCTAGGGGTGCGACCCCTAAAACCTTGCCACAACATTCCTGTTTCAACCATTTCCAGGTTGTGAGGCTCGACGAAGTCTCATCTACAAAGCTACACTTTTTCACAAAGCCATGTTTTGATCAACAAATGATCAGAAGCACTTCGTATGCCACATTACCAAAATGGAAATGTATCACTAGTAACCATCAACTACATAACCTCTGAGCTCGCACGTCTCAGAGAAGGGTGTTAAGCTAAGAGAATAAATCTCCGCCACCAAACAGAAATGTATTTGATAGAACCAGCTTTACATCTCAAAGTGTAATGTCAGACATACATTCATACAAGTCTGTTCCGGATTCGAACAGAACCGAAGGCACTTCATAAAGAAGCCCTTACAAATCCGGATAATCCCTAATCATGTCTGGACTTCCCATCACAAAGGATGATCAAATCTCTATACTGGGGATCGGCCGGTGCAGAGACATTTGACGAATTATCCTTTCGCTTTCATAAATATCCATTCTTCACCACCAGTCTTCAAATGCTATCCAAAACGTCGTATCATTATTCGGAATGGGTTATATGACACAAGGTCCTCTCCTGGCTAAACCGAATAATGAGCGCAATACTTAAAAACATATGGATATTGGGATTTCAATTATGTCACAACTTAAAACCCAAAACCTTTCTTTAAATGGTTTAAACAAATTACCATTTTTAATCTTTTAAACAAAAAGATTCACTTCACAAAGTTCACCCATCTTTCACAAAGATTAGTTCATAGCCTTTGTAAATAATTTTCCTTTCAGATTGGATTAACTTATCCAATCTTTTAATCAAAGATTCAATATATAGCTTTAAAAATCATTTCCAAAGATTCATAGGTTTCAGAAACAATTTTCACTTCAAATCTTTTATACAAAAGATACACCTTTTTAGATCCTTTTCAATTTCAAACCAAGGTTCAACAATTCTTTCACAAAGATCCATTTATAGCTTTAAAAATAATTTCATTTCAAAAATTGAAATCTTTCAACACAATTTGGAAATCCTTTCTTTACACGAAAGCTATTATTATAACAAAGGTTTTCGTTTCGGAAAAATCCGATTACATTTACACGAGTTAAAGCCCTTCAAGTATAAAACTTGGGTTAAATTCAAATTCCTAAAACAATACTTTTAAAATGGTTTTAAAACCCATATAAACATATTTATAGCTTATATAACCTTTTTAAACCATAATTTCCAAACATAGAATTCAATTTCAAATATTGAATTCCAATTCAAATCAAACCATTTAAATTTCAAAACTTTATCAAGTTATTCAAAATAACTTTTATCTTAAAAAAAATTTCTAAAACTTTTCACGTTTAACCCAATTCTATTTCCAAAACCATTTGGATTAAAAATTCAATTTTAAAACCATTTCAAAATTTGTGAATTAACCAATTTCCTCGTGCAATCCATATTTGTGTGTGTATAGTGTAGTCCAAGGTTTTACACAATAGTGCGACATCATCAATCATCATAGATTCAATCATATCAATATCGATAAGCGGTATAATCTATAACGCTTATCGTTCATTCATAGATTCACAGATAATATACAAATGTATCGCAAATAAATGAATAAATTATGCACAGCACAATCCATAGAACCAAATATCACAGATCAGATAGGACAATCAATTCAAGGCATCTCATACAATACAAACAATCCAAGCATTCAATAAACATTTATAGGCAGGATTTATTAATTGTTAAATCCTTAGTTAATTCAATTAAATCTGCAATTAAATTAATTACTTATGAATTAATTACTCAATCCTGATTTTAACTTAACTTAAACCAGATTAATAAATTAGCTGTGACGCCCCACCTCTATACCCACGCTAGCCAAGAACACTACGGTGTAGTGCTGTCGACTAGCACGGAGAATAGGGCTGTTGAGGAGCGACCATCCGTGTAATTTCTTTGCGCGAACATTGATATGTCAGATAGTACAGCATGCATTTCATTTAAGGAGGAAATCCGACATACCGATGCAAACTCAAAGCTATCACGCGGTGGCTATATATAATCCTCGGAAACAAATATAGAAATAAGCATAACATAAATCAGTCACAGATAATTCATATCACAACGGCGGAAATAGATATGAATAAACCACACTTAAAAGTGTTTATCAGAGAAGTGGTCTAACAAGATCCACAATAACACAGAAGATTTTAAATAAATGCGGAACACAGATTGAACAGAAAAATCTCATATATATAATAACTGATGGCAGTTACAATACATTTGATATGGTACATATGATGCAACTACAACAGTTGACTCAGGAAGTTATACATATAAGTACATTTTCAATATAATATACATGAATACATATCTTCATATACAATTACATCGACTACTATACATGACGACTACTCCAAAAGATATGAAAGAACTTCATAGCTCAAGCAGCATCCCGAAGCTAAAAATCTACAACCTGTAAATACTCGGTCTGACCCGAGTATTAAATTCAAAAGAAAATAATACCCGGGTCAGTCTAATTCAAACTCAGTTATTAGTGCATAGAAGCAGTAATAATACGCAAAATATCCTAAAATCAAAAGCAGTTAGAATATTAATCAAAGAAATACCGTGTGGCTGCAGTTCACGCTTGCGTGCACTGCCGCGCCACAACAGTGATGATGTACCCAATAAATACCGTGTGGCTGCAGTTCACGCTTGCGTGCACTGCCGCGCCACAACAGTGATGATGAAAATCAGTGTACAGGGAATGCAAAGGAATCAAACAGAGACAAGCCCGGGGCAACATGAATGCGAACCCATTGGTTCAAAATGAATGTGCATAACAATTGCACATGAGCAAAAATGTAAACAGAGGTACATCAAGACACAAAGGCAAGGGACAGCTACAAACACAAGGGCAGACTGCAATTAAATTGCAGCCACCACAAGGTTGAATGCAAGCATGTGCATAAGTGCACATAGCAATGTACACACTTCGCTAATACAAGGCAAGGCTACGACAAGGTTGCAGTCACAAGAAAGTAAACAACAAGCAACCAGGCTGCATAAAGATGCACTGGTCACTCTTGAGTACAAATGCACTAAGCATAGCTGAGGCAACACTCAAGTACAAAAGTGACACAAGACAGAAACTACAAACTGCACGTGGCAAAAATGGGTCAGAAGCAAGCTAAAAATGAGCAAGTACACAAGGCAGTGTACAACATGAAGACACCACCGAATGAAGGTGGGGGCACCAGTGACATGGCAGCAGTGACACGGCACCACAGCACACATCACATATATATCAGAAGCAAGCTAAAAATTCAATACATCATGAGACCAATACGCAGCAGTGCACAAATGAAGACACTGCAGATGCAACAGGCAAGGGATGATGTGAAAGAGAGAATGTCATGTTTTAACATACAGTGAAACATGAGGAAGTTCAATACCATTGCACATAACAGATGCAATAAAAACATGCACACATATATAAGTGTATGCAAGAAACAATACATATGTACTCAGGCGGCTGCAAACTTAACGAGGTCGAAACTGTTTCAACTTGATGAAATCAAGCCATGACAAAATCAAATGACTGCAAAAATCAAGCAAACGTAGAGAACAAGCTACATGAAGGCAACATGACGCAATGTCGAGCTCAGTACAACACAGTGTACATAAATACACGCAAATGCATCAAAGCACTGAGCCATGAATGCAAAGTGCAGCCACAACAGACAAGGGAAACAAGTGCTACAGGTCAGGAATGTAAATGCGAACATATGCAGTACAGTGGAGCATGTGCACATAAGTGATGAACTGGCTGTGCCACTACATGAATTCTCGATGCATCAATTTCAAATAGAAATGCATAAGAACATGAAGATATGCAGCATGAATCTGAATATATCAATTTCAAATAAAAGGCAATATTTATTTATACACATGAAGTCAATATGACAACAAGGCAGCAACAAGCAACAGTGGATCAAATGTAAACTCCAGTTAATAATGAGCACAGTATGGTTCAATCTTACAGGAATCAATGTTCAGGTCACCTAACTCGAAGTCAACAAACAGGGAGGTCAGACTTCAAGTAAACATGGCGGCATAAAGAAACCAAACCCAGATTGAAACAGCATGCACAAGAGTGGAAACAACAACCATGAAATACAAGTGCAAGTACAAAATGAATGCCACGACTACAGAGGGTCAAGGGCAGTCACAACTGTACCCATTCAAACACACTTAAATAAAGAACTCGAAGGCATTATCAAGTTAATGTCGAAGTTCAACTAAAACAAATTCGATCAAATTATCTTAGCCGAGAAAATCATCACAACGGCCAAGTAGAAATCAACCAGAGGCAAGAAGACAAGTTCGAAGTCAAAATCAAAAGCAGCCCCAAAATCACCTCAAGGCAGAAAAGCATCAACACGAACAAATACCAAATCGAAGCCGAAGCAACGAAAACAAATAAAGCAGACGAAGTTGAACTGTGTTGAATTAGATGTGAGAGAACTCACACAAGTTCAAGTCGAAATCACTAAAATTCAAAGTAATAATAGCCAAGACTTCAAGCAACAACATACACACATAACTCGAGCATGAATTAGATGTGAGCAAACTCACCTTTGTTCGCCAAGTTGAAGTAGCCGCGAGCAAGTTGAAGGAGCCATTGAAGTTGACGCCTTCGAGTTGAATGAGTCCTACCTCCAGAAGACGAACGAGCGCGAGGACGAACGAAGACTAGCAAAGGCGAGAGGATGCCGCCATTTTCGTTCCTCTCGTTCGATTTAGGGTTTAGAATAAAAAGAAAAAGAATAAGAAAGGGGAACGGGTTTATTTGTTTAAGTAATTGTCACGGCCCAAACTTAAAAAGTGGACCATTATTTAAAAGTCAAAGCCCCTCAAACTTTATAACCATTTTTAATTTAAATTTTAAAAACGTCAATTTGAAATTTGACGAAAATATCGGGTTGTTACAGACTCCCCTCCTTAAAGAAATTGCGTCCTCGCAATCTTAAGGAATAAATGGGCAAAAGGTAACAACCATAAGAATATATCAACACACGATGAAGAAATTTGAAATAGGAAGTTCACCATATAGAGAATGAGAGAGAGAGAGAGTCTAAACGTGTTTGCTCGATGGATCCTCCGGATTCCTAAGTGAAATACCTAGGATTTGAGAACCACTGCACTTTCATGAGAAGAACATCTTTATTTCGAAGGTGCTGAACCCCCAAAGCATTGATGTGAATTAAAATGTTGCTCAAAGTCAAATCTGGTGAAACTTCAATTTCTTCAATAATACCGGGCTCAAGAATAAAAAATCGGAATCCCTAAGGCTTTTCCGTAGAAGGAAGACGTGTGAAAACGTCATGAATAACAGAAAATTGAGCCGGTACACTGGCGTAGTACAATATAAACGCCAAAGAAATCTTTTAATTTCATAAAGGAAATTCACAAATTATCAACAAAATCTAATTATCAATAGATAATTCAGAGATCTCAAATCACAAATATTCGATTATCAAAAACGATAATCAAATCAACAAGTATTCGATTATCAAAATCGAAAATCAATCTTAAATCACAAATATTTAATTATCACAAACGACAATTAAATCTCAAATATCTAATTATCAATAGATAATTAGAAACAATAAATATCTGATTATCAAAAACGATAAATCAGAAATCACGAATCAACGATTATTTAATTATCACAATTGATAATCAAATCACAAATATCTAGTTATCACAAACGATAATTAGATCTCAAATATCTGATTATCAAAATGATCATCAGAAATTACCACAACGGTAATCAAATTTCAAATTACAAATTTTTCAATTAACGAGTCCGAAATTAACCGAAATAGCAAACGCACATGACTCATAACCACGAGTTTTACTAAATCGTTTAATTCACTTCATCGTTTCCTTGAAAGTGTTAAATTGTGTATTTTAAATAAATAACATTTTACGTTCTCAAACGGACAAGTCCGGAATTAAGCGAATCAGTAAAAGAAAGGGGTCATAGTCCTCGATTTTACTGAAACGTTTAATTCGCTTCCTCATTCTTTTGAAAGCGCAAATCGTAAAAATTTTGAAAACAATTTTGATTTATATTTTGAAACAATTTTTTTTTTTTTTTTTTTTAAATATGTGATTAAAACAACGACATCAGAAGCAACTTCGATAAGTGGATTTTCATTCATCCAAAGAGTCACAAGAATCTTCTCAAAGATAGAAAGGGGTATCATACCCTAAACTTGTATTCATAACAAGTCAATAACACACGAATTCACCAATGCACAAGAATTGATAAAACTTATCAATAGAAATCACGAAAATTGGTGAAGCACAAATTCTAGAAATCCTCACAAGAAATCCAGATAACACAAGCTAAGAGTATGAGAACTCGAACGCGAGTATGAAAACTCGAACCGGAGTATGAAAACTCGAACGCGAGTATGAAAACTCGAACGGAGTATGAAAACTCAAACGGAGTATGAAAACTCGAACAGAGTATGAAAACTCGAACGGAGTATGAAAACTCAAACGGAGTATGAAAACTCGAACAGAGTATGAAAACTCAAAGGAGAGTATGGAAACTCAAACGGAGTATGAAAACTCGAACAGAGTATGAAAACTCAAACGGAGTATGAAAACTCGAACGCGAGTATGAAAACTCGAACAGAGTATGAAAACTCAAACGGAGTATGAAAACTCGAACAGAGTATGAAAACTCAAACGGAGTATGAAAACTCAAAGGAGAGTATGGAAACTCACCAACACGCGAGCATGAAAATTCATCAACACATGTAACGCAAAGCGAGAACGGGAGCACGGAATCTCACCTACACGTGAGCATGAAAATCACCAACACGGGCAACGCAAAGCGAGAACGGGAGCACGGAATCTCACCTACACGCGAGCATGAAAAATCATCAACACGTGCAACGCAAAGCGAGAACGGGAGCACGGAATCTCACCTACCCGCGAGCATGAAAAATCATCAACACGTGCAACGCAAAGCGAGAACGGGAGCACGGAATCTCACCTACACATGAGCATGAAAATCACCAACACGTGCAATGCATAACGAGACGCTATCTCATGGTTGCAAGCCATTAATTTTGACACACGAATGGCCCGAAGACCGTGGGGCGCTACCCCACATGTGTGAGTCGGAATCACACAGATGGTGTCTAGACAATCCTCAAAGCCCAAGAGATATGTGTGAGACGAAATCACACCGATGAGGCCTAAGCTATCCACGCCGACAAAGAGATGTGTGTGAGTCAAAATCACACCGACGAGGCCTAAGCTATCCACGCCGACAAAGAGATATGTGTGAGTCAAAATCACACCGACGAGGCCTAAGCTATCCACGCCGACAAAGAGATATGTGTGAGTCAAAATCACACCGACGAGGCCTAAGCTATCCACGCCGACAAAGAGATGTGTGTGAGTCAAAATCACACCGACGAGGCCTAAGCTATCCACGCCGACAAAGAGATATGTGTGAGTCAAAATCACACCGACGAGGCCTAAGCTATCCACGCCGACAAAGAGATATGTGTGAGTCAAAATCACACCGACGAGGCCTAAGCTATCCACGCCGACAAAGAGATATGTGTGAGTCAAAATCACACCGACGAGGCCTAAGCTATCCACGCCGACAAAGAGATGTGTGTGAGTCAAAATCACACCGACGAGGCCTAAGCTATCCACGCCGACAAAGAGATGTGTGTGAGTCAAAATCACACCGACGAGGCCTAAGCTATCCACGCCGATAAAGAGATATGTGTGAGTCAAAATCACACCGACGAGGCCTAAGCTATCCACGCCGACAAAGAGATATGTGCGAAACGAAATCACACAAATGGTGTCTAGGCTAACCGAAAAGGTATGTGTGAACGAAATCACACAAATGGTGTCTAGCCTAACCAAAAGCGACATCGCACAATTGCTAGTCTAAATCATAAGAATGATTGTCATGATCAATGAGAAGTGTCAATTACACTAAGTTAGTGAATATAAAAGTTTAGCTTCATGTCCCATAACCACTAGCTTAACTTAAATATTTACGAACAAACTGTAGATCGTCACTAGAAAAATTGTCACAAGAGGTTCAATCGAACAAGTCCAAAAATTAACCGACGAAGTAAACGCAAGCGTTTCATACCACTTGTTTTACTAAGCCGTTTAATTAGATTTCTCATACGAGTGAAATAAAGATTTGTATATGCTAGTAGATTGAAAAACGGTTTAAGAAAAAAGCTTTGTAGTAAAATAGTTTTGAAATCATTTGGAGAAAAGGGTTTTGATATTTACTACTAGTATAGAAACCTTTATATTTTTTTAAAGTGACAATTCACCAAAATGATTGTAGAAACAATCAATCACAAGAATTCACGTTCGAAGACGTGAATAGAATCGAAAGAAATCGATTAAAATTTGGAAACCAAATCAATTCACAAGAATTCACATACAAAGATGTGAATAGAATCCGAAAGAATCAATATTGAACCTTCAAAAAGTATGTTCACAAAAATCCCAAAGAAAATATCACCAAAGTTGCTAATAAATAATAGCAACAAATCGGGAAAATATTCAAGAATTGATTAAATTAAGAAATCAAATCAATTCACTAAAATTCACATTCGAAGACGTGAATAAAATCCAAAGAATTCGATTCCAAATCCGTCAAAGTTGGAATACCCAAAAATTCCAGAAATAGAAGTTATCAAAGTCGACAAAGATGATAACAACTAAACGGAAAAGAAGAATCGATTAACAATTGGAAAAATCAAAGCAAAACGAGCAAGGTACTCGAGACAGAAAATAGCAGGGCAAAAGTCGATCAAGTCAGCGACTCTATCTCAACTAAGCACAGATAAACTTTTGATTCTTTACAGGATCCAAAAGTTGTTGGGCAGATATGAATATGCCATCCAGAGATCGACTACTGGATTGAATAGCACTAAGACTGCCGGATTCAACCAATTCTTCTTCTTTAAGAAAAGAAAGAAGGAAGAAGAAAACGATATTCACAAAAATGAATTTCAATCAAACTTGATTGATAAAACAAGGAATCATAAAGAGAATAGGATAGAACGGTACGAAGACCCGAATTAAATCCTAAAGCACGACTCCTAAAATAGACTTAGGACGATGATCCTTGTTATAATATTCCATATTGTTCCGAAGTTTGGCTCTGATACCAAGCTGTGACGCCCCACCTCTATACCCACGCTAGCCAAGAACACTACGGTGTAGTGCTGTCGACTAGCACGGAGAATAGGGCTGTTGAGGAGCGACCATCCGTATAATTTCTTTGCGCGAACATTGATATGTCAGATAGTACAGCATGCATTTCATTTAAGGAGGAAATCCGACATACCGATGCAAACTCAAAGCTATCACGCGGTGGCTATATATAATCCTCGGAAACAAATATAGAAATAAGCATAACATAAATCAGTCACAGATAATTCATATCACAACGGCGGAAATAGATATGAATAAACCACACTTAAAAGTGTTTATCAGAGAAGTGGTCTAACAAGATCCACAATAACACAGAAGATTTTAAATAAATGCGGAACACAGATTGAACAGAAAAATCTCATATATATAATAACTGATGGCAGTTACAATACATTTGATATGGTACATATGATGCAACTACAACAGTTGACTCAGGAAGTTATACATATAAGTACATTTTCAATATAATATACATGAATACATATCTTCATATACAATTACATCGACTACTATACATGACGACTACTCCAAAAGATATGAAAGAACTTCATAGCTCAAGCAGCATCCCGAAGCTAAAAATCTACAACCTGTAAATACTCGGTCTGACCCGAGTATTAAATTCAAAAGAAAATAATACCCGGGTCAGTCTAATTCAAACTCAGTTATTAGTGCATAGAAGCAGTAATAATACGCAAAATATCCTAAAATCAAAAGCAGTTAGAATATTAATCAAAGAAATACCGTGTGGCTGCAGTTCACGCTTGCGTGCACTGCCGCGCCACAACAGTGATGATGAAAATCAGTGTACAGGGAATGCAAAGGAATCAAACAGAGACAAGCCCGGGGCAACATGAATGCGAACCCATTGGTTCAAAATGAATGTGCATAACAATTGCACATGAGCAAAAATGTAAACAGAGGTACATCAAGACACAAAGGCAAGGGACAGCTACAAACACAAGGGCAGACTGCAATTAAATTGCAGCCACCACAAGGTTGAATGCAAGCATGTGCATAAGTGCACATAGCAATGTACACACTTCGCTAATACAAGGCAAGGCTACGACAAGGTTGCAGTCACAAGAAAGTAAACAACAAGCAACCAGGCTGCATAAAGATGCACTGGTCACTCTTGAGTACAAATGCACTAAGCATAGCTGAGGCAACACTCAAGTACAAAAGTGACACAAGACAGAAACTACAAACTGCACGTGGCAAAAATGGGTCAGAAGCAAGCTAAAAATGAGCAAGTACACAAGGCAGTGTACAACATGAAGACACCACCGAATGAAGGTGGGGGCACCAGTGACATGGCAGCAGTGACACGGCACCACAGCACACATCACATATATATCAGAAGCAAGCTAAAAATTCAATACATCATGAGACCAATACGCAGCAGTGCACAAATG
This sequence comes from Allium cepa, assembly GCA_030765085.1. NCBI lineage: Eukaryota > Viridiplantae > Streptophyta > Magnoliopsida > Asparagales > Amaryllidaceae > Allium > Allium cepa. Next base: position 628,255,194 of record CM060932.1, on the reverse strand, counting down.
AAGACACTGCAGATGCAACAGGCAAGGGATGATGTGAAAGAGAGAATGTCATGTTTTAACATACAGTGAAACATGAGGAAGTTCAATACCATTGCACATAACAGATGCAATAAAAACATGCACACATATATAAGTGTATGCAAGAAACAATACATATGTACTCAGGCGGCTGCAAACTTAACGAGGTCGAAACTGTTTCAACTTGATGAAATCAAGCCATGACAAAATCAAATGACTGCAAAAATCAAGCAAACGTAGAGAACAAGCTACATGAAGGCAACATGACGCAATGTCGAGCTCAGTACAACACAGTGTACATAAATACACGCAAATGCATCAAAGCACTGAGCCATGAATGCAAAGTGCAGCCACAACAGACAAGGGAAACAAGTGCTACAGGTCAGGAATGTAAATGCGAACATATGCAGTACAGTGGAGCATGTGCACATAAGTGATGAACTGGCTGTGCCACTACATGAATTCTCGATGCATCAATTTCAAATAGAAATGCATAAGAACATGAAGATATGCAGCATGAATCTGAATATATCAATTTCAAATAAAAGGCAATATTTATTTATACACATGAAGTCAATATGACAACAAGGCAGCAACAAGCAACAGTGGATCAAATGTAAACTCCAGTTAATAATGAGCACAGTATGGTTCAATCTTACAGGAATCAATGTTCAGGTCACCTAACTCGAAGTCAACAAACAGGGAGGTCAGACTTCAAGTAAACATGGCGGCATAAAGAAACCAAACCCAGATTGAAACAGCATGCACAAGAGTGGAAACAACAACCATGAAATACAAGTGCAAGTACAAAATGAATGCCACGACTACAGAGGGTCAAGGGCAGTCACAACTGTACCCATTCAAACACACTTAAATAAAGAACTCGAAGGCATTATCAAGTTAATGTCGAAGTTCAACTAAAACAAATTCGATCAAATTATCTTAGCCGAGAAAATCATCACAACGGCCAAGTAGAAATCAACCAGAGGCAAGAAGACAAGTTCGAAGTCAAAATCAAAAGCAGCCCCAAAATCACCTCAAGGCAGAAAAGCATCAACACGAACAAATACCAAATCGAAGCCGAAGCAACGAAAACAAATAAAGCAGACGAAGTTGAACTGTGTTGAATTAGATGTGAGAGAACTCACACAAGTTCAAGTCGAAATCACTAAAATTCAAAGTAATAATAGCCAAGACTTCAAGCAACAACATACACACATAACTCGAGCATGAATTAGATGTGAGCAAACTCACCTTTGTTCGCCAAGTTGAAGTAGCCGCGAGCAAGTTGAAGGAGCCATTGAAGTTGACGCCTTCGAGTTGAATGAGTCCTACCTCCAGAAGACGAACGAGCGCGAGGACGAACGAAGACTAGCAAAGGCGAGAGGATGCCGCCATTTTCGTTCCTCTCGTTCGATTTAGGGTTTAGAATAAAAAGAAAAAGAATAAGAAAGGGGAACGGGTTTATTTGTTTAAGTAATTGTCACGGCCCAAACTTAAAAAGTGGACCATTATTTAAAAGTCAAAGCCCCTCAAACTTTATAACCATTTTTAATTTAAATTTTAAAAACGTCAATTTGAAATTTGACGAAAATATCGGGTTGTTACATTACTAATCCTGGTAAATTGACATTAATTCATTACAAATCATTTTAATTGATTAATCTTTAATCATTTATTAATTAACCTTTAATAACAAATTAACTAACCATTAATTATTGATTAATCAACCTTAAGTAATAAATCAATTAACCCTTAATCATTAAATAATTAACCTTTAATTATTTAATTATTCTTTAATTAATGAATTACATTAATCAATTACTCCTTAATTAGTTATCATTCTTCATTAAATAAATTAACCTTCAATTAATATTCTTAATTAATTACAATAAGTGATTATCCTAATCACTTATATTAATGAATCAAAAATTAATTATCACTTGATTAATTAATTATTAATCATTAATTAATTAGCTCTCAACAAATTAATCAATCTTTAATTAATACTCAATTAAACTTCGATTAAGTAATTATCATTAAATATCAAAATTAATAATCCTTTAAGAAAACACATTTATCTTAATTAATTTCATACAATTTAACTTAACCCTTTTTAAGTTAATTGGTAATCAAAATCATAATCTCAAGATAAACCATTTTATCTTTAAAATCTTATTTTAAATAATCTTAAAATTGGATTATCATCAACATACGAGTTAACTTAATATCTTCAAGTTAATTTCAAATCAACAACATTGTTTAGGATAAACCATTATCTCTTAAATCAGATTCTTAGTTTAAACTATTAATTTTATTTTCAAAATAAATTTTAGAAAACCAAACTTAATTAATTTTAAGTTAAATAACTATACAACTTTTATTGATCAAAATTTAATTAAACTTTTATTATAAAAGAAATTTGTTTAAGTTTTAAAACTTATTTTATTCAAAATTCAAAACTTATTTGTTAAAAGCTTCAGAACCGAGACAAATCTTTGTCTAACCCGAGCCTGGCTTCGAGCTTCACCCCTCCCACTGTTGCTTCAATTCGAACCCATGCTTTTCTCGAGTTTGGACTTGAGAGCATTCTTTCTTCCCTAATTTTCAACAATCGCCTGATACCAATGATACTCGTGTACGTGTACAGTCGCACGGCGACGCTCCAGCCATCGCGATGACCACCCACTAGTCGTCGACCATCCCCCATCATCGTCTGATACCTAGAAATCGAATTCCAACTTCAAATCGAAATCTAGTAAAATCGAGCAACGCCTAGAAAAAACACAGTTACCATAAACCGCCTCATGTGGCCACCTCCGGCCACGCCCAAAACTACGCCAGACACCTACGAACCTATTCTCCCACCACCGATCATCTCTAGATCACCCATGACCATGCAGCAATCACGAGAACCCAGCTATTACAAACCTTTCCTTAAACCCTACATTGACTTTGCACGGTCACCACGACGAATTAGAATTCTTCTGATCATTTTTCTGATGATCACTGATGCTCCAGCTAACTTCATCAAGAATCATGACTTCCCAAACTTTGTTGTTCATCGGGAATTGATGATTTTGCATTTTCCGTTCAATTTGACAATTCCCACGATCTTCAAACTTAATAATTCCAATCTGTATATCGAAATTCATCGTTTTTCAACTCGAATCCACTCATATAATCAAAGCTTGAAATTCAGATATATAATTTTTGGACTAATTTTTACTTCCTAATGTTATTTAACATTTTCCAGAACATTGCTGAATATTTTTGCTTAAAACTAATTTTAAAATTTAAATCACAATGTTACAATCATTTGTTTTTAGAGATCAAAACCTAGATTTGATTGTATAAGGAACAGTTTAAATTTGTTTAGAGGGATTGGAAACACAACAGAGTGTATTCATATATACACTGGCATGCATACTTAAATCCACACCCAAACACACACACACACACACACACACATGCAGAGACAGTCATTTATCACTTTCACAACAATGACTTCGCAAAGCATCATAGATTCAAATTTGAAGGGGGTCAGTTTGCTCACCTGAAGATTTTTGGAAACAGAGAACAAGAATTTTGCTTTTGAATTTGAAAAACTGAAAGCTTTAATTATTGAGATGATCTCTGAATTGGTTTAAACTTCTTCAGATCAGGTTGAAGATGCTGAAGTTGAATATGGTTTTGATTGCTTCAGATATTTGCTTGAATTACTTGATCAATTGCTTTGTATTTCAGGCTTCCAGGTCTAATTTTGTACTTTGATTTTTTTTTCTGCTTGATCTTTGAATTGCAAACAGATCTGGTTTCAAGTTTGTACTTGAGATGATGAGGCAATATGGTTTACAGGTTGAAGCTGAAACTTCTAAATTTTCAGTTTTAGATTTTCTGTTCCAGGTTTTGATCTTCATTCCTTTTCTTTGATTTAAAATTTTGTTTCAGTTTTGAAAAATGAATAGAGAAAATCGAAAGCCTGGTAATTTCTTAAGCCTATTTTACTTAATATTCAAAATAAAAAGAAAATACTAATCTTGCCACTTGTTCATTTATGAATCAAATTAAGTTACACTTGTATTAATTCATGTTAGAATGTTTATAAATGTTTAAAGAAGAAAATCCTTATTTTACAAATGTCATAACAAGGTAAATTTTTGTGTTTAAACCCTTCAGTATTTATATCTTAACATATGTTTAAATGTATTAATATCTTATTCAAATCTTATTTTCATATATAATATATCTTGTTTACACTTGAAAAAAACAAATGTTTTTATATATACAATTCTATTATTAATGCATTTCTTTATATATATATACACACACATATTTATAACTTTTAAGGAAATTGATTTTAAAGCTTAATTATACACTAATAATAATATATCTATATATAAATTAGATTTTAACCTTTAAATAGCCTTTTGAAAATTATATATAGCAAATAAAAAAATATCATTTCCAAATCACAATGTATATATATTAAAATTTAGAAACAAATTAACTTAATATTATAGATTCTTCGAATTCAACTTTTTTTTAATATTTTTTCTGAAATTCAAATTCGATTCAATTCACAATCAATTTGTATTTATATCACATTTTTTTATAATTTTCAAATAATAATTCAAATTTTTTTGTATTAATTTCAAAATATAACTTCCAAACCAAAATGCCTATATTAATGTAATTGGAAAACAAATCTTTATTGATTGAAAATATAATGTTTGCAAGTCTAATATACTTATAAGATTTTAAACTTTGAATTTCAATTCCAAGATAAATAAATGACAAAAAATATCTTTATTAATTGGGAAAATTTTGAATTAATTCACCATTAAATTTATAATTTAATATTAATTACCAAATTAAATTTAACTAAAAATCGAGATCGTTACATGTTATGTATTATATGTTATCCTGTGCGATGTGAGATTCTATAATTTTCTGATTTCTTCAATCTTCTTTCTTTTCTTTAAACCATAATGGCTCGTCTTTTGAAGTAATAAAGGCGGTTCTATGCACCAACATTCTATCTTTCCGGCACTCGGATGCTCAGCGCGTGATGGATGTATTAGTGTCAACTTCTGAGGATTGAAAAGACCGGTCATTACAAGCATATTGTCGTTTCAAGACACACGAAAGAGCTGAAATATAGAACTACAAAATACATTCACACCTGGATCACTTATGTGTTTTTTCCCGAGACTGTATATTTTCTTCTGAATTTTGAAATCTAAAGTAATGCAAGAATGTGGATTTGATCCATATTAGATCACATACAAAAGTCGTTTAGAGAACAGTCGAGCTCGTAATATATGAAATCTCGATGAAATTGGTTTGTCTGAAATAGCGAGTAGAGCATAATGCAGGATCGTGTGTTCAATACGATTGAATACAATAAGAATACTCTTACGTTGAAGACAATGAATAATTGAGAACTAAAGGCCGACCTTGGAATTCGGTCACTAATTTATCAATATTTAATTGGTTTTCTTAAGTGCAACCTCATCGACACCCTTAACATGTTAAGGATGTCCGAATGTGCATTTATAAAGAATTCTATGCAGACTTATAGTAAGAATTTCCTTTTAAATGGTTCGACCATTTGGAAAGGAAAGTGAATGTTTGATAGTGGATCTAAAATATGTACAGTTGGGGTGAAGAGAGTGAATGGTCATCTCTGCTTCATGAAGAGACATTAGAAACGAGTATTATATAGAATACTAGTAGATATTTAATATGGAATTAGAAATCCAATTTATATCCGGAGTGTATTTCTATATAAAGTTGTTTTATATAAGAGTTATTTCTTTGAGTACAAGATATTTGATTTGAAACACCCAACTGCAAGCTAATTACAGTGGGTGAAATAAATAGCCCATAATAAGTGGTAGAACAGAGCTCTGTGTTTCTTGCATTGTTATCATAATGGCAGAAATGGTGGGAGCATACCATATGAATCTTATTAGTGGATGCATCAAATTACAAAAGACTGTCTTTTTATATATACCAAGTATTATTTATGAAATAATAACCATTTTCAATATTGATTGACGATAAATTAGTTCTTTTTAATATGAATATTATAAACACTCATTAAAAAATAAATATATTATAACAACGGTATTTGCATTAGCAACCATGGTGATGCATTAGCTATAGAAAATATAGAAGTCTTAAAATTTTCTATTATTATTTTGGAATGATGGACTAAACCATTATTTTAAGAAATAACTCTTTAATCATATGACTTTTAATTATGTGATACTCACAAAGTGTTTCTCAAACGATTAAGGAGAAAACATCCATTCAATAGAAGCGACAAAAGACTTAATGAACTCTTCAAATTAATACATATAGATGTATTCATTCCAAGTTTTAACGATATCAAAACGGGTCTGCTTACTTTGTTAAATTCACCAATGAATTATCACAAACATGAACATGCATATTTGATACACAAGTAGTATGTCTATGGTTAGTTTATAGAATATAATATGGAAGTAGAAAACATAACATGCAAAGGAAATAATTTTTTTGGTTTGATCAAATAGGTGAGTATGTATTGGAAAGTAGTTTGAGAAGTACCTAAAAATAAATAAGATTGAATCTCAAAAGTTACTCCTCTATGTGATACATAATGATGTATCGATAAGGAGTAGTTAGACTATGTTGGATAAAGCACGATTGATGATGAGTGAAGTCGAGTTAACTTCTTTCCTTAAGGATGTATACTTAATATTAAGTACTTACGTTAAACTTAATTCATTTAGAGCATCGTTTACGAGCTCATATAATATATAAATTAATGAGAAACCCCAATCTTATATAGCTAATGATGTATGGTTGAATAATTTATTTTATGAACTTATGTTTCGCAAAATCAAAACTAAATAAGTTTACGTAAGTGTGTGGGCAGTTCATAAATGTTTTTTGAATGACTATTCTCATTCTAAGAGACAATTATTGTTTCAATAGACACTATCTTCATGATGAAGGATTTTTTTAGAAACTAGTGGTAGCATGATAGACTTGGATACGATCCAAAGACTCAAACATAGAAATTAATTATATAAAATAAAATAGAATTAACCGAGCCTAAAAATGGACATAACTCATTAGAACGTCTATTAACAATTATCATACATTAAAGAGAAGTTATGAGTTTCGTATCAATATCGAGAAAAGAATTGTTAGTAATAATTATTTCCTTAGTAATTAATATGCCATGAATAGTATAGACTTTGCCACATAACACGATGCTTTAAACCTAAAATGGATTTCAAGTACATTATCAAAATACAATATGATAGTTGTACCCAAAGGGATATGATCCATCGGCTATAAGTGTGTCTTTGAAAGGAATATTGATGCAGTTGAAATATAATGAGCAACGCTGATGAGAATATCCTCATAAATTTCAATTGTTAAAATTAGCACAACATATTCATCAGTCAACGTGCTTGAGTAGATTCGAATTCTACATACAAATAGTCATCTAATATGACCTTGAGTTTTGGTACATTTATGTTGAGACAGAAATTCTACATAATGATATATAATAGACGTCACAAAGTCAGTGGGATTGATAATTGAGTTTGTAAGTATTGGGTAAGATCCAAGACCTGATTCGAGCATAAGAATTGAGCAAATATTTTAACAGAGAAATCTAATAGCGTGATATCCCGGAATTTCAAGAAATTTAAAATGTGATAATCTCTTAATTTATTATTTAAAATTGGTAAAAATTGTTATTTTGAATAATATAGTGTGATGTTTTTGAACATAGATATAGATTGAATTTAAATAGAGTGATCATTTAAATTGTGTTATTTTATAAATGGATTTTAAATAGACTTATTATTTTCAAATTTAATAAGTGTTGTTTAAATGTATATATATGTTTAAATTTATTTTAAATAGAATAATTATTTACAAATTTAATAATGTGTTTGTTTAAAATTGATATCTATATTTATTTGAATTGATTTTAAATTGGATTTTAAATTGAAATTGACTTTGAATTTGAATTTAAAAAATTGAATTTAAAAAGTAAATATATCTTAAAATAAAAATAATAATATAGTTTGGATTTAAAATATATGGATAAGGTTTTTATCTTAAAATAAGATTTTGTTTTATATTATTCTTTTTAAAGAAATTTATTTATAGAAATTTGGAAAAGTATTTATTTAATAGGAATAAATACAAAAGCTTTTAATTTAGCACTTAAAAATGGATTAAATAATTTTATTTAGAATCTAATTGGTTTTATTTTATTTTCCTTTAAAAGTTTTACTTATATATAACTAAGTAAAGCATTTTTAAATTTATAAAAGCGCTTATTTATTAGGAAAATTAATTTAAAAAGCTTTTAAAATCCTTTTAAAAATAAATAAAAATGATGTAAATACAAGTGTTAATTTATAAACCCTTTAAACTACAAGTGTTAAATAATTAAGTGTGGTATTGGACAAGTGTCACATTCATTTCAATTTTATTTTTATTTTATTTTTGAAATCTAAATTTACTTATAAAAACTTCTATCTTTCCCCTTCATTTCCTTTTTCTAATCTCAGTTCAAAATCAAAGAAAAATTGAAAATTTGCTCATACCAAAATCATAATCTTGTAAACTACTTTATACTCAAACCTGTAAACTAATATCAGAACCAGAAATGCAAGAATCAAAACCCTGTAATCCTCTTTTATCGAAGCCTGTAATTTCCTCAAGTTTAAAAAATTGCCTCTGTTTCCAATCTTCTCAAAGGCAAATGCAATCCAGAAATGAATTAAAGCTTGTAACCAATTCCTCAAACAAAAATCACTACCCTATAAACATTTTTTCAAGTGCAAAACCAAACCTTGTAAGCAGTTTTCAAAAGCCTGAAACCTCTTTTATCAAAACCTGGAACACTTTCAGGACTGCAAGCCTGGAATCAATGTTTAAATCATCATGTTTCAATTCTAAAAGCATTCCAGCTTCAAATGTTCAAGTATCAAGCATCTCAATTTCTTAAGTTCAAGCAAAACAAAGTTTTCAAATTCAATCTGTTTGCAAGCTTCCCTGGTTTCAAAGTTCATTCCAGTTTTTCTACTCTTTGCCTTTACAATATGTGAGTAAACTTTTAAAATAAAAAGTTTAATTCGGAAAATAATGGTTGCTTGTAAAATTCAGTGATAATGATGTCATGCATGTGTGTGTGTATAAGTATAAAAGTCGATATATATAACTGTTTTCATGTGTGCATGTCTGCTTGTATTAATCTTCTCTGTTTCCTTATTTCAGAGTTAAGCTACAATCAAAATTCAAGATCTTTTATTTAAAACACTGTTAGGACTTGGATTCAAAACAAAATAGATTAGTTTAATCAAAATCTAAGTACTAAAAATAGATTCAAGTATCTTATGTTTGGAAATCCTTTGAAAATCAAGATTTACAGTAAGAAATTATAAATATGTTAAAACCCCATTGTTGCAATTCTCTGATTCAAGTATATAACTTGAATCTGCCTGGGAAAATTTGATTTTTAAGATGAAATTCATGATTTTTAGATTAGAATCGAGTGTGAATTTTGGAGGTGACCAGAGCATGTTTTCGAGGAATTTCTGGTGGCCGGAGGGATTTTGGTAGTCGGGGTTTCAACTGGAGATGGAGGATGGTTCGACGAGATCGGGAAAAATGGATGGTGAGTTGTCCGATGGTCGTGGTGACGGCGACAAGTGGATTTAGGTTCTAAACCTAATTTTGTCGAACTGGACATGTAGGGTAAATTCTACTTCTCTGGTGCATCGAGTTAAATGGAATTTTAGGAATGGCTTCGTTGATGACCGGAGGTGGTGTGACTGTGGTGGCGCATCGTCTGATGGTCGGAGGCACGAGTTCGTGGGGTTTTTGGCCATGGTATTGGGTTCCAATTTCATTTGGATAGTTCGATTTTGAATCGAGGTTTGTGATGATGGTTTGGTCGTCGGAATAGGTTGCAGCGTTGATGTTCGATATGCTGGAGGGTTCATCGGTGATGGGAAGCGATTCCGGTGATGGTGCATGTGCATCAGTGATGTTGTGTCAGGGGATTGGCTGTTATGGGTTTTTGCTATGGGCTGAACTCGAAGGATGCCTCGGGTTTTTGGAAAGAAGACTCGAGGATGGACTCGAGTACGTTCAAGTGGATCGTGAGTGATTTTGTGATCCAGGTTTTCAAAATTTAAATTTAAATTAAAAAATAAAACAAATATTAAAATGGAGAACTCAGGCTAGACCTGAGTGGATTTCAGGTTTGACCTGATGAAAGTGTTGAATAGTTTTTAAAAAGGTTTTAAAATTTAAGTTTCGGAATTTGAACTTTAAATTTCATTTAAATCTACTTATTTAAATTTAACTTATGTAAAAATAAATGTTTTCTTTAACAATTTGTTAAGAGGTTTTGAAATTTGTTTAACTTAAATTTTATTAAGTAAAGTTTTAAGTTAATTTTAAAAGTTAAATTAGAAATGAAATTTAAGATTGATATAAAAGCAAGTTTTAAAATTCAAATTGAAATTGATTTTTAAATAACTATTACTTGATAATATTTTAAGTATTTAAAGGAAGTTTTGTTAATTTTAATTTATCAAGTTAATAATTATTTTAAAACTTAATTATTGATTTAATTAAGTAAAGTTAATTATTAAGATAATTTTTTTAATGATAATTAAGTTATTTATTAAGATAATGTTTCATCTTTAGATAATTAAAATTTTAATGTCTTGATATTAATTAAATTAATTAAGGAAATTAGATAAGATTAATTAATTTAACTAACAATGATTAAGAATTAATTAAGGAATCAATTAAGAGTAATTAATTTATTTAATTAATTTATTTAAAATTAATAATTAAGGGTTATAAGTTAATTAATTAGAGGTTAATGAATTTATAATTAAGGATGATTAATTTGATAATTAGAGATTATTAATTAATGACTAAATATTAATTAATTAAGTAATTAAGGTTAATTAACTGGTAATTAAAAGGTACTTAATTTGTAATTAAGATTTATTAATTAATAATTAGGCTTTATTAATTAATAATTCAGAAATTATTAATCTAAACTTGAAGTTAATTAAGGATTAAGTAACTAATATTTAGGGTTAATTAATTGTAATTAAGGATTGATTAATTAATTAATTAAGGATTGATTAATTAATTAATTAAGAATTGATTAATTAATTAAATAAGGATTAATAAATTGGTTATTAAGTTTTATTAATTGATAATTAAGTTTTATTAATTAATAATTATGGATTAATTAATCCGTAGTTAAGATTAATTAATTTATTTAAAGGGGTAATTAAGGGATGAATTACCCAATTATAATTAATCAAATGAATATGATTAATTAATTGGTTGATTAATTATGGATAATCTTGATGATTGATTAAGTAGGAATACTTAATGAGATTAAATAGTGTAATTACTTAGGGTAAGTAATTAATGTATAATTACTGGGATGTAATTAATTAAAGGGAATTACTTAATGGGAAGTAATTAAAGGATAACTACTTAGTATAAGTAATTAAGAATTAATCACTTGGTGTAATTAATCAAGGGATTAATATGATTAATTAAGGAGTTAATTAATTAAGGTAAGTAATTACCGGATGGTAATTACTGTTTATGATTAATTAAAGTTGATTAATGGAAGTAATTAATTAAGGATCATTAATTAATGTAATTAATAAGAGTAATTATGGATTGATTAATTAAGATTAATTAATCAATAATAAGTAATTATAAGGTAATTAATTAATTGTAATTAATTAAGGATTAATGTAATTAATTATAATTAATGAAGTAATTAAGGTTAATTACTTAATGGTTTGTAGATAATTAATTTGTGTAATTAATTAAGGGTTAATTATTTAATGTAATTAAAGATAATTAATCAAAGGTGATTAATTAAGATGATGATTAATTAATTGGTTTGTAATTAATTAATGATTAAGTAAGCAAGATTTATTGTAACGATAGAAATCAATTTAATTTGTTTTAAATTAATTAGAGATGAAGTAATTAATTTAATTCATTTTAAATTAATTATAAATGTGTGATTAATAGATCATTGCTTATGGATGGCTGATTGATATTGAATGCCTTGATTGTTTGATATCTTTGATGAGATATGTGTGATATATGATATGAGATGATTTGGTTGAATGATGACGATATGAATTATCTATCTGTATATATGTGAATTATCTATCTGTGTGAATATAGATAATGATTTGAATTGAATTGTTTTAACCTTAAAACAACTTGGACCTAAAAGATGACGTTTTGGATTTCGAAGATACCGGGATCGGGTTTCCAGATTTGGATATTCGAAAACCACATCGATCCAAATTAAAGATAGGTCACGAATCTCAAGTGAAGATGAAGATTCAGAGTGCAAGGGTTATTGTCGTTAACTCTGAGGGTGATTCCAAAATAAGTGTAACGAGATAATGCCTTCGGTTTCGTTCGAACCTGGAACGAACTTGTATGGATTGCATGCTTTTAGAATATCGTCATGTGGACGATGAGCATTCTAAGATAGATGTGTTCTATAAAGGTAATCGTAGCCTCAAGCCTCATCAACTGGGAATGGCTAAAACAGGGGAGGTGCAGCAAAACTAAGTGGGTCATGCCAAGTAGGACGAGATTTACCCCTGTCTAGATGTCCCTTTTTATTCGGCTATGTGGGCGGTTGCTAGCTACAACCGCGGGGTTGTCTTGTTCGGCACTGGTCGGTAAGGAATGGTTTCGGCTTTGTGTTGCAAGGGATTGGGAGTAATCCTCTGTACGGTGATCTAGGCCCCGTACTGTGACGGGCGGTACCCAAGTAGCCCTGCCATTGTATGGAATCCAATCTCCAATAAGTGTCGTACGTATTGATTGTGCCCAACTATGTTGGAACGTGAGATATAAGCATTCCAGCTATTTCTGTATTTTACTTGAAAACCCTAGACCCTATTATAATATTACTGGATTTCCTATCAAATTTTTTGGTTAGCGTAAGGTAAAAACTTACCCATGTTTGGTTTGGGGCCCGAGTTTCTTGAGGAGATGTCTGTCCACCTCAAGGTTCTGTGTGGGTTTGGTTGATCTAATTTTGAAGATCAAGGAGATTTAGGTAAGAAGTATTTGGCATCTGAGGCAGCGATGCAGCTGAGTAGTGTTTTGTGTGTCAGCAGAAAGATCTTTTGGCTTTGCAGTTTCCTAGAGATGGAATTCAGAAGCAGCAGAGTGGACCCGTTTCTTCGATGGATTGGTTGAGGATAAGCTGTTCTGATTGGTAAAGAGAGAACAATATCTGTGGATATTGGATTGGATAGGACCGCAAAAATGATTTGCGATAGTTTGAGTATTCTCTTGAGTTATAGAAGTTGTCAGAGATTTTTTCTAGATGTCTTCAGGGAAGTCAGAAGTTTGTCTGCATTAGAGATTGAGTTCCATATCGACTTGGTTCATGGAGCTACTTGTAATTCAGCTGGGTAGAAGGATGTCTCCTAGAGAAGTATTTGGTGAAGAAGCTCAGTATTTCTTAGAACTTCTGAGTTTTCTCTTTATGGGTCTGTTGAACCGTATTTTCGGGGTGTGATGTTTAGTTTGTGTTCGTGTTCATCTCATCTGCTCCAGATCAGAATTGTGCAGCGGAAGCAAGGTGGCAGCTATTTTAGAATGAAGCAACCGAAAGTTGTAATGTTTTGGATTAGAAAGTTTCTACATGAAGTTTTTCAGGATTTGAAGCCTGATTGGCAAGTGCACCTGTTTTGTCTTTTCCGGATAGGAAAAGTAAGTTGAAGTCTTCTGATAGTTGTGGAGTAGAGCTTGTGTATTTGATTTGGATAAATCTTGAGAGGATCTTTTTGTTGGATTGTTTTTGATCCAGTTTGTTTCAAGAAGAATTAGCGAAGGTTGAGCTGATCAGAAAGAATGTAGGCAGCCTAGGATCGTCAGAAAAGTTTTGTGGTTAAAAGACGGAGGAATTTGGAATCCGAAGTTGGATACTTTGTTTTTGTTGAGGTTTTCTCCGGTCAATGGAGCAATAAGATTGGGTAAGAATGTGAAGTTAGCTCTGTAGTATATTGGATTCTTCTGAGTTTTTGTAAGGATAAGTGCTCTGGTCTGCAGGTTTGAATTGCCAGTTTGGAAGACTAGGATTCAATATATTTCACGTATCTCTGAGGGAGTACGTGTATGATCCATCACTGGTTTTGGAACCAGTAGCTCAAAAGGCTTTGGTTATCGAGTCGATCTTGTCTGTGATCAGGTATCTTGTGTAGATTGTAGATCTAGATGAGTAGGAGATCAGTAGCTTAGTAGTGTAGCTAGTTTGGATTTAGTAGAGTTAGTATTCCAATATCTGTACCTGGGAAATTCGAGATAATTTTAGGAAGCTTATCCGGATCGGTGTCCGGATAGCTAGTGTTATTTGTTGGATTGAATTGTTTGTTTGGACGAAATTGTTTGTTTGGTTGATTGTGTATGGCTGATATGTATGCTTAAATTGTTTGAAATAAAATAAAAGTTTTTGGATTATCTTTGTTTTAAATTTCGAGGACGAAATTCTTTTAAGGGGGGAGAATGTGCTATCCTGGAATTCCAAGAAATTTAAAATGTGATAATCTCTTAATTTATTATTTAAAATTGGTAAAATTGTTATTTTAAATAATATAATGTGATGTTTTTAAACATAGATATAGATTGAATTTAAATAGAACGATCATTTAAATTGTATTATTTTATAAATGGATTTTAAATAGACTTATTATTTTCAAATTTAATAAGTGTTGTTTAAATGTATATATATGTGTTTAATTTTTTTTAAATAGAATAATTGTTTACAAATTTAATAATGTTTTGTTTAAAATTGGTATTTATGTTTATTTGTATTGATTTTAAATTGGATTTTAAATTGAAATTGACGTTGAATTTGAATTTAAAAATTGAATTTAAAAAGTATATATCTTAAAATAAAAATAAAAATATAGTTTGGATTTAAAATATATGGATAAGATTTTTATTTTAAAATAAGATTTTGTTTTATATTATTCTTTTTAAAGAAATTTATTTATAGAAATTTGGAAAAGTATTTATTTAATAGGAATAAATACAAAAGCTTTTAATTTAGCACTTAAAAATGGATTAAATAATTTTATATGATTTTATTTAGAATCTAATTGGTTTTATTTTATTTTCCTTTAAAAGTTTTATTTATATATAATCAAGTAAAGCATTTTTAAATTTATAAAAGCACTTATTTATTAGGTAAATTAATTTAAAAAGATTTTAAAATCCTTTTAAAAATAAATAAAAATGATGTAAATACAAGTGTTAAGTTATAAACCCTTTAAATAACAAGTGTTAAATAATTAAGTGTGGTATTGGATAAGTGTCACATTTATTTCAATTTTTTTTTAAATCTAAATTTACTTATAAAAACTTCTATCTTTCCCTTTCATTTCCTTTTTCTAATCTCAGTTCAAAATTAAAGAAAAAATGAAAATTTCCTCAAACCAAATCATAATCTTGTAAACTACTTTATACTCAAACCTGTAAACTAATATCAGAACTAGAAATGCAAGAATCAAAACCCTGTAATATTCTTTTATCAAAGCCTGTGATTTCCTCAAGTTCAAAAACTCACCTCTGTTTCCAATCTCCTCAAAGACAAATGCAATCCAAAAATGAATTAAAGCTTGTAACCAAATGCTCAAACCAAAATCACTACCCTGTAAACATTTTTTCAAGTGCAAAACCAAACCCTATAAGTAGTTTTCAAAAGCCTGAAACCTCTTTTATCAAAACCTGGAACACTTTCAAAATTGCAAGCCTGTAATCAAAGTTTAAATCATCATGCTTCAATTCTAAAAGCATTCCAGCTGCAAATGTTCAAGTATCAAGCATTCCAGTTTCTTAAGTTCAAGCAAAACAAAGTTTTCAAGTTAAATCTGTTTGCAAGCTTCCCTGGTTTCAAAGTTCATTCCAGTTTTTCCACTCTCTGCCTTTACAATAGGTGATTAAACTTTTAAAGTTTAAGTACGAAAATAACGGTTGCTTGTGAAATTATGTGATAATGATGCCGTGCATGTGTGTATATATAAGTATAAAAGTCTGTATATATAACTGTGTTCATGTGTGTATGTCTGGTTGTATTAATCTTCTCTGTTTCCTTATTTCAGAGTTAAGTTAAAATCAAAATTCAAGATCTTTTATTTAAAACACTGTTAGGACTTGGATTCAAAACAATATAGATTAGTTTAGTCAAAATCTAAGTACTAAAAATAGATTCAAGTATCTTATGTTTGGAAATCCTTTGAAAATCAAGATTTACATTAAAAATTTATAAATATGTTAAAACCCCATTGTTGCAATTCTCTGATTCAAGTATATAACTTGAGTCGGCCTGGGAATTTTTTTTAAGATGAAATTCATGATTTTTAGATTAGAATCGAGTGTGAATTTTGGAGGTGACCAGAGCATGGTTTTTGAGGAATTTCTGGTGGCCGGAGGGATTTTGGTAGTTGGAGTTTCAATTGGAGATGGAGGATGGTTCGACGAGGTCAGGAAAAATGGATGGTGGGTTGTCTGATGGTCGTGGTGATGGTGGCAAGTGGATTTAGGTTCTAAACCTAATTTGTTCGAACTGGACATGTAGGGTCAATTCTACTTCTCTGATGCATCGAGTTAAATGGAATATTAGGAATGGCTTCGTTGATTACATGAGGTGGTGTGACTGCGGTGGCGCATCGTCTGATGATCGGAGGCACGAGTTCGAGGGGTTTTTGGCCATCGTATTGGGTTCTAGTTTCATTTGGACAGTTCGATTTTGAATCGAGGTTTGTGATGACGGTTTGGTGGTCGGAATGGGTTGCAGCGTTGATGTTCGATACGCTGGAGGGTTCATCGGTGATAGGAAGCGATTCTGGCGATGGTGCATGTGCATTGGTGATGTTGTGTCAGGGGATTGGCTGTTGTGGGTTTTTTCTATGGGTTGAACTCGAAGGATGTCTCGGGTTTTTGGAAAGAAGACTCGAGGATGGACTCGAGTATGTTCAAGTGGATCGTGAGTGATTCTGTGATCCAGGTTTTTAAAATTTAAATTAAAAACTAAAACAAATATTGAAATGGAAGAGAACTCAAGTTAGACCTAAGTGGATTTCAGGTTTGACCTGAGCAGGTTTTGAATAGCTTTTAAAAAGGTTTTAAAATTTAAGTTTTGGAATTTAAACTTTAAATTTAATTTAAATCTGCTTATTTAAATTTACTTTATGTAAAAATAAATGTTTTCTTTAACAATTTGTTAAGAGGTTTTAAAATTTGTTTAACTTAAATTTTATTAAGTAAAGTTTTAAGTTAATTTTAAAATTTAAATTAGAAATGAAATTTAAGATTGATATAAAAGCAAGTTTTAAAATTCAAATCGAAATTAGTTTTTAAATAACTATTACTTGATAATATTTTAAGTATTTAAAGGAAGCTTTTTTAATCTTAATTTATCAAGTTAATAATTATTTTAAAATTTAATTATTGATTTAATTAAGTAAAATTAATTATTAAGGTAAAATGTTTTAATTATAATTAAGTTATTAATTAAGATAATGTTTTATCTTAAGATAATTAAAGTTTTATTGTCTTGATATTAATTAAATAAGGAAATTAGATATGATTAATTAATTTAATTAATAATGATTTAGAATTAACTAAAGGAATTAATTAAGAGTAATTAATTGATTTATTTAAAATTAATAATTAAAGGTTATAAGTTAATTAATTAGAGGTTAATTAATTTATAATTAAGGATTATTAATTAGATAATTAGAGATTATTAATTAATGATTAAATATTAATTAATTAAGTAATTAAGGTTAATTAATTGGTAACTAAAAGGTACTTAATTTTTAATTAAGATTTATTAATTAATAATTAGGCTTTATGAATTAATAATTCAGAAATTATTAATCTAAAATTAAAGTTAATTAAGGATTAAGTAACTAATATTTAGGGTTGTAATTAAGGATTGATTGATTAATTAATTAATTAATTAAGGATTGATTAATTAATTAATTAAGGATTAATAAATTGGTTATTAAGTTTTATTAATTGATAATTAAGTTTTATTAATTAATAATTATGGATTAATTAATCTGTAATTAAGATTAATTAATATATTTAAAGGGGTAATTAAGGGATGAATTACCCAATTGTAATTAATCAAATGAATATGATTAATTAATTGGTTGATTATTATGGATAATCTTGATGATTTATTAAGTATGAATACTTAATGAGATTAAATAGTGTAATTACTTAGGGTAAGTAATTAATGTATAATTACTGGGATGTAATTAATTAAAGGATAATTACTTAGTATAAGTAATTAAGAATTAATTACTTGGTGTAATTAATCAAGGGATTAATATGATTAATTAAGGATTAATTAATTAAGGTTAGTAATTACCGGATGGTAATTACTGTTTATGATTAATTAAAGTTGATTAGTGGAAATAATTAATTAAGGATCATTAATTAATGTAATTAATAAGAGTAATTAAGGATTGATTAATTAAGATTAATTAGTCCATAATAAGTAATTATAAGGTAATTAATTAATTGTAATTAATTAAGGATTAATGTAATTAATTATAATTAATGAAGTAATTAAGGTTAATTACTTAATGGTTTGTAGATAATTAATTTGTGTAATTAATTAAGGGTTGGTTACTTAATGTAATTAAAGATAATTAATCAAAGGTGATTAATTAAGATGATGATTAATTAATTGGTTTATAATTAATTAATGATTAAGTAAGCAAGATTTATTGTAACGATAGTAATCAATTTAATTTATTTTAATTAACTAGAGATGAAGTAATTAATTTATTTCTTTTTAAATTAATTATAGATGTGTGATTAATAGATCATTGCTTATGGATGGCTGATTGATATTGAATGCCTCGATTGTTTGATATCTCTAATGAGATATGTGTGATATGTGATATGAGATGATTTGGTTGAATGATGACGATATGAATTATCTATCTGTATATATGTGAATTATCTATCTGTGTGAATATAGATAATGATTTGAATTGAATTGTTTTAACCTTAAAACAAGTGGGACCTAAAAGATGGCGTTTTGGATTTCTATGAGATCGGGATTGGGTTTCCTGATTTGGATATCCGAAAACCACATCGATCCAAATTAAAGATAAGTCATGAATCTCAAGTGAAGATGAAGATCCAGAGTGCAAGGGTTATTGTCGTTAACTCTAAGGGTGATTCCAAAATGAGTGTAACGAGATAATGCCTTCGGTTTCATTTGAAGCCGGAACGAACTTGTATGGATTGAATGCTTTCAGAACATCGTCATCTGGATGGTGAGCATTCTAAGATAGATGTGTTCTATAAAGGTAATCGTAGCCTCAAGCCTCATTAATCGGGAATGGCTAAAACAGGGGAGGTGCAGCAAGGCTAAGTGGGTCATGCCCAAGTAGGACAAGATTTACCCCTGTCTAGATGTCCCTTTTTATTCGGCTGTGTGGGCGGTTGCTAGCTACAACCACGGGGTTGTCTTGTTCGGAACTGTTCAGTAAGGAATGGCTCCGGCTCCGTGTTGCAGAGGATTGGGAGTAATCCTCGGTATGGTGGTCTAGGCCCTGTACTGTGACGGGCGGTACCCCAGTAGCCCTGCCATTGTATGTAATCCAATCTCCAATAAGTGCCGTACGTATTGATTATGCTCGACTATGTTGGAACGTGAGATGTAAGCATTCCAGTTATTTCTATATTTTACTTGAAAACTCTAGACCCTATTATACTATTACTGGATTTCCTATCAAATTTTTTGGTTAGCGTAAGGTAAAAACTTACCATGTTTATGTGTGGGGAGTCCTACGTGATACCTTTTGTTTTGAAAAGGTTTTTCAAAGTTAAGAAACTTTAACCGTTTACTTACACCAGACCCATCTCTGCCCTGGAGTTTATTCTGTTTTTTTTAAACTCTTGGATACTCAAATTTGTATGAGTAGCCAAGGGATTCAGGTTAGCTTTGACGAATTTCGGAGGAGCAATGAAGCAGGAGGCTTTAGCGTTTGTAGATATATATAGATGGTTCCGCTGTGTTGGTCTCTGAGTCGTTATTTGAGTTGTATAACTAGACAGGTGTTTATAACTGTCTAGAATGTGTTGTATAAGCTATGTAACTCTGATGTATATGATACTATGTAATATTTATGTGATTAATATAATTTATTCGTTCTGCCGTTGAGATTCTGATGTTGTTTCTTTATTTCTTCTCCATATTTTCTCTTTTCTATCCCTTTCTTTCTTAATAATGATGCGTCTTTCTGAGGAGAGAAAGGCGGGTGATCTCAAATAGTTAGAATTTTAGTCAAAATGCAAATAATGTGTATGTTTATAAGAAAGAATAATAGGAGGTACTAAAATATTTTTGAAAACTATAAGTAAGAATGTTAGGATTGTCCTAAACGATATGATATGTTGTCTACTCTATCGCTATTCGCTAATTCAGTGATGCATTGAGCAATTTCCAAATCCGAAATAAGATCACTATATAACAGTTATGATTATTCTCAAGTATTTGTGAAATGATAGAGAACTTTTTATGGAAATAATGAGTTATGATTATTCTCAAGTATTTTTACCATTTATTGGTCGATTAGTTGTGCTTGGTCAGTTTATGAGCATCGACTATTGTTGTTAATTTTCAAATTGTGTTTAACCAATTATAAGCAATTTACCTTTTCAACATGGGATGGGTATATATTATTTTATTAGAAATATTAAATCAAATACCTTGTGAATTTAGTTTCATAGTTTGACTATAAGGTGTTTGACAACAATATTAGGTTAAAATTTAATTGAATTTGATAAAAGTTTTTATTTAATATGAACAAAGGTTTACACATGTGAAATGAATTTATCCAAAAAAAGTGGCCTATATAAATATGGTTTATAACTAAGAAAAAGGGAAATTTAAAACTGAAGATTTGAGAACTTAAATTCTGGGGATTTTAAAATGGGTTTTCTGAGATTTGGAAAATAATATTAGCATTGTTTGAAAATATTTATGAAAAGAAATGTTTTCAAAATGATTTCAAAGGGAATAGAAAGTGCGAAACTCACTTCTCTCATTGGAAAATAACTTCGGTGATGACTGCAGCATCATCGGCGCTCATTTTCGAGTTTCAAGTAGGGAGGCCACTATAGTAGCATTGTTGCGCGGTTGTTTTGGAAATGTATTTTTATTTAAGTCCCTGAAGTTTGATTTAGTATACATAAGATATATGCATATGTTTATTTCAAACGATTTGAAAAAAACCATTGTTTAGTTCTTGAGTTTTTGGTTAAGTGAAATTATGAATGCATGTATCATATGCATTAGGATAGTTTGATTATGCATCTACTTGAGATATTGATTGGTGATTTTCAATTATTGAAATGAAACGGAATTTTCAACAATTTTGAATAATCGAAAACGTTCAAATTAAGATAAGAATTGAAGCCAATTATTTTGGTGAAATTTTAAAAAGTTGCATTTTGTAACTCTTAAATTAAAAGATAATAGAATTTAAACTAGTTTTAAACTATTAAATATTCTTGTTAAGTAAAATAATAAGAATAATTTGTGCTATACAAGTAAGAAATTAAGGTTTGAAATGCTCTATATTGAAATTTTATTTTAAGAAATGCTTATGAAACTAGATAATGTTTTATAAATTCTATTTATTTTCAAAATGATTTTGGAAGTTTTTCGATTTTATAAAAAATTGATTTATATAAAGTCTCTATTATATATACTGAAACTATTTATTTCAAAAATAATGAATTTTGAATGGTATTCGATTTTGAGGAAGAAGGAAAAATGATTTTTGAGACTATATAAATATGAAATTGAAGTGATATTTTGAAACTTGTAGATCTTTGAAGACCTTCGATGCCGTAAAATATTCGATTTGGAAGTTTTCGATTCTTTTAAAGAGGATTTCATATATGTATGAAGTTATTTCAATAGAAGGTATTCGATTTAGAAAGTAATGATCTTATGCAAATGGAGTTTATATAAGTATGATATATATGAAGTTTATGATATGAAAAGGATACTACGTATAGTATGATATATTTTGAAATCGAAGATATGGAAAAGCACTGAGACGACCTACCTCCTCGATTCCCAAAAATTGACAATATTACATCCTCGGTATTCACGTGTTGCGAATCCAAGTGTCGGGGAGGCAGATTATCGTGGGTAAGAAAGAAAATAAAACAGAATAGAATCTCATATGGATGAAATAACATATATTATTTCAACATATAATCTTTACAGTGGAGGATATAAATACATTTATCAGAGTTAAATATGGAGAGTTATAAATATCTGTCCTTACAAATGCGGAATATAATGATACACAAGTGTGGTGGCGACAGATAAGAATCTTCAAAAGAATATTATAACTCCATGCTTCGAGCTCCATCCAGATTTCTTCTAACTAAACCTGACCGCTAGGTTGTCGGAAAAAAACTAGGGCACCCAGAGTTTAAGAAAAAAGGAAATAAACTCCAGGTGAGTATCGGGACTGGCGTGAGAAACTCAAAATACGCGATTTGGAAAGGAAACATATCTCATGAGACCACATGCACATAAACAAGGAATGTGTTTTTACCTTATGATAACCACAACATTTGCCATGCAAAATCTGGGGATATTATTTTTAATGACATTCTTTGAAAAATGTTTCTCAAATAAGCATATTAAAATAGACGAAATTGTTACATTGGTTAAATTTGACGGCATAATAAGTTTACAACTAAGTCCGAAGGCACTTATTGGAGAATGGATTTCCATACGATGGTAGATAAGGGACTTCTATACATTACATCTCTAGAGGAATGTACCGAGGATACACAAACAATACTCCGCATTTAGCAACACCGGTCTATCCCTATCTGGCACTCATACATAGCATGGATAGAAATCGAATATGACATCACCCTGGTCGTTACCGACCTATCTGAGAGCAAAGCATACACAACATACTCGATATATAGAGGGTTATCTGGAAAAGTGATGACCATACGCTAATGGTTGCGAACTACATAGCCTTACAACATACCTTGTTTAAGCCATTACCGGGTGATGATGCCCAAGGTAATGATCACCTTTCACATAGGGCATTCCACTTTGAATGCCACATCGCCATTCCATGATCACATAACTGATTTCTACAAATGTATAACTTTTGAGATCGTACGTCTCAAGAAAGGGTGTTAAGCTAAGAGAAGTTGCATTCTCCACCACCAAACAGATGATACATTTATAGAGATCAATTTATGTAATTAGAATTGCAATATCAGAGATTCGTCCATAAAAGCCATCCAGGAACATGACAAACCGAAGGAATTCTCCTGCCACATCCTGTCGAAAGTTACCCCTAAGATTAGCAGCGAGAAGTTCTTGCATCAAAGATCTCAAATGAAGAACAACTGCCAAAAATATGATGTGGGAAATTTCCCTCGAGGGTCAGTGACAAGCAGCCCTACATTCCATCTTCTAAATCATTTCCATGTCTTCACTTCGAATATGTAAATTGGTTCGAAGTGGCATTTGGATAAGAATCACCCTTAAACCAATCATTGATAAAAAGATATTAAGTGAACAAAGAATTATTCTTTGATTGATTAATTTCTTTTTATCAAATTATCTTCTGGAGATATATATCTTGAAAACATTCTTTTCGGTATGTACGGAATCAATAAACCTCTCTTATCAAATTCTTTGGTTACTTAAAATCTTTTCAAATCTTGGAATTATTCTAAATCATTTCATTTCTCAGTTAGGAAAATATTTTCAAATCCTTTTGTTTAAATCATAAAAAAGATTTGTTAACTCAAAACTCAAAATATTGAAACCATGTTATCTAAGATGTTAATCCAAAACCGATAAATATTAAGTGAGCAGAATCTATAAAAATCACCTAATTCTACTCAATATCAATTCCCGTATACAACAAACCCCATGGGCGGAATAACGGTGAAATCACATTTGAAATTCCACGAATTGTAGAAGTTCTCTCTTTGTAACGACCCACCTTTTTGGATGGTTTAAACCGGCAATTAATCACACATGTCAACTCAAACCATTAAAAAGGGAGGATTATTAATGGGGGCAAATAAGAAAATAAAAGAAAAAAAGAAAAGCAAACATAGAATCTCACAGCGGAATGACAAAATATAATAATCAAATAAATAGTTCATGAAGCTGTTTTACAAATAACATTTGATTACACTTTTACAATATATCAGAGTTATACATACAATAGGAATAAATAAATAATGCAGCAGAACAATATGATACAATGGAATAATAACAATAATAATATAATACTAAACTCCATCTTCGTCCTCCAGAAATAAGGTCTTCAACACTGAAAAGCTCAAGCTAACCCGAGCGTAATGAAAAGACAAAACAATCAAGTTAGAACTAAATGATCTTATGGATGCTAAATCAACAGTAAATAAATATAAGTGTAATGGCTTCAGTGATGTTTATGGGATTTTACATCTCATATCCAGTGCTTAACGTGCGTGCAGTAACTTAAGTTCGGGAATTCCATCTCCTAAGAATCTGTTAGACTATTTATATGTAGTAGTATACACTATATATAGTGTCTATTAGTAAAGTATTAAAATAGCGTTAAGGCGTTACTCGTATCCCCTTTATCACATTTTATAAATGTCGTAGTCTATACAGTACTGTAAACTCAACCAAACTAGTGGGCTGTCAGGGAGCACTCCATATGTACGGCACAAAACAAAATCGTAGTGGACTCGATAAGACATATGACAGGGCACACGAGGCTATATCCACGATAGGATTCTACCAGATTGTTAAACTAGGCTGGTGGTAATACATAACAGCTACTATCGCCCACCTCGAACAACACTCTCATAATCAAATCGCGGGTGGCCACTAGATCAATCACAAAGTAACAGATATGGTATCGAAAAAGTGTGTCCGATAGGAGGAGCGACCTCACTTGTCTTGGTTATGGCTCCTGATTTTAGTCATATCAAGCTAACCCAGAGGGGTTAGGGCTGCGTTCGTACCTCATACAGTAGCGTTCGCCAAACCACTTACTTCGTTCTGGATTCTCCACCACTTGCACAGTTGTCAAAGTGGTTTTGGAATTGGCAAAGAGTATGACAATATCCGACCCTGGTCTCTTTAACAACCAATCGCTTACATTTTTCACACCGTGGTCATTTTATAAAACATTTATAATACTAATCGAGAAAATAGTTTATAACTTCGTATCAAGATATCCATATACTTATTCCAAAAGTATAAATATATTCATAAATACCGAGGAAGATTTCTTTCAATCAATTTCGAATAATTTGTAAATCTCTCTTAAACTATTTATAACTATTTATATACTTTAAACTGTTTATAAAGCTATTTATAAATTCCAAAACAGTTTACAACTCTTCATCTTTTTATAAACTCTACGCAAATTCCTTTAAATGCTTCCAAAATCCCTTTATACAAGTTCTTTTATAAAACCCTTTATAAAATCCTTTAAAACCATTTTAAAATCCTTTATAAATATCTTTTATAAAATCTTTTGAATTGGATTTAAGTACAAAATATTCTCTACTTCACTTCTTAAATTTCATTTATTAAGTTATTATATAAAAATCTATACTTATTATATTAAATTTATTATATTAAATTAATTTTAAATAAATATTTTAAAATTATATTAAATATTTTATTAAATTAAATTTTAAATTATTTAAATTACATGTTTAAAACTAAAAAAAATTATAAAAAAAATGTTAGCACAAAAATTGGGCAAATACCTTCGAGTCTGAATTTAGTTAAGTGCTTTTAGATTGTTTGATTTGCTAAATTATCCGTCTCAATGTTTCATCAAGTAGTCATTACAGCCGTAGAATACTTCATCGGCTCAGAATAGGATAGTAACTTAAAAGCAGTAAATCACACAAAATTTTATAGTGGTTCGGCCAGAACATGCCTACATCCACTGTCCATCTTATTATTCCTCTTTTCTTTGATTACAAATACAAGTATGATTGGAATGAGCAAAAACTTAGAGCAGTTGGAGTGCTAATTTCTCAGCAGAGTTTTCCCTTTATTTTCTAAAGTTTCCCTATTATTATTGAGAAGCTCCGGTATTTATAGAGTGAAGTGTGGAGGCGGGGTTATAACTTCTTGAGTTTGGTCTGGCATGTAGCAAGTACATCTAGTTCGACAGTGAGAATCTAGACCGGCATATAGTCAACCTAGTTTTGGTTTGGTAGCGAGAAGGGGGGATTCTTGGAGTTGCTTCTTCCTTGAGGTAGGGATGTTGATTTGCCGGACCAAACATCTGGTCCGGCAAGCCTACGCACCGGACCAAAAGTTTGGTCCAGCGTTTAAGAGCAGTGCCCGACCAATATCTGGTTCAGCATTCCAATGCTGTGTCGGACCAGATATCTGGTCCGGGGTCAGCCTGAGCTTTTCAGTATTGTAGACATTATTTTCTGAAGGACGAAGACTGAGTTTAGTATAATAATAATATTATTATTATTATTGCACTATGTCATGTTGTTCTGTTGCATTATTTATTTATTCCTGCTGTATGTATAACTCTGGTATATTAAAGTGCAATCAATTGTTATTTGTAAAAAGCTTCATGAACTGTTTATTTGATTATCATACTTTGTCATTCTGCTGTGAGATTCTGTATTTTCTTTTCTTTCATTTCTTTTATTTTCTTATCTACCCCATTAACAATCCTCCCTTTTGAATGGTTTGAGGTGACATGTGTGGTTTATTATTTGTTTGAACCATCCAAAAAGGTGGGTCATTACACTCTTCGGGCTTTAACACTAAGTATAAGAAGATTATCCCCATAAAATCCAAGTTGTTTTAATTTGAAAATTTTAATCTTTTATACTTAACTCGTTTTTGACTTTTCGACCTTATCTACGCCTCACCCAGAAGAGGCCAGGTGAGCCAGGGCACTATTTGCTTCTAAACAGCTCCTTACTTTAAGCACCTCACCTAGATCTCACAAATAGAAAAATCCAGTCTACCAGTCGGCTTTTAGAGCCAAGATTAAATCACTTGATTTTTGACAGCTTTTCTTTAAATCATTTATTTAAACATTTGTATATAAATAATAAAAATTCCAAATCATAATTAAAACACTTCATTATTTATTTGAAAATATTTATAAAAGATTTGGAAAAGAACCGTTAAGTTAAAACCATATTTCAAAAGTTATAACAAAGTGCTGCGAATGGTGCTCTTTAAGTTATATTGATCAAAATGACTTTTCTATCATTTGGAAATTCATTTTTATTACTCAAATCACTTTTTAAAAAAATTAAAAGATTTTTGAAATTTATTTCGTATTTTTAAACAATATTGAAATATCATTTCAAAAGAAATCCCTTTATGGATTACGAACTGCAAAACCGCCATTTTTCCAAAAACTTGTGTTACTCATATTTCAAATTCTACTTATCAACATCTTGATTTTCTTTCTTTGTTTGAAAACTATGGATATAATAGTTCAGCAAATTTTTATCTCGAAGGATTCCGAGCTATATTTCATTCTATATGTTCATTTGACTTTTACGGCGCGAAATCGCGAACTACTGTTATGTGACTATTTTTGACTCAATTTTCAATATTCATTTTAAATTTACCAAAACACTTTGGAATGTTTATAAAACAAACCATACTAACCATTTTTAAGAGGTTTAAACAATTCCATATACACCATGTTATTCAATAAAGGAAAGTGATTTTCTTTATGCTTATCGACGTGTATTAACGCGACCTGCAAATATATTCAACAACAATATTAAACAACCATGATTAACAATCATATCCAAATATATATGTCATCCAATAACATTTATAACTATAGTTTAGGAGTTTCTCGCCTTCATTTTCCCTTCGAGCTAATATAAAATTGGAGATAGCTTCGTTATCACGAAATCCAAGCTTACGATCACTAGCACTATCGCCTTTAAATGGCTTGGCCTAGGCTTTGGATGCAAGGATGAGCTCACGGCCTTGCTGGGGGAGGTGAAAGGGCTCGGCCTTGCTTTGTAAAGTGGTGGCTGTGGGTAAGGAAGAGGTAGAGGAGGAATTTTTGCCTTGATTTGAAGTGGATTGGATAATATATGTATATAATTATACTAATAATATAATTTCTTTTTGAATAAATTTTCTATGTAACTTTGTTAACATGAGAAAGCCATTATAATAGCTTGAAGAAGGAGGAAGAAGAAGTAGAAAATGGCTTAGGAATTTATGAAAGAGGGTAGTGTATTTATAGGTTTTTAGAAAACCAAACTATCACTACATGAATGGACGGAGAGGTGATGGTGGTATGATGTTGGTGTAAGGTAAGTTGATGTGAGAAGATGTTTACTTTTTTAAACTTAGATATTTTTCTATATTTTCCATATGCAAATATATTTATACTTTTCTACCATTGTTATATGTATATGTTAATATATGTATGTGAATGTCACAAAGATGTACAAGTCATATAAATAACATTGTATAACTTATAGTCAAATAGTTACGAATTTTAATTTCGATTTCTGGTCATATTTCGCTTATTAAGTAACATACATATATTTGTAAACAAAATTTGAAAACTAATTTCTTATTATTATAAATTAGTTAAAATGATCTCATTTTAATTATAAAACCATATAAATTAATATTATCAGTTATTTACAAAATTGCTATTATATCGATAAAACGATACGAATTTTCCTATATTTTAAAATCAAATATAAATCTTTAGAAAACTGTTATAAATAATTTATTATAACTTAATAGCTATTTTAAATTAATTATTATCATTTAAAAACAATTATTTGAACAATTAAAATAATCATTAAATCATTAAATCTCCTTTTAAATTCATACATCTATATTTAAATATAAGGGCATCGCTAATGTGATGTCGTAAACACATTTTATTTCATATTCTTGCTCAATTATAAAAATAAGTAAGTGTGTATCCAGCTTCGTGCATATTGTTTTATGATTATAGAGCTGCTTATCGATAAAACAGTTTTTGGCCATTTTATCGATTTTAATCCCGAGTAAAATATTTTTGTAAATATCTATTTAAAATAAGATTACTACTATTTACTATCACTCAAAACAATATTATTATATTATCAACCTTTTATTTGTATAATTTTCTAAAATAAATATAATTTATCAAAGTGATAAATTTATGGGCCGTTATAGACTTTCCCTCTTAAAAGAATTTCGTCCCTGAAATTATCCAAAACAAAAACCCAAAGGTTTTGCCCACAAATTTAACCTATACCAGTACGATGTACATTGATCATTCGTACACAATATCTGATTCGATCTTCTATTTGAATTCACAATTTTACTTTCGAACTAATATTGATCCCCGATCCTCTAGTGCGGACTCTGACCAGGTTTTCTAATCAGAGTTTAGTTTTTTCCTTGCATAGCTCTCAACAATGATAGAAAACTCAAGTATCCAACCACAAACCCTCATCAAATGTTTGTCATCAAGAATTGAGTGATAATTTTCAGACTGGTGTAAATGCCTCAAAGTTCTACACTCGAATTTTTGATTAAATCGTGCGATGAAATAATCCTATACTTCATGTGAATTTAATAGTCTTCCAATTTTTTTTGTGAAATCATTTAATGAAACTTTTCATTCTTTATTCAAACTTTTATAAAGATACTTCTTTATACATAACCATTTTACATTTTTATTTCCAAATGTTTCTACTTAGAAACATATTTTGTTTCTAAAATAAATATCCTTTTACTATAACACATTTCTAAAAAACTCATTTTGAAATAATTTATTAAATTGATAAATTACTATAAACTTCCTTTGTTTGTCAAAACTTAATATTTCTTTTAATATATATTGTCGTTTCTCTTATCTTTTGATTTTCTCTAGAATATTTATTGAAAGATTCGGCTTTTTAGCCTTTTAATCATTTCATAATACCATTTCCTCTTAAAAATATCCTTTACTTAAGTTTTATTACTTCTTTCCTTAATTATTCTTATTAAAATATTTATATAAATGCGAAGTTGAAACAAAATATCGTATTATATATTTCCATACTTTAACATTCATCATTTTCAACTTAAACTTAGATCAAGACCTCCCAGCACTGATACAGTACAAAATACTTACCATAACAACATTTCTCCTCCATTCACTCTACTATATGTAGATTAGATAAATAGAGCTATCTTTAATTACCATACTCAACATTTCCCTCATTCCTCTGAATCTGAAGCCGATGGCATGCTCCAGACTCCAAGATCTATTAAAACTTCCTAATTCCTTCTTCATTGCTTTCCAGTTCATTGTCGGCCTCATTGTCATCCTTATTTGGTCACATTTCATTCTCAATATATGGTAGCCATGGTTGGTTCCATGGAACATGTCCCATACCAACTGGTACTCCTGGGACCACTTCTCCCTCTTCTATCTCTTACAAGCCTTGCACACCAACTTCCCATGGGTTTTCGAATACTTCAACTTCTTCTTCTTCTGCTGCTACTTCATCGTTACCCTCCATCTTGTACCAGTTAATGTAGGAATTGGAAGATTCTTCTTGCTAAACAATATGCTCCCCATCCAAATCCCATATCACATTGCTACATTAGCTAGATATTATGGCATTTGGGTCTTCCATAGGTTCTGATTCTTCCTCAATAGGTTCTGAATCTTCTTCCATAGGTTCTGATTATTCTTCCATGGGTTCAAATTCTACTATGGGTTCTAGTACGGAGCTAGCAGGATCCGAAATCCAAATTCTTTCTGAGACCTGCAGGAGTTCGTCGTCACTAGAAATTATAATCATCTCGGGGTTCATAGGCGGTACAAGCATTCCTACCATTGGATATCCGCCTTCACTTCTTTAAGTGTACGGGGCATGCTCTTCCTCAATCGAGGGTAAACCACCGTTAGGTGGATATTTCGGTTGTTCTTGTTCATCACTAGAGAGGATAATGATGTTGTCCTTCTCCCCCTAATTTTCCCTTGAGGTCTCTCCTTTAGAGTATTTTCCTCCATATGGTTTCTACAATGTAAACTAAAATCCCTTAGATATAGGTGCTAGGAAGTATTCTTAATCTAACTTATTCTCATGTTGAGTTATTTAAATTTTATTAATTAGGCATATCCTATTTTAGGTAGAGAGGTTTGTTAATCGTTTGGTATTACTTTCCCAACCAATGTTTGATCAATACTTAGAAAGTAATCCGAGTCTTTGGTAAATCCACTTTTAAAGATAGATTTTCCTACTTAAAATTCTTTGTATGACAAAATGGTTTATCCTTCCATAAATCCTTTGAAAATTTCACCCGATTTTATCGTTATTACTTTCAAGAATCCTTTTCATAAAATCATTGACAAAAATTTCTCAAATATATTTATACGTTTCTTCAAAAAGATATATATTTTAACCCATATCATTTTTATATTTGTCATTAACAAATTCGCACTCATATATAGTACTCTCAAACTCATTCTATGGTGTTACTAGCCCTATATCTAATGAGTTACTCATCTTTGGGTATTACTAACCCTATCTCTTATGAGTCTTTTACACTAACCAAAGCCTAGGTGTTCGCTCAATCTAAGATTTTATACCAAATGAAATGACCACCTCCTCGATCCCCAGAAATCAACACTAATACATCCTCAGTATTTATGTGCTGCAAATTAAAGTGCAGGAGAGGCGGATTATCATGGGTAAGAAAGAAAATAAAGACAAAGAAGAATCCCACACGAATGGAATAACATATATTATTTCAACATATAATCTTTACAGTGGAGATTTTAGATACATTTATCAGAGTTAAACATGGACATTTATAAATACCTATCCTTACAAATGTGGAATATGATGATACACAAGTATGGTGGTAACAGATAACAATCTTTAAAAGAATATTATAACTCCATGCTTCGAGCTCCATCCAGATTTCTTCTAACTAAACCTGACTACTAGGCTGCCTCAGAAAATTAGGGCACCTAGAGTTTAAGGAAAAAAGAAATAAATTCTGGGTCGATCATGGGACTGGTGTGAGAAACTCAAAATATGTGTCTTGAAAAGGAAAGGTATCTCATAAGAGCACACCGCACATAAACACGGAACATATTCTTACTTTATGACAACCAAAATATTTGCTACAAAAAAATCTAGGAATATTATTTTTAATGACATTCTTTGAAAAAGTTTATCAAATAAACATATTAAAATAGCCGAAATTGTTACATTGGTTAAATTTGACGGCATAATAGGTTTACAACTAAGGCTGAAGGTACTTATTGGAGAATGGATTTCCATACAATGGGAGGTAAGGGATTACCTTCCGTATAGTACATCTCTAGAGGAATGTACCGAGAATACATAAACAATCCTCCGCATCTAGAAAGACCGGTCTATCCCTATTTGGCACTCATACATGGCCTGGATGGAAACCGAATATAACATCACGCCAGTTGTTACCGACCTACCTGAGAGATCTCTTAGTATACACAACATACCTGATATATAGAGGGTAATATAGAAAGGTGATGACCATACCGTAATAGTTACGAACCACATAGCCTTACGGCATACCCTGTTTAAGCCATTATTGGGTGATGAGGCCTA
Organism: Allium cepa; assembly: GCA_030765085.1. Classification (NCBI taxonomy): domain Eukaryota; kingdom Viridiplantae; phylum Streptophyta; class Magnoliopsida; order Asparagales; family Amaryllidaceae; genus Allium; species Allium cepa. The sequence goes on along the minus strand of CM060932.1, from coordinate 628,222,407 downwards.
AGGTAACGATTACCTTTCACATAGCACATTCCATTTTGTATGCCATATATCCATTCCATGATCACACAGCTGATTTCAACAAACGTGTAACTCCTGAGCTCGTACATCTTAGGAAAGAGTGTTAATCAAAGAGAAGTTGCCTTCTCCTCCACCAAACAGATGATATATTCATAGAGATCAGTTTATGTAATAAGGATTGCAATGTCACACATTCGTCTATACAAGTTGATAGGAAAAACCGAAGGAACTCTCTTGGCACATCTTGTTGGAAGTTACCCCTAGGATTAGTAGCAAGAAGTCCTTGCATCGAATATCTCAAATGAAGAACTACTACCATAAAATATGATATGGGAAGTTTCCCACAAGGGTCAGTGACAAACTGCCCTACATTCCATTTTCCAAATCGTTTCCATGTCTTCACTTCTAATTCGTAAATTGGCTCGAAGTGGTCTTCAGGTAGGAATCACCCAAATCCGACCCTAGTTCCTTCGAACCAAACATCGATAAAAAGAAGTTAAGTGAATAGGGAATTATTCTTTGATTGATTAATTTCTTTTTATCAAAATATCTTCTAGATATATATATATATATATATATATATATATATATATATATATATATATATATATATATCTTTAACATTCTTTCTGGTATATACGGAATCATTAAACCTCTCTTATCCAACCCGTTGATTACATAAATTCTTTTTATATCTTAGACCAATTTTAGATCATTTCATTTCTCACTTAGAAAAATATTTTCAAATCATTTCATTTAAATCTTAACTAAGATTTATTAATTCAAAACCCAAAATTTTAATTAAGTTAAAACCATGTTATCTAGGATGTTAATACAAAACCAGTAAATATTAAGTGAGCAGAATCTATAGGAATCACCTAATTCTACTCAATATCAATTCCCATATTCAACAAATGTCATGGGTGGAATAACGGTGAAATCACCTTTTGAATTTCAAAAATAGTACAAGTTCCCTCTTTGAGCTTTAACACCAAGTATAAGAAGATTATCCCCATAAAATCCAAGTTATTTAAATTTGGAAATTTTAATCTTTTATACTTAATTCGTTTCCGACATTTCAATCATATCTATGCCTCGCCCAGGAGAGGCTAGGTAAGCCAGGGTGCTGGTTACTTCTAAACATCTCTTTATTTTAAGCACCTCACCAAGATCTCACAAATAGAAAAACCCAGTCTACCGGTCGGCTTTTAGAGCAAAGATTAAATCACTTGATTTTTGACAGCTGTTCTTTAAATCGCTTATTTAAACATTTTTAAATAAATTATAAAACTTCCAGATCATCATTAAAAAACTTCATTATTTATTTTCAAATACTTATAAAAGATTTGGAAAAGAACCGTTAAATTTAAAACCATATTTCAAAAGTTATAGAAAAGCGCCGCGAATGGTGCTTTTTAAGCTATATTGATCAAATCGATTTTGCTATCATTTGGAAATTCATTATTATTACTCAAATCACTTTTAAAACATTTTAAAAGATTTTTAAAATTTACTTCATATTTTTAAACAATATTAAAATACCATTACAAAAAGAAATCCCTTTATGGATTACGAACTACAAAACCGCCATTTTTTCAAAAACTTGTGTTACTCATATTTCAAATTCTAATTATCAAAATCTTTATTTTCTTTCTTTTTTTGAAAACTACGGATATAATAGTTTGAAAAATTCCTATCTCGAAGAATTCCGAGCTATATTCCATTTTATATATCCATTTGACTTTTACTGTGCGAAATCGCGAACTACTGTTACGCGACTATTTTTGACTCAATTTTCAATATTCATTCAAAATTTTCCAAAACCCTTTTGAATGCTTATAAAACAAACCATACTAAACCATTTTTAAGAGGTTTAAACATTTCATATACAACATTTTTAATTGGCTATAGCTTCGCTATCATGAAATCTATGCTCACGATCACAAGCACTATCGCCTTTAAATGGCTTGGCTGTGATATCCCGGAAATTTCAAGCAAAATTAAATGTGATAATTCCCTTTATAAATTATATTAAATTGATAAAAAATTTTATTTTTAAACAATAATGACAATGGGTTGTTTTTAAATATAGATTAATAAATTTCTAGATAGAATTATTAATTACAAATTGAATTTGGGTTTGTTTAAGATATATATGTATTGTTGACTTGATTTTAAATTAGATTTTCCAATTTAATTTGAATATGAATTTGGATTTATAATGGAAATTCAAAGGTAGATATTTTAAAATATTTGGATTTAAAAATATATGTTTAAGCTTTTATTTTTATATAATTGGTTTTATTTTCTTTAAAGTAATTTATATATACGTCGGTAAGTATTTGTAAATTAATAAATTAAGTAAAAGCCTTTTGTTAACATTTGAATTAGATATAAATACTTAAAGGACAAGTGTAAAACTATGGAAGCTTGTTTAAACAAGTGTTAAAGGATAAAATGATGCTTACGACAAATGTTAAGATGTTTTAACAAGTGTCATTTTTAAAATTGATTTTCTTTTATTTTTATTAAATCAATAATTAACTTATATAACCATAGGCTTTCTTCCCTTCATTTTTTCCCTACCCTCTTCTTTTCAAAAACTAAGAAAAAATCAAACAAAACTTCTCTCAAAAACAATATGTAGTCAATTTCCACAAACCAGAAATGTAAAACCAAAGCCTATGACAGACAAATGCAAGCAAACCTGTAATCTCATTTTCAAAAGCAATTTCAAAATCAAAACTGGAATTATCTCTTCAACCTAGAAACAAAGCAGTTCATCTCTGTTTCCAAGCTAATGCAATCTTCAGCATTCCAATTTTAATAAGGAAACAACAACTCAAGTTTTTAAATCAAAAATCAACAGCCTGTACATTTTTCTTCAACCTGGAAATAAAGTCTGAACATCATTCTTCAACTCTGTTTTGAAAGCAAACTCAAAATCAAAGCAGTCTTAATAAGTTTTCAGATCCTAACATTCAAGTTTTCAAATCAATTTCAGCAATTCAAGTTCTTAAATCAGAAACATTTTCGGCATTCAAATTTACAGTTTAAAAGCTTTTTATCAAAAAGAAGGCTCTGTCTTCATTTTCAAAACAGGTGAGTAAAACTTTCCTTTAAAAAGCTTAAGTATTTGAATAGTCTTGCTGCATGCTAAGTTCTGGAATGCATATGTTTTGTGTGAATATATATATAGATAAGTTCTGCATATATATGGATGTATTGATGGGTGTGCGTGCTGTGTATCCATGTTTCCTAATTTTAGTTTCCAAGCATATGATTTATTCAAAATTCAATACCCCTTGATCTGATTGCTGCTGGGACTTAGGCTTCAAACAAGATTTGTTTGTTTGATTAAGATTAAGTTTTAAAATTTTATTTAAGTTAAATTAAAATTGAAATTTCACTGGAACTTAAAAGGACAGAGCAAATTCAAGATAAGTGAAAATTCAAACATCTTAATTTATAAATTCAGATATATAAACTAAATACCTATCCAAAAACTTGACTTTTGGAAGTAAAATCATTATTTTTAGTTTGGTGATTTCTGAGATAATCGGAATTGGGGGTTTTTGGGGTTTTTGCCATTTTTTGGCGATCGACGTAGTGGTCGACGCCGAGGTTGTGACCGAAGGCGGCTGGTAGATGGATGGTCTTGGGAAAATTGGGTTGAGATTTTTCTGATGGCCGTAGTGGCCAGGGGATGGAGATTTAGGGTTTTGAGGAGAATTTGGGCTGTCGATGTTTTTGGGGTAATGCGAAGTCTTGGATGGATCGGAGGCGTTCGTGATGGGTGAAATCGAAGCTTGGGATCGAGATGAAGCTTCAGACTTGACCGCGAGTTGTTAGGCGGTCAAAGGTGCACTCATGGGTCGGTTTAATGGTGATCATTTTTGTTGCAGGCAGGGTCGATGGGTTCATTCGAACTCGAATTCGATTCCATGATCAATTCAGGGGTTTGGGTGGTTTGATGACGTAGGGGAGTCGGAGGCGACTTGCCAACGGTGGCCTTGGGTGGTCGAACATTACCGTTGAACTGTGCACGTGCACGTTGGGTTTGCGTGTGTCAGTAGGTTGAGGAAGTATTGTAGGCTCGGGAATGTTTTGGGAAAATGATAAATTGCTCGGGTTGTTCTCTGGTATGATTAGTGGAGTGTTTGAATTTTTGGTTTTGGAAAGAGTTCGAATTTGTCTTGGATTGTGGAATTGAGGCTCGAGTATATTACGGGTCGAACCTAAAGTAAATACAAAAAGGTTTTTAAGAAGTTTAAAAATGTTTTGAAAGTTTGAAATGCTTTTAAACATGTGTTAATTAAAGATAAGTAATTAATGCAAATGTTTTATCTTGGAAGTTAATTAAGGATTAAATATTAAAGATTAATGTAATGAAGTAATTAAAGTTTTATTTAGTAATTTAATTAATTAATAATTTAGGATTAATTAATTTATAAAGGTTTAGTTAATTAATTATGGATTAATTAATTGTTAATTAAGAATTAATTAAGAAATTAAAATTAATTAAGAAATTAAAATTAATTAACTAAAATTAGAGATTGATTAATTAATAGTTATAGATTAATTAATCAGTGATTAATAATTAATTAATCAAGTGATTAAGGTTAATTAATTATGGATAATTAATTAAGTAATTAATATTAATAAATTATTTTTAAGGTAGTTAATTGGTTTAATTAATTTAAAAATAATCACTTGTTAAACCTTATTAAGTATTAATTAATTAATGTAATTAAGTAAGTAATTACTAAGGATAAGTAATTATTGGAAAATTACTAAAGAAAATAATTACTTTATGAAAGTAATTGAGGATTAATTACTTAGTGTGATTTATTAAAGATTTAATTTATGCAAGTAATTAAGGGATCGTTAATTACTAAATGTAAATAATTGAGAGAAATTAATGAGAGTAATTAGGGGATCATTATTTAATTTATGAGAGTAATAAGAGTTAATTTGATGGGAATGGTTAAAGAATAAATTAATTTATGTAATTAATTAAAGACTAATTACTTAAAGTAATTAGAGAATAATAAATCAAGGATGATTAATTGAGAAAAATAATTCAAGGTGATAAACTAAAGTTAAGTAAGCAGAATTGCAGGTAATTCAAGTAGTTAAAATTAATTTAATTAGTGATTAAATTAAGTCAATTAGAGATTGAATATCTGATCAATCTTACTTATGGAAAATTGAATGATATTGGTTGTCTTGAATGGATGACATCTCTGATGGCGAATGAGATGTGGGGTGATATGTATGGATTAAAACGATGATAATGTAGGTTACCTAACTGAGTTGAGTTGTTATGTGATATGATATCATGGGTATGTATTGTTTTGTTAAAACTTAACAATTTGGATGTCATTGAATTCTAAGTAACCGGGGTCGGGTATCAGTGAATATCCGAACCCACTTCGATTTGTAATCCACAAAAATTCTTTATGGAATTGACTTTGGAATGAATAGGCTGGATGGAATTATAATGTAAGCTTGGTCATCTAATTTATGTCATAATACTTAGATATGAATGTATGATGTGTATTGACTATGGTAAGTAAGAATTCATAGTAGGTACGAGTTACCGGGGTTTAAATAATTTTATGCATTGGTATTTCTTGTTAGATGGGTTTACTCAAGCTGGTTTCCAGCCTGACCCGGGTGTCACTTTGATGTAATGCTCGGGTCAGACCGAGTATTATAGATTTCCAGGTAAGGACATTCTGGAGCTCAGGAGGCGAGCTGGATGGCAGGAATGTATGGAGTGTTTCCGCTGTGTTATATTGTTGTATATCTGGAACAAGTATGTTAACTGTCCAGTGATTGTAAAATGTTGTAAGTTTGATGTATTAAAATGTAATTGACTGATACAACTTTCTTTGCGTAAAGAATATTATTTGATATTATACTTTATCTGTTGCGAATGTGAGATTCTGAGTTTGGTTTTCCGTTTCTTCTTCTTCTATCTCTTTTCTTCTTTTCCTAACTATATGGAATTTTTGGGATCGAAAATTCTGGGTCGTCAAATTTGGTATCAGAGCAGAAGGTTAAGCGAGAACCTTGGCTCTAGTAAGGATAGGTTCAATGGTACCCTAGAATGAGTTGAATGTGTGTGTATATATATATATATACACACACACGAGAGCGTACTTGTTATTTTCTTATATAAAGATTTTAAATGATTTTATATAAGAATATATTTTGATATATAAAGCAATATTTCTTTCTATTAAATATTAAGGTAATTGGTTGTTAAATTATTGGAATTTTATATTAAGTGGTAATAGAAATACAACCAAATTGAAATTAAATAAAGATAAGTTTGAAATGGATTCAAACTGAAATTAAAATCTGGAATTTGGGCAAGAGTTTCAGAATAAGATAATAATGAATTGGTTTCCAGATATGCTAGTCTTGGTTATTATTATAAATGATTGTTGTGTTTAATAATAAAATGTGTATTAATGAGTAAACAAAATGAAATGTTTTAGGGAAATAAAACATTTAGGCAAGTATGACTTATATATTGGAATTGAAGATGATACGAATTATGAAGTTTTAAATCTGGGTCCAGAATTTGAAAATTATTTCAAAGTGATAAAGAAATGTTATTTAATATATTGGAATAAAAGGGTCCTATTTCAAATAAGAGTTGTTTGAAAATTTAAAGAAATTTGTTTTAAATTAATAACCAAAGATGGTTTAAAATAATATGTATATATGAGGAATATACATAATATCAAAGATGGTTTGAAATAAACTCTAAATGTTGAGTTTTAGATTTTCCTTGGAATGTGGGAACCCAAAGTGAAGTAAGTTTATAAACTTAAGTGGGAAGATTATCAATCTGAAGTTTAAGATTTGAATGAGAATTCATATTGAGTAAAGTTGTCTAGATTAAATTAAAGTGAAATTTATTTTGGGGAAATTAAACAAGTTTAGAACAGACAACCTGATTTGGAAATTTCAAGACGAAATTGGGATTTAACTTGAGAAGTTAAATGGTTAATTTGAATTGGGAGTTTATGTAATCTCAAAATAGGCTTGAAATCTGGATATTGGAAATGGATGGATATTTTAAAATAATTCGAATGATACCATCTTGTTGTTATTAATAATCTTTAAGCTGAAATTGGATTTATTTAAGTGAATGAAGAAATGGGGTGTGGTAATATATCCATTATTACGATAAAATGGAATAATTTTGGACTTAAAATTTGAACGTTTAAGGTAAAACTTCAAAGGTTTGGTTTCAAAATTGAAATTTGGTGATAAATTGAATTTCAAAGATTTAGTTGTTTACAAAGATTTGAATTATTATTTGAACTTTGAAATAGGTTTAAATGGAATTTGGATTTAAAGTTAAATGGTTTAAAGAGATAAGTTGATTAGATTTAAAGGATTAAATCAACATTTAAAAATTAACTCGAATTTATATAATTCGGAATGGTTTAAATTTGAAATTTGAATTAAATTGTTTCAAATTGAATTTGATTTGAATTAATTGGAGTTGTGTTTGAAGATGGATAAGTTAAAAAATTTCAAATGGAATTTGATTTGAATTTAGGAAAGAAATTGAGGATTAATTCAACTTGAATGGGGTTAAGTCAATTTCAATGGAAATTGAAGTTATTTAAATTGGAATTGAGTCAATTTAAATGGAAGTGGAAATTTAAATTGAATTGATTGGAAATGAAGACTGGAATTTGAACAGTTTGGCTTTGGACTATTTTCAAAATAAATTGTTTTAGTATGAATCAATTTTTCCAAGCTATTTATTATATATATAACCTTTCTTTTTAAACCCCAAACTATTTTATACTTATTTTATAATTATTTTTAAATTATTTAACTATTTTACAACTATTTTATAAACTAATTACTATTATAACCATTTTACAATTATTTAACTATTTTATCATTATTTAACTATTTTACAGATATTTTACAAGCTAATAATTATTTTTCAACTACTTATCTATTTTTAAATTTTTCAAGCTATTTTCTAAATTTAAGCTGGACAGAGTTCAAACTGTTCATGATTAAATATCCATTTGAGATAAGAACTAAAGTGATAATCCAAATAAGGATTTAAGAATTGTGAGTAAGTGAATGAAATTTAAGTGAATGTGAAGAGTAAAGGAAATTGATTTGGCTAATAATCAATGTAAATACGTATGATGCATGTATATTAATCTATTACATAATGATTTGATCCAAATTCGAGCATCGAATTTCGAGATAGTTATATCGATCCGAGTTGGGATTTTTCATTCGATTTTCGACGACGAACCTGGATATGGATTGTTGATTAGTTTTGGATATTCTCTATCATAGTTATGGCTATGCAAGGAGAACGATGGTTTCTGATCAAGAAACCAGATCCGAGTCCGCACTAGGAAGTCGGGTGGACAATATTAGTTTGGAAGTCAAATTGTATGATCGAGTGATCGATCAGATTGGTATAGCGTACGGATGATATGTGTACATCGTACAGGTTTAAATGAAATTGATATTGAAATTTATGGATAAGAATTGTAAAATGGTTTTTGAAATGAAAGTAATATGGTTAATATCTTTATGAAAGAGTAATCAAATTTGAATATTTGATTTGGAATAAACAAAGTTATGTATCTTTGTTATATATATATGATAAAACTCCCCTTGTTGAATCTACAGCCAGAAGAAAGGATTTTGAAAGTATTTGAAGTATAAGAGGGAATTTATACAAGTATGAAGTGATTCAAAGATTTTCAAAGTTATATATATGTATATATATAAAGGATCTTATGAGAATAATTTGGAGGAAAGGTTTTTGGAACCTATGGATTTTGGAAAGGCTTTTGATTTTTGGATAAAATCAATATTGGAATTTGAAAAGCCTAGTTTGAGAATTATCGATTTTGAGAAAAAGAGATTTATATGGAATTCATACTAGGTGTATAATTTGGAAGATACTATATGTGTATAGTATAAAGTGTTTTGAAAATGGCTTTGGAGAAAAAGGTGCTCCCTTGAAATGAACTTCTCAGGAGTACCATAGGTTGGTACTGCCTTGAGCCTCAAAGGGGGAGGTTCTAAAGTTGATCCTGTGAGGAGTCCGGACAAAATTAAGTCCTGAGGATTTTGTGTAATGTGTAAAAAAATCGTGGGCACTGATGCCTACAGTTACATGGACTTTTGTTGTGATGGCAACGTAACCCAGGATGTAACTGCGATCTGTGGCGGGTTCCATAGCGTAATCGATGGGCACAGAGTGCCTACAGTTACATGGACTTTTGCTGCGATGGCAACGTAACCCAGGATGTAACTACGACCATGGATGGGGTGATAATTTCCAAAGCATTCTCACCAAAGATATTTCCTCTATTTTCAAAAATGTTTTCTATACTTTCAACAAATTATTTTCCAAGTATTTTCACTGGGTGTTGAAAATGGGTTTACCAAGTACTTACGTATTTTCAGTCTTACGCCTGATCAACGTATGACCGAATTACTGTGAGAACGACGACGGACTTGTGAAAACATTGAGTTATAAAATGATATTTTTATAAAAATATTTTAGCAATATTATATAGATTTTTAAGTGTTTTAAAAAAATGTTCAAAGTGAAAATTTAACTGATGTTAAGAATTTTAGTAAATTCTGGCTTCGTTCCTTTTCGAGGACGAAAAGATTCAAAGAGGGAAGGAATGTGATATCCCAGAAATTTCAAGCAAAATTAAATGTGATAATTCCCTTTATAAATTATTTTAAATTGATAAAAATTGTTATTTTCAAACAATAATGATAATGGGTAGTTTTTAAGTATAGATAAATAAATTTCTAAATAGAATTATTAATTACAAATTGAATTTGGGTTTGTTTAAGATATATATGTATTGTTGACTTGATTTTAAATTAGATTTTCAAATTTAATTTGAATATGAATTTGGATTTATAATGGAAATTCAAAGATAGATATTTTAAAATATTTGGATTTAAAAATATGTGTTTAAGCTTTTATTTGTATATAATTGGTTTTATTTTCTTTAAAGTAATTTATATATACATAGATAAGTATTTGTAAATCTGGAACAAGTATTTTAACTGTCCAGTGATTGTAAAATGTTGTAAGTTTGATGTATTAAAATGTAATACAACTTTCTTTGCGTAAAGAATATTATTTGATATTATACTTTATCTGTTGCGAATGTGAGATTCTGAGTTTGGTTTTCTGTTTCTTCTTCTTATATCTCTTTTCTTCTTTTCCTAACTATATGGAATTTTTGGGATCGAAAATTCTGGGTCGTCACATTTGGTATCAGAGCAGAAGGTTAAGCGAGAACCTTGGCTCTAGTAAGGATAGGTTCAATGGTACCCTAGAATGAGTTGAATGTGTGTGTGTGTATGTATGAGAGCGTACTTGTTATTTTCTTATATAAAGATTTTAAATGATTTTATATAAGAATATATTTTGATATATAAAGCAATATTTCTTTCTAATAAATATTAAGGTAATTGGTTGTTAAATTATTGGAATTAAATTAAGTGGTAATAGAAATACAACCAAATTGAAATTAAATTAAGTGGTAATAGAAATACAACCAAATTGAAATTAAATAAAGATAAGTTTGAAATGGATTCAAACTGAAATTAAAATCTGGAATTTGGGCAAGAGTTTCAGAATAAGATAATAATGAATTGGTTTCCAGATATGCTAGTCTTGGTTATCGTAAATGATTGTTGTGTTTAATATAAAATGTATATTAATGAGTAAACAAAATGAAATGTTTTAGGGTAGTAAAACATTTAGGCAAGTATGACTTATAAATAGGAATTGAAGATGATCCGAATTGTGAAGTTTTAAATCCGGGTCCAGAATTTGAAAATTGTTTCAAAGTGATAAAGAAATGTTATTTAATATATTGGAATAAAAGGATCCTATTTCAAACAAGATTTGTTTGAAAATTTAAAGAAATTTATTTTAAATTAATAACCAAAGGTGGTTTAAAATAATATGTATATATGAGGAATATACATAATATCAAAGATGGTTTGAAATAAACTCTAAATGTTGAGTTTTAGATTTTCCTTGGAATGTGATGTGGGAACCCAAAGTGAAGTAAGTTTATAAACTTAAGTGGGAAGATTATCAATCTGAAGTTTAAGATTTGAATGAGAATTCATATTGAGTAAAGTTGTCTGGATTAAATTAAAGTGAAATTTATTTTGGGGAAATTAAATAAGTTTAGAACAGACAACCTGATTTGGAAATTTCAAGATGAAATTGGGATTTAACTTGAGAAGTTAAATGGTTAATTTGAATTGCGAGTTTGTGTGATCTCAAAAATAGGCTTGAAATCTGGAAATTGGAAATGGATGGATATTTTAAAATAATTCAAATGATACCATCCTGTTGTTATTAATAATCATTAAGCTGAAATTGGATTTATTTAAATGAATGAAGAAATGGGGTGTGGTAATATATCCATTATTACGATAAAATGGAATCATTTTGGACTTAAGATTTGAACGTTTAAGATAAAACTTCAAAGGTTTGGTTTCAAAATTGAAATTTGGTGATAAGTTGAATTTCAAAGATTTAGTTGTTTAAAAAGGATTTGCATTATTATTTGAATGTTGAAATAGGTTTAAATGGAATTTGGATTTAAAATTAAATGGTTTAAAGAGATAAGTTGATTAGATTTAAAGGATTAAATCAACATTTAAAAATTTAACTCGAATTTATATAATTCGGAATGGTTTAAATTTGAAATTTGAATTAAATTGTTCAAATTGAATTTGATTTGAATTAATTAGAGTTGTGTTTGAAGATGGATAAGTTTAAAAAATTTAAATGGAATTTGATTTGAATTTAGGAAAGAAATTGAGGATTAATTCAACTTGAATTAGGGTTAAGTCAATTTCAATGGAAATTGAAGTTATTTAAATTGGAATTGAGTCAATTTAAATGGAAGTGGAAATTTAAATTGAATTGATTGGAAATGAAGACTGGAATTTGAACAGTTTGGCTTTGGACTATTTTCAAAATAAATTGTTTCAGTACGAATCTATCTTTCCAAGCTATTTATTATATATAACCTTTCTTTTTAAACCCCCAAACTATTTTATAATTATTTTTGAAATTATTTAACTATTTTACAACTATTTTATAAACTAATTACTATTATAACTATTTTACAATTATTTAACTATTTTATCATTATTTAACTATTTTATCATTATTTAACTATTTTACAGATATTTTACAAACTAATAATTATTTTTCAACTACTTATCTATTTTTAATCTTTTCAAGCTATTTTCTAAATTTAAGCTGGACAGAGTTCAAACTGTTTATGATTAAATATCCATTTGAGATAAGAATTGAAGTGATAATCCAAATAAGGATTTAAGAATTGTGAGTAAATGAATGAAATTTAAGTGAATGTGAATAGCAAAGGAAATTGATTTGGCTAATAATCAATGAAGGTAAATATGTAGGATGTACGTATATTAATCTATTACATAATGATTTGATCCAAATTCGAGCACCGAATTTCGAGATAGTTATATCGATCCGAGTTGGGATTTTTCATTCGATTTTCAACGACGAACCTGGATATGGATTGTTGATTAGTTTTGGATATTCTCTATCGTAGTTATGGCTATGCAAGGAGAATGATGGTTTCTGATCAAGAAACCAGATCGGAGTCCGCACTAGGAAGTCGGGTGGACAATATTAGTTCGGAAGTGAAATTGTGTGATCGAGTGAGCGATCAGATTGGTATAGCGTACGAATGATATGTGTACATCGTACTGGTTTAAATGAAATTAATATTGAAATTTATGGATAAGAATTGTAAAATGGTTTTTGAAATAAAAGTAATATGGTTAATATCTTTATGAAAGAGTAATCAAATTTGAATATTTGATTTGGAATAAACAAAGTTATGTATCTTTGTTATATATATGATAAAACTCCCCTGGTTCAATCTACAGCCAGAAGAAAGGATTTTGAAAGTATTTGAAGTACAAGAGGGAATTTATACAAGTATGAAGTGATTCAAAGATTTTCAAAGTTATATATATGTATATATATAAAGGATCTTATGAGAATAATTTGGAGGAAAGGTTTTTGGAACCTATGGATTTTGGAAAGGCTTTTGATTTTTGGGTAAAATCAATATTGGAATTTGAAAAGCCTAGTTTGAGAATTATCGATTTTGAGAAAAAGAGATTTATATGGAATTCATACTAGGTGTATGATTTGGAAGATACTATATGTGTATAGTATAAAGTGTTTTGAAAATGGCTCTGGAGAAAAAGGCGCTCCCTTGAAATGAACTTCTCAGGAGTACCATAGGTTGGTACTGCCTTGAGCCTCAAAGGGGGAGGTTATAAAGTCGATCCTGTGAGGAGTCCGGACAAAATTAAGTTATGAGGATTTTGTGTAGTGTGTAACAAAAATCGTGGACGCTGATGCCTACAGAGGCATTTGGGTTATGCTGTGACGACAGTGTAACTCAATGTCACTGCGATCTACTACAGACCATAGCGAAAGTCATGTGTGCTGCCGAGAGCCAACAGTCTACGTTTGATTTTATATCGCTAGACTACGACCTATGGTGAATAGCGAAAGTCGTGTGTGCTGCTGAGAGCCAACAATTTACGTTTTATTTTACATCGGTAGATTGCGACCTATGTGGGAGTGAAGAAGTTTCATTTTTGGCAGCGAAAATCGAGGGCGTTGATGCCTACAGTTACATGGACTTTTGCTGTGATGACAACGTAACCCAGGATGTAACTGCGATCTGTGGCGGGTTTCATAGCGTAATCGAGGGGCACAGAGTGCCTACGGTTACATGGACTTTTGCTGCGATGGCAGCGTAACCCAGGATGTAACTACGACCATGGATAGGGGTGAAAATTTCCAAAGCATTCTCACCAAAGATATTTCCTCCATTTTCAAAAATGTTTTCTATCCTTTCAACAAATTATTTTCCAAGTATTTTCACTGGGTGTTGAAAACGGGTTTACCAAGTACTTATAGATTTTTCAGTCTTACGCCTACCGAATTACTGTGAGAACGACGACGGACTTGTGAAAACATCGAGTTATAAAATGATATTTTTATAAAAATATTTTAGCAATATTATATTGATTTTTAAGTGTTTTAAAAAAATGTTCAAAGTGAAAATTTAACTGATGTTAAGAATTTTAGTAAATTCTGGCTTCATTCCTTTTCGAGGACGAAAAGATTCAAAGCGGGAAGGAATGTGATATCCCGGAAATTTCAAGCAAAATTAAATGTGATAATTCCCTTTATAAATTATTTTAAATTGATAAAAATTGTTATTTTCAAACAATAATGATAATGGGTTGTTTTTAAATATAGATAAATAAATTTCTAAATAGAATTATTAATTACAAATTGAATTTGGGTTTGTTTAAGATATATATGTATCGTTGACTTGATTTTAAATTAGACTTTCAAATTTAATTTGAATATTATTTCGGATTTATAATGGAAATTCAAAGGTAGATATTTTAAAATATTTGGATTTAAAAATATACGTTTAAGCTTTTATTTATATATAATTGGTTTTATTTTCTTTAAAGTAATTTATATATGCATAGATATGTATTTGTAAATTAATAAATTAAGTAAAAGCCTTTTGTTTACATTTAAATTAAATAAAATGACTTAAAGGACAAGTGCAAAACCATGGAAGCTTGTTTAATCAAGAGTTAAAGGATAAAATGATGCTTATGACAAATGTTAAGATGTTTTAACAAGTGTCATTTTTAAAATTGATTTTCTTTTATTTTTATTAAATCAATAATTAACTTATATAACCATAGGCTTTCTTCCCTTCATTTTTTCCCTACCCTCTTCTTTTCAAAAACTAAGAAAAAATCAAACAAAACTTCTCTCAAAAACAATATGTAGTCAATTTCCACAAACCAGAAATGTAAAACCAAAGCCTATGACAGACAAATGCAAGCAAACCTGTAATCTCATTTTCAAAAGCAATTTCAAAATCAAAACTGGAATTATCTCTTCAACCTAGAAACAAAGCAGTTCATCTCTGTTTCCAAGCTAATGCAATCTTCAGCATTCCAATTTTAATAAGGAAACAACAACTCAAGTTTTTAAATCAAAAATCAATAGCTTGTACATTTTTCTTCAACCTGGAAATAAAGTTTGAACATCATTCTTCAACTCTGTTTTGAAAGCAAACTCAAAATCAAAGCAGTCTTAATAAGTTTTCAGATCCTAACATTCAAGTTTTCAAATCAATTTCAGCAATTCAAGTTCTTAAATCAGAAACATTTTCGGCATTCAAATTTACAGTTTAAAAGCTTTTTATCAAAAAGAAGGCTCTGTCTTCATTTTCAAAACAGGTGAGTAAAACTTTCCTTTAAAAAGCTTAAGTATTTGAATAGTCTGGCTGCATGCTAAGTTCTGGAATGCATATGTTTTGTGTGAATATATATATAGATAAGTTCTGCATATATATGGATGTATTGATGGGTGTGCGTGCTGTGTATCCATGTTTCCTAATTTTAGTTTCCAAGCATATGATTTATTCAAAATTCAATACCTCTTGATCTGATTGCTGCTGGGACTTAGGCTTCAAACAAGATTTGTTTGTTTGATTAAGATTAAGTTTTAAAAATTTATTTAAGTTAAATTAAAATTGAAATTTCACTAGAAACTTAAAAGGACAGAGCAAATTCAAGATAAGTGAAAACTCAAACATCTTAATTTATAAATTCAGATATGTAAACTGAATACCTATCCAAAAACTTGATTTTTGGAAGTAAAATCATTATTTTTAGTTTGGTGATTTTTGAGATAATCGGAATTGGGGGTTTTTAGGATTTTTGCCATTTTCTAGCGATCGACGTGGTCGTCGGCGCCGAGGTTGTGGCCAAAGGTGGCTGGTAGATGAATGGTCTCGGGAAAATTTGGTTGAGATTTTTCTGATGGCCGTAGTGGCCAGGGGATGGAGATTTAAGGTTTTGAGGAGAGTTTGGGCTGTCGATGTTTTCGAGGTTATGGAGAAGTCCTGGATGGATCAGAGGCGTTTGCAATGGGGAAAATCGAAGCTTGGGATCGAGAAGAAGCTTCAGACGTGATAGCGAGGTGTCAGGTGATCCGAGGTGTAGTCATGGGTCGGTTTACTGGTGACATTTTTGTTGCACGTAGGGTCGATGGGTTCATTCGAACACGAATTCGATTCCATGATCAATTGAGGGATCAAGGTGGTTTGATGGTGTAGGGGGGTCGATGGCGACTTGCCAACGGTGGCCTTGGGTGGTCGAACGTTGCTGTTGAACTGTGCATGTGCACGTTGGGTTTGCGTGTGTCGGTGGGTTGAGGAAGTATTATAGGCTCGGGAATGTTTTGGGGAAAATGATAAATTGCTCGGGTTGTTCTCTGGTATGATCAGTGGAGTGTTTGAATTTGGTTTTGGAAAGAGTTCGAATTTGTCTCGGATTTTGGAATTGAGGCTCGAGTATATTACGGGTTGAACCCGAAGTAAATGTGAAAAGGTTTTTAAGAAGTTTAAAAAGGTTTTGAAAGTTTGAAATGCTTTTAAACATGTATTAATTAAAGATAAGTAATTAATGCAAATGTTTTATCTTGGAAGTTAATTAAGGATTAATAATTAAATATTAATGTAATAAAGTAATTAAAGTTTTATTTAGTAATTTAATTAATTAATAATTTAGGATTAATTAATTTATAAATGTATAGTTAATTAATTATGGATTAATTAATTGTTAATAAAGAATTAATTAAGTAATTAAAATTAATTAATTTATAATTAGAGATTAATTAATTAATAATTACAGATTAATTAATTAGTGATTAATAATTAATTAATCAAGTGATTAAGGTTAATTAATTATGGATAATTAATTAAGTAATTAAGATTAATAAATTATTTTTAAGGTAATTGATTGGTTCAATTAATTTAAAAGTAATCACTTGTGAAACCTGATTAAGTATTAATTACTTAATGTAATTAAGTAAGTAATTACTACGGATAAGTAATTAATGGAAAATTACTAAAGAAAATAATTACTTTATGAAAGTAATTGAGGATTAATTACTTAGTGTGATTTATTAAAGATTTAATTTATGCAAGTAATTAAGGGATAGTTAATTACTAAATGTAAATAATTGAGAGAAATTTATGAGAGTAATTAGAGGATCATAATTTAATTTATGAGAGTAATAAGAGTTAATTTGATGGGAATGGTTAAAGAATAAATTAATTTATGTAATTAATTAAATAATAATTACTTAAAGTAATTAGAGAATAATAAATCAAGGATGATTAATTGAGAAAAATAATTCAAGGTGATAAATTAAAGTTAAGTAAGCAGAATTGCGGGTAATTCAAGTAGTTAAAATTGATTTAATTAGAGATTAAATTAAGTCAATTAGAGATTGAATATCTGATCAATCTTACTTATGGAAAATTGAATGATATTGGTTGTCTTGAATGGATGACATCTCTAATGGCGAATGAGATGTGGGGTAATATGAATGGATTAAAACGATGATAATATAGATTACCTAACCGAGTTGAGTTGTTATGTGATATGATATCATGGGTATATATTGTTTTGTTAAAACTAAACAATTTGGATGTCATTGAATTCTAAGAGACCGGGGTCGGGTATCAGTAAATACCTGAACCCACTTCGATTTGTAATCCACAAAAATTCTTTATGGAATTGACTTTGGAATGAATAGGCTGGATGGAATTATAATGTAAGCTTGGTCAATTAATTTATGTAATAATACTTAGATATGAATGTATGATGTGTATTGACTATGGTAGGTAAGAATTCGTAGTAGGTACGAGTTACCTGGGTTTAAATAATTTTATGCATTGGTATTTCTTGTTAGATGGGTTTACTCACGCTGGTTTCTAGCCTGACCTGGGTGTTACTTTGATGTAATGCTCGGGTCAGATGGAGTATTACAGATTTCCAAGTAATGACGTTCTGGAGCTCAGGAGGCGAGCTGGATGGCAGGAACGTATGGAGTGTTTCCGCTGTGTTATTTTGTTGTATATCTAGAACAAGTTTTTTAACTGTCCAGTGATTGTAAAATGTTGTAACTTTGATGTATGAAAATGTAATTGACTAATACAACTTTCTTTGTGTAAAGAATATTATTTGATTTAATATTTTATCCACTGCGAATGTGAGATTCTGAGTTTGGTTTTCTATTTCTTCTTCTCCTATCTCTTTTCTTTTCCTAACTATCTTGAATTTTCGACATCGGGTTGTCACATTTGCCTAGGCTTTGGATGCAACGAGGAGCTCATGGCCTTGCTAGGGGAGGTGAAAGAGCTTGGCCTTGCTTTTGGAAGTGCTGATCGTGTGTAAGGAGGAGGTAGAGGAGGAAATTTTGCCTTTGTTTGAAGTGGATTTGATGATATATATATATATATATATATATATTATACTACTTTAATTTCTTTTTGAATAAATTTTTGCCATAAATTTGTTAACATGTGAGGCCATTAAAATAGCTTAAGGAAGGAGAAAGAAAAAGTAGATAATGGCTTAGGAATTTATGAAAGACGGTAGTGTATTTATATGGTTTTTAGAAAACAAAAATATCATAATATGAATGGATGGAATTACCCTTGCCATCCCCTCCTTGCCTCCCTACACACACGACAGCCCCCCATGTGATGGATGATGTGGAGGTGATGGTGGTGAAGATGGTTGTGCAAGATGAGTTGATGTGAGAAGATGTTTGCTTTTTTAAACTTAGATATTTTTTTGTATTTACCATATGTAAATATATTTGTATTTTTCTACCATTGTTATATTTATATGTATATGCTAGTATATGTGTGTTCATGTCACAAAGATGTACAAGTCATATAAACAACATTATATAACTTATATATGTCAAATCGTTATGAATTTTAATTTCGATTTTCGGTTATATTTTCACTTATTAATTAATGTACATATATTTATTAACAAAATTTGAAAACCAATTTCTTATTATTATAAATTGATTAAAATGATCTCATTTGAATTATAAAACCATATAAATTAATATTAACAATTATTTACAAAATTGCTATTATATCGATAACGCGACAAGAATTTTCTCATATTTTCAAATCAAACATACATCTTTAAAAAACTATTATAAATGATTTATTATCACTTAATAACTATTTAAAATGAATCATTATCATTTGAAAACAATTATTTAAATAATTATAATAATTATTAAATCATTAAATCTTCATTTAAATTCATACATCCATATTTAAATATAAGGGCATCACTGATGATGTCATAAATACATTTTATTTTTAGAATTAACTAATTGATGTTTTCATATTCTTGCTCAGTTATGAAAATAAGTGTATGTATCCAGTTTTGTGTGTGATGTTTTATGATTATAGAGCTGGTTATTGATAAAATAGTTTTCAGTCATTTTATCAATTTAAATCCCGAGGAAAATATTTTTGTAAATATCTACTTAAAATAAGATTACTATTATTTATTATCACTTAAAACAATATTATTTGTATTATCAACCTTTTATTTGAATAATTTTTTAAAAATAAATATAATTTATCGAAGTGATAAATTTGCGGGTCGTTATAAGAACCCTCCACAAAAATCGAAAATTGAAGACCCGCTAAGTGGATCCACTTAGAAATCCACTCATTGGATTCAATTGAATTTGATACAAGTTGTCCAGACATAAACTCATGAGTTCTTTTGACTTTTGTTTCCTCATAGCATAAATCGAGGGGAATAGATTTCCCACAGTTAATATGAATTCGTCGATAATACTTAAAGCATCCACTTCAGCACCAAATCAACACCGCAACCATTGCTGATACTCACTACCACTAGCCAATCTTGTAATGCCCCATCTCCAGATCCATACTTCCAAAGAATTTTACATAGTAATATTGTCTGCTAATATGGATAATAAGACTGGTTAGGAGCGATCAGACATAAACATTCCCTTGGGATAACACCGACACGTCATTTTCCTACAAAAACTTTGAGGATCTGAACCGAATAACTGACGTACACAGTTCTGGTGCAAAGCAATAAACACGTTTTCTAATAAGAGCAGAACAGTATATAATATATCACAAAGAACACAGAATCATAGTATACAACAGAATATTTATAATATTGACACAAAGATGTATACGTAAGTGAGTCTACAAATCAAAATACTAGACCCACATAATACAGTTATAAATATCGACTGCACCATGTCTCAAAATATACAAGACATAAAAGTCAACTATTCACACAAATATACACCGGTATCAAGGTCTAAAGCTAAAAACCATCTATATCTTTAAATCTATCTAACTCCATAAGTAGCCCAACATCCACGGTCAACAAGTCCCCTTAGCTGAAATGTCTCGGCTTGACCCGAGTATTAATAAATGATAAACGGGTCAGACTATCTATAAATCAACAAAAGTGAGATCATCGGGTAATGTAAGAGGCTACGACAATATATTCATAAACATGTATAATATGCCAACCTGTTAACGACATAATCACAATAATTCACCATGTCAGAAAATCATATCATGATTATAATAAGCAATCATCTCAAAATATGGTGAATTGAAATATCTCATATTCTAAATCATAAACTTGCATGAAGGCAAGTTAAAATCATTAGACAAGCACAAAAGCACATTGAACTCAAAAGACAAGCATGAAAGCAAGTCGAAACCAAAGACAAGCATGAAAGTGAGTTGAAACCAAAAACAGACATGAAAGTAAGCTAAAACTAAAAAATTGCAAGAAAGCAAGTTAAATAAAAATCTCACAAATAAATTCATAAATCCATGGACACACATGAATGCGAGTCATCAAAAAACGAACTGACACCTATCGATCATGACTGGATGCATGCGATAATAAGGCAAGCTAACACTTGTCGTACATGCCTAGATGCATGCCATAATAAGACAAGCCGATATTTGCCAAAGAAATCTGAAAATGTGTTATCTAAAGGACAAGCCGATACCCACCGATCATGCCTACATGCACGCCATAATAATACAAGCTGATACTTGCCGTACATGCCTAGATGCATGTTATCTACATGCCTAGATGCATGTTATCTCAAAGATCATTCTGATCTAAAGTGTTATATAATTTTTAGTGTTAAATACTCGAGTGTCCCCTAATGTCCCTTAACCACTTATTGATACTTAAATATATACTAAGGGATCGTAAATTCCACTCGGCTAAAATATTAAGTGTTAAATACTTTCAATTAGTAATCAAACTAGTGTTGCCTCAAATGTCCCATGACCACTAGGCGGTACTCAAATGTTTACTAAAAGATCGTAAACTCTACTCTATAAAATATTCCATCATAATAGTCAAATAATTAATCGACAAAGTGGTACATAGAAACCTTTACAATTTGACCGTTTATTAAAGTTCCACGTTTCATATAAAACACAAAACCCTAAAAAAATCTAAATCCATAATAAATAAAATAAAAGAGTTTTAAATTAATTTTATATATACAAGGATATAATTCCCCAAAATAACTTTTAAATTCTTAATGTCATTTTACGGAAGAGTTGTTTATTTACAAAGTCTTTTAAACACTTTCAAAATCATTTAAACCTCTTTTCTAATTAAAATCACTCGAAATTGAAATTATTACTTTCATGACAGCTTTTATAGTATAATACTACATTTTTTCTTTTCTCTAAAACATTTCCAAAAATTATAATATACTTACAATAGTAGATTTAAAAAGGTTTTTGAATAAATATTACTTATCTTTAAAGCTTTGGATAGAAATTTTAAAATAAGATACAAGTTAAGAATATAATATAATTTAACTAGATTATATAAAATAAACTCCAAAATGGATCAAAATAGATACAACATCATTTTGAATAACTTTTAAAAACATTTAAACAATTCAAACAATAAACCCATCAAGAATGTAACTTCTAGAGCCAATTTCGCTTTATAAAATTAGCATTCCATATTATAATATTATTTAGTAATCTGAATTGCTTTCCCAAAACTCCGGTTACACGAACCATGCAGAAGTATCGACATACTATAAAGGTTTAATTCACAAACAAACAATGTTCTGTTTGTAAATTTACACAGTTAATCCATAAAAGGAAACAACACACCAAAGCAATCAATTTCCTCCAAGATATGTGAATAACTAGGATACATCACATACATTAACAACAAGATACAATAATGAACAACAATTCATCTCAGCCAATTCAATCATTAACAACAATAAATTATCACATAATCAACCATATCAGAGCATCCAAAAGGGATTCAAATAATTAGAGATAGTATTTGTGAGTTTGAAAGCTCATGTTAACTATTAGCTTGCTGAAACTTCCCATTTTCCTTTTCAGCCTGCAGTCGCCAATCAACGTCACCCATCGCTTGAAGATGCTATTCCAAGTTTCATGCCTTTGTGTAACGTCCTGCCTTTTCGCACGCTTTAAATCGACACACGTGCCAATTCAAACCAGCGGAAGGGCAGATTGTTATGGGGTAAATAAGAAAAATAGGAAAGAAATAAAATAAAACAAAATCTCACAACGGAAGGATAAAATATAATAATCAATATATAGTTCATAAAACTGTTTACAAACATTTGCTTCTACATTATACAATAAATATCAGAGTTCGCATACCAATAAATATCAATGTAGCGTAATTAAATGGTGTAGTGGAATAATAGTAGATAATAGTAATACAAATCTTCGTCTTCGTCCTCGAGAGTTAAAACTTCAAATCCTGAAACGCTCGGACTGACCCGAGCGAATTGAAAAGACAAAACACTCGAGTCAGAACTAAAAGATCTTATGTAAGTTAAATCAACAGAAATAAATATGAGTGCAGTAACTCAAAAGATGTGCGGGATTTACGTCTCTTAAGGATCCGTTAAACTATTTACTATGTAGTATATTTCGCTATTATAATAGTGTCTATAGTAAAATAAACATACTTTTAAATAGCATTAAGGCTTTACATTTTCCACCTTAACACGTAATAGTCCCAGTAGTCCATCCAATATCATAGTCCCTCCTGATCGGGAAGCCACCAGAGGATACCACACGGGCTACGGGAGAAATCCAAACTCGTACAAGGCGCGATAGGGTAGGTGACACGGCACAACTAGGCAATGCCAGGGTAGATATACCAATTACGCTTCCGGGTCGGTGGTAACGCGTAGCGCGCAGCTACCGCCCACCTCGAGCCACACCCCCAAATCAAAGAAATCAAAAGTGGCCACTGAATCAATCCAAGAGTCAAAGTATAATATCGAAGGGATGTGTCCGATCAAAGGTGCCACCTTATTAACCCGTCAATCGCTCCTGTTTTTGCCACCTTATGCCAACTCACGGGAGTTGGGTCCACGTATTTACCTTACATGAAACGCCGCCACCATCCTACTTCATTCTGGAATCTCCACCGTGTACACGGTTGTTAAAGTGGTTTTCGGAGTTGGCAGAGAGTATGACAACTTCCGATCCCGGTCTCTTTAACAACCAAACGTTATTATAACACTGCGGTCTTTAAAAATAGTTTATACTTTAAAACCAGAATATAGTTATCCATTTCAAAACCCATAAATACGATATCATTTCCATTTCCAAAACAACTCATTTTGATATTATTTTTAAAAAACCCAAATCAATAATATCATTTTTATTTCAATATATTTCTTTTCTAAAATCATACTGCTTTAAAATTTATAATATCTGGAAACCAACATTTGAATTATAACTTTCAAAACATAATACTTCGAAATTCATAGCTTTAAAACCATAACTTCTAAAACTAAAAGGGTTTGGATATTCAACAGTATATAAAATAAAATGGTTTAATTTTATATTTACTTTGTAAGTAAAATAATTTCCACGACTTTACAAATATATTTTCTTTAAATGAAGTCTAAACCATAAATTTAAATTTCACCTTCAGCTTCCAAAACCACTTCAATTTTAATATATATCCAATTTGAGTATTAATAATTTCAAAACTAAGGTTGGAATTTATTCTTTCAATAAATTCAATGTTCAATTGATTAGTCTTGAATATTTGTAAGATAATTCCATAATCATTTATATAAAACTCAAATTTCCTATAACTAAATATTTCCTTCAATTTATTTATACTAGAAATATTCATTTAATTTATCTTGAAATAAAATTCGGTTACAAATATCGTACCCTTTTTAAAATTTCAAGTTAATAAAATTTACATCAACTTATGAAGTTAACTTCTTAATTAAGCTCAATTCCAAATAAATTTTCCAATTTAACTCCCAATCTTAATTTATTTAAATCCTTTAAAATTATATATATTTTCAATATCTTAACATGTACTTAACCATATAATATAAAATAATCAAACTCCATTATTCAACTTATTTATTTTATTTAACAAATCCATACATAGCTTAACATCAATACTTTAACTATAGATGTATATATAAATTAAGATTTTATATAATACCAAAATCTATATTTACTAACCATATCCTATCCAAACCATAGAAAAATCATTTCAAAAAAATAATTTTTATATATATACCGCGTTGCCTGTATAAAATTTTCTATCCTATGGTCAAGTGATACGGATATTTATCATTTCAATTCGCAATTAAAAATAAAAATGCGGTTGTATATCATTTCAAACCGCAATCCCGAACGAAAAGAAAATGCATGATAACTTGCAGTTTATATAAGATAGAACACATCATCCATTCATCCAATATAAATCATCAACTAATTTATCTCAATCATCTTCAATTTATTTCAATCATCATCAATTTATTTCAATCATCATCCATTTAAACAAACATCAATATATAACATATACAATATAACAGAAAATAAATGACAGTTGTTAACTAACAGTTTAAATTCAAAATAAATTTATTACTGTTTAACTATCAGTTTATATGCAAATAAATAAACTTTTAACTGTTAATTTATATGCAAAAATAAAATTAATTAACAGTTAAATCAAATAAATGCGATTTAACAGAGATGATGAATAAAACATGCCAAACAGTCATAAATAAATTTCTACTCATATCTTAAGTCAATTTAACAGACATAGGAAATTTTAGAAATTGTGAGTGGGTTAAAACACTCACCTTTTGAATTTAAATCGAATTTAAATCCGATTTAAACCCAAAAATTCGACGGTCTCCAAATCTGTCTAAACAAGCGTCAAAGCGTCCGGAATTTCATTACGATCCTAGCAAAAAAATCGCACGTGAAACGGTGTCCGTATGTGAAAGTTATACGAGTTAATTTGATTGAAAACAAAATAAAAAATAAAAACTAACCCATATTAACTAGCCACGTCACACGCGTCTTCCCCCCCCCCCCTCCATTACGCGTTTCAGAAAATCTCGAAAATCACGACTGAAACCCATCTGCGTTGACCGCCTTTGACCGTGGTTTGCCGCTGCCACCGGCCACCATTCCACCGCCGACCACTGCTATCGAGGCTCCCTGCTCTTGCCGCACGCAACGCCCCACCTCCGGTCGCCCAACGCCATTGCCGGCAGCCACCCATACGAACCCTAATCGGAATTTCCGGCCACCTCAGGCCTCGTTAGCCCTCAACACCACCATCAATTGACTCCATAAGCCTCCCTCTCCAAAACCCGGAAAGCAATTTTGCAAATAAACGATGAAATCGAAAAACCCCAATTCAGCACTAGGGTTTCGAAATTTGATCTTTGACCGAGTTTTTCTGGCTGAAACGAGCGTCAATTGCAGAAACAAACACCACCCGTAGATTCGTATCGATGAAATCTTCAACATATACTTTTTTGAGATTTTTCTGAGGACTTTAAATTTTTGACTTTTGATTTGAATTTGAAATTGGATTTAGGGTAGGGTTTGTAGCCATTGGGAAGAGGAGGAGGTAAGGAAATGAACGTACAGCAAATGAGAATAGATGGAGGCTAGGGTTTACAATGGAGTTTATATAGGTAGGTCAGAATTAGAGTAGATGGATCCGATAAACAAACGTGCTGAACGATAATTGACCCAAAAAGCCCGTTTCGGCTCGGAAACGAAATTGGGTCAACCCATATATCCAAATAGGTATTTTAAAATATTCTGAACGCGATGGAAAAAGTTTCACGTCCAAATTTCATCGTATGAAGAAGTTATGCTGAAATCAATATTTTCAAATTGATTTCAAATTGATTTCAATTAAATCGATTTCAAGGCGTTTCGCGTTCGTACGATCAAACAACCAGTCTGATCGCTACAAAACTTGAAACCCTACAATAATTCACTGTTATGGATCCGATGAAACTGGTTTCGTCGAAATCCGAGTCAGTGTCCAAAATGGCTATTTTTATATTAATTAAATAAATTAAACAAATTGATTAAATCCAATTTTATGTTTTAAATTCTAAAATTGACAATCTTATCATCTTTATATTACTCACATTTACAATGATTTTACCAAATTTAAATGCCCATATAGAGAAGATAAATTTATCAATTTCAAATGTAAATCTCACTTTTAATAATTAACTTCATTTAGTTCACAAAATTATAAATAAAATCTTCAAATTTCCATTTAGTTAAATAAATGAATTATTATTCCATTCAAAATTTCAACTAGAAGGGTTTACCATTGGATTTAATATTATCGCATAAATATTTCCCATTTTCAACTTAATTTCCTATTAACGTAAAATTTTATTATTAAATTTTAAATTAATTGCAATAAACCCAAATAAATAACATAAAGCTTGATTCATGTTTAAACATTTAACTCATTCGATTGCAATTAACCTCTTTATGGTAAATTAAAGTCCGATATATTAATGAAACTTTATTTCCATTCTTTATTCACAAATCATCATATTTATGAAGAACATTTACGTTATTCACCATTTATTACCTTAATTTATTTAACGTAACATTTAATTTATATTTATTGCAATGATTTCCAAATCAATTGAATGAATTAAATATATATGTATCACTCATAATAACTTGTGGTCACAACTCTTGATCGCCTTTTATAAGTTTATTATTTACAATCCAATAATCGCCATTTACTATATATATACAAATTAATTAATTCAATATTTCCATTTCGTTTTCCTATACTAAATTTATTACTAAGTGTATTTACTTCATTCCAACAAGTTGGAATTCCATTCTTACTATAACAATCATTTCCCTATTCACTTTTATTAATAACCCACCATCATTGCATTTATTGTCTTTTATTGATTTAATCAAATTACCCCATATTCCTTTATTCATACTAATGAAATATTCAATGCATATTTATTCATCAATCAATTCGGTATTTACTTTTCTTTCCTTCTATTTGATGATAAATAACCTAGTGGACATTTACATACACTCATTTCATTCCATTCATTTATAGGTATTGCATTGAAATTTAATTTATTAGCTAATACCGACATTATTACCATTAATTACAATTGGATTCCCAATTTTATTCAATACCCTGAATAAATAACATATATATTAATCAAATCCTTACATTTTTTTTCTTTTCTCATATTCCATTTAAAATCAAATCATAACATTTAAATGATTTTATTGAATTGGAATTTCATTCAAGTCGTAAATTATTAACTTGCTCTAACATGATTCCTTAATTTATTCCAATTACCGTTTACACTCTTTTATTGCATTAAATCAATTTAATATTTCATAAATTTCTCATATTAAATTTTATATCTAGGTAAGAATCCTTTTTCTACTTAATTCATTTGGATTTTATTCAAATTTCTATAAATAGGTTTTAAATCACCATTTAATAATTTATTTTAGCCTTCATTTTAACATTTATTTATCCCCTTTATTGTTTCTACTAAAATAAATTACAAAAATCCTATTAAATAAACAAATTAAATTGTTGAAATTTACGGGTCGTTACACTCTCCCCCACTCAAAACTTTTCGTCCCCGAAAAGGAAAAGAAGGGAAACGAAGAACTAAGAAATCGATATACCTTATTCAAACATTAACTTTATAAACAATTAAATTTATAAAATCAATCAATTTAGATACAATATCTCAATTCATAACCATTAAATCTTTTTATACTTAAATTACTAAAGTTTGGAAAATATTTTCAAAATATTCTAAGTTCAAAATTTACGAAAATTTTTTTTGGCAGAGTCTCCTTTGTACGGAGAGGCTTGGGAGAAAATATAATATTAAATATAACAAAATACCATATATAATATCCAAAATATTATATCCTAACACGGGAAAATATATAAAATATTTAAAATAGCGCTATAAACCGTAATCCAACGTACCTATTTGTCGGGCAATTTACGCTTAATTTATGGAATCAAAAGCTGTAGCAATTACTTCCATAACCTGCATTTCACTTATAAAATCTAAAGGGTTAACAATTTATATAAAGTGAAATATTTAGGTGCTTTCAATCACTAACAACAAATCAATACAACACCCATCAATTCAACATACACAACAAATACAAAACAATCATTCAACCAAACAAATAAATAGTTGTTCAGGTTCAAAACTTTTAAATTATACGGAATGAAGAATAAACCATCCAGTGCATCATTTACTCAACAGTCTTAGATTAAACACAATGGATTATTCATCCATCCCAACCAAATTAAAGTTTCCTTATCCAACAACCACAAACCACGACAACCAACAATTTCAGCAATAGATTTAGTCTATTTTTATTTATTCCATTCATACATTTGTTGTTTGATCCTTTTCATTCATATAACGGTTTATTCTTTTTATTTTCATTTATTTCTTTCAATTTTATTTAGAACTAACTGCAACCCTTTCTTAAGTTTACAATTTCTCTTTATTATATTACATCCATTTATTTACTACTTACTATTATTCATTTCCATTAACTCAGGTCATGCCATTAACTACTATAATTATTCCTTCATTTATTATTGCACGACCTCATCTATTTACACTTTAATTTACCTAAGTTTATAACCATCTATTGTCATACTTACCTTTAATTATATTTACTCGGTAAAATTTCAATTATAACTTAAGTTTATACATTAAATTCTCATTTAACAGCAATTTCATTGAATACTTCATTATTTCAAATTTCTACTTGTACAATTTCCATTACATTTACTAATTAAACATTTCAACTTTTAATATTTGGTAAGTTATGTATGCTTTTTAAGAATGTAATTAAAAGTTATACAAGTTTTTTTTTTCTTCTCCTCAACTCTTTTAATTAATTTATGGTTCAATAATTTCATCTTTGTTTTATAAGTTGCAATTTCAAATTACCTTTAATTTCATTCATAACCTAGCATTAAATCTCTATTTACTTTAAAGGTTTCAATTATTAATTACATACTTTCCAATTTACTAAAATAATTGAAACTATTATT
The DNA here is from genome assembly GCA_030765085.1 of Allium cepa. Lineage (NCBI taxonomy): Eukaryota > Viridiplantae > Streptophyta > Magnoliopsida > Asparagales > Amaryllidaceae > Allium > Allium cepa. The sequence continues at coordinate 628,192,896 of CM060932.1, read as the reverse complement.
TAATGGAAACTTAAGACTAAATACCGCGTTAAATTTCAATTTATTCAATTTATTTTAAAACAATAGATAAATATATTCTTAAAACTTATATATCTATAATTATATCTACAACAATTCAAAATTTATATTTTTCAATCAAAATGAATCTGCAGTAAAACTACTACAGTGGCCTTCCCCTTTCGAAACTCGAAAATGAAAGTAGATGATGCGGCTGCCAGCACCGAAATTATTTTCCAGCGACAGAGAGGAAAGTACAAAACTTATTTTCTCCAAAATCTTCTTTAAAACAATTCTTCCGAATTATAATAAATATTTATATCAGAAAGTACTTATAAACAATATTATTATATTCCAAAATTTATTCGAAAGAAATTTCAAAACCCCGGATCTTAAGTTCTAAATTTCCCAAATTTTATTTATTTTATTTTTCAATCTTATTTCTATTATTATTTATACACTTTATTACCTAACAACCAATCTATTGCAGCCAAATACAGATATCATTTGAAATTTTTTATTTTGTATAGAAAATATAATAGGCAAAATTATTTCATTCACCTATATTAAAACAAATATTATGTCGGTCTGTCCTATTAAGTGTTTAGAAATCCCTATTGATGTCATAGCATCCCATGCACCAACCAGAATTTATAAATACAAAACGAAACAAATTAACACAATATTAAAACCTTTTATAACACCAACAAATACGCTCTCTCATATATACACTCAGCGACTCCCATAGGGTATTACTACCCTATTAATAAAGAGCCAGACCCCACAAAGCTAAGGTTTATCGCTAAACCAAAGCTCTGATACCAACTGTAACGTCCCGCCTTTTCGCACGCTTTAAATCGACACACGTGCCAATTCAAACCAGACGGAAGAGCGGATTGTTATGGGGTAAATAAGAAAAATAGGAAAGAAATAAAATAAAACAGAATCTCACAGCGGAAGGATAAAATATAATAATCAATATATAGTTCATAAAACCGTTTACAAACATTTGCTTCTACTTTATACAATAAATATCAGAGTTCGCATGCCAATAAATATCAATGTAGCGGAATTAAATGGTGTAGTGGAATAATAGTAGATAATAGTAATACAAATCTTCATCTTCGTCCTCCAGAGCTAAAACTTCAAATCCTGAAACGCTCGGACTGACCCGAGCGAATTGAAAAGACAAAACACTCGAGTCAGAACTAAAAGATCTTATGTAAGTTAAATCAACAGAAATAAATATGAGTGGACTAACTCAAAAGATGCTCGGGATTTACATCGCTTAAGGATCCGTTAAACTATTTACTATGTAGTATATTTCGCTATTATAATAGTGTCTATAGTAAAATAAACATACTTTTAAATAGCATAAAGGCTTTACATTTTCCACCTTAACACGTAATAGTCCCAGTAGTCCATCCAATATCATAGTCCCTCCTAATCGGGAAGCCACCAGAGGATACCACATGGGCTACGGGAGAAATCCAAACTCGTACAAGGCGCGATAGGATAGGTGACACGGCACAACTAGGCAATGCTAGGGTAGATATACCAATTACGCTTCCGGGTCGGTGGTAACGCGTAGCTACCGCCCACCTCGAGCCACACCCCCAAATCAAAGAAATCAAAAGTGGCCACCGAATCAATCCAAGAGTCAAAGTATAATATCGAAGGGATGTGTCCGATCAAAGGTGCTACCTTATTAACCCGTCAATCGCTCCTGTTTTAGCCACCTTATGCCAACTCACGGGAGTTGGGTCCACGTATTTACCTTACATGAAACGCCGCCACCATCCTACTTCATTCTGGAATCTCCACCGCGTACACGGTTGTTAAAGTGGTTTTCGGAGTTGGCAAAGAGTATGACAACTTCTGATCCCCGTCTCTTTAACAACCAAACGTTATTATAACACTGCGGTCTTTAAAAATAGTTTATACTTTAAAACCAGGATATAATTATCCATTTCAAAACCCTTAAATACGATATCATTTCCATTTCCAAAACAACTAATTTTGATATTATTTTAAAAAAACCCAAATCAATAATATCATTTTTATTTCAATATATTTCTTTTCCAAAATCATACTGCTTTAAAATTTGTAATATCTGAAAACCAACATTTGAATTATAACTTTCAAAACATAATACTTCGAAATTCATAGCTTTAAAACCATAACTTCTAAAACTTAAAGGGTTTGGATATTCAACAGTATATAAAATAAAATGGTTTAATTTTATATTTACTTCGTAAAGTAAAATAATTTCCATGACTTTACAAATATATTTTCTTTAAATGAAGTCTAAACCATAAATTTAAATTTCATCTTCAGTTTCCAAAACCACTTCAATTTCAATATATATCCAATTTGAGTATTAATAATTTCAAAACTAAGGTTGGGATTTATTCTTTCAATAAATTCAATGTTCTATTGATTAGTCTTGAATATTTGTAAGATAAATCCATAATCATTTTTATAAAACTCAAATTTCCTATAACTAAATATTTCCTTTAATTTATTTATACTAGAAATATTCATTTAATTTATCTTGAAATAAAATTCGCTTACAAATATCGTACCCTTTTTAAAATTTCAAGTTAATAAAATTTACATCAACTTATGAAGTTAACTTCTTAATTAAGCTCAATTCCAAATAAATTTTCCAATTTAACTCCCAATCTTAATTTATTTAAATCCTTTAAAATTATATATATTTTCAATATCTTAACATGTACTTAACCATATAATATAAAATAATCAAACTCCATTATTCAACTTATTTATTTTATTTAACAAATCCATACATAGCTTAACTTCAATACTTTAACTATAGATGTATATATAATTTAATATTTTATATAATATCAAAATCTATATTTACAAACCGTATCCTATCCAAACCATAGAAAAATCATTTCAAAAAAATAATTTTTATATATATACCGCTCTGCCTGTATAAAATTTTCTATCCTATGGTCAAGTGATACGGATATTTATCATTTCAATCCGCAATTAAAAATAAAAATGCGGTTGTATATCATTTCAAACTGCAATCCCAAACAAAAAGAAAATGCATGATAACTTGTAGTTTATATAAGATAGAACACATCATCCATTCATCCAATATAAATCATCAACCAATTTATCTCAATCATCTTCAATTTATTTCAATCATCATCAATTTATTTCAATCATCATCCATTTAAACAAACATCAATATATAGCATATACAATATAACAGGAAATAAATGACAGTTATTAACTAACAGTTTAAATTCAAAATAAATTTATTACTGTTTAACTATCAGTTTATATGAAAATAAATAAATTTTTAACTGTTAATTTATATGCAAAAATAAAATTAATTAATAGTTAAATTAAATAAATGCGATTTAACAGAGATGATGAATAAAACATGCCAAACAGTCATAAATAAATTTCTACTCATATCTTAAGTCAATTTAACAGACGTAGGAAATTTTAGAAGTTGTGAGTGGGTTAAAACACTCACCTTTTGAATTTAAATCGAATTTAAATCCAATTTAAACACAAAAATTCGACGGTCTCCAAATCTGTCCAAACAAGCGTCAAAGCGTCCGGAATTTCATTACGATCCTAGCAAAAAAAATCGCACGTGAAACGGAGTCCTTATGTGAAAGTTATACGAGTTAATTTGATTGAAAAAAAAACTAACCCATATTAACTAGCCACGTCGCACGCTTCATCCCCCCTCCATCACGCATTTCAGAAAATCCTGAAAATCACGACCGAAACCCATCTGCGTTGACAGCCTTTGATCGTAGTTTGCCGCTGCCACCGGCCACCATTCCACCGCCGACCACTGCCATCGAGGCTCCCTGCTCTTGCCGCACGCAATGCCCCACCTCCGGTCGCCCAACGCCATCGCCGGCCGCCACCCATACGAACCCTAATCGGAAATTTTCGGCCACCTCAGGCCTCGTTAGCCCTCAACACCACCATCAATCGACTCCATAAGCCTCCCTCTCCAAAACCCAGAAAGCAATTTTGCAAATAAACGATGAAATCGAAAACCCCCAATTCGGCACTAGGGTTTCGAAATTTGATCTTTGACCGATTTTTTCTGGCTGAAACGAGCATCAATTTGCAGAAACAAACACCACCTGTAGATCCGTGTCGATGAAATCTTCAACATATAATTTTTTGAGATTTTTCTGAGGACTTTAAATTTTTGACTTTTGATTTGAATTTGAAATTGGATTTAGGGTAGGGTTTGCAGCCATTGGGAAGAGGAGGAGTTAAGGAAATGAACGTAGAAAAAATGAGAATAGATGGAGGCTAGGGTTTACAACGGAGTTTATATAGGTAGGTCAGAAATAGAGTAGATGGATCCGATAAACAAACGTGCTGAACGATAATTGACCCAAAAAACCCGTTTCGGCTCCAGAACGAAATTGTGTCAACCCATATATCCAAATAGGTATTTTAAAATATTCTGAACACGATGGAAAAAGTTTCACGTCCAAATTCCATCGTATGAAGAAGTTATGCTGAAATCAATATTTTCAAATTGATTTTAAATTGATTTCAATTAAATCGATTTCAAAGCGTTTCGCGTTCGTACGATCAAACAACCAGTCCGATTGCTACGAAACTTGAAACCCTACAATAATTCACTGTTACGGATCCGATGAAACTGGTTTCGTCGAAATCCGAGTCAGTGTCCAAAATGGCTATTTTTATATTAATTAAATAAATTAAACAAATTGATTAAATCCAATTTTATGTTTTAAATTCTAAAATTGACAATCTTATCATCTTTATATTACTCACATTTACAATGATTTTACCAAATTTAAATGTCCATATAGAGAAGATAAATTTATCAATTTCAAATGTAAATCTCACTTTTAATAATTAACTTCATTTAATTCACAAAATTATAAATAAAATCCTCAAATTTCCATTTAGTTAAATAAATAAATTATTATTCCATTCAAAATTTCAACTAGAATGGTTTACCATTGGATTTAATATTATCGCATAAATATTTCCCGTTTTCAACTTAATTTCCAATTAACGTAAAATTTTATTATTAAATTTTAAATTAATTGCAATAAACCCAAATAAATAACATAAAGCTTGATTCCTGTTTAAACATTTAACTCATTTGATTGCAATTAACCTCTTTATGGTAAAATAAATTCCGATATATTAATGAAACTTTATTTCCATTCTTTATTCACAAATCATCATATTTATGAAGAACATTTACGTTATTCTCCATTTATTACCTTAATTTATTTAACGTAACATTTAATTTATATTTATTGCAATGATTTCCAAATCAATTGAATGAATAAAATATATATATATATATATATATATATATATATATCACTCATAATAACTTGTGGTCACAACTCTTGATCACCTTTTATAAGTTTATTATTTACAATCCAATAATCGCCATTTACTATATATATACAAATTAATTAATTCAATATTTCCATTTCGTTTTCCTATACTAAATTTATCACTAAGTGTATTTACTCCATTCCAACAAGTTGGAATTCCATTCTTACTATAACAGTCATTTCCCTATTCACTTTTATTAATAACCCAACATCATTGCATTTATTGTCTTTTATTGATTTAATCAAATTACCCCATATTCCTTTATTCATACTAACGAAATATTCAATTTCTATTCAATGCATATTTATTCATCAATCAATTCGGTATTTACTTTTCTTTCCTTCTATTTGATGATAAATAACCTAGTATACATTTACATACATTCATTTCATTCCATTCATTTATGGGTATTGCATTGAAATTTAATTTATTAGCTAATACCGACATTATTACCATTAATTACAATTGGATTCCCAATTTTATTCAATACCCTGAATAAATAACATATATATATCAATCAAATCCTTACATTTTTTTCTTTTCTCATATTCCATTTAAAATCAAATCATAACATTTAAATGATTTTATTGAATTGGAATTTCATTCAAGTCATAAATTATTAACTTGCGCTAACATGATTCCTTAATTTATTCCAATTACCGTTTACACTCTTTTATTGCATTAAATCAATTTAATATTTCATAAATTTCTCATATTAAATTTTATATCCAGGTAAGAATCCTTTTTCTACTTAATTCATTTGGATTTTATTCAAATTTCTATAAATAGGTTTTAAATCACCATTTACATAATTTATTTTAGCCTTCATTTTAACATTTATTTATCCCCTTTATTGTTTCTACTAAAATAAATTACAAAAATCCTATTAAATAAACAAATTAAATTATCGAAATTTACGGGTCGTTACACTTTGCCCTTCAGCACTCAAATACGAATTCTAGCCTCTCACCACCGCCTTCACCCTTCTGCCCCTTCCTGAGTCGCAACCATCGAGCAGGTCACAAGCTTTCGTGTGTGCTACTGAAGACTGCCTTGCTTGCTTCCAACCTACCTCCTTGCAAGCGTCGATCGTCGATGGCGACTTCATGAGACCACGCAATTGTTTCTCTATGCGTTTTTTCTTCGCTCATTCATTTCATTTTGGTAGGAAGGGTTAGGGCAAGCTAAAGAGTACTGATCTAGGAAGATGAATATAGAAAAGGAAAATGGGCTGGGCTCTTATTTTTAAGCTCTTCTTCTAAGTTTTAATCAATTCTATTATTTATTTATTTAAAATTTATTTCAATTTTATAAGATAATTTATATTTTACAATATTTTATGTTTATTGAAATATTTTAGCTGGATTTTGCTATTATCCAAAAGGAATTTTTATTAACTAATTCAATTTATTAAAATAATTTCTCTTATTAAATTGACTTTAATTAGCAAGAATATATGTCCCAAATAATACTTATGAAAAATCAAATTCAAACATTTTTATCATAATTAAATTTGTATAGTATTACGGCATCAAATAGGGTTATTACAGACCTCCCCTAATGAAAATTCATCCTCGCAATTTCTTATCGGGAGACGTCACATACACTCAAACGTAAACTCTCTTTCGTATTCTACAATAAAGCAGAAACTCACTCAATTCTCTGAGTTCAACATTAGAATCAAACTTATAGTATGTTATATTTTTAAATAGACCAATTTATTAATTTCCATTTCTTTATAGACATAAAATTATTGAAAATTTTCCAAATGTTAGAATTTTTGAAAATTTGCACCAGAATCTCCTTTGTACGGAGAGCCGTATGCAATTTCAAAAATGTAACATATATAATACACATTGACCATATGGTCGAAAACACAATATACATCAATATTTCTAGCATTTCTATATTTTTAAATGGTAGACATATCTTTATTTTAGCATTTAAAGCAGGTTACTAAGGTAATTGCGAGCAAAACCAAGTTATAGCCGCCAATTAGTCCGACAAGTCCTCTTATACTCCTATTCTCAAATCAAAAGTTATGTATTAGTTACATATTGAAAGAGATATATCGAAATATGCGTCCTTTGAATGTAGGCATGATGCACTTTAGTTAAGCCACTCATCAACAAGGTTTTAAGGACAAAAATGACAAATTAAACAGGTTTCAAAAGCAAAAGTGTTACACAATGTATAAGATTTGAAAATCAATATTTGGATCATCGATAAGTAGTGTACACAATGGGTTATGGAGTTTTTTCTATCGTTACACAATGCATATTTTAAGTTAAAACGAAGGTCCACCGTTGAAAATGGCATTTTTAGCATAGAAAACGTCAAAATCATACAAAACTCTTAACATGAAAGTTGTTGCTCATATTATTAGCTTTTCGAAAAGTGAATAATCGTCAAAATCAGACAAATCATTCAAATGATATTCCCAAAATACTTAGGCTCCAAAACTCAAAAATTAATTAACTTGGTCAGAATCTTCTTTTAAATTCAATTGAACTTTAGCAGAAATATATTTCAAAATTTTGAAAACTGACGAATACTAATGTTGTTCTATAATAATATATCTTTCATAAAAAAACCATCACCATCAGATAGCTTAGTTAAAAGTTATAATTAAATGAACACAACACGGTTCTAAATGATTTTCGACTTTGGGATTGCGATGAACAAACTATCAATAAAACTGGAGGCATAACATCTCCATAATGTGTCTGGTTTTATTGATAGTCTCTCTTCTTGATTCATGGTTTATCATTAATAAACGTTGTAATCTTGCATTGCACTTAAAAGAAAAATTGTTCTACTAAGTCATAATCTTCTAACCAAAGTAAAGTCACCAAAAATGAGTTAACGGCTTGAGACTTATAGTTAGAGTAAAGCATCTTTTGAAAACAAACACTTTCCTTTGTTTTGGTCCAAATCTTTATTTATTCAAAGACATTTCGACTCTATTAACTTCAAGTTCAAAATTTTATTTTGCTTTTATCACAAAATTTTTCTATTAAGGAATAATTTTTTTTCTTACATTACTATTTCATAGAACCCAAAAACTTTCATATGATTTTTTTTCCAAATTCTCTTGCTCCGTAATATCCAAATCTATGTCATTATATTTCCCTATATATCATCATTCGCTTTTCTTTTCTGAAATGATTTCCAAATTAAAACTTTTCAAAAATCAAATATTTAATAACAAATTCAAAATGACCCTTATTAATATTTAAAATAATAAAACATTTCCTTGTAATATTGTTTTCTATCGCTCAACAACCTGTGCTAAATTATAATGTAACGACCCGCCTTTCATACCACAGAAAGACGCATCATTAAGAAGAAAGAAAGGGATAGAAAAGAGAAAAGATAGAAAAGAAAGAACCAAACAACATCAGAATCTCTCAGCGGAACGAATAAATTATATTAATCAAAATAAAATATTACATAGTATCATATACATCAGAGTTATACAATAAATACAAAACAAACTAGACAGTTATAACACCTGACTAGATATTACAACTCAAGTACATCAGAGAAAACAGATACAACTCAAACACAGCGGAACCATTATATATATATCTACACGCTGAAGCCACCTGCTCCATATCTCCTCCAGAACCCGTCAAAGAAAACCTAAATCACTTGACTACTCATACGTAATATGGCTACCCAAGAGTTTAATAAAACAGAAAATAAACACTCGGGTCAGACAGGGGTCTGATGTGAGTAAACGGTTAAAAGTTGCTTAACTTTAGAAAATCCTTTGAAAACAAAGGTATCACGTAAGACTCCCCACAAATAAACATGGGTAAGTTTTTACCTTACGCAAACCAAAACATTTGATAGGAAATCCAGTGATATTATAATAGGGTCTAGGGTTTCAAAATAAAATACAAAAATAGCTGGAATGCTTACATCTCACATTCCAACATAGTTGGGCACAATCAAAACCGTACAGGCACTTATTGGATTTTGGATTCCATACAATGGCAGGGCTACTGGGGTACCGCCCGTCACAGTACGTGGCCTAGCTCACCGTACCGAGGAGTACGCCCGCTCCCATGCAACACAAAGTCGAAACCATCCCTTACTGGACAGTCCCAAACAAGACCACCCTAGCAGTTGTCATGATCAACCGCCCCACACAGCCGAAATAAAAAGGGACCTCTAGATAGGGGTAAATCTCGTCCTACTTGGGCATGACCCAATTAGCCTTGCTGCACCTCCCATGTTTTAGCCATTCCCGGTTGATGAGGCTTGAGGTTGCGATTACCTTTAAAGGACATATTAATCTTAGAATGCTCATCGTCCACCTAACGATGTTCTGAAAGCATTCAATCCATACAAGTTCGTTCCGGGTTCAAACGAAACCGAAGGCACTATCTCGTTACACTCATTTTGGAATCGCCCTCAGAGTTAACGACCATAGCCCTTGCACTCTGAATCACCATCTCGAATCTGTAAGTACTATTTCCGTCAAACTCATCTCGGAATCACCCCCAGAGTTATATTGACGAATAGTTCTTACACCTCGAGTCTTTACTTGCACTCCCCTTGGATTCACGACCTAACGTTTAACTTGGATCGATGTGGCTTTCGGAATTCCAAATTTGAAAACCCGGTCCCGGTATCATCGAATCCAAACGCTATCTTAATGTCCAAGTGATTTAAGTTTAACAAATTAATTCAATTTAAACATTGAATCCACACAGCATTATTCGCAGATAAATATCACACATTTATCATTGATATATCAAATATCATACCATAGAATATCACAACATATCATCCAATAGATATCAACCAATCCAGATATTCCACAAACAGGCATCATTAATTCCTTTATAATTAATTTAATCATCTTAAATTAAATTAATTACTTGAGAATTAAACAACTAATCATGCTTAAACAATCATTAATTAATTAATCACTCTTTAAATCATTTTCATAATTCAATTAATTAACCTTCAATTACAGATTAATTATCCTTTAATCATATTCTTAATTAATCACCTAGATTAATTATTCTTTAATTACACTATGTAATTAGCCTTTAAATTAATTACACAAATTAATTTATCTTTAATCTTTAATTAATCTTAATTAATTTCTAATTAATTAATTAACAATAATTAATTACAAAAATCCTTAATTAATTACATTAATTAATTATTACTTCTTTCTCACTTCATTGATTAATTCTCTTATAATTAATCACATTTATTAATTAATTAAACAATTAATTATCCATTAATTACATTAATTAATGACCCTCTAATTACTTATTAATCAAACTTCCTCATAATTGCATTTAATTATTAATTATAAACTTAACTACAATTATTAATCAAACCTGATTAATCACAATCAGTAATTAACTTTCTTAATTACTTCACCAATTAAACAACCACCTGATTAATTATATTAATCAATCCTTTAATTAAACTGGGTAATTATCCCTTAATTACTTCCCTAAGTAATTATACATCTTTAATTTCTATCCATCAAGTAATTTCCTCAATTAATTACATTCAGCAATTATTCATCAATTACTTCACTAAGTAATTACACATCTTTAATTACTTTAAGTAATTATACTTAATCTCATCATTAAGTAATTCTTTTTAATTAATTAAACTTAATTAATTAACTAAAAATTAACCATAATAACTTAATTAATTACCTTGAGTAGTTAATTACTTTAATTACTTATTAAGTAATTATGTTAAATAATTCTTCTTAATCATTAAGTAATTAGCTTCTTAATTACTTATTAACTAATTTATTTCTAAATTTATTTAACTTTGATTAAATAAATTTTTAATTAAGTAATTAATTACACTTAATAAATTACACAACTAATTCCTTAATCTAATTACTCACATCAACCAATTTAAGTTAATTAAGTAATTTACTTCAATTACCTTTATAATTAAAAACTTGATTAATATAAACCATACTTTAATTAAACTTTATAAATCATTTTAAAATTAAATATTCAAATTCAAAAACTTGTATTTGGATTACACAAGATCATCATCTTTTAATTTATCATTTTTTAATACTTTACTTCAATCACATTTTAAATTACTTCAAATACACTTTTATTTGAAAACATTTTTATATTAACAAAACAAAATGAAACAAACTATTTTTAAAACAAAGATTAATTTAAAATTTGTAAAAACACAAAGTTTTAAATTAAAACATTACAAACATATTTAAAACTATTTAAAACTTTGTTTTTAAAAACTGAGTTTGGTTTTTAAACTTCAGAAATATCACTTTGCAGTTAAAATTGAACAGGGTATAATTCCTGTAACCAAGACTCTAATCCCAAACACACGCGACACCACCTTCAACTCTGGGTCATTCTCGAATGAACCACGAGACTATACTCGAGCAAACCACCGAAGAACCCATGACCCAATCTTCCCAAACGAAACAACAGCAGATCATCAATAGGCTCATGCACGTGCACACCGGAGCTGGTCGACGGCGATTAACGCCGACATTCCCCACAAGTCGCCTCTGGCCTTGGCAACTCCCTCGACACCCAAAATCGAAGAAAGCATCGACGAAACAAAATAAGGCTACAGCAACCTCAAACCGAAAACATATGAACCACAACCCATCGCCGCTAACGGCGAAATCCACCACCGGAGTGCCTGCAAATCCATCCACGCACGCGCCACGCTCCACTCAAGCCTTTCCCCTACTCGCGATTTGCCAAAGACCATCAACGACGACCCAAAGCTCTCAATTCCGATCCAGTTAAGAGCCAACACCAAAACCCTACTATGCCCCATCGTGGCCAACACGGTCGCCGTAAAAATCAGCCACTATTTTTCCCAAATCACCCGTTACCGTGACCACCTCCATGCCGAAGCTCGCCATCCACTTCGAAGCAGTTCAACAGAAATTGACCAATAACCCAATTTAGGTAATTTCCATATTTCTCTCTAAATACCAAACTATAAATTAAAATTTTCATCTTAAAATTCATGAATTTGAACCACAATTCAGATCATATAAACATAAGTTTAAATTATTAAATTTGATTTTTACCAAATTTAGATTTTTCCACTGTAAATTCGTCATTTACAGTATTTTGTTCAATATAAATCTTTATATTTATTTTTAATAACAAGATTTCCTTGTTATAACTAAATTATCTTCAATGATAAATGAATATAAGTGATCAACTTAGTAGATAAAATTTTTCTTTAAACTCGAACATGAAAGAACAAAATTTTAAAACTTCATAGCTACAGGTTTTCAACAGCTAATTTAACATGCATTCAATCATCGAATCAAGCATGCAACAATGATATTATGTTTTCCATGTCAATTATTTCACAGAAAACAAATAAGAAAATTAAATTTGTTTTTAAGATAAGTTCACTCACCTAGTTTATAAACAGAGAACACTGCATTGATTTTCTGGAATTTGAATTACTGCATTCCATTTCTGTTGAAACACTGAATTTTTGCTTGTTAAATTAGCTGTAGATCTCCATGTTGAATTGCATGTTGATCCTCAGTTGAGCTTGAAACCATGATCCCATGTTGTAAATTAGATCTGGGTTTGTAAGCTTCAGATTTCCTTTTTTTCTTTCGAGTTACAGATTTGGTTTAGTTTTCTTTTCTGATTGCACTTTGAATCTCTTTGCATTTGAATCCCCCCTTTTTTTAGTTGAAGAAAAATTACAAAAGTTTTAGCTGAAGAAAAAGAAACAAACAGATCCTTTCTCTCTTTAAACTTTAATAAAAACAAAACTTTTCTTCAAACATGAGAATTGCCACTTGTTACATGAGTAAATTCATGTGTTAACAAATGTCAAGCCTTTCATTATTTTGTAAACAAGTGTATTTTCTAATTCTCATGATGCCATGTGTTTAAAGAGGTGATTTATTACATTAATTACTTGTTAAAAAAAGATGAATTAAACCTTAATTATTTGTTTATAAATGAATAAACCTTAATTACCATATTAATTTAATACTCATGTTATATATGTATAACTATGAAATGCAATATATTTATATCCTTGTGATTTAGTTTATAATTATTTAAAACTTACTTCCTAAGATAAGTTTCAAAAGAAAGTAACATTTATTTAAATTTTATTTTTAAAAGTTTTAAACTAAAGCTATTATAACTACATTGATATTATATATAAAAATCTAAATTTATTTTCAAAACTCAATTTAAGGAAAACAAATTATACCTTTATAATAATGTACTATATTTCAAGCCATTATTCTTTAAATAAAATAAATCTTCATTTAAGTGTTTTATAAATAAAAATTAATTTTAAATAGCTTTTGGAAAGCATTTTATTAAATCAAATCAAAAACTTCCAAATCACTATAAAAACATATGTACGTTATGAATTTGAAAACATATTTTCCTGTTTAAGTTTAATCCATTATTTCTATTTACAATAAATATATACAAACATAAAATTCATTATAAATAGAACATTTTAAATATTAGCTTCAGAAATTATTTGAATTTTAAAACAGAGCTCCAAATCACAATATATAAACATATATATAATAATTTGAATTTTTTTTATTGAATTTAAATTGAAACCAATTTCCTTTTTACAATGTAAACCTATATATATTACCAATAGAACATTTTTATTAACTTAAAAAGATCAATTATTATAAGTTAGAAATTATTATTATAATTTGAAAACATTCAAATTAAATTATCATTATTATTGAGTTTTTGAAAAGATAACATTTGTTAAATTAGATTAATTATTAGTTTTGAATATATAATATTTGGTTAAATTAGATTTTTAAATCAATACAACATATTTTAAAATAAATTATAAATGGAAATTATTAAATAAGTATTGCCAAAATTCCGGGACATCACATTCTTCCCCTTTTAAATGAATTTCATCCCTGAAATTGAAAGAAAAGATAATTTAATAATTCCTTACATATTTTAATTTGAAAATAGCAATCAAATGCTATCAACCATTCTAGAAACCATAATATCCAATTCAAACAATCAATTTTAACTATCCAGACAAAATTCTGGACATAATTTTCTTGAGTTTCCCAGGTACAAACACCGGGTTACTCGCCCTACAGAATCTAAACTAGCTGCTCTATTCAGATCTAGAACTCCTATATATCCAGATCTACAATCTAAACAGGATGCCGGACCACAAACAAGCCCGATCAACTTCCAAATCTCCATGATCTGCTGGTTCTAAACCAGTGATAAATCAAACACTTATCCTTAAGAGAAATCAAAAAGATTCCAATTCATTTGAACTAGTTTCCCATCTTATCCAATCTCATCACTGTTATGATCGGAGAAAACTTATCCAAAAATTATATCTCCGACTTCGAGTTTCGAATCTCTTCATCTCTTGACCACAACCTCTGCTGATCCTGGACTGCCCTCAACCTTCTTGATAATCCAAACTTCACAGATGCTTCTCAAATCAAAGCTGGATCAAGAATGAGATGACCTCCTGATTCTACTCAACAAGATGGTTCTCCTAAAATCCATCGAAATCCAAAACACCAATCTACTATACAAGCATAAGAAAAACTTCAAACTGCTTCTCCAGTTCGGGAAAAACAGAACAGATGCTGCTGACATCCAAGCCTTCAGATCCCGAAGAACTTCCTGAAGAAAACCTTAAATCCAAGAAAAACATAAATCCTTCGATGAATCCGAGTTGCTCCTATTCTGGAATAGCTGCCACCATGCTTCTGCTGCACAACTCTGATCCGAAGAAGATAAAAATGCTTTTGATGAACACAAGAAGAAACTTGATCAACTCATTCAGAAACATTATTCATCAAATTCCATAAAAGCTTAATGACCTATCCGATTTGGTCACCAATACTACAACAGAAATCCATTCGGAAAACTAGATCCAATCAATCCTGATTGCTCACAAAAATCCTCTCTCCTGGAATCTTCTCCCTACTAGGCCAAACCACCAGAAAAATCCAAGAACCAAATCGAAACAAAACTCCATCTCCTGATGCGGACAAACTCCTTTGACTTCCTCGAAGATATTCAGAAAGTCACAAACAACTTCGATAGCTCCAACATTTTAGAGATGTCTCAAACTAAAGAAAAGATTACTAAAAGAACTTTCGAATCATCGCAAGTAACTTTTGCGATACTACCCAGTTCAGGTTCCAAAGAAACCATTCTCTCTTACATAACAGAACAGCTTAAGCCCTTCAAAAGAAGAACTAATGGACTACCTCAACCACAAACACCTTACCCAACTGAGCTTCCAGAAGAAAAAGGAACAAGCCTTCACCATTCGCCCGATCTATTGACAAAAGAATCTCAAAGGCTTCTGAACCATCGAAGAAACGGACCACACAACTGCTTTCGAACTCCACCTTTAGGATACTGCTGAGCCAAGAGATCTTTCTGACAGCACATTCAACCTCTGAGCTGCCCTTGCTACCATAGACCTCCTATCCAAAAGCTCCTTGAATCCCAAATCTATATCAACCAACTCCACAAAAGAGTCTTCAAAATGAGCAGAAACCTCTCAAGAAACTCGAGCTTCAGACCAAGAACAAACACCTAGCTGAAGTGAGTCTCCCACTCCAATACAGATAAGTCTCCTTCCTATGGTTGCCAAAATACCGTTACTTGCTTCAGCTCTCCAACTGATCCAAACTCTAGAGAATCCGCTCGCACGAGCGCAATCCAAACTTATACTTCAAAGATAAACTCCAAATCTTTAAAAGATTTCCTTCAGATATCGATGAAATCCATACACCAAGCTGCCAAACTTACTCAAGATGCTCAAAACTTCTCTGGCAGTTATTCTTCCAACCTCAAATACTCGAACTTCTTCAATTAATAGTCGTCCTATACACACTATCTCTCCTACTTCTAAAACTTATGTTGGCAAACCCGAACAGGTAACCCAACGAAATAGGTAGGAATATATATATATATATATATATATATATATATTCAGAATTACAAATACGCTCTCTCAAGAAAGTCACCACTCCAGAGTCTAGGTATTCGCTCAACCTAGCGCTTTGATACGACAATGTAACGACCCGCCTTTCATACCATAGAAAGACGCATCATTAAGAAGAAAGAAAGGGATAGAAAAGAGAAAAGATAAAAAAGAAAGAACCAAACAACATCAGAATCTCTCAGCGGAACGAATAAATTATATTAATCAAATAAAATATTACATAGTATCATATACATCAGAGTTATACAACTAATACAAAACAAACTAGACAGTTATAACACCTGACTAGATATTACAACTCAAGTACATCAGAGAAAACAGATACAACTCAAACACAGCGGAATCACTATATATATATATACACGCTGAAGCCACCTGCTCCATATCTCCTCCAGAACTCGTCAAAGCAAACCTCAATCACTTGACTACTCATACGTAATATGAGTAACCAAGAGTTTAATAAAACAGAAAATAAACACTCGGGTCAGACAGGGGTCTGGTGTGAGTAAACACTTAAAAGTTGCTTAACTTTAGAAAATCCTTTGAAAACAAAGGTATCACGTAAGACTCCCCACAAATAAACATGGGTAAGTTTTTACCTTACGCTAACCAAAACATTTGATAGGAAATCCAGTGATATTATAATAGGGTCTAGGGTTTCAAAATAAAATACAGAAATAGCTGGAATGCTTACATCTCACATTCCAACATAGTTGGGCACAATCAAAACCGTACAGGCACTTATTGGATTTTGGATTCCATACAATGGCAGGGCTACTACGGTACCGCCCGTCACAGTACATAGCCTAGATCACCGTACCGAGGAGTACGCTCGCTCCCCTGCTACACAAAGCCGAAACCATCCCTTACTGGACAGTCCCGAACAAGACCACCCCGGCAGTTGTCATGATCAACCGCCCCACACAGCCGAAATAAAAAGGGACCTCTAGACAGGGGTAAATCTCGTCCTACTTGGGCATTACCCACTTAGCCTTGTTGCACCTCCCATGTTTTAGCCATTCCCGGTTGATGAGGCTTGAGGATGCGATTACCTTTATAGGGCATATCAATTTTAGAATGCTCATCGTCCACCTGACGATGTTCTGAAAGCATTCAATCCATACAAGTTCGTTCCGGGTTCGAACGAAACCGAAGGCACTATCTCGTTACACACATTTTGGAATCACCCTCAGAGTTAACGACCATAACCCTTGCACTCTGAATCACCATCTCGAATCTGTAAGTACTATTTCCGTCAAACTCATCTCGGAATCACCTCCAGAGTTATACTGACGAATAGTTCTTACACCTCGAGTCTTCACTTGCACTCCCCTTGGATTCACAACCTAACGTTTAACTTAGATCGATATGGTTTTCGAAATTCTAAATTTGGAAACCCGATCCCGGTCTCATCGAATCCAAACGCCATCTTAATGCCCAAGTGATTTAAGTTTAACAAATTAATTCAATTTAAACATTGAATTCACACAGCATTATTCGCAGATAAATATCACACATTTATTATTGATATATCAAATATCGTACCACAGAATATCACAACATATCATCCAATAGATATCAACCAATCCAGATATTCCACAAAAAAGCATACAAAAACAGGCATCATTAATTCCTTTATAATTAATTTAATCATCTTAAATTAAATCAATTACTTGAGAATTAAACAACTAATCATGCTTGAACAATCATTAATTAATTAATCACTCTTTAAATCATCTTTATAATTCAATTAATTAACCTTCAATTACAGATTAATTATCCTTTAATCATATTCTTAATTAATCACCTAGATTAATTATTCTTTAATTACACTATGTAATTAGCCTTTAAATTAATTACACAAATTAATTTATCTTTAATCTTTAATTAATCTTAATTAATTTCTAATTAATTAATTAACAATAATTAATTACAAAAATCCTTAATTAATTACATTAATTAATTATTACTTCTTTCTCACTTCATTGATTAATTCTCTTATAATTAATCATATTTATTAATTAATTAAACAATTAATTATCCATTAATTACATTAATTAATGACCCTCTAATTACTTATTAATCAAACTTCCTCATAATTACAGTTAAGTATTAATTATAAAATTAATTACAATCAATAATCAAACCTGATTAATCACAATCAGTAATTAACTTCCTTAATTACTTCACCAATTAAACAACCACCTGATTAATTATATTAATCAATCCTTTAATTAC
Organism: Allium cepa; assembly: GCA_030765085.1. Classification (NCBI taxonomy): domain Eukaryota; kingdom Viridiplantae; phylum Streptophyta; class Magnoliopsida; order Asparagales; family Amaryllidaceae; genus Allium; species Allium cepa. The sequence continues at coordinate 628,174,245 of CM060932.1, read as the reverse complement.
ACTGAATAATTATCCCTTAATTACTTCCCTAAGTAATCATACCTCTTTAATTTCTATCCATCAAGTAATTTCCTCAATTAATTACATTAAGTAATTATTCATTAATTACTTCACTAAGTAATTACACATCTTTAATTACATTAAGTAATTCTTTTTAATTAATTAAACTTATTTAATTAACTAAAAATTAACCATAATAACTTAATTAATTACCTTTAGTAGTTAATTACTTTAATTACTTCATTAAGTAATTATGTTTAAATAATTCTTCTTAATCATTAAGTAATTAGCTTCTTAATTACTTATTAACTAATTTATTTCTAAATTTATTTAACTTTGATTAAATAAATTTTTAATCAAATAATTAATTACACTTAATTAATTACACAACTAATTCCTTAATTTAATTACTCACATTAACCAATTTAAGTTAATTAAGTAATTTACTTCAATTACCTTTATAATTAAAAACTTGATTAATATAAACCATACTTTCATTAAACTTTATAAATCATTTTAAAATTAAATATTCAAATTCAAAAACTTGTATTTGGATTACACAAGATCATCATCTTTTAATTTATCACTTTTAAATACTTTACTTCAATCACATTTTAAATTACTTCAAATACACTTTTAGTTGAAAATATTTTTATATTAACAAAACAAAATGAAATAGACTATTTTTAAAACAAAGATTAATTTAAAATTTGTAAAAACACAAAGTTTTAAATTAAAACATTTCAAACATATTTAAAACTATTTAAAACTTTGTTTTTAAAAACTGAATTTGGTTTTTAAACTTCAGAAATATCACTTTACAGTTAAAATTGAACAGGATATAATTCTTGTAACCAAGACTCTAAACCCAAACACACGCGACACCACCTTCAACTCCGGGTCATTCTCGAATGAATCACGAGACTATACTCGAGCAAACCACCGAAGAACCCATGACCCAATCTTCCCAAACGAAACAACAGTAGATCATCAATAGGCTCATGCACGTGCACACCGAAGCCGGTCGACGGCGATCAACGCCGACATTCCCCACAAGTCGCCTCTGGCCTCGGCAACCCCCTCGACACCCAAAATCGAAGAAAACATCAACGAACAAAATAAAGCTACAGCAACCTCAAACCGAAAACATACGAACCACAACCCATCGCCGCCAATGGCGAAATCCACCATCGGAGTGCCTGCAAATCCATCCACGCACGCGCCACGCTCCACTCAAGCCTTTCCCCTGCTCGCGATTTGCCAAAGACCATCAACGACAACGCAAAGCTCTCAATTCCGATCCAGTCAAGAGCCAACACCAAAACCCTACTATGCCCCATCACGGCCAACACGGTCGCCATAAAAATCAACCACTATTTTTCCCAAATCACCCGTCACCGTGACCACCTCCATACCGAAGCTCGCCATCCACTTCGAAGCAGTTCAACAGAAATTGACCAATAACCCAATTCAGGTAATTTCCCAATTTCTCTCTGAATACCAAACTATAAATTAAAATTTTAATCTTAAAATTCATGAATTTAAACCACAATTCAGATCATATAAACATAAGTTTAAATTATTAAATTTGATTTTTACCAAATTTAGATTTTTCCACTGTAAATTCATCATTTACAGTATTTTGTTCAATATAAATCTTTATATTTATTTTTAATAACAAGATTTCCTTGTAATAACTAAATTATCTTCAATGATCAATGAATATAAGTGATCAACTTAGAAGATAAAAAATTTCTTTAAACTGGAACATGAAAGAACAAAATTTTAAAACTTCATAGCTTCCGGTTTTCAACAGCTAATTTAACATGCATTCAATCATCGAATCAAGCATGCAACAATGATATTATGTTTTCCATATCAATCATTTCACAGAAAACAAATAAGAAATTTAAATCTGTTTTTAAGATAAGTTCACTCACCTAGTTTATAAACAGAGAACACTGCATTGATTTTCTAGAATTTGCATTACTGCATTCCATTTCTGTTGAAACACTGAATTTTTGCTTGTTAAATTAGCTCTAGATCTCCATGTTGAATTTCATGTTGATCCTCAGTTGAGCTTGAAACAATGATCCCAGGTTGCAAATTAGATCTGGGTTTGTAAGCTTCAGATTTCCCTTTTTTTTATTTTTTCTGGTTACAGATTTGGTTTAGTTTTCTTTTCTGCTTTCAGTTTGAATCTCTTTGCATTTGAATCCTCCCTTTTTTTTAGTTGAAGAAAAATTACAGAAGTTTTAGCTGAAGAAAAAGAAACAAACAGATCCTTTCTCTCTTTAAACTTTAATAAAAACAAAACTTTTCTTCAAACATGAGAATTGCCACTTGTTACATGAGTAAATTCATGTGTTAACAAATGTCAAGCCCTTCATTATTTTGTAAACAAGTGTATTTTCTAATTCTCATGATGACATGTGTTTAAAGAGGTGATTTATTACATTAATTACTTGTTAAAAAAAGATGAATTAAACCTTAATTATTTGTTTATAAATGAATAAACCTTAATTACCTTATTAATTTAATACTCATGTTATATGTGTATAACTATGAAATGCAGTATATTTATATCCTTGCGATTTAGGTTATAATTATTTAAAACTTACTTCCTAAAGATAAGTTTTAAAAGAAAGTAACATTTATTTAAATTTTATTTTTAAAAGTTTTAAACTAAAGTTATTATAACTACATTGATATTATATATAAAAATCTAAATTTATTTTCAAAAATCAATTTAAAGAAAACAAATTATATCTTTATAATAATGTACTATATTTCAAGCCATTATTCTTTAAATAAAATAAATCTTCCTTTAAGTGTTTTATAAATAAAAATTAATTTTAAATAGCTTTTGAAAAGCATTTTATTAAATCAAATCAAAAACTTCCAAATCACTATAAAAACATATGTACATTATGAATTTGAAAACATATTTTCCCGTTTAAGTTTAATCCATTATTTCTATTTACAATAAATATATACAAACATAAATATTCATTATAATTAGAATATTTTAAATATTAGCTTTAGAAAATATTTGAATTTTAAAACAGAATTCCAAATCACAATATATAAACATATATATTATAATTTGAATTTTTTTTATTAAATTTAAATTGAAACCAATTTCCTTTTTACAATGCTATGTCGATTTTGCAACAACGGTTTGAACACTCAAATCACAACATTTTTCTTCCAAAATTTGCATAAATGAAGTTCAACATGCAAGCTATCAAATGCATGAAATACGGCAGCATTTCGTTGCCGGAATCAAAAGTTATAAGGGTCCAAAGTAGCAACAGAAACTAGATTATGAACAGCCAAAATCAACCATAGAAAATTTTGTACAACAGCGAATTTCGCATTTTTGAGCGATTTAAGCTTTGCTCAGCTAGCATTTGTGAGTTCTATATATTACCATTAGAACATCTTTATTAACTTAAAAGGATCAATTATTATTAATTAGATATTATTATTTTAATTTGAAAACATTCAAATTAAATTATCATTATTATTGAGTTTTTGAAAAGATAACGTTTGTTAAATTAGATTAATTATTAGTTTTGAATATGTAATATTTGGTTAAATTAGATTTTTAAATCAATACAACATATTTTAAAATAAACTATAAATGGAAATTATTAAATAAGTATTGCCAAAATTCCGAGACATCACATTATAACTTCTTACTTAGAAACTTTAAATCGAAATTTAAATTCATATATGTTTTTTTTCATACCATCCATTTTAAGTATTTAAATCCTTTTGTAACTTATATATAATCCAAGACACTACTTTATAATATTGCCAGTGACTTTAATATATCAACTACAATAATAAACAATGCTGTATATTTTCAAATCTTATTTTCGAAAATTAAGAGTTGCAAAATTTTAATTTTACTTTAGCAACCTAACTTATAAAGTCAAAGCAAATTTTCTCTTTCCAAAGCATTATACACACACACACACACTTATTTCTACTAGAAGATTTTACTTTTATTTCTTTTCCCCAATTCAAATAATCTATTATATCTGTGGATATATCATTAGAAAATGCTTTTGAATTCGACTTTAAAGAATATACCATTTCATGTTTAAAATTCTCAAATTTAATTTATAATAAAATATACAACATTATCGTGCCTCAAGCTTTTAATGATTCGTCTCTTCAATTGGCTGCAATGTTTTCTATCTTGAATTTTACATCAACAATGCCTTTCCATTTTCTCAACTTTACACTAATCCCATGGTTGTATATGTTGTTTGAAAATATTTAAATTAAGAAAAAAATGTTTTCATTTTTCTAGATTAACCCATTATTTTGTAAAACATTATGGACTCCAAATAAAACATTTCTTATTGCGTTTCCAAAATATATTGCTAATTCTAGTCCCGTTTAAGTGTTTAAAAATCCCTATCGATACATTAGCTACTCGTATCAACCAGAATTTATAACTCACTCAACGGACCAATTAACACGGAACAACCCATTTAAAATTCTTCCAATCACTTTATAAATTAATACTTATCCTATACCAAAATCATTTGCTTGCTTATATAAAAATAGTAACTTCCCATACACACACACACACACAGACATACATACATATACATACATACATACATACATACATACATATATAAACACACACATTCATTATTGACCATTTGTATTCATAACAATACATCATAACACATTCATTTATTCATAACAAGCAAATATTCAATTTTTATTATATCTTATTTAATTTGTTAAATATATCTTACAATTCAATATTGCATCCATTCATCCATGCATACATTATGCAGTCATCAAAATTTTAATTCCATCTTAGTATTTAATTAATCTTACCTATGAATTAACATTCTATTTTTATAAAAGAAACAAACTTCCAATATCCCTTGTGGTAGCTATACCAATAAAGACACCGCAAGATCTTATTATTAATATCGAGTAGGTTTTGAACTCTCAAGCGTTGATTCCTAATCAATATAAAATTTAAATTGTTATTAAAAAATTAAAATAACCAAGCATTCATCAACTAATCAAACATATATAAGATAAACTAATCAATGTGCTCAGTAGAAATCAACTCCTACTGCGCAACTCTAATCACTGACAGATAATGACACAACAATATTCGATTATAAGCCATCTAAGGTCTCATTTATACTATCCATTAAATCTCGCTCTTTACAAAAGCGAGTTCCAACTTTAGTAACATTTTCATAACAATAATCTTTAAAGTACTTCAAATTTTTTTTACAAATACGTCCTGATGATTATCTCTGATAATCATTTATATTTTTATCCTAAATCAGAATAAATTCTAAGTTCTACCCTGCACACCCGATGGATGGGACTCTAAGTTGGTCTAGGCCAAGATTCGTGTCTCTTACATTCTATATTGTTCTGAACCTTGGTTTTTATACCAAGATGTAACACCCCATCTCCAGACCCAAATTAATAAAGAAGATCGCATAGTAATATTATCTGCTAATACAAGGAATAAGGCTAGTTACGAACGACCAAACGTGAATATTCCCTTGGGCTAACACCAATACGTCATTCCTACTAAAAATTCAAGGATCTGAACTGACACGTACAATTCTAAGACAAAACAATAAACATGTTGGGTAATAAGAGCAGAACAATATATAATATATCACAAAGAACACAAAAATCACTAAACACGGTGAAATATGTATAATATTGACACAAAGATGTATACATAAATGAGTCTACAAAACAAAATACTAGACTCACATAATATAGTTATAAATATCGACTACAACATGTCTCAAAATATATACGACATAAAAGTCAGCCAATCATACAAAGTACACACCCAACATCAAGGTCTAGAAGCTAAACATCATATATATATATATATATATATATATATATATATATATATATATATATATATAAAAGCTAGCCCAACATCCATGGGCAACGAGTCCCAATAACTGAAATATCTCAGCTTGACCCTAGTATTAATAGATAATAAACAGGTCAGACTATCTATAATTCAGCACAAGTGCGATCATAGGGTAATATAAGAGACTTTTATAATATAGTCATAACCATATATAATATGCCGACCTTTAATTAATAAACGACATAATCATAATAATTCATAATTTCATAAAATCATATCATGCTTATCATAAGCAATCATCTCAAAATACGGTGAATCGAAATATCTTGTATTCTAAATCATAAACTTGCATGAAAGTAAGTGCAAACCATTAGACAAGCATAAACACACGTCGAACTCAAAAGACAAGCATGAAAGTAAGTCGAAACCAAAGATAAGCTTGAAAGCGAGTCAAAACTAAAATCATGCATGAAAGAAATTCGAACCAAAATCTCGTAAGCAAATTCATAAATCAAAGGACATGCATGAAGGTGAGTCATCAAAAGACAAGCTAATACCCGCTAGTCACGCCTGGATTCATGCCGAAATAAAAAAGCTGATACTTGTTGTATATGCCTAGATACATGCAAAAATCAGACATGCCGATACTTACCAAACATATCTGAAAATGTGTTATCTAAAAGATGAGCCGATACCCACTGATCACGCCTGAATGCATGCCATAATAAGAGAAGCCGATATTTACAGTACATAGATGCGTGTTATCTCAAAGATCATTTTTGATCCGAAGTGTAATAAATTTTCTAATCTTAAATACTCGAGTGTCCCCTAATGTCCAATAACCACTTGGTGATACTTGAATATTTACTAAGAGATCGTAAATTCCACTACGCTAAAATAATAAGTGTTAAATACTTTCAATTAGCAATCAAACTAGAGTCATCCTAAATGTTCCATAACCACTAAGCGATACTTGAATGTTTACTAAAAGATCGTAAACTCCACTCTATAAAATATTCCATCATAAGAGTCAAATAATTAACTGATAAAGTGGTAGATAACAATCTGTATGATTCGACCATTTGTTAAAGTTCCTCATTTATAAAAAGCATAAAATCTTAATAAAATCCAAATCCATAATAAATAAAATAAAAGAGTTTTAAATAATTATATATATAAGGATATAATTTCTCAAAATAACTTTTAAATCCTTAAAGTCATTTTACAAAAGAGTTGTTTATTTATGAAGGCTTTTGAACACTTTCAAAGTCATTTAAACCTCTTTTATAACTAAAATCACTTGAAATTGGAATTATTACTTTCATAACAGCTTTTATAGTGTGATACTTATTTTATCTTTTGCCTCTAAAACATTTCCAAAATTATAATATATTTACAATAGTAAATTTAAAATGTTTTGTGAATAATATTGCTCATCTTTAAAATCTTTGGTTAGAAATTTTGAAACAAGATATAAGTTAAGAATATAATATAATTTAACTATATTATATAAAATAAATTCCAGTAAGGACCAAAATAGATATAACCTAATTTTGAAAATCTTTTAAAAACATTTAAATAATTTAAACAGTAAAACAATTAAGAATGTAACTTCTAAAGCCAACATCGCTCTATGAAAATATCATTCCATAATATGAGTTGCTTTTCAACAACTCTGGTCACACAAACATTGCATAGGAATCGACATGCTATAAAGTTTTAATTCACAAATAGACAAAGTTCCTTTTATAAATTTACATAACCAATCCATAAAAGGAAACAACACACCAAAGCAAGCAGCTTCTTCTAAAATATATGAAATAGCTAGAATACACCACATACATTAACAACAAGATATAAAAGTGAACAACAATTTATCTTACCAATTCAATCATTAACAACAAAAAATTATCACACAATCAACCATATCAAGGCATGAAAAAGGGATTCAGATAATTAGAGATAGAATTGGTGAGTTTAAAAACTCATCTTAACATTAGCTGGTTGAAACTCCCCTTTTTCCTTTTTAGCCTACAATCGCCAATCATCATCACCCATCGCCTGAAGGCGCTATCCCAAGCTTCATGCCTTCTCCCTTTGGCACTCAAATACGAACGATAGCCTCTCACTTCCACCGTCCCCCTTCATCCCCTACCTGAGTCACGACCATTGAGTGGGTTACGAGCTTCCGCGCGTGCTTCCCAAGACGTACCTTGCCTACATCTGACCTACCTCCTTACAAGCATCGATCATTGATGGCTACTTCATGGGGCCATGCAATTATTTCTCCGCGTGTATTTTTTCGGTTCATTCATTTCGATTTTGGAAAGAAGGGCTAGGGCAAGCTAAAGAGGGATACGGGTTTGTGAAGGATGAATATAGAAAAAAATGAGCTGGGCTCTTATTTTTAAGCTTCTTTTTTTATTTGCAATTGAACCTTTAACTTATTTAATTCAAACATCAACCATCCTCTTAAGTTTTGATCAATTTTATTATTTATTTATTTAAAAATCTATTTCAATTTTATAAAATTATTTATACTTTTAAAATGCTTTTTATTTATTAAAACATTATATTTGGATTTTACTATTATCCAAAAGAAATTTTTATTGACTAATTCAATTTATTAATTTTTGACTTTAATTAGCAAGAATTTATGTCCTAAATAATACTTGTGAAAAATCAAATTCAAACTTTTTTGTTATAATTAAAGTTGTGTAATATTGTGGCTTAAACTAAGTTGTTGCAATCTTGTTGGCACTAGCCTTGCCTATGGTTACTACCAATATGTTGTGTCCTCTAACTTCCTGCTCCATCTCACTATCGCCTTATTATGGAAAGTGGTGCACACCACTAGCACCACCTCTTGCATCGCAACATCCCTCTATGTACCTCCCTATGCCATATGCATTGCACCACGACAACCCTCGGCTCGCACCTGACTTCATGGCCAAAACACGTTAATTTTATGTTTTTTGGGTGTTAGAGCAAAGGGAAGAGGCAAAAGGACAAATCAAAGGGATAATGAAGGAGAAAAGGAGTAGTATAGATTATTTGATCTTAAACACTTTGGGCCTTATGAATTAAATTTATAATTAGTTTTTCTCTTTTCCTTCACATTTAAATTCAAATCAAATTCAAATCTATAAATTTCTATTTCAACTATCTTTGTAAATGCATTCTTATTAAACTTATGTTGATCTACTTTATATATTTTATAAAATATATTTCAATATCTTTAATTATTTAATTCATTAAGTATTACTTTATCTAATATTTGACAATACTTTATTCTATTAATTTAAAGTATTATAGAAAATCCAAATTATGATTTTAATTTTTTCAAATTCAATTCTTTATAAAAAAATTCATAATTAATTACTTAAATAAAATTCAAAATTTTAAATATGAAGATTTACCCAATATGTTAATTTTTCAGTTTTCATAAAATAATTTCTCTAAATGAATTATCAATTCTTTATTAATTCATTACTTTTATATTTATTAAAATAATATTCTAATTTCCAAAAGTTCAATCATATACAAATAATTTATAATGTAAAGATATTTTACTTTCGTTGTAAATTTTATCTGAGCTCGCTTGTTTTCACAAAATAATTGTTTATTTTAAAATCATTAAAATAAAAGTACTTCATTCAATCAAATTTAACTTAATAAAATATAATTTTGAGATAAAATTTTATCCAAAATAGAACCAGATTTTTTAATTACAAATGTAACGTGAGTCGGGTTGCAACAGAACTTCCTTCCTTAAAGACATCGTGTCCTCGTAATTCATTATAAGGTGAATAATGTACATAGCATAAATATACAAATTATCGCATAATAAAATATAGCTATTTATATAACGATAAAACTCTATATCATTCGAAACTTTAAGAAATATTTTGTTACTCACAAAAAGTATAAATTCTATTTAAGTTACTCCATACTTTAGTATTTCAACTTTAAAGAATCCATTCGAAGATTTTTGTGCTTAAGTGTATACAATGCGATGCTAAAAATTTCTAAGTATTGAAATTTCAAGAAAATTTTGGTAGAGTCGCCTTATGGGCAGCCATCCAGGAAAACGCAATAATACATACGCATACACGAAGCACAATCAAAACATGATCGGAATGCAACAAATATCCAATAATCTCCACATTGGTATAATATCACATATATTTCAATATAAGCGTAAAAACATGCCTTTTTATTATGTTTAAAGGGAGTGAACTAATTTTTCCAATGCAAATATAAGCAACAAGCACCATATAGACCCATAATGGCCTTCATGTACCTATACTTTGCTCGATAAAACATATAAGTGTACATACATACGTCATATATATATGCACAACCTTGTATATAACTTCCATATCTCGATTTTTAGATTGTCTGGCTATAGATATTTAGTTATAACCATAACCCAATGGAACTATTTTAAGTACATAAATATTAAACTAATTATCGAAAAGGTCATTTTCTTTCTTTTTTATACACTCATAGCGGGCTGCCATCCCACTTGGTTGCTAGTGGGTCAAAGGCCTGAAATCTGCAGTTGGCTACTTTCTTATGTTTCGAATACAACCCCCCAGGTTTAAAGAAAAAATTCATTGTAGCCTCCCTTGTCTTTCGGACATTTCAACAAGCCCTAAATCAACATTAAATTAACACAAGCAATGTTCTCATCAAAAATCAAATTCAAACATGAATAAAACTATATAACTAACTAATGTACATAATTGGACTAATGCATGCAAAAGATTTCACTCACTTATGTAGAACATGGAAAAGGTAGTAGCTATATGTGAGAAATGGTACATCAAGAAACAGTTTCCGAATGAACGAAGAGTTTTAAGTACATAGTACATACCGGTATTATTCAAATATTTCCAGCATTATTTAAATCCATATAGGATAATTTATACGAGCGTCACGACAAGAGCTTCATGTGTGATTTTTTCTACAAATTGTACATGTTTAACACATTGAAGAGCGTTGACTAATAAATCAGTCAACCTTAGAATTAGACTAATGCATTATGAAAGCTATGGTTACATGCTAACACTAGACTTAAAAATGTAAAATACTAAAAAAACAAGAAAATAAAAGTAGATGGCATAAAGATGTAGAGTGATTCGGCTAAGCTTGCCTATATCCACTATGAAGATCTCTTACTATGTTTATCTCTTACAATTATAAGAGAAATAATAAAAAATAAACACTTAAGACTAAAAAGGTTGCTAATCTTAAGAGTTTTGAGAGGATTTGCTTGCTAATAATGTGCATTCTGAACATAAAATCAATGTTCAACCACATTGTTGTTGTATTGCATGGGTATTTAAAATAGCTAAGATGGATAATAGATGGTTGAGATTTGTAGTAAATGGGTGGAAAGAGTGCCTGGCCATTGATCTAGTCGCATAGGATGATGAAAACAGCTGTAAGGGTGGCCGAGAAGTATGTTAATTGTCCCTCTGCACCAAGCGCATACTTTGCATTTAGTGCTCATTTAATGTTGATGGAGTGCTGCAGGAGTAGTTATGCTTTCGACAGATCTACTACAGTACCAAATACAACCAACTATATGGATTGTCATTTACTTTGGCATGTCTATATGTCAAGAGGATGTGTAGCTTCTTCTAGGTTGTGTTGGTCGGTCACTTGTTATCGACGCTTATGAGGAAATATGAATGTTCTCGAGGACAAAGTTATAAAAGATATGCCGAGCCAACTGTGGGATGACGAAATGGACTGCTTGGGACTGGTTGAAGGTGGCCTATGATGAAGTCGAGCCAAAGATGCATCATGCTCAAGTTGGGCATTGTTTGATGAGTTGGTTGTTGAAGCCATCTTGAGTTGATTCGACCAGTATAAACTTGGAGAGTTGCTGAATAAATGGGCTATCTTAGGGTCAGACTGAGCCATATGAGTTAGGCCGGGCAGAGAAGTATAGATCAGCCCGTTTTTGACCTGTTTGTTATATTTCTAGGTTGGAACCAGGTTGACCGTAGGCCGCTAGAACCGGATCGGGCCTTGATGTGATAGATTGGCTTACTAATTATACTTACGAGAAATTTGAGAAACATTTTGTCCCCTAACGCCCGTCACTATGAGCAGGGGTGGACATGTTAAGTCACAAAGATCCCATCAACTAGTTCTTCTACCATGCATTTAATGCATATCCCATGTGTCACTTTGTCATTGACTGGAATGGTTCATCTTTCCCAAATGTGGTAGGGGGCTCATGTTTCCAACATGTATGAAGTGACAAGGGAATTAATTACACCTAAATAGTCGAGATTTGATGACCCTTCAAACCCAGTGGCTACGATGAAGGAGGTAGGTATTATAAATAATCTTCATCTTCTCCTATTCCATTCTTTACCAAGCGATTAAAACATCTCTACCACTAAAAGAGCTCCAAAGAACCCTCCAAAACTTTTAAAATTTACAATTCCTTCAAGAAAAAGTAAGTCCTCCCTTTCTTCTTCTCCGCTGCTACAAATGCCATAGCTATTGGAAAGCTTTAAGCTTTTGTAGTTTTTTCTTTTGCCATTTTTTTCACTATCTTTTCTAAGGTGCTTAATTTTGATGTTGTTCTTTCATGGTGTTGTGATCGGAATCTTCACTTTTCTGGGCATCTTTAGAGATCGATCTACCATCACTGACATGTCAGCCATGATCATTGGTAATAATATTAGTAATATTGGTAATAATATTATTAACGGGCTGTGGACCACTCCTAATTCGATAACTATGGGCTTTATGTAAAAAAAGTTTAATAAGGACCGTGAGGCCTATTACTTAGCTTAGGAGTTTTAAGTCATGTGTTAGTCATCATGGGGTGCCTAACCTAGGGCCTGCGATGAAGATGGTCGTCTATCCTCTACCCTCGGATGATATCCTTAGGCGATGTTGGGCAAAGATGTTAGGGATGTATGTAACTTGGGCTACTTATGTTTTTGATGGCCACCTCTGGATCAGTTTATGCTAGCACATCTACCTCTACTGGTATTGCTAGCCTCAAAGCCTCTGAGCTAGCAAATGGGAAACTAACTTGGCCAAGGACCTAGTTGGCCATTGATGCAATGTAGGGATGGTTGGATGTCCCACCATTGTAGACTGCCCTGACCACCCTCCCTCGAGCTTCTTTGCTTTCTCTTAGGATACTTCAAGGTAAAATTCTAGGACAACATGGGTTGGTCAATCATTGTGGAAAAAAGAGGATATGATGACCTTGTCATGGGTGAGGAGTCTAGAGAGTGGCAAAAGGTTAACCATAACAACCTAAGTGATGTAGTGCCAATGTCATAGTGGGAGGAATATGACCCACAACAATTAGCTGATGTTTCGGTCCCTCGGTGTGAGATGATACCCATTGATTGGATATTAAGGCAAGCTCTAAGGAAAGAAATGTTAGGGGAGGGTTACAAAAGCTAGGTGTTGGTAGGGATGGAATTCCCTCCTCCAAGGAAATTCTAGCATACGACCCTCTGTATCCCAGATACAAAGCTATGTCACTGTGAGACCACTTGTCAGAAAGCAATGCCGGCCAGGTACGAATGGTACTTTACTTCCACTTATCTTTCTTTTAATTTGCACCGATAACTCTTGCTCTTTCTTGTTTTCATAGTAGTCGATAAGTTCAGCTTTAACATCTTCGACAACCTTGACTCTGGTCCCCAACCCGTCGTAACCCTGTGTCGAAGGAAGTTGAGTCAAACATGAAGGTCGGTGAGATGCCACCTAATCCCGAGCATATGCCTCTAGAGGATGAATTTTGGAGGAGGAATAAGAGGGTTAGGGATAAGTTGTTTTCTAAGGCCTTTACTCCTTTTGCGTGACAAGCTCTTATCTTTGATGTGGAAGGAGTAGCTCAAAGGAAAAAATAGGGGTGTTGGTGGGCATATGTCCTTAGAGATTAACCAGGCTTCACACCATGATTTGGACCTGCAACTGAAGTCATTTTAGATGATGTCTATTGAGATTCCAGCATCTACCCATCGACTGCGATCTTGATGGCCCAACAGTTAGAGGAGAATGTGATTGACGCCCACATAGGATGCCCTTCTTACAAGCTTCCCAAACTTTAGACTTCTCCTGCTTGCTTTATGGAATCTGCAAACTACTTTTTTATAGGCCATCCACCGTTCCATCCATATCCAAGATGGCATTCTGAAGTTTGAAGATAAGGTCTAAAAGTGTAGGCAGACTAGGAGGGCGGCTAAAGAGGTAGCAATAGTGGTATAGAAGGCATTGAAAGATGTGGTTGAGGTAAGGAACCAGGAAGAGAAGGAGGCCAAGGACCTCGGGGGAGGATGGAGAGAGCCAAGAAAGGGTTGAATCCTTATGGAATGACCTAGCCCAACACACAATCAACTATTGGTCATTCGCCGACGTGAAGGCTACTCGTGCGGCAGTAGAACCGACCAACAAACATGATCAAGGCCCCGTTAGGGAAAACTATGATCTGCTTATCTCCATGTACCCTTCTTTATGATGAGGCCCTTGTAGTGGCTCGGGCTAATTTAGCTTACGAGATGGAGGTAGCTGGGATGGCCATGCCACCCATTTTGACCAAAGAGTAAATTAACTCCTTGAATTGGTTGGTTAAAGAACTAGTTATGCACATATTTTCACTCATTTTGTAAGCCTAGTATGGCAGGCTATGCTTTGCATTTGTTGATGAATGAAATTCTTTTTGTTATGAAATTTATCTAAGTGTTTTACTACTTTATTTATTCTTCTCTTGTAGGGTAGCATACTTTTTATGGTTGATATAGTCTACTTCCGTCTGTGGTCGTATGTTTTCCATGATATATAAAATAGTAGTATGGTACTGAGATGGGCGGTAAGAATGACCCATTCATGGGAACCATGTATTAGTTTGAGAGTGAATTATATATACGTTGAGTCGAGGTGGCTTGTAGGCTTAGAGAAGAGCGTATGTTAGATAGTCTGGTCAAGAGTGAGGACCAAGATGGGAAATGGGTTGCTGAGCCTGTTTGTTGTTTTACATGAAGAGGGGTAATCCCAGTACGAACTCGAGTGCTGAGCGGTTTGAAGTTTCTTATGGGCTACGCAGTTAAAGTGCTTAGCGGTTCTATAGCGGTGGATGTGCAAAAAATTAAAGCGGGGATACAATAGGGATATAGCGGAAAATAGCAGAGGTGCAAGATGCTTCATTAGATTAAAAAAATATTTAAAGTTAATTTGTTTTCATTATCACATCAGTTATATAGAAAAATGAAATATTGTTTAATCTTATATAATAAAATCGAAGAACATCATTACTTAGGTAGACTAGATTTTGCGACCACAATAGAATGAGCACTTATGTCTTAAAATTAGGTATTTACTCCAACTTTATTGATTTGGATTAAAAGAGAACTTGCCAAATCAACCTTTATATATTAATGTTATTAAAGCGGGTATTAAAAAACCCTTATTTAGCAAGTGCTTGTTAACCTTGATTTAGCGGCATAGTGGAAAATTACGGAACCTAAAGTGGATCTACTATTTAATATCACTAAATTGATATAGCGTAGCAGTCAAAGAGCGTTATACGCTATAGCGGGGATTTTGCTTTAGCGGGGCATAAACTACATAGCTCTTGGTTGATACACAACAAGATTGAGTGGTAGGTAGCCCTGGAACGAACTTAAGTACTGAGTGGCTCAAAGTCTCTCCTGGGTGCCATACTGCCAGACTGAGTAGTAGGCAATCCCGATACGAACCTAAGCGATGTATGGATCGAAGGTTCTCCTGGTGACATGCAACCGGTTAGTGTTGAGCCTGGCTTATTTTTATGCAGGTGCACTATGGATGTCGGACTTCGACGTCACTTAGGGCAACAATGCTAGTCTTGACAATAGTGCCTTGTCCCGTACAATGGACAAGCGGAATCATTGGTGAGGGAAGTGAATCCATGATGATTCAATCTTGTTGGATAGCCTGGCAGTTCCTAAACAAAGAGGTGAATGCACGATAATTCACCCATGTGGATAGCCAATCGACAAGGGAAGGGAGCTAAGGCTTGTGTAATCTATGGAAGCAAAGGTCGAAAGTCCTTAAAAATGTATTGAGTGGATAATAATTCATTCTCATTGGATAGCCTATAGAGGAGGCTGGCGGTGCCGACATGAACTCGACCATGGACTCGAAGGTTCTCTTGGGTGACGCGTTGCTAGCTTGGCAGTACCCAAAAAAGGAAGTGAATGCATGATATTTCACCCGTATTGGATAGCCAACCAGAAGGAGGGGAGCATTGAGTGACTCGCCTCGTCCTTGGCAACAGAGGTCGGCAATCCCCAAACAAGGTAATGAACATATAGTAACTCATCCACATTGGATAGCCTTGATGATTTTGTTGAACAAAGTTAGCTCTAAAGTCTTCATTGTATTCTTCACAAAAGATGTATTACATAGCCTTATAATTGTGGATGGCTCTCATACATGATAGGCTCGGAAGTGCATGAGGTTCCAAATGCAGAAAATGTGGCTCTATTCGATGAGAGAGGCGGTAAGCATCATTTGTTAACATGGTGCTGATAACATTTGGCCCCTCTTAGTTTAGGACAAGCACTCATTCGATCGGGATCTTTTTATTTGCAAATATCTAGCGTAGAAATATATCTCCATGAATGAAATTATGAAGCATTGCCCTTGAGTTGTAGTGCTTGGAAATCTTCCTTTTATAGGCTTTGTTGCAGACTTCGGCTTCAACATTTCGTTCTTTGACTGTGTCGAGCCTAAGCTTAAGTGGCTCATCCTTTAGCTTGGGATCGTAAGTATGATGTCGAGGTGAGGGTACGTCATCCTCGATGGCAGCATGGCCTCATACCTATAAGAAAGTGAAAAAGGAGTATGATCGGTTGAAGTACAGCAGGAGATGTGTAGGACCAAAGAACAAGTAGTAGTTCTTTTACCCAGTCCACTTTAGCTTTTGCAAGGCATTTCTTGATTGCTGATTTAATTTTTTTGATGGGCTAGAATTATCCATTGGCTTAAGGATGTGTGATGGAAGAGAAGAATTTCTTGATTCTATTCCTTGCCTAAAATTTTTGAAAGAGACTTCTCTCGAACTGAATATTATTATCAGTAATAATTTTCTTGGCAGGTCAAAACGGTGGACCATGTTCTTTGTGACAAAGTTCAATATCTCGGGGGTAGTGACCCCAATAATGGGCTCAGCCTCGACCTATTTGATGAGGTAGTTGATGATGACTATGGCATAACTGTACACTACATTGGAAATAGGTACATTTCCTATCAGGTCAATTCCCCTTGTGTAAAAATGACCATAGTAAAGTCATAAGGGTAGGGAGGGTAGGAGAGGCTTTAGGGATCTTAGCAAACTGTTGACACCGTTCGCATCTCTTTACATATTCTATAGAATCTTTGATCATAGTAGGCCAATAGTAGCCTTTCCGAATGACCTTTTGGCTAATTTTGCCCCAGGCATGATCCTCATAAAACTCCTTATGCAGCTCTTCCAGGATCTAGCTGATTTGGTCTTCAGACATGTACCATTAAAGTGGTGTGGAGTAACCCCGTTTATAGAGCATCCCATCTAGATCTTATAGTAGGGAGCCCAATAAAGAATCTTCCTAGCTTCTCTTTAGTCGCCGTGAAGTT
This sequence comes from Allium cepa, assembly GCA_030765085.1. Taxonomy (NCBI): domain Eukaryota; kingdom Viridiplantae; phylum Streptophyta; class Magnoliopsida; order Asparagales; family Amaryllidaceae; genus Allium; species Allium cepa. The sequence continues at coordinate 628,156,700 of CM060932.1, read as the reverse complement.
CCTCACTAGTTAAGTGTTTGACAAGGGGCAACATCCTATTTTTCAGGGGTGGCGCATCGATTTCCATCGTTGTCACCGCCGACTCATAGAAAATGGTGCTTTGAATTTCTACAGAGTGACTTCTTCTAGGTAAATTGTTGCTTGGGCCAGCTGGTCGACCTTAGTATTCTATTCCCTGGGTACTAGCTCTAGCTTGAACTCACGAATGCGTTGATTATCCTCTTAGCCTCACCGACATATAAGGCCCGTGTTTTACCCTTGACATGAAAGCGCTTGCTAATTTGATTGACAAACAGTGATGTCTCACTAAATACATGGATGGAATATACGTGTAATTCTTTTTCCATCCTAAGGCCGATCAGGAAAGCTTCATACTTTTTTTCATTATTGGTTGCATTGAAGGAAAGGCAGACCACAAAACATAATTCTTTTCCTTCAGGAGTGACAAGGACTATAACGAATGCCTTTTCGACCCCCAAATATCGATACTAATGCATCTAAGGTATTTACATACCAAGCACCCAATTGCCGGAATGGCAGAACATTAGGGTAAAATAAAGGAAGAAAAGAAAAGGAATAAGAAAGAAGAAACATAATTTCAGAATCTCACAGCCGAACGATAACACATAATATCAAAATGATACTTTTACAAAAAAATTCTATAGATACAATAATCAGAGTAAACTATCTTATCATCGGCTGGACGGTAATAAAAAACCTTTCCTCACAATTGCTGATATAAAAATAAACAAAGTAATCAATCAAAATAAAATATACGATAGGGAACCATCCAATTCCTCTCTCCAATAGCTCCATGACCATCAATTAAATCTGGAAATATACATGGGGCTGACCCGAGCATTATAAGAAAAATAACGCTCGGATCAGTCTGGTAAACTGGCATGAGTAGACTTAAGTAATTTAAATTACTATATTTGTAAAACCCTTTAAAGAATAAAGGTACTCGCAAGACCACGCCTCAAATAAACACGGACGGGTTTTTACCTTACGATAATCGAGCCATTTTATAGGACAATTTAGTGATATTATAATAATGTCTAGGGTGTTAAATATAAATCTAAATCATGGCTAAAATGGTTACACTGGTTGCATTTGACATCATATTTAGGTATACAAACAAAACCGCTAAGTTAAGTTCATATAAATGGATTTTCCACAGAGGCTTCCTCAACGCGACCGATCTCTTATGACAAGGATCAGAAAATACCTTCCACGCATCATATATCTCTAGATAAAATATACCATAAGGTAAACACAACTGGGCCATCATCCGAACACTAGTGTGAATAAGTATACCAAATATCATCAACTCCCCATGCGCAACACATCGATAAGCACATTCTAGATATGTAGTTGATGTACTCCTCATGGGTCAGCTAAACCCTAGGATCATGCATCCTACTCTGTCTTCAGTCATTTCCCGATATCGAGGCTACGTTCAACATCTTCACACGAGTTTTCAACAAAACTCGATCACGTAATGAATCTCATATAGATTCCATCATCTCAATAGATACTAGAACCACACACAGTTTCCATCATTTGCTTCCAAAATAGAAAACCTGTATCTCAGCCTTGAAGTGGTTTTCGATAAGTAGAACACTTACCAATCCCGGTCCCTCCAAGACCGAGTCAATGAATTTGGTCTTATTAAACAATACTGTGAATGATCGCATAAGGAACTGAGTCTGAATTCTTTCTCAAAAGCAAGTAAACATACCTAGACTATTTTCATGCAAGGCATGGTCAAGTCACTTAAATGACTTTTAATCCTTTTTTAATTGATTTATCGTTTATTAATTAAAAATCCTTTTTGTCAGGAAAACATCTTTTTATCTAGTAAAACTTCTCTTTTATGAATCAAAACTTCCTTTATTTATTAATATTTTATTATTAATAAAACTCCCTTTATATACTTGTATATATATTGTTTAATTTTTCACTTATATCCTTTTCAATACTTAAAAAGTACCCATACACTTATTCCAATGGTGTAAATTTATTCATAAATCATTTTAACAAGTTTTCCTTATTTGAAATATAATCAAAGAGATTAAACATTTACTACCAAACATTATTATAATAAACTCCTTTTCTTTTATTAATTAAACATATAACATTTTCTATCTCTTTATATAAGATTTTAATACTTGTTGTTATATTTAAAATTCCATTGTTAAAGATTTATAATATTTTTTTCCAAAAAATAATTCAAGGGTTTAAAAAAATGCTGCTAGAACATTGTATACTACAAACCCAAAACTATTGCATTTAATCATTATATTTAAAACTCTCCTTTTAAAGGTTTAATTGCATTTAAGGGTTAAAGACAAGTGTTGCTCAAAACATTTGTGACAAAAAACCCAAAACCATTTACTTATCCATTAATAAATTTAAGCATTTATTTAAAGATCAAAGCATATCCACACTTACTAATTAAGGTGATAAAATTTTAGTTGATTCCTTAAAAAAATTATTTTAACTTACGTGTTAAAATCCAAACTCCCTTTATTATATTTATAAAATACTTAATTTAATATTTAAAACTTATATACACATAGAAATATCTTCAAAATACTTATTGATATGTTAAACTAATTTTAAAACCACTTAAAATATATTATATTTATTTATATAGAATATTATGTAAAAACAAGGAATTTTGAAATAAATAGAAAAACAAGTTTTAATTTTAAAAGCTGCTTAGTTTAGAAATTCATAGTTAATTATTAAAAATATATTTAAACTTAAAACCAAATTTAAAAACTCCATTACAAGTCAGAAAACAATACTAAAAAGATTAGAGAAAAATACATAATTTAAATATCATTTTAAAACAATTTATAGTTTCAAATAGCAAAGATAGCATTTCGATGAGTGCTGTCTAAAGTTCTGTTACAAGTTTTAACACATTTGGCTACAAATTTGCGTCTAGTTTTCAATACCTTAACAAATTATTTTAGATCCATTATTTTTACAATAGTTAGTATACTTTGGATGCTTGGAAACCATGTTTTATAATTATTCTAGAGAATTTCCCAAAAACAAGGCATTTTACCGAACACACTTGTAGCGATTATTTTGCTATAACTTTTTGCACTTCGTTCAACTAGCTATCAAATGAATTAGGCTTCAAAACATTTACAATAAGAATAATATTTACTTGATTAATTGCTAAAAGAAACCCTAAGAAATTTTCGACAAAAATGCGCGTTATTTTTTAAGACAGGCTATTTTTAAAAGTGTCACTATAACGAAAATTTTACTTCGGCCTTTTGTTAGTTTGATTTAGTTCTTCTATAACTTTCTAAAACATATTCTTTCTTTTCTAAACACTCATAGAAGTGTAAATAATAACCAAAAAATTTATTATTAAGATATGTTATTCAATTACCATTTTCACAAGTTATAGTTTAAAGGATTCAAAGTGCATTTATAACGACTATCGCTATACGGACAATTCCGTATTCAATCCAATATTTGGTGTCATGTTATTTTATACGCATATATAATTCCAAGTTCCAACCATATTACTACCAAACATGTATTAAAATATATACACATCAATATATCCATTTTAAATGTTCAAATGAACTTATCATAATTCAATAATTTAGTAAGCAACTACTTTAACAATTTATATACTTTTAAAAGTTTATAATCAAGGGTTTAACTTTAAGTAGTTAATGTCTATTATTATTAATATAGAGCAAGCACATTGACATGTGATTTAACAATAATTATCAAGAGATTAAGAAAGAAAATATCAAGAAATATTTTAAGTTAACTTGTAACCAATTTATAGTGTAATTAAAGTGAGATTAACTCACTTTTTTTCCAACCAAATCTCGTCTTACCAACATTCATAATGAACACACTTCTTCCAACATTTTTAACTTCAAATTAACATTACTAAAACCTTTCCTTTCCTCCTCTAATGCACACGCACCTCTCCACCTTCCTCCATCACCATGGATTCTTACGACCCTAGGCCACAACACTTCCTCCTAGCTCACTAAAGTCCTTCTTTTCCCTCTTATTACCCACAGCCAAAGGCCATTTATCCCATACCAGAGTGCATGGCCTAAGGCCATTGAAAGTGGAGAAAAGAGAGAAGTGAAGAAGTGTATTGTTTGTGAAAATAAAGTGATGTATGCATATGTATTTATAGAGTTAGGAGTTTAGTGGATAAATGTGAATATACCCCTCCTTAGCCATGAAGTTAAGCATGTAAGACCATGCTCTTACACAAGCATGCTTTCCTTAAATCACTCAAGGGTCCTTTTGTCCTTAATGTTTCCAATTACTTTTACTATTCAATCTTAGTTTAATTAATTATTTAGTTAATATAAGGATGTGTTTTATTATTCATATGTTTACATATGATAACTATTCAAGTTGTAATATGTTCACACAACTTGTATTGTATAAAAAATTGATTTTTAACAAAATGTTTTCCATTCACATTTTCAATATTTATCCAAAGTGTATATTTTTGAAAACACATTTCAAAAATAATTATTCTAACATTAGTTATTAATTAAAAAGTGTTTAATGAGGTTAACAAATCATATTTAATCATAATAAATCTTGGATTCAAATATTTAAATAATTTAGATATTTAAATACGAAGTGTTTGAAATTCTGGGTCATTACATTCCCCTCCTTAGAATATTTTGTCCTTGAAATTCCAACACAAACAATCCAAGAAATAACCATACAATAATACTTAACAATATTACATTTATTAACAAACTAAGCCAACGATTTGCTCAAGCCAAAAATCTTCTCATCGTATAAGGATGGTAAATAAACTAATTAGTGGATTATTCATTTTACCGTAAACTATCCGAAGAGTCATTTCTTGAACTTTCCATAAGCCAAACAACATAGTATGTGACTATAATTAAGCTTGTATGATGTATATATATATAATCTCTATGCAATATTGATCTAACCACTTGCTCGATCACATAGATTTCACTTCCAAACTAGTATATCTCACTTGATTTCTTTAGTGTGGACTCCATGTGGTTCCTAGACTGGACACCTCCATTCTCCTTACATAGCAATAAACTACAATAAAAACCTTAAGGATCATTTCAAGAATCCGTATCAAGTGTTTGCCATCAAAAAGTCTAGTAAAAATCCTTTTTCGGACCGGTGCATACCACCTTGAAATCATGTACTCGAATCCTAGATTAAGAAACCATATGAATAAAATAATCTATGTACAACTTACGTACTTAATTTAGCTAGTTCTTAACTACACCAATTACTTTACAATTCCAAATTATTTACACAAAATCTTTTCTTATGTAATATTAAAATCAATTTTGCAACATTTCTTAAAACATTACTTATGTTTATAAATATTTTTATAACAACTTAACTTTATTTAAAAATATTTCAAGACTTAATTCTATTGCTAGTATAATATTCTACTACTTCCTAAGAGTATATACAAAACATACTTTTACATTTTATTTCCTAAAATTTCGACGAAGTACCAAAATAAATCTAGATCTTATAATTGAGTCAACCATCTAAACTTCTTTACTGATCGGGTTAGGCAAGTAGCTAGGCAAAATAGGACTCTGGTATCCAAACTCAAGACTAGAGTCTACTTTCCTTTGTAGACCTTAAAGTAAAGATGTTTATTAGTTGGCCTAATAACATCAAGTTCTCTATTTAACAACAATGCTAAACAATTTTTCAAACCTGTTTTAATTTATTATCTTTTCAGATTGAGAGTTATAAAAGTTTAACTTTTATATTTTTACAAAAATACTTAGCTTTAATTATATTAATTCGAAAGTTTTTGACTTTCCAAAATCGTCAAAAATTCCATTTTATTTTAATAATTAAAAACTAACAAACAATATGTCGTAATAAGATGCACAACCAAATAATCCTAATGTAAAGGATACATGCAATAATAATATAACTTAACAAAAAAACTTAAGAATGTAAACTCCAGTTTTCTTTCAAGTCATTTGAAATAATAATATATATACTTATATATTTTTGAATATCAAATCATACTTTTCGAGATTAAACCAAAATCATTTTCAAAAATATTTTCAAAAATATTTTCTTTAAAATCCATGGAAAATATTAATATAAATCGAGTAACAACAAAATGATATAAGGAGCTGGGTTCTACCAAATAGTATCATATATTCCCTTTACTAAAAAGGTTAATAGTTAAGAGAAGTGCTTTCCAATATAACACATCTCCTACAATTTTTACTCACTTTCGAGTCACTCGAACTGGCTAATATACTTTGTTTCCCGAATCGACTTGTTGTTTCCAAGAGTAACCTCGAACTCGAACAAATCTCAGAATAATTTTAATAACATTAGTCCTTTAGTATAGTTTCAAATCATACTATTAATGATTTCTCAAAAACCTTAGAAACCATTTCCAAAAACATCTGGATTTAGGTTCACAACAGATGTTTTAGGTTCACAAATTCTCAGTCCAAATCCTTTATAATTCATATTTATACTAACCATATTTATATAAATTTAGTTTCTTATATGAAATCATTTCATAAGCATTTATTTTTTAATATCTTTCCTTTCCCCTTAAGCTATATTAACAACTTTCTATTTAAGTTAACTTTTTAACCCAACGTTATTATCGAATGCCTTATAGTCAAATTATGAAACTTAATTTACAAGGAGTTCATTTCAGTGTTTCCATAAATTACTATCAACCTAACCTATGTTGTGAAAAGGGTACATTCAATAAACATTAGCCATGCCCATAAACTGGCCGAGCACGACTAATCAAGCAATAAATGATAATAATTTAGTATTATCATTTCCTAACAAACAAATACATTATAAATAACTATTTAATCATTTAAAAATTATTCTTTTATATAAGATATAATCCAAGGTAAAATTATAGAATTTACAAATTTTGAGAATAATAATGTGTTAGTTTGTTTTGTTTAAGTATTTAGGGATCCCTATCGATAACGCTGATCAGATGCATCGACCATAATCCATAAGCACTCAGCAGACCAATCAACATAATAGAAAATATTGTTATAGGATTAACAAATACGCTCTCATATGTATAATACACTTAAACTCATTATAAAGCATTCCATTACCCTATCTCTTAATGAGTTATACCCAACAAAAGCCATAGTTTTTGCTTAACCGTCAACTTCGATACCAAAATTGTAACGAATAATTTTTCGACGCCCAAATATCGACACAAATACATCCATAGTATTCACATACTGAGCACCTAAGTAATGAAAAGGCAGAACGTTATGTTAAAATTAAAAAAAGGAACAAGAAAGAAGAGAATATAATATCAGAATCTCACAACGGAATGATAACAAATAATATCAAAACGATATTTTACAAAGGAAAACTATATAGATACAATAATCAGAGTAAACTAACATATCATCAGCCTAGACAATTATAGCAACCTATTCTCATAATTGCTAATATAAAAATAAACAAAGTAATGCAACAAAAATAAAATCTATGATAGGGAACCATCCAGCTCCTCTCTCCAAAAGCTCCAATGATCATCAATGAAATCTGGAAATATACATGAGCTAACCCGAGCATTATAAGAAAAATAACACACGGATTAGTCTGGTAAACCAATGTAAGAAGACTTAAGTAATTTGAATTACTATATTTGTAAAAACCATAAAGAATTAAGGTATCTCGTAAGACCACGCCGCAAATAAACACGGAAGGGCTTTTACCTTACGATAACTATGCCATTTTATAGAAAAATTTATTGATATAATAATAACGTCTAGGGTGTTAAATATAAGTATAAATCATAGCTGAAATGGTTATGTAGGTTACATTTGACAGGATATTTAGGTATATAAAAAAATGCTAAGGTACGTTCGTAAAATTTGATTTTCCACAAAGACCTCCTCAATGAGACCGATCTCACTACACCATTATAAGCTATTAACAACGGGTAAAAACCGTTGTTAAGTCCAAAAGCAACGGGTAAAAACCGTCTTCAACACAGGAGTGGTTGAATTTAGCGACGCGAGAAAACCGTTGCTTTATGTCCAAAAGGCAACGGGTATAAACCGTTGCAAGTTGGGACAAAGGCAACGGGTATAAACCGTTGCAAACTGGGCCAAAGGCAACGGGTATTAACCGTTTCAAATTGGGCCAAAGGCAACGGGTATAAACCGTTGCAAATTGGGCCAAAGGCAACGGGTATAAACCGTTGCTTTATGGACAATAGGCAACGGGTATAAACCGTTGCTTAATGTACAAAAGGCAACGGTTACAAACCGTTGCTTAATGGGCAAAAAATCAACGGATATAAACCGTTGCTTTCTGTCCAAAAAGCAACTGGTGCAAGCGTTGCTTTATGGCCAAAAAACGTTGCTTTATGTCCAGTAAAAAAGGGTTAAAAATCGTTGCTTTATGCCTAAAGTCACACATAAAGCAACGGTTAACACCCGTTGCACATAGTGTTTGCTCCTGCTCCTACAAAATCACATCTGTAACTCACTACTGCGTTACACGCATATCTCAGTATATATACCAGAATATCAACATATATCAAAATATGCCAGAATATCAAAATATTGGTACACAAGCACTATAAACATATCGCACATATATCATACATATAAAATTATCAAACTTATAATTACACTCATTGTTTTGCAAACAAAATGCTACCGTGCCGGAATATCATACTTATTACACTGCATTGTTTATTACACTACACTACAAAGATTTCATTAATTACACTACATTGTTTTGCAAGCAGTGAAGTCTACATATAATAAACACATTAAAAGGATGCTGAGCAGGTTAGCCGAAGCTGATATTTCTTTGGCTCATGCTGTGGTGCATACAGTATTCTATTCAATTCCTGTGCAAAAGTAAAAACAGGTTTTAAACTCAAATCATACAGTGAATTTTAGCTTGGTCAAGTTCAGTTAATAGAGCAACGGAATTCCTGTATAAGCAATAATAATGCACAAGTAAAAGTGGCAGCAAACATTTAAACAACTATAACAACACTAACAAAAAAAACTGCCTTTCAACTTCATCCCATCCCCTCTGCTATACACTTCCACTCACAACCACACTCCTACACACTACAACACTTCCTCATTTTCTCTGTTTTCATCTCATCCACACTTAAGTACTACATCACACCCCCTATTGCCTATTGCCTATCAACAACATACACCATTAGCTTGGTCAAGTACTACACTTAGGTACTACACTATTTTTGGGTGTTTTTCCAATGTTGCACCGTTTGTACTGAGCCAGAAATCAAGTAATATGAACAAGTTTCTCAGACATATCTAACCTTAAATGTCCACCTCCTCCGAATGCATTTGATTCTACTATTTTTCATAATTATCTCATTCGGGTATTGTTAATTCCATAATCTTTAAAGTTTGTACGTGCACACACCTATCAAGTTAAATCCAAACATTTTATAATGGTTTTTTCAATAAATATTGCTTGATGTTAATAGTATGTACCAATTTTGCACCATTAACATCCAACAAAAGCTATATTGCAGTATACCTTTAAGTTATTACCTCATCGGCATGTGTACATTATGTATGCTTAATCTATGATTGATTTCACCTAGAATATATGAAAACAAAAGGATATTGCACATAGCCTCATTAACATAAATAAGCCAAGTACAGGTTTGGTTCTACTCAGTACTCAGGCAAAAAGAGATGTCTGCGAATGCGGCGAGTGTTTCTGCTGGTAATTCAACATTGATTAAACGAGTTAATTATATGCATTCTAACTGTTATAACTTTTAAATCAATTATATGCATTCTAACAACTGTAATTCCTTTTATTGTCTGCTTCAAAACCAATCCCCTGTCAACTGCACATTCACATCACAAAAACTGTAACAGTCTTCTTCTGACTGCTCCGCAGCCTTCAACTTCCCTTTCATCCACCATTTACACTTCCAACCTGGTTCCCTTGGTACCAGTAAGCCATCAAACACAAACTACAAACCTACCTGCACTCCAACAACATTTCCATATTTCCTATTCAAACCAATCACTACACATTTCATTTCCTCTTCAAACCAAATCACAACCATAACACTGTCAGCATAATTCAACTATCCCGACCAACCTCTCTAACTCCACATTCTGCAATGAACTCCAGCATTACAAAATGCCTCCCACTTCCTATTCACCAACTCTACCACAAACCACCAGTATCAACCACTCCAACCACCAGTAAACACTCCAGTAACCACTCCAGTTCCCTACCAAACATTCCAGTCCCCTACCATTTCAGTCCCCTCCCCTACATCATAACCAAATTATTTTACCACCCATTAAACCCAATTAGTACGATACACACATAAATTTTTTTAGCTAATCAATTTTTAGTTTATTGGACCTCCATTCATCGTTCAGGCACATTGATCATGTTTTTTGTTTCTTGATTTTGTCCTTGAATTTTGACTTTACTTCCTAGTATTTGATAAATTGTTGATTATCTTGTAAACAAGACAGACCAGGACAAAATACACATGCATTTGCATATGTAAATTTCATATACGGCAAACAAAAGAAAATCAGCAATATATGCAAAGAACAAGTCAGAAATATCAATACCTCCGACTAAAGATATCGTATCAAACCCTTTTGATGGCTCACATAACCTCCGGCTCCAACATCCCCAAAGGTCTCGGTAAATTGTCGACATATTTTGGCGGTTAGCTCATCCGGCAATAAAATTTTGTCCAACAACACTTTTTCATATGTGGGTGGTACTGGTTTTCCATGAATTACTAATGCTGTGGAATCTCGGCATATAATACCTGTTATATAAGCATTTCTGGAGTGAATATATGGAATCACATTTACAGAACTAACAAGCTCCCAAACATTTAAGACCATTGTGCAGAGCTACACAAGTCCTAGACCCATTGTGTATGCGATATTCGATCTTTAAAATCATGCAAGATTGGAATGGAAGGTGTAAACTTTTATGATCTTTCTATATCCTTTTTTGTTTTGGAGTTTACTGATTTATTTTTGGACATAATGGCTATTGTGAGTGTCAATGAAAATTGAAACCAAAACAGATATAAGATAAAGACTACGATGAGTATAAGTATACAAACTAGATCGCTATTGACAATGAATTACTTCTCATCTCTATCATTCATTTGCTGTCTCAAACTCCAGCTCTGCAATAGCATTTTGAACTTTTACGTGATTCTTCATCATTTCTTGCTATCTCTCACTGTTTCTCAAATCTAATCATGAACACAACCTTTTTTTAAATAACACTGTACTTTCAGCCAAGCAAGAATTTAGTGAAGGTTGTGCCCACCAGAACTTATCCATGTGATCATTGTTATTGATTTGCTAAAACTACTTAAAACTGCTTAATTTGCTCTATCCTATGGTTATAGCATTATAAATGTTGCTAAATATTCTCTTATATCTTATGATTATGTTAATTTGGATTTGAAAATGTCATATACACCTCTTGTGAACCTAATTATGACGTACATGTCAAACGTGAACCTTTGTTGCCTAACCTCTTTTTCTATAACAAAAGATAATTTGGAATCTATAAATACACATGCACTAATACTCATTAATTTGTTTATATGCACAATAACAGAGAGCAGTAAACTCGGTTGAAGCACAAAAAGACTGATTGGTCGATTAAAATAGTACCTGTTGCTATTACTTCGTCCTCAAAGTTCAGGATTTCACATCTTTGGTCGATTAACTGATTGTTCGGAGTGGCAGACTGAGAATATGCGATTTCACTGCCTACTTGACGATTATCTTGGGCTATGCTGAGAAGACGCTCCAGTTTATCATCCATATTGTCCAGCTTCATCAATTTTTGCTCCATATTTTACGGTCGCTGCTCATATACTCCTTGGGCCTGTTTGAGCCGTTTGCATGGAATGGCAGCACTCTTAACTTGGCTAGGAGCTATATTGGTCCCAATACTTCGGCTCCTGCCATTTACATCTTTACCAAACACTGATATAAAGACGGCTTCATCACCACCACTCGTCGTTTCCTTTTCTTTTTCAATTTTGTCCTAAAAAGTAAATACATATATATATGAATAATGAAAATTTAATTTAGAGGCGTTATTATTTGTTTAACTTACAAAGTAGGAAGATGTCGCATCTGACGTGCTGCCATCTTTTTTCTTATGCGTTTTCTCCCATACTTGAAGGCGTGATACTTCTGTTCCCGGACTACTTGAATCGACCTGCATACAATGACCTAAAATTATATTTGGAACTAATGGTATATGCAATGTGATGCACCAATTCAATGACACATACTATTTCTTGAGTAATCATAGCATGACTCTTACGTCCCGAATGATGACCATATTCGAGCATTGATCTATTTTGTTTGCCTCGCTTCCTTTTTTCTTTCGCCTCGGGTTTTGATTTGTTTCTTTTTCGGGGGACAATTTCTCATTCTTTCTTCGTCAGTGATGAAATGGTCATAATGATTCTTGTGCAAATCATTCTTGTGTCTCCTAAAAGCCTCGGACATTTTTTTCATAATAAGGTCCTTTGATAGAGGATCGAGCTCATAATATTTTTGCATAACAAAAAATGCATGTAAACCATTTTTTATTTATGTATTGAAAGCATTATAAATGAATTTAAACCATCTAAGTTCATGTACACAGTTTACATTTCAAAGTATATTGATTTTTACATTTCAACGTATATAGTTTCATCAGTCTCTATGAATAAAGTGATCAATCTAAATATCCTATAAATATCATAAAAGAATATATCTTGAAACAGAAACAGTACAAAAATATGGTCTCATATGAACCCTCGCTCATTCAGGCCTATTTTACAATCAGAAACAAAAACAGTACAGAAACAGAAACAGTACATAAAAAGGGTGCATATTACAATCAGACGACTATATTTTACAAACAGAAACAGTACATAAAAATGGTTATGAGAATGGAGAACTTACCTCCAATTGATTCCACACGTCTTCCTTGTAATTTGGCGGAACTTTTTTCCAACTTGGATATGAGATTGGCACATGATTTCTTACTAGTTTACCAATCTTCCTAGCGATCTTTGAACCATTTTTTCCGACTGGAGAACCGTAGTTGTCTATATCAATTTTCTCCCGTTTTAAAGTGGATGATTGTGAAGTTGTATCATTTGACGGTGGTGTGGCATCTTGTGACATTATGTCCTGCAAAGTCTAAAATCCTAAAATAATCCCAACAACATTATGACGTACATTTCTTCCCCTTCCAGCCCATCCCTGTGATGCCCGATTGCTGTCGGCCAAATTATTGCACGGAGTCCCCTCCATAACAAGATCAAACGCCTTATATGTCTTAATAAAATTTGCTCCAAGCGATCACTGTTAAGCTGCTGTACATCTGATATATGAACCAACGTCCCCTTATTGATTTGTCTGATCCCACCAACTTCTCACCACATTACGATTTTTGTCAGTCCGACTGACAATAATCGTAATGTGATGAGAAACTGGTGGGATCAGACAAATCAGAAGGGGACGTTGTTTACTATATCAGATGTACAACAGCTTTACAGCAATCGGGCATCACATGGATGGGAGGGAAGGGGAACATTCACTTTTATGCGGCAGTGACAAAGTCTTCCTGCATCACCAGAATTTTAAACTTAAGCGGATTCAAAACAATATCTAAAATGCTGACTGAAATAAAGGATGCAAATACAAAAATATATTACCTTAGCACTGCTGAACTAAAGGGTGCAAATACAATATCTTGAACTGCCTGTCTACCTACAAACACAAAGAAAGAAAGAATAGTCAAGCTGATCATATGTATGTATGTGTACATGTGTGTATGTATGTGATCATATGTAAGTACCTACAACTACAAACACAAAATGAACTCTTGCAATATATCCATCCTTATGGATCCATCAGGATATTATAATGGCACTAATAAAAAATATAATGCATCTATTACTATCATATAACACACCATTTTACATTTTACACCATTTTAAATAAATATTTTGTTAAGGTACAATAACTGCTCTGAAATACAAAGTTAACATGTGCATTTGATAAGATCTTCTAATTTTTCATTGTCTTCAAAAGCTGATTGATAAACGGTGGGAAAATCAGTGTCATCCACATTTATGGTCAACCGTTTTGGTGTATGCAAAACCACAAACCATCCGTTATTTTTTAAATCTTTTGAGTAGAACACTTGACTCGCTTCTGATGTAAGAATAAATGGCTCATCATTCACGCTATCTTTATATTTCAATTTTCCCAAGTTAACTGTGATCAAGCTTGAAACAGAATCTATTTTACAACCATTGATCTTATCTTCGACCTTTACCCAATCACAATAAAAAACTGTTTGTTTGAAGTCAATGTAATCCAACTCAATTATCTGTTGAATGACTCCGTAATAAGTTGTTTCTGCTTCCTTAAAAATTTTATCCTTCCCACTCGCTCTAAATTGTGTAATTGCTCTCATGCATACACCACTATCCTGTGTTAGCTTTCGCTCTTCATAACTCTTCGGAGAAAATAAAAACCCATTCACTTGGTACTTCATATAACTACGGGCATCAAACTTCGGCCCGTTAACTAACCGCCAAAGAGTTGAGTCAACGTCGACGGTCTTCAACAACTACAACAAACACAATAAGTAAAAAAACATTGTCAAGGAGGTGTATGGTCAACTTGAAAATACGTTCAATATTTAATACATATACCTCCTCACGTAACCAAAAACTGAAATTTTTAATAGCTTCCCCAGATGTACCCCCGCCTCGAGTTTGAGATTTGGTGCTTTGAACATAGGAGTTATACCTCCTACGAAAAACACACAATAAATACTATATATATGAATTGACTTACAATAATAAGAATTTAGAACAAATTCATGAATTTACTTCTTCCATTCATCCAATCCGTCGTACTTATCAAGGACCCATTTACGCACTTGTTGAAATTGCACTTGAGTTAACATTATATCTTTACCATTATCTAGTGCTATTTCATCAGTAAACTCATCATCCTCGTCTAAAAACGCTTCACGGGTATGTTTATGAGTGCCAGCACCTCCTTTTGGCATATACTCCATGCAGTAAAGACTAGCTTCTTGTAAAATATATCCTTCTGCAATACACCCTTCAATATATCTTTTGTTGCACACATATCCTTTATATGTTTTCATCAACCTATGAAGATGAATAATTGTAAAATGTAGACATCAATAGCTATTTAAATCGAATAATTATGTACATAACTTGTAACGAATGCGGTTTTTTTCCGCTCGAAAATCGACATCCATACTTCAAATCGTATTCGAATGCCGTAGATTCGACCGTTCAAATCCGATTCGCCGGAGCTTATAACAACATTAAGTAAATAACACAGCGAAAATAAAAATAAAATAATACATTGATATACAGCATTTATACAATCATATCAATATACATCAGAGATATGATACAACAAATAGCAGCGGAAAAGAAATATATGACACTAGCAGCGGAACAAATAACTCTAAGATAGTCTTCAACGAAGAACTCCAAATCTGAACTCCATCTCCAAGAACCAATCCAGCAATAGCTCGAACTCCCAATAACGATGCACAAAGATAAGCAAGACAGGTGTGAACCAAAGACTGAACTAACTCCAGATAATCCACTATATCTAACTATCTGAAAAACCCAACTCTAGACTGCTCGTGTGGAAAATAATGAGCACCCAGAGTTTAGGAAAGGAACAATAAACTCCGGATCAGTCATGGGACTGGTGTGAGCAACAAAAACATTTTATCTTTAAAAACAATCAATAAGAGAATTTTAAAGTAAATTCGCAATGCTTTTTGAAAATGAAACTACCATAAGACCTTCCGCCACACACACAATGCAAACGCAGACTTGGAGGAGATTTCTTCTTATGATAGTCAAATATGCTTAATACGCAGAAAATTTCTTTGATATTATTATTAGTGCATAGTGTAGAAAACATTTCTAAAGTAGAATATTAATCTTAGCCAGCATAGGTACCATTATATTATGCCCGCTATAGCTACCATATTAGATGGCAGGTTCTACAACTAATACCGTACAAGGATCGTATTGTTTCTTTGGATTTCCAACAAATGGTCAGGCCAAGGAACTTCCCATTGCCACATGAGAACGCCTCTGAAAGGACGTCCCCGAGAACCAAACCGGATCTCTGCCAACACAAGGCCGGGTTACCTCTAACTGGGTAACTACTGACACGAGTATGTTACCTCCCGGTTGTAACAACCTTTAACCGGGGCCCCAACATCAAATCATAAAACAAGATATATATAAGTTTGTGATGTCCACATAAGTAAGTATCTGGGCTCCATACCATGATACCACTTATATCCAGAAGGAGATGTACATACCCTAAAGGGGCGCTACTGTAACGACCCGCCGCCCTGACCGCCTCTAGTCGGTAATTAAACCAACCAGAAACGTTCAGAATGACGGATTGTTATTTAGTTTATAACATTTAAACAGAATCAGCTACAGAATCACAGAACAATAATATATTTTATAAACAAACTTTTCTTTTATATACAAATATCAGAGTTATATAATAAATTACATTTGAATTTATACAGCGGAAACAATTTATATTTTTAAAGTACAAGAAAAATTTTGCTGAAAACTTTAGTGAATGCCGAAATCCCCCTCTCTCTAACTTCGCTGCGAGAAAATCTTCAAGCTGCAAAAATACTCGGTCTGACCCGAGCGTTAATTGCAAAACACAAAAACACTCGAGTCAGGATTAATCTTAATTCAAGTAATTAAATTTGTAATGAATTGAAATAAAATGGTAACAGCCCGAAATACAGTGTATCAAAAATCAGCCTGAATATAACTAAGCATTTAGGCCAAGCACAGATGAACAAACAGGGTCCCAAAATGAATGGACAACAATTCCTGGATTTATAAGTGCAACTGAACAAATGAAACAGGACAGTGCATGATTCAACATAACAACATCGAAGTGTAACATGTTGAAAACTCAATTAGAACTCTGTAACCAGGTATGAACAGAGAACAGAGAAGCAACAGGTAACAAACTTAAATTAAGTTATTATTTTGATTTTTTTTTCTATCAATCCTGTGTGGCTGCAGTACACACGTATGTTACACACATGTGCACTGCCTCGCCAACACGTGTGCACAGCTCCATTCAGAAATAAAAAAATGACCAAACAGCAATGCAAATACAGTAATGGGTGAACAGACCACAAAAGTGCAACACAGAAGATGACAAGTCAAATTGGAAGCAGTGATACAAGGGCCAGAACAAAGCCCAAACAAAGAACTTCAACCAAACAGGATTACAACAGGGACAAAGTAAATCAAGGCAGTGCATCAAATGACCAATGATATAACCCAGTGAAACAACTCAGTGATCAACACAGCAGCTCGAAGACAGAGCACATGCAAATGCATCAAAGCATCATGAACATACACAAATGACCAAGCTACAAGTATGGCAGTGAAACAACTCAAGAGATCAACAATGCAACACTTGATTGAGCTACAGACAGGTTAGACTAAAGTTTGAACTTGCTTTCATTTATTTCTGAAAATATAGAACAGGTCTTAAACCTTTTTTTTTTTTTTTTTAAAAAAAAAAAACTTAAACTTCCCTGTTATGCCTGTTTCCAGAGCAAAAATGCAATTTATTTTGACTTAAATACAATCCAACTAATTCTTAAAATCAACAAACAAGTCATGATTAAATTCTAGATACTAACAGTGAGTAGATCAAAAGATATTGGATTCTTTTGTTTAGAATCTAAGTTTGAACTAAGAACAGGCAAACAAATTCAAGATGTGCAGCTTAACAATTATGCATTGGAGTCAGACAATTCACTTTTCAATGTTTATTTACATAATGACCTATTGCAATTAGTATGAAGGCCACAAAGCCAAGCATGTGCTTAAGTGAACTAGTGCAGACAACATATAAGTTCAAATGCAACAGCATGGGTGCAGCTACAAGTGCAGATGTCCAAACCACTACATGAAGGAAAACTAGCAGTATGAAACAACTCAAGTGATCAAGCATACAACAGAGCAGTATATATGAACACAACTGCAATGCAGACCCAAATGCTCAAGCAACCAGAAGTCACAGTGGCAATGATCAATGATCCAGACAAGTATGCAGTAATACAAATGCAATACTAACAGTGTATACATACTTGAGTAAGTACATAGTAATTTCCAGAAACTCATATACATTCAAACAAATTACTTCAATATCATCTTGCATATGTCCTTATGAGTTTAAAAGCAAATTATCAGAGCAAGTGTCTGTTCTTACTAGTTTAAAATAAAATTCATAGCAGTCTAACTTCCTTTTTCTCCTCTCTCTTTCTCACTGATCAAATATCACCAAATTCCTTCATTCTCACATCAACATTCAACCTACTGGAAGTATCCTAACCCCATAATTCCACTAGCCTATCAAATGCTTCTAAAATTCTATTTCTGTTCAAACAGAATACTACTTTACATAGTTTATTTTTAAAAGTGAAATTTGTTTTATACTTTCTGATTTTTAACATGCATCAATGTTAAAATCTTGTAAAAAAAAAAATGATGTTAGTATCCTGATTTTAAATTAAAAATTACTCCCTGCTATAACTATTTCAGAAGTATCAGGTTTGGGCTTAACTTATTTTAACTAATTCCTGATTTCCAGCACCTAACTTTATATTAACAAACATATTCTGTTTGTACATAAAATTTCTAACTGTAACAATACAATTGATAAAGATTTTTATTTAAGAATATTCTAGTTTACAGACGAACTTGATCTGCATCTACAGAAATCATCACATATATATATTCATACACAGAACATTCATGAATAAGCAATCACTACATCATTTTATTTTATTTTTCTCACTTCATAAGCTCAGATGTCATAATTTTTAGTGCATGTGAGTTTACTCATGTCATTTTAAAACAAACAGAACAGTTTTGTTTAAACCATTTGATTTCTGTAAATAAACATAAGCTATGTAGTTTATTGTTTGATTTTGATTTCAAAAAAAACTGTTTTTTAAAAAAAATAAGATGCTTACTCACAACAGAGATATGCATTTATACATACTCATACATTTACATCCATAAAAATATGTAAATTCAAACATGCAGTCATCTAAACCATCATACTTCAAGAGTCAACCATAAAATCAGAAACATATAGGTAGATAAATGAGTTTGCTCACAAACATGAAAACAAAGAAGCAATTAACAACAGAGTTTTATATATGCATCAGATAAAGAGGATGAAGGATTTCTCACAAATAAACACATGCAAGCAATAACATATATCAGAGAAGAAAATAAATGCAGGCATCCACGCATGACAGATTTAAGGCCAAGTTTAAATAGCATCTGTTCTCATCAGATTTAAAAGCAAAATTACAAATAGCATCTGTTCTTATCAGGTTAAAAAGCAAGATTACAAATAGCATCTGTTCTTATCAGGTTAAAAAGCAAGATTTGATTGCATCTATTCTTATCAGTTTAAAACAAATTTAATAGCATCTGTTCTTATCAGATTTAATCAAATTATCAGAGCAAACGATAGCAAATAACACCAACAACCATACATGCAGAGACTTATATGTCCTTATCAGTTTTAAAGTAAATTAGCCGAGCAAATGATAACGAATAACACCACAAATCATAGCATGCAACCAAGCATTCAATTCAAACAGATCTAAATACTTGAATAAAAGATTAACCGTGAGCAGAGAACTCACTATAACTCGAATCGAACAGCCGAGGTGGGAATTAGCACCCTCGAACGAAGATTGAAGCCCCAAATTGGATCGCAAGCCCTAGTTTCCGGAGAGGAACGAAAATGAGAACTGAAGCCGCCATTCTTTTTCTTTTTATTTTCGTTTAGGTTTTTTTTTCCGAATGAGTGAAAAATATGAAACGGGTTTGGATTGAATTAACAAGGGAACGGTATCAAAAATAAACATGGGCCGATATTACTACAAAGCCCACTCAACCCTTAACAAAAATTTTGAAGGGAATTTAAATAAATTTACAAACTTCAAACTCAATTTTTTTAAATTCAAACATGTTCTTCATATTAACTTGAAAAATTCAAATAACTACACAGTTTTCAAATCAAAATTTAATTCAATTTTTAATTTACATAAGTAATAATCCTTATATCCAAGTTTTTTTTCTCTTAAGTCATTAGTTTGAATTTCAATTACAAATTAAATATTCAATTTCAGCTCCAAAGTCAAGTTTAAATTTTTATTCAACTTCTTATAGATTAAATTTAAAAATTTAATCGCCAATTTCATTGTTATATTGAAAATTCAATTTAAATTATCATTCAAATATTTAAAATTAATTAAATATTCACAATTTAAATTGTTCAAAATTCAGGGCCGTTACAATCTTCCCTCCTTAAAAGAATTTCGTCCCGAAATTACAAGTAAGGAGAAATGATTGTTGAAATTTCACTAATATTTATATTTTAACAATTTTATCTAGTTTGAAACTTATTAGAAATAAATGAATGCAGGATTCATTCTATTTGTTTTATCTCACTAGCTTTGTTTATTAACTCATTTGTCTATTATTTTCTACAATCAAGACACAAAAATCTTTACTAAAGTTTCCAACTTACAAAACCCAAATTTTAAATTTGAACTTCTTCATTTAAGAAATTTACATAGTATAACTTTTCCAAAGCTGTGGACTTTCAAAACATTTCAAAAATCCTCTTCCTTAATTTATTAGGTTAGAATTTATGTCACTTTAATTTCAGATAATTGATTTTCTATTTAAAGTTTGAAAATACTTGCTAACTCGAAATTTAACAAGTCTACTGTCGTTCTTAAAGACATTAGGCATACGCTGGCCAGGCGCAAGTCTAACAATCTCCAAGTACTAAATATACTTGCTTCAATTCCCAGTGAAAATAGTTTTTTTAAAAATTCTTTTAAAAATGGATATGGAAAGCACATTCCCCCATGGATCACAGTTTACTCGGCGGTTCCGCTACTATCCCAGTAGAGTCGCTTGTAACTGTGGATATCTCATCCCTTGAATTTCGCCATGGTTGTTGCCAAAGATCGCGGTTCACACGGCGGTTACGCTACTATCCCAGTAGAATCGCTCGTGACCGTAGGCATCTCGCCCCTCGAATTACGCTTTGGTTTGTAGATTGCAGTTTACACAGCGGTTACGCCACTATCCCAGTGGAATCGCTTGTAACTGTAGGCATCACGCCCCTCAAATTACGCTACCACCCGAGTGTAACTAGATCGCGGTATACACGGCGGTTACGCCACTATCCCAGTGGAATCGCTTGTAACCGTAGGCATCTCGCCCCTCAAATTACGCTAGCACACTATACCAGTCCAAAAGGACATTCCAACTAATGGAAATACTACGTAGCTACGATTTTCAAATGGACACTCATCTCGAGTTCCAACAACCTTCACAAATGTTTAAATGGAAGGTACTTTTCCATATCCTCAATTTGGAAAACATAATATTATACATACATATATAATATTTCATTTCACATTTAGTACATATCATACTCATGTACTTACATAAGTTTTCCATAACAATTACTTTTCCAAACTAATTGGTTTTCGAATTAATCGTATTCACACATATACGTTATGAAAACCACAATATTTCATACCCATAACAAATAGAGGTTTCACAAATTTTTCCATTTCATCATCCATTTAAAATTTTCCTCTAAGCCGATTTGGAAATTTAAGGTTATCTCAAACCTAATTCACATTCATAATCCAATTTATTATCGACTTCACACTCGATTTGGATTTCACGTTACATCGTCAATCCTCAACACATAATTGATGTCTATCGATATATAACCTCTGAGCTCGTACGTCTCAGAGAAGGGTGTTAAGCTAAGAGAATAAATTCTCCGCCACCGCAGATATATATTTAATAGAGATCAATTGATATGTCGTCAATTCACGACGTTAGACATACAATCCAAATCATCCATTTAAAATTCAAAGTTCAACTTACATTGTTTTTGGGTGTCAAAGTTAAACTCAATTTTAACTCAAGATTCAATCTTTTTGAAAAATTTCCAAGTTGAACTAACTGTTCAAATTTCCCAAAAATAATATCTTTACAAGATATAAAATTTTTCACACTTAACCATTTGAAATTAATTTCAAATATTCATTTCTCAATTTATCTTTAAAAGATAAAATTTCAACCCTTTCATTTCATATTGGAAAATATTTCCATACTTATTCAATAATAAGTAATTCACAAATCCATTTATTTTCAACATTTTGAAAATATTTGATATACTTAAACCAAAATCAAGTATATATTCCATTCTTAAAAGAAATCATTCTTTTAAACACATTTCAAAACAACTTAAAATGAATTTACTTCATTTCATAGTGTTGCTTCCCAAAAAACATTCTCATTTAAGTTTTTCAACTTCAACTTAATTCATAGTTTGAATTCTGCATACATTTCAAAATATTGGTTTTAAACTAACTTCAAATTTCCAATATTAAGTTTTCCACTTAACTTATTTCCATGCCCATTCAAATTCAAATTCTTCATTGCATCAATTTAAATCTCTTATAAATTTCATTAGATTCATATCTCTTTTTATATCTCATTTATTGTCCAAAACCATAGATATAACTCCTTTAATAAGTTACAATAATTTACTTATCAAAATAAGTCATTTGCGGATTTTATAAACATCTTTAGAAATTACATTTCTATTTATAAACTTTGTTTTATATTCTCCTTTACTAATTTGATTCAATTCAATTCATATAACTTAGTTATATACCCAAAATCCATATTATAAGTTAAATACTTATAATCCATTTATTTACTAAATCGTTCTTCACAACATTTGAAATCAATTTTCAAAAGAATTCAAAATTAAATTTCCAAGTTATAGTTCAATAATCCATTTGATTATAATCAAATTGACATATCATTTTATTTTCCAATTACTACTTTGAAGATATTCAAAATATTTGATTTAAGCCAATTTAAACCAATTCATTAATTCTCTTAACTCATGTTTCATTTTCCATAACTCTCAAAAATTCGATAATGAGTTTCCGAATGATCGAAACTCAAGTCTAACGAGACCTCACCGAAGAGAAACGGTCGCAAACCTAAATTTAGAGAGGGGAATCTCCGAAAATGATTCAAATTTTCAAAATACCCTTTATTTTAAAGAAAACAATTTTAAACTTCTTTAGATTTGAAAACACTTCCTTTAAAGTGATTCTAGCAACTATTCATATTAAATGCCATAAACTAAGCTTTGTGTAAACCAAAGCTCTGATACCACTTTGTAACGACCCGCCGCCCTGACCGCCTCTAGTCGGTAATTAAACCAACCAGAAACGTTCAGAATGACAGATTGTTATTTAGTTTATAACATTTAAACAGAATCAGCTACAGAATCACAGAACAATAATATATTTTATAAACAAACTTTTCTTTTATATACAAATATCAGAGTTATACAATAAATTACATTTGAATTTATACAGCGGAAACAATTTATATTTTTAAAGTACAAGAAAAATTTTGCTGAAAACTTTAGTGAATGCCGAAATCCCCCTCTCTCTAACTTCGCTGCGAGAAAATCTTCAAGCTGCAAAAATACTCGGTCTGACCCGAGCGTTAATTGCAAAACACAAAAACACTCGAGTCAGGATTAATCTTAATTCAAGTAATTAAATTTGTAATGAATTGAAATAAAATGGTAACAGCCCGAAATACAGTGTATCAAAAATCAGCCTGAATATAACTAAGCATTTAGGCCAAGCACAGATGAACAAACAGGGTCCCAAAATGAATGGACAACAATTCCTGGATTTATAAGTGCAACTGAACAAATGAAACAGGACAGTGCATGATTCAACATAACAACATCGAAGTGTAACATGTTGAAAACTCAATTAGAACTCTGTAACCAGGTATGAACAGAGAACAGAGAAGCAACAGGTAACAAACTTAAATTAAGTTATTATTTTGATTTTTTTTTTCTATCAATCCTGTGTGGCTACAGTACACACGTATGTTACACACATGTGCACTGCCTCGCCAACACGTGTGCACAGCTCCATTCAGAAATAAAAAAATGACCAAACAACAATGCAAATAAAGTAATGGGTGAACAGACCACAAAAGTGCAACACAGAAGATGACAAGTCAAATTGGAAGCAGTGATACAAGGGCCAGAACAAAGCCCAAACAAAGAACTTCAACCAAACAGGATTACAACAGGGACAAAGTAAATCAAGGCAGTGCATCAAATGACCAATGATATAACCCAGTGAAACAACTCAGTGATCAACACAGCAGCTCGAAGACAGAGCACATGCAAATGCACCAAAGCATCATGAACATACACAAATGACCAAGCTACAAGTATGGCAGTGAAACAACTCAAGAGATCAACAATGCAACACTTGATTGAGCTACAGACAGGTTAGACTAAAGTTTGAACTTGCTTTCATTTATTTCTGAAAATATAGAACAGGTCTTAAACCTTTTTTTTTTTTTAAAAAAAAAAAAACTTAAACTTCCCTGTTATGCCTGTTTCCAGAGCAAAAATGCAATTTATTTTGACTTAAATACAATCCAACTAATTCTTAAAATCAACAAACAAGTCATGATTAAATTCTAGATACTAACAGTGAGTAGATCAAAAGATATTGGATTCTTTTGTTTAGAATCTAAGTTTGAACTAAGAACAGGCAAACAAATTCAAGATGTGCAGCTTAACAATTATGCATTGGAGTCAGACAATTCACTTTTCAATGTTTATTTACATAATGACCTATTGCAATTAGTATGAAGGCCACAAAGCCAAGCATGTGCTTAAGTGAACTAGTGCAGACAACATATAAGTTCAAATGCAACAGCATGGGTGCAGCTACAAGTGCAGATGTCCAAACCACTACATGAAGGCAAACTAGCAGTATGAAACAACTCAAGTGATCAAGCATACAACAGAGCAGTATATATGAACACAACTGCAATGCAGACCCAAATGCTCAAGCAACCAGAAGTCACAGTGGCAATGATCAATGATCCAGACAAGTATGCAGTAATACAAATGCAATACTAACAGTGTATACATACTTGAGTAAGTACATAGTAATTTCCAGAAACTCATATACATTCAAACAAATTACTTCAATATCATCTTGCATATGTCCTTATGAGTTTAAAAGCAAATTATCAGAGCAAGTGTCTGTTCTTACTAGTTTAAAATAAAATTCATAGCAGTCTAACTTCCTTTTTCTCCTCTCTCTTTCTCACTGATCAAATATCACCAAATTCCTTCATTCTCACATCAACATTCAACCTACTGGAAGTATCCTAACCCCATAATTCCACTAGCCTATCAAATGCTTCTAAAATTCTATTTCTGTTCAAACAGAATACTACTTTACATAGTTTATTTTTAAAAGTGAAATTTGTTTTATACTTTCTGATTTTTAACATGCATCAATGTTAAAATCTTGTAAAAAAAAAAATGATGTTAGTATCCTGATTTTAAATTAAAAATTACTCCCTGCTATAACTATTTCAGAAGTATCAGGTTTGGGCTTAACTTATTTTAACTAATTCCTGATTTCCAGCACCTAACTTTATATTAACAAACATATTCTGTTTGTACATAAAATTTCTAACTGTAACAATACAATTGATAAAGATTTTTATTTAAGAATATTCTAGTTTACAGACTAACTTGATCTGCATCTACAGAAATCATCACATATATATATTCATACACAGAACATTCATGAATAAGCAATCACTACATCATTTTATTTTATTTTTCTCACTTCATAAGCTCAGATGTCATAATTTTTAGTGCATGTGAGTTTACTCATGTCATTTTAAAACAAACAGAACAGTTTTGTTTAAACCATTTGATTTCTGTAAATAAACATAAGCTATGTAGTTTATTGTTTGATTTTGATTTCAAAAAAAACTGTTTTTAAAAAAAAATAAGAAGCTTACTCACAACAGAGATATGCATTTATACATACTCATACATTTACATCCATAAAAATATGTAAATTCAAACATGCAGTCATCTAAACCATCATACTTCAAGAGTCAACCATAAAATCAGAAACATATAGGTAGATAAATGAGTTTGCTCACAAACATGAAAACAGAGAAGCAATTAACAACAGAGTTTTATATATGCATCAGATAAAGAGGATGAAGGATTTCTCACAAATAAACACATGCAAGCAATAACATATATTAGAGAAGAAAATAAATGCAGGCATCCACGCATGACAGATTTAAGGCCAAGTTTAAATAGCATCTGTTCTCATCAGATTTAAAAGCAAAATTACAAATAGCATCTGTTCTTATCAGGTTAAAAAGCAAGATTACAAATAGCATCTGTTCTTATCAGGTTAAAAAGCAAGATTTGATTGCATCTATTCTTATCAGTTTAAAACAAATTTAATAGCATCTGTTCTTATCAGATTTAATCAAATTATCAGAGCAAACGATAGCAAATAACACCAACAACCATACATGCAGAGACTTATATGTCCTTATCAGTTTTAAAGTAAATTAGCCGAGCAAATGATAACGAATAACACCACAAATCATAGCATGCAACCAAGCATTCAATTCAAACAGATCTAAATACTTGAATAAAAGATTAATCGTGAGCAGAGAACTCACTATAACTCGAATCGAACAGCCGAGGTGGGAATTAGCACCCTCGAACGAAGATTGAAGCCCCAAATTGGATCGCAAGCCCTAGTTTCCGGAGAGGAACGAAAATGAGAACTGAAGCCGCCATTCTTTTTCTTTTTATTTTCGTTTAGGTTTTTTTTTCCGAATGAGTGAAAAATATGAAACGGGTTTGGATTGAATTAACAAGGGAACGGTATCAAAAATAAACATGGGCCGATATTACTACAAAGCCCACTCAACCCTTAACAAAAATTTTGAAGGGAATTTAAATAAATTTACAAACTTCAAACTCAATTTTTTTAAATTCAAACATGTTCTTCATATTAACTTGAAAAATTCAAATAACTACACAGTTTTCAAATCAAAATTTAATTCAATTTTTAATTTACATAAGTAATAATCCTTATATCCAAGTTTTTTTTTTCTTAAGTCATTAGTTTGAATTTCAATTACAAATTAAATATTCAATTTCAGCTCCAAAGTCAAGTTTAAATTTTTATTCAACTTCTTATAGATTAAATTTAAAAATTTAATCGCCAATTTCATTGTTATATTGAAAATTCAATTTAAATTATCATTCAAATATTTAAAATTAATTAAATATTCACAATTTAAATTGTTCAAAATTCAGGGCCGTTACAGCTACCCCCTAATAACCTTGCTGCATCTTTCCTATTTTGACCATTCCGGGGTGTGAGGTTCGACGAAGTCACGTCCACAAAGCCACGCTTTGGTACAAAGCCATGCTTCGGGTCAACAAATGATCAAAGCAATGATCATCAAGATAAACGATCAAACAAATGACCCTATCACAAATGATCATTCAACGATCATTTCACAGCAACACTCAGCATGCCACGTTACCAATTTGGGAATGTATCACTAGTGACCATCAACTATATAACCTCTGAGCTCGTACGTCTCAGAGAAGGGTGTTAAGCTAAGAGAATAAATTCTCCGCCACCAACATAAATATATTTGATAGAAACCAGCTTTACATCTCAAATTGTAACGTCAGACATACAATCCATACAAGTCTGTTCCGGGATCGAACAGAACCGAAGGCACTTCCAAAGAAGTCCTTGCAATCCGGATAATCCCTAATCACGTCCGGATTTCCCATCACATATGGAGATCTCTATACCGGGGATCAGCCAGTGCAGAGACAATCGACGAGAAACCCTTTCGTTTTCGAAAATATCCGGTCTTCACCACCGGTCTTCAAATGCAATCCATACGATGTATCACATATTCGGAATGAGATATATGACACAAAGGTCCTCTCCCGGCTAAACCGAATAGTGAGCGCAATATTTAAATCATATGGATATGGAATTTCAATTAAGTCACAACTTAATAATTCAAAACTTCCTTTCAAATGGTTTAAACCGATTACCATTTCAAATTCTTTTTACAAAAAGATTTATTTCACAAGTTCACCCAGTTTCTCAAAGATTCATTCCTGTATTTCAAAACAATTCCATTTCAATTTGATTAATTCATTAAATCTTTAAATTAAAGATTTAACTTACAATTTTCAATTTCGCTTCCAAAGATTCATTCATAGCTTTTCAAAACGTTTCCTTTTCATTCTAAATTTGGAATCTTTTATCACAAATTGGAAGTTTATTACTTATGTGAAAACTTTTATTATTTGAAAACAAATAGTTTTCGTTCCAAAAAGATCCAATTTTATTTACACGAGTTAAAGCCTTTGAATTTAAATTCAAATTTCCAAATCAATACTTTTTAAAATAGTTTAAACCATATAAACTCATTCATAAGTTGAATAGCCTTTTTAAACCCTAGTTTCCAAATCATAGAATTCAATTTCAAATATTGAATTCAAATTTAAATCAAAATATTTAAATTCCAAAATTTAATCAAGTTATTCAAAATAAATTTCATCTTTGAAATTCCATTTCAAAAGCTTTTCACATTTAAATCCAATCCTATTTTCAAAACATTTGAATTTAAAAATTCAAATCTAAAACTATTTTCAAAAATCTGTGACTTTATCGATTTCCTCGTGAAATCCATATTTGTGTGTGTATAAGTGTGGTCTAGGGGTTTAACACAATAGTGCAACATCATTCAATCATCATAGATCAAAACACAGAAATGTAGTTGATAAGCGATATAAAACTATAACGCTCATCGTCCATTCACAGATTCACAGATAATATACAGATGCAAATAAATATACACAGCTCAATCTACAGAACAAAATATCACAAATCAGATAGGATAATCAATTCAAGGCATCACATATAATACGATCATTCATAAGTAATTCAAGCATCCAATAATCATTTATAAACAGGATTTATTTATCGTTTAATCCTATGTAATTCAATTTATCTCCAATTAAATTAATTACTTATGAATTTATTATCCAATTCTGATTTATTTATTAAGTAATTTAAATCATTTATAATTGATTATCTAATTTATTTAATCCAATAAATCATTAACATTAATCACTTTAAATCAATTACTTAATAATCCTTAGTTAATTATCCTTATTAACTAATAATATTTCTTAATCACTTTCTTAAGAAATTATCTTAGATTAATTCATTATTAATCATTTCTAATTATAAATTAATCTAAATTATTTATTTATAAATTAAATAAATCATTCTTTAATTACCATATTAATTTAGTCATTTTATTACCTTAATTATCTCTAAGATAACAAATTTCTTTATTAATGACTTCATTAATATTTAAGTGTATTTCTATCGTTATACTTTAAATCTTAAATTCAAATTAATTTAAAAATACACTTAATCATTCATGTTATTTAGAACAATTTAAATTTCAAAAAAACTTCTTTTATTACAAAACTAAGATTCAAATTTAGATTGAATTCCAAATTTAAACTTGGATTAAATCTTTGTTAGAATTCATTTCTTTATAATTTTCAAATTCCATTTTAAATTCAAATTCTTTAAAACATACTTTAATTGCTTAAACTCTTTTATTTAAAACAATTTAAAATTTAAAATTTTAAACTAAGTTTCAAACCTTAACTTGAATTTATTCTATAAACTTTGCCTTAAATCTTGTTTCAAGTTTTAAATTAAACTTAAATCTGAAACAAATCAGGTTTCTAAAACCTGGTACCCCTAAAGTAAAATAACCCGAGCTCCCACTATACTGCTTTGAGCCAACTCCACGTTACTTCGAGTAACTCACGATGCAAAACGAGAGAAAACCCGAGCTCCTTCTTCCCCCTACCTTTCTTCTTTTTTTTTCTTTTTCGTACCAGTTCCCTTCTCCCCCTGAACATGATGTGCACGCTGTGCAATCATCATCGCGACCATCATCGACCAACACTGGCACCCCCACGACCCCAAACCACGACCCAGTTCGACGCTTCCAGGCGCGAATCAAAATTTGAACCCATCGACCCAAAATTTGAAAACACGTGAAACCAAAACCTGGAACAATTCGCGCACATCACCACGAGCCTGTCAACACGTTGCGTCCCCTCCTCCGACCACCGGAGCACCAGCACCACCGGCCACCACTTCGTCATCGACCCCTCTTCCAATTCCCACAAGCACGTCAAGCTCGATCGCCCATTGAAAACAACCGAGACCAAAATCTGAACCATAGTAAAACTAGGGTTACAAACAGAATTTCGTCGCCAACGCCACCGCGCCCCACTGCACCGCCTTCCACCATTTTTCCCGTCATCCCCGATCACCCCTCCATCAACACGAAGAACCCCGAGCATCTCGAACCACTTGATCACCCGAGAATGGACAAAGTCCCATTTTTGTTCAACTCAAATTTTCTCATTCGATACTTAACAAAAAATTGTGATGTTAACTTTAAAATTCATGATTTAGTATATGGTTTTAGTTTATATACCTGAATTAAGAAATCTTAAAGCTTGAGTTTTTACAAAACTCAAGTTCTATACTGTTCTTTTGGATTTTAAGAGATGTCAGATTTTTAGTTTACTTAATTAGAATTTTAAATAAATAATACATATTGAAACAAACAGTTTTCGATTAAATCTTACATTCTAATAAAGGTTTGTTCAAGAGATTTTTTTTATTTTTTTTATTTCTTGTTTAAGTCAGTAGCCTGGAAAACAGAATACCACACATACACATACTAGTTTATATTCGCATATACACAGAGAAGAATACCCTTGAAAATTTTCACATAACGTGACTTATTCCAGATATTGTTCGAGCATCAGATTCACATACTTAAGGTCAAAATGTTACTCACCTTTAAGTTGAAGACAGAGACCAGTAAAACCTGGATTTGCAGAGAAGCAAGAGAAGGATTTTATTTGATTCAGATCTGAATTTTGATGTAGTTGAGACCTGAAATTGTAGCTTGAATTCACTTGCATGTTTCTGATTTTGATCTTAGGCTTCAAGTTGTATTTAGTTTTGAAGTTGCCTTAAGCTTTCAAATTTGCTTTAAATGAATGAACTGGGTATAAGAAGATGATGTTGCTTCAGACTTTCATAACTTGATGGACGAAATTGAAAGGAGAAGCTTATATTATTTTGTACAAGATTTTTTTCTTTGCTTGCTTTAACCAAACAAGTTTTTTTGGCTGAAATGTTTTATAATATTTCGAACTGACAATTGTTCATGCTAGCATTAAATGCATGAGGCAAGTTGCACTACTACTCTTTACCATACTTGTATATAATAAGGCCTGACAGCTTTGTTGCTTCACTTTTTTTTTATACTTTATTTGTTTTGCTTTTCATTTGCTCGGCTGAGAATCTTCTTTTGTATGCTAGAGGATATGGTTGCAGTGATTTTGTATTACTTTTCTTTTACTTTTTGTGTAAGTGTACCTTATGTTTCCATGCTTATATTACTTTCTTTACTTGCCTGCATACTCTTTTGCCTGGACACATGCTTTGTTTGCCTTGGTTTTGCTTTTATACTTCTTATCTTTGCTTGTACATGAAATGTGATTTTATTTTCTTTGCTTTATCAACAAGATCTCGGCTGAGATGATGTTGCTAGAGTCCTTTGTGTCTTCTTACTTGATTATGTATTTTTTTTTTATACTTGTTTCGGCTGAAGTGACTTTTTTTTCATGTGTTTACTTGTACATAACACTTTGTTTCTTTCTTTTGTTTTATATTTTACATAATTTTATAAATATGTGGTTTCTACTTTGTATGTTATTTCTTTTGTTTTCTTTTATAAGTGTTGATATGTGAATGTATTTTATTTCTATGTTTTTACTTATTAGTTTTATTTATTATTTACTATAAATCCCAATTCAAATACAAGTTAAATATTAATTGCCAAATTATTTCACAATTTTTATCCAAAAATGAAATTAATTATTAAATAAAATCAATTCCAAAATTGGGGTCGTTACAGACTTCCCCCCTTAAAAAGAATTTCGTCCTCGAAATTCGCCAGAGAGAGATAACGAAGATAGATGAAAGATAGAGAAACGATTTCAAAATTTTTAGTTTAAAACTAAGGTACACCTATTAACAAAAGCAACCAATTCATCCAAACAAAAATTTTGGCCAAATTGGAGTTTATGTCCCATATTAATATATATCGAATTTCCTTCCTGGATCAACCAGGAACTATCAAAGAATTGAAAAGAGACTCTGAACAAAAGAGATTGATAGAGAAAAAAATTGTTTCCACTGTTGTTACAGGGTATTGACCATTTATAGTCGTATTTCCCTGTCCCCTATCTCGTTCTCTTCTTGCACTCATACTCACTATTGGTGGATAGCAAGAGAATTTACTGAGGCATTTAAATGGGTATCTTAGGGATATACTCATTCTAGGGATACTTCACCCTATCTCTAATGAGCTACTTAATGTGTTATACTCCTGAGCTAAAGTTCAACCTTAGCTCTGATACCAAATGTAACGAATGCGGTTTTTTCCCGCTCGAAAATCGACATCCATACTTCAAATCGTATTCGAATGCCGTAGATTCGACCGTTCAAATCCGATTCGCCGGAGCTTATAACAACATTAAGTAAATAACATAGCGAAAATAAAAATAAAATAATACATTGATATACAGCACTGATACAATAATATCAATATACATCAGAGATATGATACAACAAATAGCAACGGAAAAGAAATATATGACACTAGCAGCGGAACAAATAACTCTAAGATAGTCTTCAACGAAGAACTCCAAATCTGAACTCCATCTCCAAGAACCAATCCAGCAATAGCTCGAACTCCCAATAACGATGCACAAAGATAAGCAAGACAGGTGCGAACCAAAGACTGAACTAACTCCAGATAATCCACTATATCTAACTATCTGAAAAACCCAACTCTAGACTGCTCGTGTGAAAAATAATGAGCACCCAGAGTTTAGGAAAGGAACAATAAACTCCGGATCAGTCATGGGACTGGTGTGAGCAACAAAAACAGTTTATCTTTAAAAACAATCAATAAGAGAATTTTAAAGTAAATTCGCAATGCTTTTTGAAAATGAAACTACCATAAGACCTCCCGCCACACACACAATGCAAACGCGGACTTGGAGGAGATTTCTTCTTATGATAGTCAAATATGCTTAATACGCAGAAAATTTCTTTGATATTATTATTAGTGCATAGTGTAGAAAACATTTCGAAAGTAGAATATTAATCTTAGCCAGCATAGGTACCATTATATTATGCCCGCTATAGCTGCCATATTAGATGGCAGGTTCTACAACTAATACCGTACAAGGATCGTATTGTTTCTTTGGATTTCCAACAAATGGTCAGGCCAAGGAACTTCCTATTGCCACATGAGAACGCCTCTGGAAGGACGTCCCCGAGAACCTAACCGGATCTCTGCCAACACAAGGCCGGGTTACCCCTAACTGGGTAACTACTGACACGAGTATGCCACCTCCCGGTTGTAACAACCTTTAACCGGGGCCCCAACATCAAATCACAAAACAAGATATATGTAAGTTTGTGATGTCCACATAAGTAAGTATCTGGGCTCCATACCATGATACCACTTATATCCAGAAGGAGATGTACATACCCTAAAGGGGCGCTACCCCCTAATAACCTTGCTGCATCTTTCCTGTTTTGACCATTCCGGGGTGTGAGGTTCGACGAAGTCACGTCCACAAAGCCACGCTTTGGTACAAAGCCATGCTTCGGGTCAACAAATGATCAAAGCAATGGTCTTCAAGATAAACGATCAAACAAATGATCCTATCACAAATGATCATTCAACGATCATTTCACAGCAACACTCAGCATGCCACGTTACCAATTTGGGAATGTATCACTAGTGACCATCAACTATATAACCTCTGAGCTCGTACGTCTCAGAGAAGGGTGTTAAGCTAAGAGAATAAATTCCCCGCCACCAACAGAAATATATTTGATAGAAACCAGCTTTACATCTCAAATTGTAACGTTAGACATACAATCCATACAAGTCCGTTCCGGGATCGAACAGAACCGAAGGCACTTCCAAAGAAGTCCTTGCAATCCGGATAATCCCTAATCACGTCCGGATTTCCCATCACATATGGAGATCTCTATACCGGGGATCAGCCAGTGCAGAGACAATCGACGAGAAACCCTTTCGTTTTCGAAAATATCCGGTCTTCACCACCGGTCTTCAAATGCAATCCATACGACGTATCACATATTCGGAATGGGATATATGACACAAAGGTCCTCTCCCGGCTAAACCGAATAGTGAGCGCAATATTTAAAACATATGGATATGGGATTTCAATTAAGTCACAACTTAATAATTCAAAACTTCCTTTCAAATGGTTTAAACCGATTACCATTTCTAATTCTTTTTACAAAAAGATTTATTTCACAAGTTCACCCAGTTTCTCAAAGATTCATTCCTGTATTTCAAAACAATTCCATTTCAATTGGATTAATTCATTAAATCTATAAATTAAAGATTTAACTTACAATTTTCAATTTCGCTTCCAAAGATTCATTCATAGCTTTTCAAAACGTTTCCTTTTCATTCTAAATTTGGAATCTTTTAACACAAATTGAAAGTTTATTACTTATGTGAAAACTTTTATTATTTGAAAACAAATAGTTTTCGTTCCAAAAAGATCCAATTTTATTTACACGAGTTAAAGCCTTTGAATTTAAATTCAAATTTCCAAATCAATACTTTTTAAAATAGTTTAAACCATATAAACTCATTCATAAGTTGAATAGCCTTTTTAAACCCTAGTTTCCAAATCATAGAATTCAATTTCAAATATTGAATTCAAATTTAAATCAAAATATTTAAATTCCAAAATTTAATCAAGTTATTCAAAATAAATTTCATCTTTGAAATTCCATTTCAAATGCTTTTCACATTTAAATCCAATCCTATTTCCAAAACATTTGAATTTAAAAATTTAAATTTAAAACTATTTTCAAAAATCTGTGACTTTATCGATTTCCTCGTGAAATCCATATTTGTGTGTGTATAAGTGTGGTCCAGGGGTTTAACACAATAGTGCAACATCATTCAATCATCATAGATCAAAACACAGAAATGTAGTTGATAAGCGATATAAAACTATAACGCTCATCGTCCATTCACAGATTCACAGATAATATACAGATGCAAATAAATATACACAACTCAATCTACAGAACAAAATATCACAAATCAAATAGGATAATCAATTCAAGGCATCACATATAATACGATCATTCATAAGTAATTCAAGCATCCAATAATCATTTATAAACAGGATTTATTTATCGTTTAATCCTATGTAATTCAATTTATCTCCAATTAAATTAATTACTTATGAATTTATTATCCAATTCTGATTTATTTATTAAGTAATTTAAATCATTTATAATTGATTATCTAATTTATTTAATCCAATAAATCATTAACATTAATCACTTTAAATCAATTACTTAATAATCCTTAGTTAATTATCCTTATTAACTAATAATATTTCTTAATCACTTTCTTAAGAAATTATCTTAGATTAATTCATTATTAATCATTTCTAATTATAAATTAATCTAAATTATTTATTTATAAATTAAATAAATCATTCTTTAATTACCATATTAATTTAGTCATTTTATTACCTTAATTATCTCTAAGATAACAAATTTCTTTATTAATGACTTCATTAATATTTAAATGTATTTCTATCGTTATACTTTAAATCTTAAATTCAAATTAATTTAAAAATACACTTAATCATTCATGTTATTTAGAACAATTTAAATTTCAAAAAAACTTCTTTTATTACAAAACTAAGATTCAAATTTAGATTGAATTCCAGATTTAAACTTGGATTAAATCTTTGTTAGAATTCATTTCTTTATAATTTTCAAATTCCATTTTAAACTCAAATTCTTTAAAACATACTTTAATTGCTTAAACTCTTTTATTTAAAACAATTTAAAATTTAAAATTTTAAACTAAGTTTCAAACCATAACTTGAATTTATTCTTTAAACTTTGCTTTAAATCTTTTTCAAGTTTTAAATTAAACTTAAATCTGAAACAAATCAGGTTTCTAAAACCTGGTACCCCTCAAGTAAAATAACCCGAGCTCCCACTATACTGCTTCGAGCCAACTCCACGTTACTTCGAGTAACTCGCGATGCAAAACGAGAGAAAACCCGAGCTCCTTCTTCCCTCTACCTTTCTTTTTTTTTTCCTTTTTTCTTTCGTACCAGTTCCCTTCTCCCCCTGAACATGATGTGCACGCTGTGCACGTTCACAAGCGCCGCCACCCTCCGATCATCATCGCGACCATCATCGGCTAACACTCGCAACCCCACGACCCCAAACCACGACCCAGTTCGACGCTTCCAGGCGTGAATTAAAATTTGAACCCATCGACCCAAAATTTGAAAACACGTGAAACCAAAACCTGGAACAATTCGCGCACATCACCACGAGCCTGTCAACACGTCGCGTCCCCTCCTCCGACCACCGGAGCACCAGCACCACTGGCCACCACTTCGTCATCGACCCCTCTTCCAATTCCCACAAGCACGTCAAGCTCGATCGCCCATTGAAAACAACCGAGACCAAAATCTGAACCATAGAAAAACTAGGGTTACAAACAGAATTTCGTCGCCAACGCCACCATGCCCCACTGCACCGCCTTCCACCATTTTTCCCATCATCCCCGATCAACCCTCCATCAACACGAAGAACCCCGAGCATCCCGAACCACTTGATCACCCGAGAATGGACAAAGTCCCATTTTTGTTCAACTCAAATTTTCTCATTCAATACTTAACAAAAAATTGTGATGTTAACTTTAAAATTCATGATTTAGTATAAGGTTTTAGTTTATATACCTGAATTAAGAAATCTTAAAGCTTGAGTTTTTACAAAACTCAAGTTCTATACTGTTCTTTTGGATTTTAAGAGATGTCAGATTTTTAGTTTACTTAATTAGAATTTTAAATAAATAATACATATTGAAACAGACAGTTTTCGATTAAATCTTACATCCTAATAAAGGTTTGTTCAAGAGATTTTTTTATTTTATTTATTTCTTGTTTAAGTCAGTAGCCTGGAAAACAGAATACCACACATACACATACTAGTTTATATTCGCATATACACAGACAAGAATACCCTTGAAAATTTTCACATAACGTGACTTATTCCAGATATTGTTCGAGCATCAGATTCACATACTTAAGGTCAAAATGTTACTCACCTTTAAGTTGAAGACAGAGACCAGTAAAACCTGGATTTGCAGAGAAGCAAGAGAAGGATTTTATTTGATTCAGATCTGAA
This sequence comes from Allium cepa, assembly GCA_030765085.1. NCBI lineage: Eukaryota > Viridiplantae > Streptophyta > Magnoliopsida > Asparagales > Amaryllidaceae > Allium > Allium cepa. The sequence continues at coordinate 628,119,098 of CM060932.1, read as the reverse complement.
TTTTGATGTAGTTGAGACCTGAAATTGTAGCTTGAATTCACTTGCATGTTTCTGATTTTGATCTTAGGCTTCAAGTTGTATTTAGTTTTGAAGTTGCCTTAAGCTTTCAAATTTGCTTTAAATGAATGAACTGGGTATAAGAAGATGATGTTGCTTCAGACTTTCATAACTTGATGGACGAAATTGAAAGGAGAAGCTTTATTATTTTGTACAAGATTTTTTTCTTTGCTTGCTTTAACCAAACAAGTTTTTTTGGCTGAGATGTTTTATAATATTTCGAACTGACAATTGTTCATGCTAGCATTAAATGCATGAGGCAAGTTGCACTACTACTCTTTACCATACTTGTATATAATAAGGCCTGACAGCTTTGTTGCTTCATTTTTTTTTATACTTTATTTGTTTTGCTTTTCATTTGCTCGGCTAAGAATCTTCTTTTGTATGCTAGAGGATATGGTTGCAGTGATTTTGTATTACTTTTCTTTTTGTTTAAGTGTACCTTATGTTTCCATGCTTATATTACTTTCTTTACTTGCCTGCATACTCTTTTGCCTGGACACATGCTTTGTTTGCCTTGGTTTTGCTTTTATACTTCTTATCTTTGCTTGTACAGGAAATGTGATTTTATTTTCTTTGCTTTATCAACAAGATCTCGGCTGAGATGATGTTGCTAGAGTCCTTTGTGTCTTCTTACTTGATTATGTATTTTTTTTTTTATACTTGTTTCGGCTGAAGTGACTTTTCTTTTCTGTGTTTACTTGTACATAACACTTTGTTTCTTTCTTTTGTTTTACATTTTACATAATTTTATAAATATGCGGTTTCTACTTTGTATGTTATTTCTTTTGTTTTCTTTTATAAGTGTTGATATGTGAATGTATTTTATTTCTATGTTTTTACTTATTAGTTTTATTTATTATTTACTATAAATCCCAATTCAAATACAAGTTAAATATTAATTGCCAAATTATTTCACAATTTTTATCCAAAAATGAAATTAATTATTAAATAAAATCAATTCCAAAATTGGGGTCGTTACATAACTAAAATTAGTAATTTACCGTTCAAATGGGTACATCCACCTATATCTAACAGGACCAGAAATCAATGCTTCATCGGCTAAATGAACCATAAGGTGAATACTGATATCAAAAAATGCAGGCGGAAAATGTTTTTCAATAACACACATTGCTTCTACCAAACTAGCCTTTGCTTTTAGAAGATGTTCCCTATTGATCACCTTTGAGCACAAAATGTTATAAAAGAGACTAATGCGGTGAATAGCATTCCGTAGATCCTTATGTTGCGGAAAACAATGCTGAAGCAATACCGGAAGTAAATGTTGCATTATGACGTGGTAATCATGTGACTTCATATTTTTTAGTTCAGGAGGGTTGATGCTCACATTGTTATGGAAGTTCGAAGAGAATTTGCTCGGCACTTTAAAATTTTTCAAAACGGTGCAAAACCGTATCTTTTCTTCTTTGCTCAAAGTGAAATTCGCATTTGGTATGGTTACTTTACTTGTTTCAGGATCTTCTATCACCCACAACTTTTGTTTTATACCCATGATTTTCAAATCCTTCCGTGCATTGATCCCATCTTTTGACATGTCTTTATGGTTCATAATTGTGTTGATCAAATGTTTCGTGACATTCATCTCCATATGCATAACATCAATATTATGTTGGGTCAAATTTGTTTTCCAATATGGCAAATCAAAGAACTTCAACCTCCTATACCATGCAGGAACTTCTTCATCGATTGTCTTTTTCCGTTTTCGACCAATTTCCGGTATGTTTTTACCAACTTTCATTTTTATATTCGCTACCTTTTTTTCAACTTGATAACCAGTCAGTGGTTTTGGAGGACGCTTAAGTTCTTTCTCGTTGTTGAAATTTGTCTTATCGTATTGAAACTTGTGTCCGGACGGAAGAAATCTACGATGTCCCATGTAACAAATCTTCTTACTTTCAGGGAGATAAACAGATGTAGTTTCTTCTCCACAAATAGGACATGCAAAGTAGCCGTGAGTTGTACATCCCGATAAAGTCCCAAGAGCGGGATGATCATGGATTGCCCACAGCACTCTAGCTCTCATTATGAACTCAGATTTCTTAAATGAATCAAATGTAACGACTCCTTCCCATAACTGCTTTAACTCGTCTATCAAAGGATCTAAATAAACATCAATATCCTTCCCCGGTTTTTTTAGCCCAGAAATCAACAGTGTTAACATTGAGAACTCTCTTTTCATGCACAAAGACGGAGGAAGGTTATATGGTACTACAATTACTGGCCAACGGCTGTAAGGGTTAGTTAAAGAAGCATTCGGACAGAAACCATTTGTTGCTATTCCAAGCGTGATATTTCATGGTTCAGTACCAAATGAAGAATCAAAAGAATCTGTAGGTTTCCATTGAGAAGTATCACGCGGATGACGCATTACGGTTGTACCGGACTTGGCACGACCATGCCAGGTCATTGCTTCTGCTCTCCATGGTACAGTATACAGTCTTCTCAATCTAGAAATTAAAGGAAAATGTCTTAAGGTCTTTTGAGGTACTGTGGTAGCTTTTCTCTCTTCGTCGAATGATGTCTTATATCTTGGTGCGTTGCAATTTGTATATGAAACTTTGTTCGCATTATTTTCCAGTACAAGATGCAGTCATTAATGCATGCATCACAAGTTATGTAATTCATCCCAACTTGCTTAATGATCTTCTTCACTTCGGGGTACTTTGACGGTAGCGTGTTACCTTCGGGGAGTAACTCCTTTATGAATTCGAGTAGTGCAGTCACACCATTGTCTGAAAAGCCGTATTGGGTCTTCAAGCTATTCAATTTCACAATGGCATACAACTTTGTAATCTCTTTTGGACAAGAAGGATACAATGGCTCTGTTGCAGTTGCACTATCAAAAAATGATTTATCCGTAAACTGCTCACCAATATTAGCATTATCATGCAACTGACTTATAGGTTGAAAATGATGGAATCTATCTGCATCATTGATCAAATCCTCCATCCTAATATGTTCGGACTCATCAGTATTTGTGGCATGACTAACCGGTTGTTGTTTTGGCTTCTCCGGTATTCTTTCCCCGTGAAAACACCACACGGTATATGATTGAACAATACCATATCTAAGCAAATGAAAATGAATGTCATTTAATTTGAATGTATCTTCATTTTTGCACCGCGTGCAAGGGCACGAATACTTTTCCTTATTGCCACCGTTTTCAGCAACAAATTTAACGAAATTTCTCACACCTTCCAAATATTCTGTATTTCTTCGATTAGATTGATTCATCCATTGTTTGTCTATACTAGAAGACATACTGAAAGAAAATAACAAGAGCTAATAAGAAATCATGGGTAACAATATCTTATGGCTTTCCACCAAGTTCAACTCTGATATTAACTAAACAGATGTATATTCTTCTGATTTCACTTGAAATTTAACATTAGCATCAAACTGTTTCCAAAAAATTTGCCATTACAACGGCGCCGTTTTGTAGCACCAGAGTAATGTCTATGCATTACCCCTCTCCTGATACTTGGCTTGCGCCATTAACAACAATTTTATCCACTTACTAAATATAGTCTCATATTTAGTAAAACAAAATTCATTGCATCAACTTATACCCTAGCAGTCACTATAAGCAGCTATGTCTAACTAGCATGCAGTACAGTACAACATTTAGGCTTTAGTAAATATGAGAATGCACACTACAACACTACTTCTCTTCCATGTTGCAATGTTTGGCTGATGATACACCACACGTACGGGGACGTGTTAGATTATCTCACATTGTACAATTTGTAAAACAAATCATATACAAATGTAAAAAGATCATCCTTTGCATAACCAATTGTTTCTTGGTTCTCTAACACTGTACACTTAAAACATCAAATATGTATTCTTATGGTTCAGATTAGAAGGTGCATCTCTACTTTGGCAAACTGTTAAAGAGTAGTAGATATTGACTATAATCAATCCCCAAAAACTTAATGAAACATCAATCCTAAAAGATGAAGATAATGATGGAACTCAAATGACAGCTTATATGGTAACACTAAATTTACCCATAAGCAAGCATTATAGGGAATAAACTGTTCCTTAACTTGTGTTGCATCCCTTTCTTTATTATTCTAAACTACAAATATAAGCATGCAATCTTTTCCTATTATTCAACCATAGAAACGAATGGATTCACCGTGTACAGACAGCCAGTCATTGATAATACATATAAAGCACTGAGTAGAAATACACATGCTTGTTTTCCAAATAATTTACTGATTTCTATTAATCATGTGTGGATTACAGATTAATTTGTTATCATTGCATTTGACAATCTTTTAACTAAGTTGTGGTATGTCAATTTTCAAGGTGACTGTAACATTCGTCCTAAATCTCTTTTCAGCGACATGGAACAAGCAAAAGGTGGCAAATTTTTGGCCAAGAAGAATCAGAAAATCCTTGGTACATAGTTAAAAGTTTATCTTATCACCATGAAGATATTCACGTTAAATTTGAACCAGGTTCTTCAAGACTTAGCCGAGCAACGTATGAAGTCAAAGGTTCTTTTAATTCTACACATAAGTACTGTGATATAACAATGCACCACAAATACATGTACACAGAGTTTCCATTTCAATTAACAACAAGTATTATTACAAAACAAAGCTTACCTGGCAGTTATGCGCTCTCTTCGATTATGCCAATGAAACTCGAGGAACCAAATATCAAAGATACACAGATCTGAGATAATTAAGATTTCAAATTAGATTTTATAATACAAGTATGAAACAAAATCAAATTTAAATTAGAAATCAAATAATTAAAAATGAGTACCCAACCTGGAGTAGGTATTCATAAATTCACGTTGTAATACTTCTCCGAACACAGATCTGAGAGGGCCACTGATTGGCGTTGAATGAAGGAAGAACTGGTGCGACTGGAAGGAAGATGAGTTCGTAGCTGGACACGATTAGGTGGAAAGATGGGTTCGCGGTTGGATGGAAGATGATTTCACGATTAGATGGAAAGATGAGCGGGTTGAAGCAAATCGAAATTGTGGAATTGGGGTTTTTTTTGATTTAGGTTTCTTTTCGTTGAAAGAGGGCGAAACGAATATCAAAGGAAAGGAGGGAAGGAAAAGTGACGGGCCAATTCTTTTTGGCTCCCAGCGAATATTTGGCACAAAATTAGCGCCATTATTTGCCACAACATTTACGACGGTTACAAACCGTTGCTAATTAGCCGCGGTTTAAAACCGTTGCTAGTTGGAACGAAGCGCGCCAAAAATTATGGCGCGAAAGGATGAAATTCACCGCCATCATTTGTCTCCAAAGAAGCTACGGTTAATAACCGTTCCCAATTAGCAATGATAAAAAACTGTTGCTAACTGAACCAAGACGGTGATTAACCGTTTCTAAATGGCAACGGTTAATAACCGTTGCCAAATGCGCGGATGGCTAGTTGCAAATCTCAGTATTTGGTGTAGTGTCTCCTATGACAAGGATCAAAAAATACCTTCCGAGCACCGTATATCTCTAGATAAAATATACCATAAGGTAAACACAACTAGGCCATCTTTCAAAAACTCGTGTGAACAATAAGTACCAAGTATCATCAACTCCCCGTGCGCAATATATCGATAAGCATTCACTAGATATGAAATTGATGTACTGCTCATGGGTCAGCTAAACCCTAGGATCATGCATCCTACTTTGTCTTTGGTCATTTCCCGATGTCGAGGCTATGTTTGGCATCTTCACATAAGTTTTCAACAAAACACGATCACATAATGAATCCCGTACGGATTCCATCATCTCAACAGATTTCGAAACCAACATGCTTTCTATCATTTGCTTCCAAAACAGAGAACGCGTATCTCATCCTTGAAGTGGTTTTCGATAAGTAGAACGCTTGCCGATCCCCGTCTATCTAAGACCGAGTCGATGAATTTATTCTTATTCAAAAATAATGAGAATGATTACATAAGGGAACTAAGTCCCGAGTACTTTCTCATAAGCAAGTAAACATACCTACACTATCATTTCATGCAAGGCATGGTCAAGTCACATAAACGACTTTTAATCCTTTTTAATTAATTTATTTTTTATTAATTTAAAACCCTTCTTATCAGGAAAACAACTTTTTGTCTGATAAAACTTCTCTTTTATAAATCAAGACTTTCTTTATTTATAATATTTTATTACTAATAAAGCTCCCTTTATATGCTTGTATATATTGTTTAGCTTTTCACTTATACCCTTTTCAATACTTAAAAGGTATTTATGTACTTATTCCGATGATATAAGTGTATTCACAAATAATTTTAACAGTTTTACTTACTTGAAATATAATCAAATAGATTAGAATAATTACTACCAAAACATTATTATAATAAACTCCTTTTGTTTTATAAATTAAACATATGACATTATCTATCTCTTTATAAAAGATTTCAATACTTGTTATTATCTTTAAAATCCATTGTTAAAGATTTATTATATTTCTTAAAAAATGTAATTCAAGGGTTTTAAAATAAGTGTTGCTAAAACATTGTTTATTACAAACCCAAAACATTAATCATTATTTTTAAAACTCTCCTTTTAAAGGTTTAATTACATTTAAGGGTTAAAGACAAGTGTTGCTAAAAACATTTGCCACAGCAAATCTAAAACCATTTACTTATCCATTAATAAATTTAAACATTTATTAAAGATCAAAGTTTTTCTAAACTTATTAATGAAGGCAATAACTTTTAGTTCATTCCATAAAACAATTTATTTTAACTTAAGTGTTAATATCCATACTCCCTTTATTATATTTATAAAATACTTAATTTAATATTTAAAACTTATATATATAGAAATATCTTTAAAATACTTATTAATATGTTAAAATAATTTTAAAACTACTTAAAATATATGATAATTATTTATATAGAATATAATGTAAAAATAATGAATTTTGAAATAACTAGAAAAACAAGTTTTATTGATTAAAACTGCTTAGTTTAGATCATAGTTAACTGGTAAAAATATATTTAAACTTGAAACCAATTTTAAAACATATATTATAAGTTATAAAATAATAATAAAAATATTAGAGAAAAATACATAATTTAAATATCATTTTTAAACAATTTATAGTTTCAAATAGCAAAGATAGCATTTCCATAAGTGCTGCCTAAAGTTCTATTATAAGTTTTAACACATTTTTGCTACAACTTTGCGTCGAGTTTTCAATACCTTAACAAATGATTTTCGATCCATTATTTTTAAAATAGTTAGTATAATTTTGGTAGTTGAAAACTAAGACAAAAAAATCCTAAAGAATATCTTTTAATTATTTTAAATAATTTCCTAAAAACATGGCATTTTACCGAACTACACTTATAGCGACTATTTCGCTATAACTTTTTGCATTTCGTTCAACTAGCTATCAAATGAATTAGGCCTTAAAAAATTTCCAATAAGAATAATATAATATTTCCTTGATTAATTGCTAAATAAACCTCAAGAAAGTTTCCATAAAAATGCACGTTATTTTTTAAGATGGACTATTTTTAAAAGTGTCACTATAGCGACCTTTTTACTTCAATCTTTTGTCACTTTGATTTACTTTTTCTTTAAATTTCCAAAAATATTATTTTCTTTCCTCAAAACTTGTAGAAGTGTAACTAGACAAGTTATTATTAAGATATATTATTATATCACCATTTTCACATATAATAGTTCGAGGGATTTGTAATGCGTTTGTAGCGACTATCGCTACATGGACAAATCCGTATTCAATCCAATATTTGATGTCATGTTATTTTATACCCATATAGATTCTAAGCTCCAACCATACTGCTACTTAACATGCATTAATATATATACACATCAATATATCCATTTTGAATGTTCAAATGAACTTATCACAATTCAATGGTTTAGTAAGCAACTACTTTAACAATTTATATACTTTTTAAAGTATATAATCGAGGGTTTAACTTTAAGTAGTTGATCACTATTAGTATTAATATAGAGAAAGCATATTAATCTGTGATTTAACAACAATTATTAAGAGATTAAGTAAGCAAATACCAAGTAATATTTTAAGTTAACTTGCAACCAATTTATAGTGTAATCAAAGTGAGATTAACTCTCATTTATTCCAACCAAATCTCTGTCTACCGACATTCATTATAACCGCACTTCTTCCAATATTTTTAACTTCAACTTAACATTACTAAAACCCTTCCTTTCCTCCTCTAATGCACATGCACCTTTCCACCGTCCTTCATCACCATGGATGCTCATGGCCCTAGGCCACAACACTTCCTCCTAGCTCACCAAACTCCTTATTTTCCCTCCTATTATCCACGACCATAGGCCATTTATCCCATACCAAAGTGCACAGCCTAAGGCCATTGAAAGCAGATAAAAGAGAGAAGTTGGGAAGTGGATTGTTTGTGAAAATGAAGTGGTGTATGCATGTGTATTTATAGAGTTAGGAATTTAGTGGATTAATATGAAGAAACCCCTCCTTAGCAATGAAGTTAAGCATGTAAGAGCATGCTTTCCTTAAATCAAGGAGGGATTTAAGAGTCCTTTTGTCCTTAATGTTTCGACTTACTTTTACTAATTCAAACTTTGTTTAATTAATTATTTTGTTAATATAAGGATGTGTTTTATTGTTATCATATGTTTACACATGATAACTATTCAAGTTGCAGTATATTCGCACAACTTGTATTGTATAAAAAGTTGATTTTAATAGAATTTTTTCTAGTTACATTTTTCGTATTTATCCAAAGTGTATATTTTTGTAAATACATTTCAAAAATAATTTTTCTAACATCATCTACAAATTAAAAATGTTTAATAAGGTAATAAATTCATATTTGATCACATTAAATCTTGGATTCAAATATTTAAATAATTTAGATATTTAAATACGAAGTATTCGAAATTCTAGGTCGTTGCGAGGGCCATGCCAACCCAATCCCCTTCATGTTTGATGTCCCATCAACATACAAGTGCAAAATTTGTTGACTTGTGATGGTCCCTTCAAGGCTATTGTCCACTTCATCTATGAAATCTATAAAACTATGGCCCTTGGTAGAAGTGCAAAGCTGGAATGAGATATAATGCTGCCCAAGCTCAATAGACCACTTCAATAACCGGCTAGCTGTGTCAGCTCAACTAAGGACTTGCTTCAAAGGTTGGAAAGTCGGGACTTTGATGTGATGAGCTTGAAAGTACGGCTAGAGTTTCCAGGCTTCCATGAACAAGCAGAAGGTAAGCTTAGCCCACTTCCCGTATCTTTTTTCTGGGCCTAACAACGTCTTGCTGGCATAGTAGATCAACCGTTAGGTATTCTCATCTTCTTTAATTAAGGCAATGCTGATCGTGTGGTCAGTCACTACCAAATACAGGTATAAATCCTCCCCGTCGACGGGCTTAGATAGTACCGGAGGAGTGGCCAAATGCTGCTTCAGCTCCTCGAATGCCTTAGTGCATTCATCATTCTAAGTAAACGACTTCACCTTCTTGATAAGGTTGAAGAAAGGTAAACATCGGTTGTTCTCCTTTGACACAAACTGGCTAAATGTTATTATCATTCGATTCAAGCTTTGAACTTGGTTCATAGTCCTAGAGAATTTCACGGTTCTAGAGACTTCCATATCTTGTATAGCTTGGATTTTATCGTGATTAGCTTCAATACTCTTGGCGCTTACAACTTAATCAAGGAATTTATAAGATCGGACGACGGAGGAGAATTTCTTATAATTCAGCATCATGTTGTACTATCATAGGACGTTGAAAAATCTCAGGCAGGTTATGTACATGTCTCTTAGCCTTTTCATTTACAGCATGTCACCCACATATACATACATAGACTGGACGATATATTTAGAGAACTTGCGGCTGAGATGCACTAACAAGTAGTGCCTACATTTCATAGCCCAAAAGGCATGACATGACATGACATTAATACATACCAGCATTTGTGATGATGGAGATATACTCTTCGTTTAGGCAGTGCATGGCAATCTGATTATACCCATAATGGGCATCCATAAAATTGAGGAGCTCATGTCCACTGGTTGCATCCATTAGCTGACCAATGCAAAGCAATGGGAAGCTATATTTGGGGCTGGCTTTATTGAGGTCGGAGAAGTCAAAACAATTCTCCAAGGCCCGTTTGGCTTTCTAACCAGCATAGGTTAGCTACCCAGACCAGATAATCTACCTTCCTGATGAAACCGTTGGTTAGCAAATTTTCTACCTCTGCTTTAAGAGCTTGGTACTTTTTGAATTGAGTGGTTGATGCTTTTGACGGATGGGGGTGGCTTTGGGACCAATGTTGAGCGCATGGAAAATGATCTTAGGATTAATGTTGGTCATGTTAGCGTGCCCCCACATAAAGATGTCTTTGCTTTGCTAAGGGAACGTGATTATCTCATCCCTCACTTCTTGGTTGAGTTTTATGCCAATTTAAATGACTTTGCAGGGGTTGGAAAAGGCCATGGATATTGACTCCAGTGGAATAGTCGGCCCACACTCAATGATTGAATCCCCAAATGTGGGTTGAGTAGGTCATCATTAAAATTTGGATTTGCTTTTATGTCGCATTGGTCCAGTGCATAAATCATGTGTTCTATGATGTCCTCAGTCGAGACAGACGTCCATGCTCGAGCCAGGGTGTTGATGTTGTCCTCGGCTCTCATAGATATGTCTACCGATATTAAGAGTATTGGAGTTTATGTATGGGATATCCCACTTACCAGCGGGGTGTGACTTGCTCATTCCATGTGGAGATGAGTTCTTTATTTCTTTGGGGAGTGTCCAAGCAGATGGGATCCCTACCATCGCAGTCTTCATTATGATGGGCAATCCCGACATGAGCATAAGCGCTACTATACTTGAGGGTGCTCTCAGGTAACAAGCCACCAGTTGATGTAGCTTTATGGCTGAGGATTGTCCCCGCACGACCTTGAGTGTTGTCAAGCTTGAGGGTACTATCGGGTGACACACCATCAGCACTTATATCTTCAAGGGTAAGGACAGTTCCAGCACGACCCTGAGCATTGTTGGACTTGAGGGTACTCTTGGGTGACACGTCGCTAGTTTCCGCAACTTGCTTAGGTAGGACATTGTTGGTGGAAGGATTTATTAATTTTGATTCTTCGAAGTTGAGGCAATCTCGGTTCGAACCAAAGCATCGACCTACTCGATGGTTCTCTCGTGTAACTCGTCGTTGAGTTTTGCAAGTTCTTTCTAAAGCATGAGTACACTTTTCTTTTCTTGTTTGAGGAAGTCCCCTAACACTCCCTAGCCTTCTACTAATTTCCCTAGTCTCACCGATCCCGGTTGAGATGGGGAACTTCTTGACGAGCTGGTTGTAAGAGGTGATCGCATCTAGCTGAGCATGTGTTGGCTATCTTATCATTAAATTATATGCAAAGAGGCAATCAAATACTATAAAATTTACCTGAATCTTTACAACAAGGGGTTTTCTACCGAATGTTGTCGATAGTGAGATGTTACCTATAGGAACAATGTCTATACCCCTAAAGTTGTAAATTGTAAGGCATAGGGGTAGGGCTGGAGGCAGAAAGCTTGAGGGACTCGAAATTAATCTAAGCATGAGTTGAATGAGCTGCCTTCATTCACGAAGGCTTGATGCACATTTGAGTTGGCCATTACAAGAGTGATAACCATAGGTTCATGATGAGGGTAAGAGATAGCTTCCCTATCATCACTAGTGAACACAATGGGTTGATTTGTTTCCATGTTGAGAGCTTTGGACGCTTAATGCTCTAAGGAATATATTAGTCGGCCGATCCCATTTCTCTCTGATACGGGGACCGTGCTTCCCGACTACTTCCAGCCATATGTGGACCCCTAGATATGGTCAAGATGTCAGTTATGAGTACAATGTTGTTATTGGGGTGGTGCCGATATTTTGAGCTATCTTTGTTCCACTTCATGCTGAATGAACTATAAAAACATTCCTTCTCAGATTAGTCTCTCAATTTCATCTTTGATTACACGACACTCGTTAGTGTAGTGGCCGTCGATTTTGATGGAGCTACAACTACATGTTGTTACAACGAGGTTCCTCCATTCTTCCACCTTCTGTGGTGTATAGAATTTGTAATTGCACTCGGTCCCAGATTGTGAGATATATTGTCTTCGTATACCTATCCATAATAACATAATTAGCGTACCTGGACTTGTAATGGGTATCGGTCTCTACATACCTCTTGATGTTATTCCACCAATAATTGTGTCAATGGTCGGTATTTTCATAGGACCTAACTTGGGTGGTATGTTGAGCTTCATTATCGCTGTTAGAATGATCTAAATCCTCTATCCTTATAATGTCATTCGTCCACTGATAGAATTCAGTTAAGGACATAGTCGACTGCTTTTGAAGCTCCTTCCACATTCTTGACTTAAATCTGACCCCCGAATAGATGGCCACAACCATACTATTCTTATCAACACTTTGGCCCATATGGATTCATTGTTGAAGCGATTTACATATGATATAAGATTCTCAATCGACCTCTATCCAATGTTACCTAGCTCACTATCCATCATAATATGGGTATTTGAAGTGAATAATCTGGTTATGAAGTCTACACACAGCTGGACCAAAGAATGGTGTTGCTCGATTATAGGTGTAGGAACCAATGCGAGGCTGGTCCTATTAGAGTAGATGGGAAGTGTGGGCACTAAGTTGGACTGGAAAGAAGGTCGGCACGGGCGATGGAGTTAAATGCAGTAATGTGATTAGATAGGTCAATGGGAGGCAAGACATACCACTTATTGATGTAAGTATTTAATATTTCCTTATAAAACGGCTCACCATTCTCGTCATTAGAAAAGGCTTAGCTCTCAGCATTCTGGGTTTGCATTCTATTAAGTTGTCAGCGAAGGATATTTGTTTCTTCTCAGATACCAATATCGGCCTACTATAGGATGGTTTGGCCAATGATCGACTGTGGATTCAATTGACATCAGGGAGATCGGTGACCATGAGGTGAGAGAGAATAATGGTGATTACGTGAATGACCGGACTATCCCTCTCTTGAGCTAGGCTTGGCAACACCCCTATGAGATCTAAAGTGCACCTATGGGGTCCTTGGCTCTCTACCGATGGCATAGGCACCACCGCCAAGGCACTCATACCTCAAGTCTCGAGCTACGTTTGTCGCTTGGAGGCATGCCAAAACTGACTGTCATTCCGCTGAAGGAGAGCGGCGATGCCTCAGTTCCATATGCATGACCATCTTTGGGTTAATGTTAATAACTAAACTTGGCACATTGTTACATGCCTTCTTGAATAGGCATGAACGTCCATGATCGAAGTCCCAAGAACCACCCTGCCCTGAGCCTCGTGGTGTTTATGAGATTATAAGCATTGAGGAGAACAAGTTGGAGTGGAGTCAGTTTGACCATTGAAGTGATAGAGTTTGGGGTATGCTCTAGGGGCAATTATGTAATTTGTTACATATATATAAATCGTTGACAAATCTTGTCCAAAATAAAGGTATTTTCTTTCTATTATATACTTGATATAATGTGGTTATACTAATTGATTAATTTAATTAAAAATATATTTAATATATAGAAAATCCATAAATGGTATGTTTTATGATAGTAGTTACAAAGTGTTATAACCTTGAGTAATTTATCACAAAAAATAGATATACCATTTTAAATGTTCATAGTCAAGATGCATCGAGACTGGATATCGATCTATCCGTTGAGACTAGAGTACATAAACTATCCAAATGTTGGGCAGTGTATTACTTATGATTATTGGGGGCACCTAGAGATTACATATTGATAACTATCGGATAACTATGGAATGACTCACCCGATAATTTTCTGTTGGTTAATATAAACAAGGTCAAATAGAAAATATCGATGTGACTAATTTACACAGTTCTCTCGACTTGAGAATACTGTGAATCTTCAATATGAAAGCTTCGCTTTGATTATAATAAAATCATTACATGACGTTCCATCGAGTGACTATAGTTGGGTCAAGTAGGAGTATTAGAAGTGAAGCATTATTAAAGAGAGGATTTATCTCCTCGGTTATATGAGGTTAGTATCATGGTCAACTCAAGTCAACTCAAAGTAAAAGTCTCTAGCCAAAGCATTTTGGTTAGTAATAATTGTTATTATTAAAGTAAGGACTTTGTGTTTGGACTTTAGAGTTGAATATGGACGATATTGGAATTTTGACTATTACCAAATTCTATAAGTCTAAAGTTATATAGTTTTGATGAATAGAATTGGTGTAAATAAATGTCGTAGCTGGATAACGCTTATTAAACTAAAATTGGATTTTACTGAAACCGAATAAGTGATAAATTTAGCTACAATGTCACACCACCTACTAAGTGATGTGTGAATGTTAGCATTTGAATATTTCGATGCTAATCGCTGATTGAATTTACACCCAAGAGTCACACAACCAAAATAATGAATTCTCTTCAGACCGAATGATTTAATTAGTTTATAATTGTTATAAATTAATTAAATTAATTAATATTTATGAAATATTAATTATAAAACTTGAATATGATTTGAGAAACAAATATTGTGCATATATATTTATAATAGTTAAGGATATGTCAATCAATATGAGATACTGATAAAAAAAATTAAATTAGATTTAATTATCATATTTTTAGGCTTAAATGGGGTATTAATCCATAGATATAGAAGAGATTTTTGGCTGCAATTATATTATAGGGACGGCCAAAAATGGAGGCAATTAGAGTTTAAAATAAGTGGAGGAAATCAGGAAAGAAAAAGGAAAGATATGATCATCTTTTATCTAAAACATTATAAAATAACCTAACCTAAATGAAAGATTTTGGAGCCGCCTCCTCCTTCCTTCTAATGGTCAAACCAAACCCCACTTAACCCCATTAATTCTAAAACCAAATCAAATACAAATCAATATAGTAAAGATTTGTGGTTTCAATTAAGACTAGCAATCCTTCAAATCTAGAGGAAGAGAATTCACCATTCAACATGAACTTGAGGGCATTAATTTTAGGTAACCTTTTAGTTTATATAAGATACATAATTTTGTATAATTGTATGTTGCTTCTATACATGTTTATATATTTTTCTGTATTGTTGGTTATGTGAGATTTCTATAAATAACGACGTTGTCACAATATTGATTGGTTATTGCATAAGCTTATCAAATTAGATTTTTTTAGGAATCTGAACTGCTTTGTCAAATTATTATGATTTTAATTATTAATATTATTTTATTCGTATACAGGGGTGTGTGTTGGAATATGTAAACTAATTGACTTGTATGAATTATACTAATGTATGTATGTCTCTACTGCATAATTATTTGATCTAATAATTTTCAAATGTATATTTGCACTAATTATGAATATTAGTATCTAAAAATAAATTTTGAAAATCATAGATATTAATTACTATTATTATTTAATCATTGTATAAACTAATAAATTCACATTAAATAAATTATGTTTTTTAAGTGTCTAAAATTAAATCATCATCATAGAAGCTTTTAAAAAATTTAGAATTTTTAATCATTGTTTTATATTTTTAAAAATTATTTTATTTTTTGGTTGAAAAGTAATTAATTATTAAAATAATATATATCTCAGAAAATTCTGAAAAAATTTCATAAGCTATAAAATATCATTCTTGTTTCTCGAAAAATAAAAAATTTGAAATATTTTATAAATAATTATTTAAATTACTTATTTATGATAGTTTGATTAATTAATTAATAACATATGTTTATGTATATATTAAAAAAATAAAATTATAATAATTTTTAGATCTATAATGTATTTTGATATAGTATGTTTAAAAATATTACTACATATATTTATTTCAATTTACACAAGTATACATAACGTACATATAATTATGTTACTTTAATATATATATATACACATATATATATATAATTTAATAATATATAAATATATGTACAATTATTTGGTTATTACACACACACACATAGTAGTTTTTGTAATATATATGAATAAATTTAAGGGACATAAATTAAGATACAAGTTAAAGTAGATTAATCGATCAATGGTTGGTTGGTTTGTTGCTTGGTTGGTCAAAGGAAGAACTAAATAAATAATTATAAGAATATGCACATATTTTGATAACATATAATACATATAGGATGAGCTAATGTATTTGTTGCGATATAAATCCCAACATTTATATAGAGACATGTGATACCTTGTATGGAATATCATGTTACACATGCACATACATATATATACATACGCTTATGATGCATATGTATGCTTATATATAAAGCAAAACAAAATAAATAAATTTCAACTAACAATTCACAAATTTAAATGAAATATATGATTTTATTTAAATTAAATTAAGAAATGTTCTAAATAAATTAGGCTCCATATGCTCAATAAAGTTCCAACATGGTAAAGAAAATTTGAAATTCACTCATATATTCCGCTGTGGGCTGATCCAGTTCCAACAACGCTATCGTAGCACAATAGCTATGCGGTTTAAATCAGTCATGTTAGCGCTAACTAATTATGCATGTCCGCTTAGTATGGTGTCTGAAAAGGTAATGTCTAAGATTTGAATTGGGTAATTAAATACCATGTCCTGCCTGGTTACCAACCTGGCCTAAAAGGTGAAGTGAGCCCAAAGGTTGCCCGTGATAGAAAAGGGTCAATTTGAATTGGGCCTTAGGCTAATTTTTAAAATAGTGTAGAAAATTAAGACAAGATTTTAAATTTAAAATAAAACGTGTTTATTATAAAAGGTTATAATACAACATAAATTTTCAAAATGTTTGAAAAGGCAATGAAAATTTCAAAATGTTTAAAACTATTTAAATATTAATTTTGAAATTTAAAATTTATTAATAAGATTAATAAAATTAATTAATTAAATGAATTAATTAATTAATACTTGTATGGACGTATTATATATGTTGATACATGTTATATAATTTAAAAGTGTTTAAGATAATGTTAATATACATGTATGTATGATAAATTTTGAAATTGATATAATTTAATTAAAATTGTTTAATTAAATAAATTAATTAAAGGTTAATTAATTAAAAAATCATACATACATAAGATATGTATGCTATACTATAAAGTTTATAGTAGATATGTCTAATATAAAAGTAGTATTTGAATACTAATATAAAATTAATTAAAGAGTTAACTAACCAAAATGAGTTAAATAAGATTTAATTAATATAATTTTATATACAAGACTACTATACAAGTAATATTAGATATAAAGGTTATATAGTAGTAAAACTTATATGGTATGAATGTATAAAGTAAAGGTGGAACATTAAAGAAACGCAAATAGACTTAAGGAATAAATACATACGTAAATGTATGTAGACCATGATTTCTAATGTGTCTGACCCTTGAATCACAAGGGTATTTCATAAGAAACACATTATTTCTTAGTCGATATTATTCTATAATAAAGATTATGAATCTTTAATATAATGTTGTCCTCTACTATATATATTAATAAATTACTTGCGTTCTTCTTAGTTGTTGAGCAAAGTCAAGTTAGGAATGTTGTAATAACCCGTAAATCTACACAACTTAAACTGACAATAAACCACACATGTCCAACCCACATTGAATGGAAAGATGGATAATTATAGGAAAGAAAGACGAAAGAAGAAGAGAAAAGATGAAGAAGAGAAAAAGAAAACTAAAAACAACATAGAATCTCACAATCGCAGCGGAAAAATATATATAATATAATATCAATGATCTTTACAAAAGAGAAACTGTTATATACATACATCTAATCAAAGTACAACAACAAATCACAACCATCAGCTTGGATTGTTATAACAATTTATCCTCCCAAATGCTGATAATTTCAACAACAATGCAATGGAAAAATAAACATATATGTGAATACGACTTGAAGACCTCCAACTCGTCTCCTGGGCTCCAATGCATCCATAGAAATCTGTAAATATACTTGGTCTGACTCGAGCATTATCACAAAACAACACCCGAGTCAGTCTAGAAAACCAGCGTGAGAAAACACACTCAACTGGATTTTAAAGTAATAAAAAAATTTGAAATCAAAAGTATCTCGTAAGACCATGCCTCGTACAAAAACAAACGGATTTTACCTTACGATAACCAAACCATGAAATTCTCTTATATTATAATAGTGCTAGGATACAAATACTTATTAATCATAGTCGAAATTGTTACATTAATTAAATTCCAACATACAAGGTTCTACAATCCAACCGTAAAGGCATGTATTAGATATTGGATTCTATATTATGACAAGGTAAGGAACTACATTCGGAAGGTACATCTCCAAATAAAATGCACATGTGTATGACAAGAACATCTTGTACCCCTGCCACATAGGACCGGACTACCACTTGACTAGTAGTACCGAATATGACCACCCCTTCCGTTAATAGGGCCCGAAGCATACATGAGTAGATAGTAATCGATCTAGATTTGGAATGACTATACCCTGATGGGAGCGACTCACCCGACCCTGCTACATGCCCTTTTTTGTCATTTCCCGGTTGATGAGGCTCGAAGCTATGTTTTACCTTTATATAGCACTTCCCACTTGGAATGCTAACACTGCCCTCCAAGCAATAATGCAATGACAGAATTCATTCATACAAGTTCGTTCTGGGACTAAACAAAACTGAAGGCACCACTTCTACTACATCCATTTTGGGAAAACACCCTCACGATTAGCAAGTAGCCCTTGCACATCAAAAGCTCCATTTCAATTATCTTTGACATATTCTAAGTCGAAACGCTTATGCCGGTTCGAAGTGGTTTTTGGATAACATATCTGACCCCAATCTCTCCGAATCGACAATGTTAGTTTATAAACTGGCCAACATTTGATAGTCGGTTGTTTAACTATCAAACAAACAAACAATCCAACCGGAGATCAAATTTCCAAAGGCAACACAGGTTAAGCACCAAACACATCAAGCCTCTTTAATTAATCTTTTCATTAATTAAAACACTTTTAATATCTCAAAATATCTTTACGAAGATATCCCCACAAACCGCTATATTTTCGATACTTAGGAAAAATCTATATGCTTATCTCAACGGTATAAGTATATTCATAAAACGAAGGAAAGTTTCCTTTTCACACAATTCTAGAACAATTTATCAATTCCTTTATAATTCTCTAACCCGTTTATAACCCCATTCATTAATCTATGAAATTATTTATAAAACTCCCATTTATACATTCCTAAAATCATTTATAAACTCTTTATAATCCATAAAACCATTTATAAACTACTTTTATAAATCTATAAACCCATTTCTAAAACTCTTTTATAAATACCTAAGACCATTTATAAAAACTCTTTTTACCCTTTAATTAATCTTCTTTTAAGTTTATCCAAACCATGTTATAAGATTCCTTTTATAAAACCGATATCTGTTTATAAAACCCTATTTATAAATTTTGAAAACATTTATAAATAAATTCTAACCATTTATTTTAAAACATTATTATAGAATAAACATTATAAATAAACGAACATTAACTTCAAAACATCTTAAAAATAATTATTAATAATAATTTTAAAACATTCTTAATAAAACAATAATAATTTATCTTCAGCATTATTATAAATAATAATAATTAATTTCCAAACTTTATTCATAGATAATTATAATTAATTTTAGGCCATATTAATAATTTAAATAATTAACTTTTCAAATATTAAAATATTGATAAACAACTTCTAAACAATATTAATATAAATAAATAACTTCTAAAACATTATTAATATAAATAAACAATTTTTAAAACATAAATATATTTCCTTGATAAAAATCCATACTTAAATTTCAAAATAATCATTTCCATATTTATAAAACTTTATTATTTTTATAAAACTTATTTTCTCATAAAATCCCTTTATTTATAAAGCCCTAATTTATAACTATATCCCTTTATAAATCTCACCTATCCATAATATCCCATTTAAAACATCAATTACAATCCGTTTTTAACATTGCTTCCATATTTATGAATTTCGTTTATAAATTCCTTTCTATTTATAAAATATTGTTTAACATCTCAAAATATATCCACACTTTCAATTTCCAAAACAGGATCAGCTATTTTTCTAAATCCACAACTGTGACTTATTTCCCAATTTATCTTATGATAAAAGTTTCCCTTAAATTATAGACACCGTTTATAAATCTATGCTTCCATTAATAAAATACGATTTTACACATCTTCGCTTTATTTGTAAAATGTCACATTTATAAACTATCACATTTATAAATTTCCCATATTTATAAATAAATCTTAATATATGTATATGTATATATATATATCACTTTATATAAAATGGTTAATAAATATTTTGTAACGACCTGGAAATTAATTGCTATTTAAATGAATATTTAATTATATTTTAAAGAATTAATAAATGAATTTTTATTGACAAATAAAACTATTTTAAAATAATAATTGAGGATAATAAAATTGTTTTAAAATTTTTTTACCAAAATATATAGTTCATAGAAAAGTAAAAAAATGTGACCGGAAGTTATTTTTTGAAATATTTATTTTTCATTGGTTAAAAATTGTTTTAAAGGTCATAACATTATGTTAAACGCGCATATACACATTACAAACTACTTTAACATGTTGTGTACATGTATATATGCATGTACACATTTACACACTTAAACACATTTACATATAAGAACTTATTTAGTAAAAGTAAGTATATATACATGTATACACATATAAAAATATTTCAACACAAGTACACTAGAGACATGGCATGAATAGTGAAAGCAAGGGGAGGGGGTAATATGAACGGTTTTGAAGGAGAGGAGGTATGGCTATGCATGCATAATATATTTTAATATAAGCACTTACATATATTTTAATTAATATCCTAAGCCTATAAATACCACTACTTCTTCATATTCTCATTTTTACAAACCTCCTCTTCACTCCAAAATTTCCTAAGAGTTTGAGCTAAAGCATCCACGGCTTCCTCTTCATAAATTTGAAAATAGAAAAAACCACTTCCTTATGCAAAAATCCCTCCTTTAATTCACAAAATCGCTTCTACATCTCGTAAAACACTTTCTCCCCCAAAATACAACATTCCATCCACCAAAAAAACCATGGTGTAACAACCCGCATATTTATCGATTGTGTATTTAAATATTTTATTTAAATATTTTATCGATACTCGGAATCTAGCCCGAAAAGCTACTTTTTGCATACGGTCGAATTAGGACTCGAGACCCTCCCATTGAGTTCAAAATGCCGTTTGCAACCTTTTTGAGTATAAGCTTCGATATGTTTGGAGTTAGTCAAGTTTTGCTACTTTTTCACTTTGGGTTTGAGTTTGGGTTCAGCCCTATGTTTAACTTATACTCAAATCTGAACTACTCCCCCCATTCACTCTCACTTCCTCCTCTTTTCAGTTCTAAAGCATCAATGGTGGGAGAGATGGGAAATTAAAACTCCAAAACCCTAGTCTTCCTTAGCAAATCCAACTTCTAGCTCCAAATTCAAGAGAACCCATTGGTAAGTTTCTCTTCATCTTCTCCAACTCATTCTCTTAATCAATTTCAGAAATTCCTAAACCTAATTTTGGGAATGTTCTTCTATTAAGCTTAGAATCAAGCTTCTTGAGTTGGATTTGAAGAGTGGTTGATTCTCCTTTACTTTCAAGCTTCATCTTCATTTGTTTGGGTTCAAAAGGTGAGATTTTTATCTCACATCTTTGTCTATAATTATCTTCGATGGTTAGGTATGAATTCCTAACACTTATTCTTGTGCAATTGATTTTGGTTTGGATTGATTTTGTGTATATTCCAATTTTTGGTGTTTTGGTCTAATTTATGAAAATCCTATTATGGATATTTGGACATTGATATTTGGGGCGTATCGAAGAGCCATTTTAGGCTGGGTTGTCGCTCGACGTAATTCCTTAGTCGTCGTCGCTCGATCGATCGCTTCCGGTATCCGTTTGGCCATTTTTGGCCTAGGTTTAGGGAATGCCCTTAACCCTTCATTCAGACGTCTGAAACGTAATATTCAGACGTCTGAATATTGTTCTGGGAAGATTTCTATTCCCAGATTCAGACGTCTGAATATATGATTTCAGACGTCTGAATTGGTTTATTTGGAACCAGAAAGGAAATAGGCTAAAATGTGCCTATTTCAGACGTCTGAAATCAAAGATTCAGACGTCTGAATTCTGTCTTTGGAAAATATTTATTTTCCAGATTCAGACGTCTGAATCCTTGATTTCAGACGTCTGAATCTGCACTCTTCTTCGGCTTCGGACATTCATTGCTTTTGTGACCCAACTCCTGACAATTATAACATTTGAAACCACTGCTAGCCTTCGCCTTCTCAGCCTCCTTCACCATTGGTTTTGTAACAGGTTTAGGAACATTAGAACTTCCACTAACACCCTTCGCTTGATTATTGGAATTAGTAAACACACCACCTCCACGCCTTCCTTGCTTCTCCCAAGCCAACGCTTTCTGATGTGCCTCTACGACAGATCTTGGATCGAACATATTAACCATATCCTGGATCTGCATTCTCAATCCCCCAATGAATCTAGCAGTTAGCTGTTCTTCCGTTTCCATAATATCATTCCTGGCAATGAGTTGGTAAAATTCATCAGCATAATCACTAACAGACTTCATCCCTTGCCTCAGATTCTGCAACCTCTGGTACATAAGTGATTGATAGTTGTATGGTAAGAAAGTAGCTCTCATCAACTTCTTCATCTTCTCCCATGATTCAATCTTTGACTTTCCCATTCTCTCCCTTGTAAGTTTAGTTTGCTGCCACCACGCCAAAGCTCTCCCCCTCAACCTAGTAGCAACCAACTTCACTCTTCTATGCTCAGGAACCTCCTTGAAATCAAAGATCTCTTCAACATTGGACACCCAATCAAGAAATTCTTCAGCTACTATTCCACCTTTAAATTCAAGAATTTCCACCTTCATACCCGATTCCCATCGACGATCATCTTCAACATTTCGACAAGAATTTCGAACTTGGTCTAGATCTCGATAATGAATGCTAGCTCTATCACCCTCTTCATCAAAATCAAATGTACGTCTATATCGATCTCGATCACTATCATCCCTTCGTTCATGCATGCTTCTTCGACTATGTCTCTCTTCATCTCTATACGCCTCATTGTCAAATTCACGTTGACTTCTTGACGCAGCGGATTAATCAAACAAACTTCAATCGATGGATTGTAGCAATCGGTGAGTTGAAGATACCAAAAATGCCCAAGTTCGTTGATCCAAAGATACCGAACTCTAGCTATCTCAAACACGTTGATAGCGCACTATACCGTGTTCAAAGATCTACGATTCTTCGCACGTTGATCTAGCGCACTAGATTCCGTGAATCGGCTTCAACAAACGTGGATTCGAGTGCACTCGAACGACGTAAGTGGAGATAGGAGATTACACTCAACTACCAATTGGTATGAAAGCACAAAGCTAACAAAAGAGAATTTTATTCCAAAATCAACAACCACAAAAATTACAACACACACGCTATTTATAGAGAATTACAACTCAACACAACAAACAACACCCAACTCTTAGGTCGGCACCGACTCACGACCCATCTTAAGTCGTGACCGACTTAACACTCGCGACTCAACGCTTTTACAACAGACCAAAATACAACCGACTCATCCAAGGTCGTTAACGACCTAACACATTACATCTATGACCGACGGTAACGACCTAAATACAACACGACTCAACAAGCCCAGCCTTATGGCCACACCTCCGACTCAAGAAAACAATTAACGACTCAACTTGCCCAGCGACTCACGACTCAACCGACTCATCAACTGACCGACTCAACACTCATACGACTCAAGCTTCCCAGTTCCTTGCCGCATGTCTCTTCGAACGACTCAGTTAGGTCGCGGTTGCTTCCTCTTCTGTTAAGTCGTAGCCGACTTAGGCTCTTAACTCCTCTTCTGTTAAGTCGTAGCCGACTTAGGCTCTTAACTCCTCTTCTGTTAAGTCGTAACTCTTTCTCCTTAGGTCGTAACTCGTTATTCCTGACCTTGTTAACTTGGAAACGACTTAGGGCTTCCTCCTTAGCTCGTAACCGACTCAAGCTTTCATTGAGTCGTGGCCGACTCATCAAACTACACCATACACTCGTATTTTCAGAAATTAATGAATGCATACTTTCTTTTCTGGTCTTGGCTGCATCATCCTCCCCTGGTTGAGAAAAATTCGACCTCGAATTTGTAAATTCTTCCTCAACAATCTCACCCCCATGATATGGAATTAAATGCTTGACGTTAAAAACATCAGAAGTATAAACATCATCTGGTAACTTTAATCGATAAGCATTCTCATTGATTTTCTTTAAAATTTCAACTGGACCAATTTTCCGCGCCTTCAACTTGTTATAAGCACCCACCGGAAAACGATCCTTTGTCAATACAGCATAAACCAAATCACCTTCTTTAAATTCAACATTTCGTCGTTTCGAATCTGCAAACTTCTTATATTTCTCATTCGATTTCTCCAGTCGTTCCTGAACGATTTTATGACATTTATTCAGCTCATCAACAAAATCAGCAGCTCGTTTAACTGTTCCTTTTGACTGTGGTACTACTGCCAAATCCAACGGTCCCCTGGGTAAATTTGAATAAACAATCTGAAACGGACTGAATCCTGTGCTACGATTTACTGCATGATTATGAGCAAATTCTGCCTGGCATAGCTTCGTGTCCCAACTTCTCAAATTATCCTGTACAAGACAACGCAACAAATTTCCCAATGACCGGTTAACAACTTCTGTCTGCCCATCAGTTTGCGGATGATAAGCACTACTAAATTTCAGTTTCGTTCCCACCATCTTCCATAAACTTAACCAAAAGTGACTCAGAAAACGAGTATCTCGGTCAGAAACAATAGATTCTGGTAAACCATGAAGTCGATAAATTTCCTTGAAAAATAACTGTGCTACTCGAACTGCATCTGCTGTCTTCTTGCAAGCAACAAAATGTGCCATCTTCGAAAACCTGTCCACCACAACAAATATCGAATCATTTCCCCTTTGAGTTCTCGGCAAACCCAAAACGAAATCCATGCTAATATCAACCCATGGCTTAGATGGTACTTGTAATGGCATATACAACCCTGCATTCGTTGATGTCCCCTTTGAAACTTGGCAAATATGACATCGCTCCACGAACCTTTCAACCTCTTTTCTCATCGACGGCCAAAAGTAAGACTGCGAAATCAACTGCAAAGTACGATCGCGGCCCACATGCCCTTCCTCGTGCAACTCCTTTACAATCTTCATCCTCAAACTACAATCCGGAATACATAAACGATTTCCTTTAAACAGAAAACCATCAACCAATATGAATTCATCGGTACTCCCATCCTTCACTTTCTCAACACATTTCACAAAGTAAGGATCTCCTTCAATAATTTCTGGCAACATTTCAAACCCGGTCACTTCAACCTTCATTGTCGTTAACAAATGACTCCTCCTACTTAAAGCATCAGCTACTCGATTTGTCACCCCAGATTTGTGCTTAACGACAAAAGTAAACTGCTGTAAATAGGCAATCCACGATGCATGTCTTGCTGAAATTTTATCCTGTCCCTGTAAATGCTTCAATGCTTCATGATCTGTGTAAAGAACAAATTCCTTCTGAAACAAATAATGCCTCCAATGTTTGACAGCCTGAACAACAGCATAAAACTCAACATCGTATGTGCTGTATCTCATCTTCGCCCCTGACAACTTCTCACTAAAATAAGCAACTGGCTTCCCATTCTGACTTAGAACTCCTCCAATTCCAACCTTCGAAGCATCAGTATGCAATTCAAACAATAACTGAAAATTAGGTAGAACAAGAATCGGTGCAGACGTCAACAATTCCTTGATTCTCTCAAAAGCAATTCCCGCTTCCTCTGACCATGTAAACTGTTTACCCTTCATGCAATCGGTAACTGGAGCCATCACGCTACTGAAGTGTGGAATGAATCTTCGGTAGAATGACGCCAGCCCATGAAAACTTCGCACTTCTGTAATTGTCTTTGGCTGTGGCCAATTCCTGACTGCTTCAACTTTGCTCTGGTCAACTTGAATACCTTTCCCTGAAACAACATAACCCAGGAATAAAACACTAGGTGTCATAAACACACATTTCTTGGTAGCAGCATAAAATTGTTCTTCACGAAGAATAAGCAACACTTCCCTCAAATGTAGAACATGTTCTTCCGTACTCCTGCTATAAATCAGAATGTCATCGAAGTAAACCACGACGAACTTCCCAATGAATGGTCTAAAGATTTGATTCATCACCCGCATGAATGTACTAGGTGCATTTGACAAACCAAACGGCATAACCAACCATTCGTATAACCCTTCTCTTGTCTTGAAAGTTGTCTTCCATTCATCTCCAGGTCTGATTCGAATTTGATGATAACCACTCTTCAAATCAATCTTCGAGAATATAGTTGCCCCACTCAACTGATCCAACAAATCATCCAACCTTGGCATAGGAAATCTATACCGAACAGTGATCTTATTCAAGGCTCTACTATCTGTGCACATCCTCCAAGTTCCATCCTTCTTTGGTACCAACAATGCTGGCACAGCACATGGACTCAAACTTTCCTGAATACGCCCCTGCTCAAGCAATTCTTCCACTTGCCTTCGTAATTCCTCATGTTCCTTCGGACTCATACGGTAATGTGGTCGATGTGGTAACACTGCTCCTGGAACAAGATCAATTTGATGCTGAATGTCTCTAAGTGGTGGTAACTCCTTTGGAAACTCCTCTGGAAAGACATCTTCAAATTCTTTCAAAACTGGTTTTGCTTCTTCTGGGATTTCAACTTCTTCACTACTCTCTCTCCCAATCAACAAAAACACTTCAGGTTCTTCTTCGACTTCCTTGACAAACTCCTTCAAAGTCAACAGAGTTTTTAATTCCTCAATCTCTTCTAGCTTGCTCTCCTTCTGCTGCTGTTTCTTAGGAACCAAAGTGATTTTAGTACCCTCGAACATGAAACTGTAACTATTGGCACGACCGTCATGTTGAACTGCTCTATCAAACTGCCATGGCCTGCCCAATAACAAGTGACAAACATCCATGTCCACAACATCACACCAAATTTCATCTTTGTACTTCTTCCCAATCGAAAAATTCACACAAGCCCTTCGACACACTTTCACTTCACCACCCTTCCTTAACCATGCTAGCTTGTATGGTTTTGGATGCTTCTCGGTCTTCAAGTTCAACTTTCTAACTACTTCTGTAGAAATAATATTATCACAACTTCCTGCATCAATAACGAACTTGCAGACTTTCCCCAGAATAGTACATGTCGACTGAAAAATATTGCTTCTCAACCAACTACAATCCTCCTCTTGCTTTGGTGTCAAACAACTTCTCCTCAACATAAGATTACATCCTTCATCTCCAAACAATTCTTCTTCCTCCTCAACATAAGGTGTATTTGAACATTCTGCCTCCTCACCATCATCCTCCTCAACTTCTGCAACCATGGTTCTCTTCTTCGGCTTTGGACATTCGTTACTCTTGTGACCCAACTCCTGACAGTTATAACATCTGAACCCATTACTAGCCTTCGCCTTCTCAACCTCTTTCACCACCGGTTTTGTGACAGGTCTAGGAACATTAGAACTACCACTGGCCCCCTTCACTGGATTATTAGAATTAGTAAACACACCACCTCCACGCCTTCCCTGTTTCTCCCAAGCTAACGCTTTCTGATGTGCCTCCGCTACAGATCTAGGATCAAACATATTAACCACATCCTGGATCTGCATTCTCAATCCCCCAATGAATCTAGCTGTCAGCTGTTCTTCTGTCTCCATAATATCGTTTCTAGCAATGAGTTGGTAAAATTCATCAGCATAATCACTAACAGACTTCGTCCCTTGCCTCAGATTCTGTAACCTTTGGTACATAAGTGATTGGTAATTATAAGGTAAAAAAGTAGATCTCATCAACTTCTTCATCTTTTCCCAAGATTCTATCTTTGACTTCCCCATTCGTTCACGAGTAAGTTTAGTTTGCTGCCACCATGCCAAAGCTCTCCCCCTCAGCCTTGTAGCAACTAACTTCACCCTTCGATTCTCCGGCACCTCCTTGAAATCAAAGATTTCCTCCACATTAGATAACCAATCTAAAAACTCCTCAGCAACCATTCCGCCTTTAAACTCCGGAATCTCCATCTTCATACCCGATTCCCAACGTCGATCATCATCAATAACCCGATACTGACGTTGTCCCTGATCTCTGTCTCTGTAATGAACACTTCCTCTTTCACCGTCAAACTCATCCTCAAAGTCAGGTGTATAGCGTTGTCGATCTCGTCTTCCAACATCTCTAACACCACTTCTACTACCAACATCCCTTCTATCGTGATCATCAACATTCCTCCTACTTCGATTGTCAACACTTCTATGCTCTTGACTTTCTCTTCTCTCCCGTTCCGAATGTGATGAAACTCTACTATTTCCACGGTTTGATTCAGGTGAAATTCTCCTTCTATCCTGACTCATATCAATCATTAATTTCTCCAATTTACCAATGCCTTCATCAAATTTTTCATTAATACGTTGTTCCAAAAGCTCGGCTTCTTCTCTACGATACAAAGCTTCAACGTTTTGATGTCGGTTAGCTCTCCTTGGTGGCATGGTTGTAAACTTCACAAGACTTCAAAAATTCAACACAAGACTTCAAGCTTTCCACTCAACAAAGCAATCTAGGCTCAACAATGCACGGCTATGCTTGTCTCGGCTCACACTAACTCGGCAACGAGTTAACGATTCAAGTAAAGTCGGCTCCAACTTGTCTCGGCCTTGACTCTTCACGGCTTGGCTTCACACTTACTCCAAAACCCTCCAAAAATTGGCGCGCAAACACCAATTCAAAATCCAAACAAAGTCCAACTCCTCGATCCAAAATGAAATGGATCAAACACTCCAAACTTGATGCAACTTCAATATGAACACGATGAACTCCTTCAAACTTCAAAAACTTCAAAAACTTGGCTCCAAGAATCAACTTAGCTATGATTGGCTAAGTATGGCTCTGATACCAATAATGACGCAGCGGATTAATCAAACAAACTTCAATCGATGGATTGTAGCAATCGGTGAGTTGAAGATACCAAAAATGCCCAAGTTCATTGATCCAAAGATACCGAACTCTAGCTATCTCAAACACGTTGATAGCGCACTATACCGTGTTCAAAGATCTACGATTCTTCGCACGTTGATCTAGCGCACTAGATTCCGTGAATCGGCTTCAACAAACGTGGATTCGAGTGCACTCGAACGACGTAAGTGGAGATAGGAGATTACACTCAACTACCAATTGGTATGAAAGCACAAAGCTAACAAAAGAGAATTTTATTCCAAAATCAACAACCACAAAAATTACAACACACACGCTATTTATAGAGAATTACAACTCAACACGACAAACAACACCCAACTCTTAGGTCGGCACCGACTCACGACCCATCTTAAGTCGTGACCGACTTAACACTCGCGACTCAACGCTTTTACAACAGACCAAAATACAACCGACTCATCCAAGGTCGTTAACGACCTAACACATTACATCTATGACCGACGGTAACGACCTAAATACAACACGACTCAACAAGCCCAGCCTTATGGCCACACCTCCGACTCAAGAAAACAATTAACGACTCAACTTGCCCAGCGACTCACGACTCAACCGACTCATCAACTGACCGACTCAACACTCATACGACTCAAGCTTCCCAGTTCCTTGCCGCATGTCTCTTCGAACGACTCAGTTAGGTCGCGGTTGCTTCCTCTTCTGTTAAGTCGTAGCCGACTTAGGCTCTTAACTCCTCTTCTGTTAAGTCGTAGCCGACTTAGGCTCTTAACTCCTCTTCTGTTAAGTCGTAACTCTTTCTCCTTAGGTCGTAACTCGTTATTCCTGACCTTGTTAACTCGAAAACGACTTAGGGCTTCCTCCTTAGCTCGTAACCGACTCAAGCTTTCATTGAGTCGTGGCCGACTCATCAAACTACACCATACACTCGTATTTTCAGAAATTAATGAATGCATACTTTCTTTTCTGGTCTTGGCTGCATCACTTCTTCTCTCTTCATGTCCATAGTCATGATGATCTCTTCGTGATGAAATTGATGTTTCTCTCCTTTCTCTAAAAGAATGCGGTGATACCCTCCTCGCTTCCGTAACCGATGGCGAAATTCGGTTTCCTCCATGGTTCGAGTTTGGTGATCTCCTCTTTTGAGTTTGATTCAAGACATTCATCAACTTCTCTAATTTTCCAATGCCTTCATCAAATTTCTCATTAATTCGTTGCTCCATAAGCTCGGCTTCATCTCTTCGATACAACGCTTCAACGTTTTGATGACGATTAGCTCTTCTTGGCGGCATGATTGAAAACTTCTCAAAAACTTCAAATACTTCTCAAATACTTCAACAAATACTTCAACATAAGTCAATCAAGTCACGGCCTCAACCTTGACTCGGCAATAGCTCTACTTCAACAAAAATGTACTTCAAAACTCTCCAACACAAGCCAAACAATGCACGGCCTCACACTAGCTCGCACAACTCCTTAGCTCGGTTCAACACTAACTCGGCTCGGCTTCTTCCAGCTCGCACACTTGCTTCGACCCAAAGTTAGCTCGGCTATACCACTTCACGACTTGACTCGGCCTCACTTGCAACTTCAAATTCAAACACTTCTCCAACTCTAGATCCAAAATGAAATGGATCAAAATCTTCAAACTCGTTGCAACTTCAATAAGAACACGATGAACTCCAACTTCAAACTTCAACTTCAAAAATTGGCTCCAAGTCTCGACTTAGCTATGATTGGCTAAGTCTAGCTCTGATACCAAAACTGACGCAGCGGATTAATCAAAATAAACTTCAATCGGTGAAAGTAGTAATCGGTGGATTGATGAATACCAAAATGCCCAAATTCGTTGATCCGAAGATACCGAATTCTAGCTATCTCTAACACGTTGATCGCGCACGATACCGTGAAAGAAGATCTTCAATTCTTCAAGCGTTGATCAAGCGCACTTGATTCCGCGAATCGGCTTCAACAATCGTTGATTCGAGCGCACTCGAATAACCGAAAGTGGAGATAGGAGATTACACTCAACTACCAGTTTAAGATGAAAGCACACAACAATCAACAAGAAATTTTATTCAAAAATCAACCACCTCTGAAATGTACAACTCACTCACTATTTATAGCCCTTTTACAACCGGCTCCATAAGTCGTTGCCGACTCATGACTTACGACTCATCATAAGTCATTAGCGACTCAATGGTACACACTACCTACGACTCATAAGTTGGCAGCGACTCAATCACCATACGACTCCGTATATGTCAACAACGACCTAACACAAACATGTACAGACGACTTAAGAAACATACAACACACTACAACATCACACAACACAAACGACTCAACAAGATACGACTCAACAAAACAACACATACATGCATCAGAACATAGTACGCGACATACGACTCAAGGCAATTACGTCTTAACAGTTTACAATGACCCATGACTTAGTACCAACAGATTGACCTGCGACTTATCATGAGTCGTAGCTCGTGACAATGTCTTCAGAAACTCCATACGACTTATCAGGAGTCGTAGCTCGTGACATATCAATATCTTCCCACAACTTATCCCCGCACGACTCAACCCCAAACGACTTAACTAGGTCGTGCTCTTCCTCCGAGTCAAGGCCTTTAATCGCTGGAACTTTTCCCTGCTTCATGTTAAGTCGTAGACGACTTATGGATGAGTCATTGTGTCGTGCACGACTCTTCAAACTCGAACACCTCAAATTCCTGTTAAGTCGTAACTCCTTCTCTTCATTCTTGTTAAGCCGTAGCTCTTTCCTCCAAGCTTTGTTAAGTCGTAGACGACTTAAAACTTCCTCATTAACTCGCAGCTTCCCCTTAGGTCATAGACGACTCATGCCACCAACTTGCAATTCGTTGACCCAGGTCTGAGCTGCATCACACTCCCCCCATTCACTCTCACTTCCTCCTCTTTTCAGTTCTAAAGCATCAATGGTGGGAGAGATGGGAAATTAAAACTCCAAAACCCTAGTCTTCCTTAGCAAATCCAACTTCTAGCTCCAAATTCAAGAGAACCCATTGGTAAGTTTCTCTCCATCTTCTCCAACTCATTCTCTTAATCAATTTCAGAAATTCCTAAACCTAATTTTGGGAATGTTCTTCTTTTAAGCTTAGAATCAAGCTTCTTGAGTTGGATTTGAAGAGTGGTTGATTCTCCTTTTCTTTCAAGCTTCATCTTCATTTGTTTGGGTTCAAAAGGTGAGATTTTTATCTCACATCTTTGTCTATAATTATCTTCGATGGTTAGGTATGAATTCCTAACACTTATTCTTGTGCAATTGATTTTGGTTTGGATTGATTTTGTGTATATTCCAATTTTTGGTGTTTTGGTCTAATTTATGAAAATCCTATTATGGATATTTGGACATTGATATTTGGGGCGTATCGAAGAGCCATTTTAGGCTGGGTTGTCGCTCGACGTAATTCCTTAGTCGTCGTCGCTCGATCGATCGCTTCCGGTATCCGTTTGGCCATTTTTGGCCTAGGTTCAGGGAATGCCCTGAACCCTTCATTCAGACGTCTGAAACGTAATATTCAGATGTCTGAATATTGTTCTGGGAAGATTTCTATTCCCAGATTCAGACGTCTGAATATATGATTTCAGACGTCTGAATTGGTTCATTTGGAACCAGAAAGGAAATAGGCTAAAATGTGCCTATTTCAGACGTCTGAAATCAAAGATTCAGACGTCTGAATTCTGTCTTTGAAAAATATTTATTTTCCAGATTCATACGTCTGAATCCTTGATTTCAAACGTCTGAATCTACACTCTTTTTGCCTATTTGCCTATTTGCTTGAGAATTCCAACTTTAATCGATTCGTGTTGATTTCCTTTTGTTATTATCACTTATTATCGACTTTGATGACATCTTCTTCGTGATTTGTGGGAATATCCATTTCGATGGATTCGGTATCGATTTCTTTGGATTTTATTCACGTCTTCGAATGTGAATTTTAGTGATTGATTGTTCCTACAATCTTCTTTGTGATTTGTCACTTTAAAATATAAAGGTTTTCTATACTAGTAGTAAATATCAAAATTCTTTCATCAAAACGATTTCAACGCTATTTTATTACAAAGCTTGTTTCTTAAACCGTTTTTCCAATCTATTAGTATATACAAGCCTTTACCTCACTCGTATGAGAAATCTAATTAAACGACCTAGTAAAACGAGTGGTATGAAACGCTTGCGTTTACTTCGTCGTTTAATTCTTGGACTTGTTCGATTGGATCTCTTGTGACAATTTTCTAGTGGAGATCTACAATTTATTCGTAAATATTTAAGTTAAGCTAGTGGTCATGGGACATGAAGCTAAATTTATATATATTTACTAGCTTAGTGTAATTGACACTTCTTGATGATCATGACGATCATTTTTTGTGATTTAGACTAGCGATGTGCGATGTCTCTTTGTCTGCGAGGGAGACTAAACCCCGTTTTGTGGAGTTTCGACTCAAATTGGTGGGGTAGCAACCCATGGTCTTTTGGCCGTTTGTGGAGCTTCGGCTCAATTTGTGATGGTTAGCAACCATGTAATTAGCGTTCCGTTTGTGATACACGTGTTGGTGAGCTTTATGCTCCCGTTTGTGATAGGCCTTCCCCCTTTTTGTGATTTCTGGATTTCTTGAGATGATTTCTAGAATTTGTGTTTCACCATCTTCGTGATTTTCGTTGATAAGTTTTATCAATATTTATGCATTGGTGAATTTGTGTGTCATTGAATTTTGTGATTGATATTGATATAATCGTCAATATTTATGTTTTGGTGAACGAAATAAAGGGTATGACATTCCTTTTGATCCTTGAGTAGATTTTTGTGATATTGAATAATCTCTTGTTGATTTTCAATTACTTATATATATCACAGCTTGGCATGGTGATTATTATGTGTTTAGTCGTACCTCTTATTCTATATCGCTTCATATGATATTTATAGTTAGACTGATCCGTTTATTATTTTCTTATTAAATAATACTCGGGTCATACCGAGATGTTACAGGTGCTTCAGCTTGACTTCTCACTTGGGATTGATTTCTCTGACTTTTGGCTAACTACTTAGATTAGTAGTTTATTTTGTTGTATACACTTGAGATATGGACTCATAGTTGTATTCTTTTGTATAGCACGTGTTGCTATTCTTTTGTATTATTGTGGATCTTTTTGACCACTACTCTGATATACACTTTCATGTGTTAGTTATATATTCATATCTTCTTCCGCCTTTGTGATATGAATTATCTGTGACTGATTTGTGTTATGCTTATTTCTATATTTGTTTCCGAAGATTATTATAGCCACTGTGTAGTAGCTTTGTGTTTGTATCGGTATGTCGGATTTCCTCTTGAAATAAAATGCATGTTATACTATCTGACATATCGGTGCTCGTGCAAAGCAATTACACGGATGGTCGCTCCTCAACAGCCTTATTCTCCGTGCTAGTTGGCAGCATTACACTGTAGTGTTCTTGGCTAGCATGGGTATAGAGGTGGGGCGTCACAGCTTGGTATCAGAGCCAAACTTCGGAACAATGTAGAATAATTTAACAAGGATCATCATCCTAAGTCCATCTTAGGAGTCGTGCTTTAGGATTTTATTCGAGTCTTCGTACCGATTCATCCTATTTTCTTTATGATTCCTTATTTTATCTATCAAGATTGCTTGATATTCATTTTGTGAATAACCTTTTTCTTCTTCTTTATTTCTTTCTAAAGGAAGAGAAATGGTTAGACCTGGCCGTCCCAGCTCCGGTCAATCTAGTGCTACTCCCCAAGATGGAGTTTTTATGACTACCCAACAACTTCTTGACCTTGTCACGAATGCTCAAGCAGCTGGTTCTAATCCAGAACCTACTCACCCTAAGTCTGGATTTGCACGTTTGTGCAATGACTACACCAACCTGGGTGGGAAGCCATTTAAAGGTTCTGAAACGATTATTGAAGTCCAGGCTTGGTTAAGGACATGTGATCGAATCTTTTCTCGCATGAACCTCATTGATCTTCACCGAGTTCAGGTGGCTTCTAGTATGCTCCAAGAAAGAGCATTAGACTGGTACGAACTTCTTATTTTTGAGATTAATGAAGCGGATCTCACCTGGGAGCAATTCCGGGAACGCTTCGAATTAAAATTCGTGCCAGAAGCAGAGAAAGTGACATTGGCTCGGCGTTTCATAGACCTTGTTCAAGATGAATCTTCTGTGGCAGATTATGTCGCGTCTTTTGAATCTCTCTCTTAATACGGTGTTGAATATATTAACACCCCATTGAAGAAAAATCAGAGATTTGTCTATGGCTTGAACAAGAGTCTCAAGAAGCCATTACTTCTAAAATTAGAAGTTTCTTTCGACCAACTCATTGATATCGCTCTTCGTCTTGAAGAGGCGGATAGGGAAAATGATGTTGAAGTGGTAGGTTCCAAACCAAGCCTCAACAACAACAAGAAAAGGCCCAGTAAGTTCAAAGGTCCTTATCCCAATAAGAAAGGGAAGCAAGCAACCCCTGTGGCAAAGACTTCTTCTTTTGGTCGTGGGGAATGCTATAATTGTGGTTCGAAGGACCATTACGCGAACAAGTGCCCAAAGTCTCTCTCTTGTCGCTACTGCAAAGGTCCCGGTCATGTTATATCTTCATGCCCCAAGCTTCAGGGCAGGAAGGAGGGAAAGTTAAATGTTGCTCAAGCCCCTGGAAACACATCTCATGGCCAAGGTACTTCTCATTCCATTCTTGATGGTATTATTTTATTTCATGATCAACCTATTAGAGTTCTTTTTGATACGGGTGCATCCCATTCTTTTATATCAAAAGAACTTGTTGATACTTTTTCTTTAAGTGTTGTTGCTTTAATGACTTCTTTGAGAATTGCGAATCCAGTTGGTGGATCCGCAACAATCAGTTTATTGTGTAATGATGTCGAGATTATTTTGGGTGATTTTTCTTTCCGAGCCGATTTGCATGTCATGCGTTACTTAGGCTTTGGAATGATTTTGGAAATGGATTGGCTTAACCGTTATGAAGCTCATATCCTATGTCCTGAGCGGACTATTCATCTTCGACATCCTCAATCTGTAAAGCAGATTTCTATTAATCTTAAAGATTCGGATTCCAGTTTGGTTGCATCGTTATACTCTTTAAATCCTCATGATGACGATAGTGATGATGAGGAAGATATTATTTCTCTTATTCACGTTGTTCGTGAATTTTCCGACATATTTGAGCCCGTTTTAGGATTACCACCTAAGCGAGCAATTGAGTTCAGAATTAATCTTATCCCTGGAGCTCAACCTATTACTCGTCCTCCTTATCGTATGTCCAATAAAGAAAATGAGGAGATGCGTAAACAATTATCCGAATTGGAGATGAAGCAATTTATTCGCTCTAGTTCCTCGCCTTGGGGAGCTTCGGCTATTTTCGTAAAGAAATCTGATGGTACACTTAGACTTTGCATTGACTACCGCAAGCTTAATGATCTTACTACTAAAAGTAAATATCCTTTACCTCGGATTGATGATCCATTCGATCAGCTTAGTGGTGCTAAAGTCTTTTCACAATTAGACTTAGCTACTGGTTTTCATCAGCTTCATATTGCAGAGGATAGCATTCCTTTGACATCGTTCCATACTCGGTATGGATCTTATGAATGGCTCGTTATGCCATTTGGTCTAACGAATGCTCCGGCTTATTTCGTTGACCTTATGAATCGAGTTTTCAAAGATTTTCTCGATCAATTTGTTCTCATCTTTATTGATGATATTCTTGTGTATTCAAAAACCAAGGAGGAGCATGAAAAGCATCTTCGGATTGTATTGGAAACTCTTAGGAGTAATCAATTAAAAGCAAAATTTTCTAAATGCCATTTTTGGCAATCTCGTGTGAAGTTTCTCGGTCATATTATTTCCAAATCCGAAATTTCCGTGGATCCTTCAAAGATTGAAGCGATTCAAGATTTGAAGAGACCGGAGAGTGTGACGGAGATTCGTAGTTTTCTTGGATTGGCGGGTTATTACCGCCGTTTTATCAAAGACTTTTCTAAGATTTTCGTGCCTCTCACTAGCTTAACGAAGAAAGGTGTTAAATACATTTGGTCGGACAAATGTGAAACTTCTTTTCAGAAATTAAAAGAACTCCTTTCTGATGCTCCTATTCTTGTTATTCCCGAGGGGAATCAAGATTTCATTGTTTATACCGATGCTAGTCGCGTTGGTTTGGGTGTCATTCTTATGCAAAAAGAACATGTTATTGCTTATGCTTCAAGGCAATTAAAGCCGGCCGAGACTAGATATGCCACACATGATTTAGAACTCGCGGCTATCGTTTTTGCTCTTCGGATTTGGCATCATTATCTTTTAGGAGAGAAATTTGTTCTTTATACCGATCATAAGTCCTTGAAGTATTTATTCTCTCAAAAGGAACTTAATTTGTGTCAACAGCGTTGGCTCGAATTTCTTGCACCATATGATCTTGATATCCTTTATACTCCCAGAAATGGGAATCGCGTTGCGGATGCACTTAGTCGAAAGCAACAAGCGGTTGTTTCTATGATGATATCCGAATGGAACGATCTCGAGATCTTATCCATTTGTGAGATTCGAGACTGCGTATCCGATTTATGCTCATCATTTGTTTTATGTAGCCTTGAGGCTCATCCTTTTCTTTTAGACCGCATTCTTGTAGCTCAAAGGCTAGATCCCGAATTGGCTCTTC
This sequence comes from Allium cepa, assembly GCA_030765085.1. Taxonomy (NCBI): domain Eukaryota; kingdom Viridiplantae; phylum Streptophyta; class Magnoliopsida; order Asparagales; family Amaryllidaceae; genus Allium; species Allium cepa. Next base: position 628,081,100 of record CM060932.1, on the reverse strand, counting down.
TTGGCCAAAATTTTAAGGATAGAATTGATATCGAAGGTTTGAAAGACTTTGATATTGATTCTCGTGGCGGCATTCGGAAATTTGGTAGACTTATCGTACCAAATATTGGTGATCTTCGTAAAGATATTTTAGAAGATTCCCATCGTTCTAAATTTACCATTCATCCCGGTAGCAGTAAAATGTACGCGGATATGAAGCGACTTTATTATTGGGAGGGAATGAAACTTGACATCGCTAACTTCGTTAAGCGTTGCATGACTTGCCAACTCGTTAAGGCCGAACATCAAAGGTCCGGTGGGTTATTGCAACCTTTAGAAATTCCAATTTGGAAGTGGGACCAAATTTCCGTGGATTTTATAGACGGCCTTCCCCGTTCTCGGTCGGGTCGTGATAGCTTATGGGTGATAGTGGATAGACTTACTAAATCCGCCCATTTTATTCCCGTTCGGTCTAACCGAACCGTTCCTCTTTTGGCCAAACTCTTTGTTAAAGAGATTGTTAAATTACATGGAGTTCCTACTTCTATTGTTAGTGATCGTGATCCATTGTTTACTAGTGGATTTTGGAAGAGTCTTCAAAAAGCTTTAGGAACGAAGCTTAATTTTAGCACCGCTTATCACCCCCAGTCCGATGGACAAACCGAGCGTGTGAATCAAACTCTTGAAGATCTTCTTCGTGCTTGTGTGCTTGATTTCGGTGGAAGATGGGAAGATCATATTCCTCTTGTTGAATTTTCCTATAATAATAGCTTCCAATCTAGTATTGATATGGCACCTTTCGAGGCACTCTATGGAAGGCCATGCCGATCTCCTTCCTGTTGGCTTGAGGCCGGTGAGAAGCTGGTTTTAGGTCCAGATTTTATTCATGATTCCACAGAAAAGATTGAACTTATTCGACATAGGATGAAAGAAGCCCAGAGTAGACAAAAATCCTATGACGATAACCGAAGAAGGAAGTTAGAATTTTCTGTGGGAGATCTTGTGTTTATTCGTGTTTCACCTATGAAGGGTATTGTACGTTTCAGTCGATCGGAAAAATTAGCGCCTCGATATATTGGGCCATTTCCTATCACCGAACGTATTGGTTCCATGGCTTATCGCCTTACATTACCGGCTCAGTTTTCTGCTATGCATGACGTGTTTCATGTTTCTCAATTACGGAAATGTCTTCGAGATTCCGATTCTATTCTTGAGCCCGGTGTTGTGGAAGAGATTGAAGTTTTGCCTAATTTAACTTATGAGCAGCATCCCGTTCGTATTATTGCTTCGGAAGTAAAACGACTTCGAAATAAAGATATTCTGCTTGTGAAAGTTCAATGGTCTTCAAACCCTAAGGATTGTTCTTGGGAATCTAGAGAGTTCATCGAGCGATCACATCCGGACTTGCTTTCCCGTGCTCTTTAAGGTGAACCTTTTATTTCAAATTTCTTTTGTGTTGAATATGCTTTTATGGTTGTTACTTTATATTTTCTTCTTAAATATTGCGAGGACGCAATTTCTTTAAGGAGGGGAGTCTGTAACAACCCGCATATTTATCGATTGTGTATTTAAATATTTTATTTAAATATTTTATCGGTACTCGGAATTTAGTCCGAAAAGCTACTTTTTGCATACGGTCGAATTAGGACTCGAGACCCCTCCCATTGAGTTCAAAATGCCGTTTGCAACCTTCTTGAGTATAAGCTTCAATATGTTTGGAGTTAGTCAAGTTTTGCTACTTTTTCACTTTGGGTTTGAGTTTGGGTTCAGCCCTATGTTTAACTTATACTCAAATCTGAACCACTCTGACGCAGCGGATTAATCAAAATAAACTTCAATCAGTGAAAGTAGCAATCAGTGGATTGATGAATACCAAAATGCCCAAATTTGTTGATCCGAAGATACCGAATTCTAGCTATCTCTAACACGTTGATCGCGCACGATACCGTGAAAGAAGATCTTCAATTCTTCAAGCGTTGATCAAGCGCACTTGATTCCGCGAATCGGCTTCAACAATCGTTGATTCGAGCGCACTCGAATAACCGAAAGTGGAGATAGGAGATTACACTCAACTACCAATTTAAGATGAAAGCACACAGCAATCAACAAGAAATTTTATTCAAAAATCAACCACCTCTGAAATGTACAACTCACTCACTATTTATAGCCCTTTTACAACCGGCTCCATAAGTCGTTGCCGACTCATGACTTATGACTCATCATAAGTCGTTAGCGACTCAATGGTACACACTACCCACGACTCATAAGTTGGCAGCGACTCAATCACCATGCGACTCCGTATATGTCAACAACGACCTAACACAAACATGTACAGACGACTTAAGAAACATACAGCACACTACAACATCACACAACACAAACGACTCAACAAGATACGACTCAACAAAACAACACATACATGCATCAGAACATAGTATGCGACATACGACTCAAGGCAATTATGTCTTAACAGTTTACAACGACCCATGACTTAGTACCAACAGATTGACCTGCGACTTATCATGAGTCGTAGCTCGTGACAATGTCTTCAGAAACTCCATACGACTTATCAGGAGTCGTAGCTCGTGACATATCAATATCTTCCCACAACTTATCCCCGCACGACTCAACCCCAAACGACTTAACTAGGTCGTGCCCTTCCTCCGAGTCAAGGCCTTTAATCGCTGGAACTTTTCCCTGCTTCATGTTAAGTCGTAGACGACTTATGGATGAGTCGTTGTGTCGTGTACGACTCTTCAAACTTGAACACCTCAAATTCGTGTTAAGTCCTAACTCCTTCTCTTCATTCTTGTTAAGCCGTAGATCTTTCCTCCAAGCTTTGTTAAGTCGTAGACGACTTAAAACTTCCTCATTAACTCGCAGCTTCCCATTAGGTCGTAGACGACTCATGCCACCAACTTGCAATTCGTTGACCCAGGTCTGAGCTGCATCATCCTTCCCTGGTTGAGAAAAATTCGTCCTCGAATTTGTAAATTCTTCCCCATCAGATTGTCCATCTCCATAATATGGCACAAGATGCTTAACATTGAATACGTCAGAAGTGTATACATCCTCCGGCAACTTCAACTTATAAGCATTCTCATTGATCCGTTTCACAACTTCTACTGGACCAATTTTTCTGGCTTTCAACTTGTTATAAGCGCCTACTGGAAAACGATCCTTTGTTAAAACAGCATACACCAAATCTCCTTCGTTAAATTCAACATTTCGTCGCTTCAAGTCTGCAACTTTCTTATATTTCTCATTCGACTTTTCCAATCGTTCTTGAACGATTCTATGACATTCCGTCAAACTTTCAACAAAATCAGCAGCTCGTTTAACCGTCCCCTTCGGTTGTGGTACTACTGCTAAATCCAACGGCCCCCTTGGAAAACTTGAATATACAATCTGAAATGGACTGAAACCCGTACTACAATTCACTGCATGATTATGAGCAAACTCTGCTTGGCATAACTTCATGTCCCAACTCTTCAGGTTATCCTTCACAAGACATCGCAATAAATTTCCCAACGATCGGTTAACAACTTCGGTCTGTCCATCTGTTTGCGGATGATAAGCGCTGCTAAAGTTCAACTTCATTCCCACCATCTTCCACAAACTTAACCAAAAATGGCTTAAAAATCTAGTATCCCGATCAGAAACAATAGATTCCGGCAACCCATGTAAACGATAGACTTCTTTAAAGAATAACTGAGCAACACGAACAGCATCCGCCGTCTTCTTACAAGCAATAAAGTGTACCATCTTCGAAAATCTGTCCACCACTACAAATATAGAATCATTCCCCCTTTGAGTTCGAGGCAAACCCAAAACAAAATCCATGCTGATATCAACCCATGGTTTAATTGGTACAGGTAACGGCATATACAATCCTGCATTTGTCGCTGTTCCCTTCGAAACCTGACATATATGACATCTCTCCACAAATTTTTCAACCTCTTTTCTCGTTGAAGGCCAAAAGTAAGATTGAGAAATCAAATGCAATGTACGATCACGGCCCACATGTCCTTCCTCGTGCAATTCTTTGATAATCCTTATTCTCAAACTGCTATCTGGTATACATAATCGATTCCCCTTGAATAAGAAACCATCAACTAACATAAATTCATCAGTACTCCCATCCTTAACTTTCTCAACAAACTTTGCAAAATAAGGATCCTCCTCAAACAATTCTGGTAATAATTCAAACCCTGTCACCTCAACTTTCAATGTAGTCAACAAATGACTCCTCCTACTCAAAGCATCAGCCACACGATTCGTTACCCCAGACTTATGTTTGACAACAAAAGTAAACTGCTGTAAATAAGTAATCCATGTTGCATGTCTCGCTGAAATTTTATCCTGCCCCTGCAAATGCTTCAAAGCTTCATGATCGGTGTAAAGAACAAACTCCTTCTGAAAAAGATAATGTCTCCAGTGCTTCACGGCTTGCACAACTGCATAAAACTCAACATCGTAGGTACTATATCTCATCTTAGCCCCTGATAACTTCTCACTGAAATATGCAATAGGTTTTCCACTCTGACTCAACACTCCTCCAATTCCAACCTTTGATGCATCAGTGTGTAACTCAAACAACAACTGAAAATCTGGTAAAACAAGAATTGGTGCTGTCGTCAACAGTTCTTTGATTCGTTCAAAAGCAACTCCTGCTTCCTCTGTCCAAGAAAATTGTTTCCCCTTCATGCAATCGGTAACTGGTGCCATCACGCTACTGAAGTGTGGAATGAATCTTCGGTAGAATGATGCCAATCCATGAAAACTTCTAACTTCAGTGATAGTTCTCGGCTGTGGCCAATTTCTAATAGCTTCAACCTTACTCTGGTCAACCTGGATTCCCTTCTCAGATACAACATATCCCAAAAATAATACACTTCGAGTCATGAACACACATTTCTTTGTCGCTGCATAAAATTGTTCCTCACGAAGAATAATCAACACCTTTCTTAAATGCTTTACATGCTCCTCTGTGCTCGCACTATAGATTAGAATATCATCGAAATATACCACCACAAACTTCCCAATGTACGGTCTAAAGATTTGATTCATCACTCGCATAAATGTACTAGGTGCATTCGATAGACCAAACGGCATAACCAACCATTCATATAATCCTTCCCTCGTCTTGAATGCGGTCTTCCATTCGTCTCCCGGTCTAATTCGAATCTGATGATAACCACTCTTCAAATCAATCTTCGAAAAGATAGTAGCCCCACTCAACTGATCTGGCAAGTCATCCAACCTTGGCATAGGAAACCTGTAACGAACAGTAATCTTGTTCAAAGCTCTACTATCAGTACACATTCTCCATGTTCCATCCTTCTTTGGCACCAACAATGCTGGTACTGCACAAGGACTCAAGCTTTCCTGAACATGTCCCTGTTCTAACAATTCTTCCACTTGCCTTCGCAACTCCTCATGTTCCTTCGGACTCATCCTGTAATGTGGTCGATGTGGTAACACTGCTCCCGGAACAAGATCAATTTGGTGTTGAATGTCTCTCAGTGGCGGTAACTCCTTAGGCAACTCTTCTAGAAATACATCTTCAAATTCTTTCAAAACTGGCTTCGCTTCTTTTGGAATTTCAAACTCTGCACTACACTCTCGCCCAATCAACAAAAAAACTTTAGGCTCCTCTTCAACTTCCTTAACAAACTCCTTCAAAGATAGCAAAGTTTTCAGCTCTTCAATCTCTTCCAACTTGCTTTCCTTCTGTTGTTGCTTCTTAGGAACTAAAGTGATTTTAGTACCTTCGAACATGAAACTGTAACTATTAGCACGACCATCATGTTGCACTGCTCTATCAAACTGCCATGGTCTGCCCAACAACGGATGACACACATCCATGTCTACAACGTCACACCAAATTTCATCTTTGTACTTCTTCCCAATAGAAAAATTCACACAAGCCCTTCGACACACCTTCACTTCACCTCCCTTCCTTAACCATGCTAGCTTGTACGGTTTAGGATGCTTCTCAGTTTTCAAGTTCAACTTCCTTACTGCTTCTGTAGAAATAATATTGTCACAGCTTCCAGCATCAATAACGAACTTGCAAACTTTCCCTAGAATAGTGCATGTCGACTGAAAAATATTGCTTCTCAACCAACTAGAATCTTCCTCTTGCTTTGGTGTAAGACAAGATCTCTTCATCATAAGGTTACAACCTTCATCTCCAGACAATTCTTCTTCCTCCTCAACATAAGATATATTTGAACATTCTGCCTCCTCACCATCATCCTCAATCTCAGCAACCATTGCTCTCTTCTTCGGCTTCGGACATTCATTGCTTTTGTGACCCAACTCCTGACAATTATAACACTTGAAACCACTGCTAGCCTTCGCCTTCTTAGCCTCCTTCACCATTGGTTTTGTAACAGGTTTAGGAACATTAGAACTTCCACTAACACCCTTCGCTTGATTATTGGAATTAGTAAACACACCACCTCCACGCCTTCCTTGCTTCTCCCAAGCCAACGCTTTCTGATGTGCCTCTGCGACAGATCTTGGATCGAACATATTAACCATATCCTGGATCTGCATTCTCAATCCCCCAATGAATCTAGCAGTTAGCTGTTCTTCCGTTTCCATAATATCATTCCTGGCAATGAGTTGGTAAAATTCATCAGCATAATCACTAACAGACTTCATCCCTTGCCTCAGATTCTGCAACCTCTGGTACATAAGTGATTGATAGTTGTATGGTAAGAAAGTAGCTCTCATCAACTTCTTCATCTTCTCCCATGATTCAATCTTTGACTTTCCCATTCTCTCCCTTGTAAGTTTAGTTTGCTGCCACCACGCCAAAGCTCTCCCCCTCAACCTAGTAGCAACCAACTTCACTCTTCTATGCTCAGAAACCTCCTTGAAATCAAAGATCTCTTCAACATTGGACACCCAATCAAGAAATTCTTCAGCTACTATTCCACCTTTAAATTCAAGAATTTCCACCTTCATACCCGATTCCCATCGACGATCATCTTCAACATTTCGACAAGAATTTCGAACTTGGTCTAGATCTCGATAATGAATGCTAGCTCTATCACCCTCTTCATCAAAATCAAATGTACGTCTATATCGATCTCGATCACTATCATCCCTTCGTTCATGCATGCTTCTTCGACTATGTCTCTCTTAATCTCTATACGCCTCATTGTCAAATTCACGTTGACTTCTTCTCTCTTCATGTCCATAGTCATGATGATCTCTTCGTGATGAAATTGATGTTTCTCTCCTTTCTCTAAAAGAATGCGGTGATACCCTCCTCGCTTCCGTAACCGATGGCGAAATTCGGTTTCCTCCATGGTTCGAGTTTGGTGATCTCCTCTTTTGAGTTTGATTCAAGACATTCATCAACTTCTCTAATTTTCCAATGCCTTCATCAAATTTCTCATTAATTCGTTGCTCCATAAGCTCGGCTTCATCTCTTCGATACAACGCTTCAACGTTTTGATGACGATTAGCTCTTCTTGGCGGCATGATTGAAAACTTCTCAAAAACTTCAAATACTTCTCAAATACTTCAACAAATACTTCAACATAAGTCAATCAAGTCACGGCCTCAACCTTGACTCGGCAATAGCTCTACTTCAACAAAAATGTACTTCAAAACTCTCCAACACAAGCCAAACAATGCACGGCCTCACACTAGCTCGCACAACTCCTTAGCTCGGTTCAACACTAACTCGGCTCGGCTTCTTCCAGCTCGCACACTTGCTTCGACCCAAAGTTAGCTCGGCTATACCACTTCACGACTTGACTCGGCCTCACTTGCAACTTCAAATTCAAACACTTCTCCAACTCTAGATCCAAAATGAAATGGATCAAAATCTTCAAACTCGTTGCAACTTCAATAAGAACACGATGAACTCCAACTTCAAACTTCAACTTCAAAAATTGGCTCCAAGTCTCGGCTTAGCTATGATTGGCTAAGTCTAGCTCTGATACCAAAACTGACGCAGCGGATTAATCAAAATAAACTTCAATCGGTGAAAGTAGTAATCGGTGGATTGATGAATACCAAAATGCCCAAATTCGTTGATCCGAAGATACCGAATTCTAGCTATCTCTAACACGTTGATCGCGCACGATACCGTGAAAGAAGATCTTCAATTCTTCAAGCGTTGATCAAGCGCACTTGATTCCGCGAATCGGCTTCAACAATCGTTGATTCGAGCGCACTCGAATAACCGAAAGTGGAGATAGGAGATTACACTCAACTACCAATTTAAGATGAAAGCACACAGCAATCAACAACAAAATTTTATTCAAAAATCAACCACCTCTGAAATGTACAACTCACTCACTATTTATAGCCCTTTTACAACCGGCTCCATAAGTCGTTGCCGACTCATGACTTACGACTCATCATAAGTCATTAGCGACTCAATGGTACACACTACCTACGACTCATAAGTTGGCAGCGACTCAATCACCATGCGACTCCGTATATGTCAACAACGACCTAACACAAACATGTACAGACGACTTAAGAAACATACAACACACTACAACATCACACAACACAAACGACTCAACAAGATACGACTCAACAAAACAACACATACATGCATCAGAACATAGTACGCGACATACGACTCAAGGCAATTACGTCTTAACAGTTTACAATGACCCATGACTTAGTACCAACAGATTGACCTGCGACTTATCATGAGTCGTAGCTCGTGACAATGTCTTCAGAAACTCCATACGACTTATCAGGAGTCGTAGCTCGTGACATATCAATATCTTCCCACAACTTATCCCCGCACGACTCAACCCCAAACGACTTAACTAGGTCGTGCCCTTCCTCCGAGTCAAGGCCTTTAATCGCTGGAACTTTTCCCTGCTTCATGTTAAGTCGTAGACGACTTATGGATGAGTCATTGTGTCGTGCACGACTCTTCAAACTCGAACACCTCAAATTCCTGTTAAGTCGTAACTCCTTCTCTTCATTCTTGTTAAGCCGTAGCTCTTTCCTCCAAGCTTTGTTAAGTCGTAGACGACTTAAAACTTCCTCATTAACTCGCAGCTTCCCTTTAGGTCATAGACGACTCATGCCACCAACTTGCAATTCGTTGACCCAGGTCTGAGCTGCATCACACTCCCCCCATTCACTCTCACTTCCTCCTCTTTTCAGTTCTAAAGCATCAATGGTGGGAGAGATGGGAAATTAAAACTCCAAAACCCTAGTCTTCCTTAGCAAATCCAACTTCTAGCTCCAAATTCAAGAGAACCCATTGGTAAGTTTCTCTCCATCTTCTCCAACTCATTCTCTTAATCAATTTCAGAAATTCCTAAACCTAATTTTGGGAATGTTCTTCTTTTAAGCTTAGAATCAAGCTTCTTGAGTTGGATTTGAAGAGTGGTTGATTCTCCTTTTCTTTCAAGCTTCATCTTCATTTGTTTGGGTTCAAAAGGTGAGATTTTTATCTCACATCTTTGTCTATAATTATCTTCGATGGTTAGGTATGAATTCCTAACACTTATTCTTGTGCAATTGATTTTGGTTTGGATTGATTTTGTGTATATTCCAATTTTTGGTGTTTTGGTCTAATTTATGAAAATCCTATTATGGATATTTGGACATTGATATTTGGGGCGTATCGAAGAGCCATTTTAGGCTGGGTTGTCGCTCGACGTAATTCCTTAGTCGTCGTCGCTCGATCGATCGCTTCCGGTATCCGTTTGGCCATTTTTGGCCTAGGTTTAGGGAATGCCCTTAACCCTTCATTCAGACGTCTGAAACGTAATATTCAGACGTCTGAATATTGTTCTGGGAAGATTTCTATTCCCAGATTCAGACGTCTGAATATATGATTTCAGACGTCTGAATTGGTTTATTTGGAACCAGAAAGGAAATAGGCTAAAATGTGCCTATTTCAGACGTCTGAAATCAAAGATTCAGACGTCTGAATTCTGTCTTTGGAAAATATTTATTTTCCAGATTCAGACGTCTGAATCCTTGATTTCAGACGTCTGAATCTGCACTCTTTTTGCCTATTTGCCTATTTGCTTGAGAATTCCAACTTTAATCGATTTGTGTTTATTTCCTTTTGTTATTATCACTTATTATCGACTTTGATGACATCTTCTTCGTGATTTGTGGGAATATCCATTTCGATGGATTCGGTATCGATTTCTTTGGATTTTATTCACGTCTTCGAATGTGAATTTTAGTGATTGATTGTTCCTACAATCTTCTTTGTGATTTGTCACTTTAAAAATATAAAGGTTTTCTATACTAGTAGTAAATATCAAAATTCTTTCATCAAAACGATTTCAACGCTATTTTATTACAAAGCTCGTTTCTTAAACCGTTTTTCCAATCTATTAGTATATACAAGCCTTTACCTCACTAGTATGAGAAATCTAATTAAACGACCTAGTAAAACGAGTGGTATGAAACGCTTGCGTTTACTTCGTCGGTTAATTCTTGGACTTGTTCGATTGAATCTCTTGTGACAATTTTCTAGTGGAGATCTACAATTTGTTCGTAAATATTTAAATTAAGCTAGTGGTTATGGGACATGAAGCTAAATTTATATATTTACTAGCTTAGTGTAATTGACACTTCTTGATGATCATGACGATCATTTTTTGTGATTTAGACTAGCAATGTGCGATGTTTCTTTATCTGCGAGGGAGACTAAACCCCGTTTTGTGGAGTTTCGACTCAAATTGGTGGGGTAGCAACCCATGGTCTTCGGGCCGTTTGTGGAGCTTCGGCTCAATTTGTGATGGTTAGAAACCATGGAATTAGCTTTCCGTTTGTGATACACGTGTTGGTGAGCTTTATGCTCCCGTTTGTGATAGGCCTTCCCCCTTTTTGTGATTTCTGGATTTCTTGAGATGATTTCCAGAATTTGTGTTTCACCAATCTTCGTGATTTTCATTGATAAGTTTTATCAATATTTGTGCATTGGTGAATTTGTGTGTCATTGCCTTTTGTGATTGATATTGATATAATCGTCAATATTTATGGTTTGGTGAACGAAATAAAGGGTATGACATTCCTTTTGATCCTTGAGTAGATTTTTGTCATATAGAATAATCTCTTGTTGATTTTCAGTTACTTATATATATCACAGCTTGGCATGGTGATTATTATGTGTTTAGTCGTACCTCTTATTCTATATCGCTTTATATTATATTTATAGTTAGACTGATCCGTTTATTATTTTCTTATTAAATAATGCTCGGGTCAGACCGAGATGTTACAGGTGCTTCAGCTTGACTTCTCACTTGAGATTGATTTCTCTGACTTTTGGCTAACTACTTAGATTAGTAGTTTATTTTGTTGTATACACTTGAGATATGGACTCATAGTTGTATTCTTTTGTATAACACGTGTTGCTATTCTTTTTTAATTATTGTGGATCTTTTTGACCACTACTCCGATATACACTTTCATGTGTTAGTTATATATTCATATCTTCTTCCGCCTTTGTGATATGAATTATCTGTGACTGATTTGTGTTATGCTTATTTCTATATTTGTTTCCGAAGATTATTATAGCCACTGTGTAGTAGCTTTGTGTTTGTATCGGTATGTCGGATTTCCTCTTGAAATAAAATGCATGTTATACTATCTGACATATCGGAGCTCGTGCAAAGCAATTACACGGATGGTCGCTCCTCAACAGCCTTATTCTCCGTGCTAGTTGACAGCATTACACCGTAGTGTTCTTGGCTAGCTTGGGTATAGAGGTGGGGCGTCACACATGGCCAAGCCAAATCTCCACGTGGTCGTTCCCTACAAGCCATAGGCCAAGCTTAACCCACTTGGTCGATCCCATTTCAAGTGTTTAAAGGGCCAAAAGTTCTATTTTTGCAAGTTTCGAAATCGTTTTTGAGTTCCGGCAAAAGTTGCTTTGATTTAAAAAAAAATTCGATGAGTAAAACTTTTCTTTTTAGAAAAGAAATTAACTTGATTTTGATGGACTATATGTTGTGAAAATTTGGTGATGTTTATGTTAAATTATCATGTCGTATTTATGGCATATGATGGTATGTTTATGTTTGAACGTGGATTTGGTGATTGGCTGATATGTTGATATGTTTGGATACGTATATGAATATGGATATGGATATGTGATATTTGATATAATATTATGGTAGTATGTGTATGAAAACAAAACCATGGTTATATGATGTAAATGTTGTGAAATTTGCATCTTGAAAAGTTGCAAAGGACTTGAGATCCGGTTTGAAAATGAAAACTATTTTCTAGCTTTGAATTTTTGAAAATGTTCTTTCAGGTTTTTACCTTTGTTTTAAGTTTTCGAAACTTCCCCATTTGTGTTTTAGAAAATGTAATAGCTAGAGTTAAGATGAAGATTTCACTAGAAATCAATTCTAGCGAATTGCGTTTATAACGATAGTCGGTATGGATGCAGTTCGGAAAATTTCACAATTTCAAGTTTTACGTGTTTTCATTTGGATTGTTTTGGAAAATTCAGTTTGAATTAATTAAGTAAGTCAAAAGTTTAAGTTTTTAATTATTTAATAATTTAATTATTTAAATTAAATTAATTTGGGTAATTATTAATTAATAAATTAAGTAATTCGGTTAAATAATTAGAGTTTAAGAAATTATTAACTAAGATGATTATTTTTAATTAAGTTTTAAATAATCATTAAGTAAGATAAAGGGAATTAATTTATTTAAGAAAGTTTATTTTAATTAATCAATTAATTAGAGTAAAGGTTAATTATCCACTTAATGAGGGTTTAATTTCTCAAATAAATGTTAATTAATTAAAGTATAATTAGGGTTTAATTATAAATAAAATTTGGATTATTGATGATTAAATTTTGATTAAATTGAGATTAATTAAGGTTTAACTGAGTTTAAACTTATTATTTAATTAAAGTTTATTTGCTTTAAGGTTTCTTTTAAAACCCTATTAGTTATTTATATTTAACCAATTTTCTTGTTTAAGTGGATTGTTTAAAACCAAGGATCTCTTGCCTATGGTATTAAGTAGAAAATGAATTAAAGTATTTGTAATAAAACGGTGATGCATTTTATTGGAAGTAAGTCGACTTGTACTTACATAAATACTGCACTTTGGGAATGTGATGAATACAAAGGGGTTTAATTTTGATAAGCAGGTCATGATAATCTAAGCATATGGAGTGTATGTCCATATGTAAGTATCACACCCTGATAGTGAAATAGTCCACTATAAATAACTTAACCCTTTAAAATCGTCGAACGTTTGTTTGGAGAGACCGGTATCAGACATTAGTATTATTCAAAAACCACTTTGAACCAACATAAACGTTCGAATTGGAAACATTGAAGGTAAGGACCAAGATGAAGACTTAGATCTGTAAGGGCTATTTGCTATTAACCCTGAGGGATATTCCAAAACGGGTATAGTGGAGATAGTGCCTTCGGTTCGCTCATCTCTTAAAAGATTTGTATGGATAAGTGCTAATATTGTGTCAACAATATGGAAGGCAATGTTAGCATTCCAAGTGGCAATGCTCTAATAAAGGTAAACATAGCCTCAGGCCTCCTCAATCGAAAATTACCAAAATAGGGTGTGCAGCAGGGCTATGTGGGTCACCTCCCATAAGGGTATGTCATCACCAAATCTAGAATCGATATTTGACCCATTTTGTATGCTCCGGCATGGTTGCTGAGTCCAACCGTGGTGGTGATGTATTCGGTACTACTAGTCAAGTGTTAGGCTGGTTCTATGTAGTAGGGGTACAAGATGTTCTTATTAGATCCCATGTGTATTTTATCTAGAGGTACACCTACAGAAGGTAGTTCCTTACCTGGTCATGCATGGAATCCATTCCCTAATAAGTGCCTTCGGTCTTAGTTGTATACCTATTATGTTGGAATTTAATTAATGTAGCAATTTCGACTATGTGAATTATTTATTTGAAAACCCTAGACATTATGATAATATCACTGGATTTCTATATAAAGTGTTTTGATTATCGTAAGGTAAAATCCCGTACGTGTTTATGTGCGGCGTGGTCTTACGAGATACCTTTGTTTTCAAAGTGATTTGTAGAAATAAAATTTAAGTTGTTTGAGTTTTACTCACATTTGTCATATGTCTGACCAGAGTTTTCTTTTTCTTTTCCTAAATCTCTTGGCTACTCATATTTTTATGAGTAGTCAATTGTTTCAGGTTTCTTATGGAATCATTTCGAAGGAGTTGGAGCAAGTGGCTTCATCGTAGCTTATTATATTTATTTCCACTGTGTTTATATATGATCTAGCATTTTGTATAGAGGGTAGTTATAACTGTCCAGTTGAAGTTGTAATGTAGAGATTCTGATGTATTATTATTATGAAATGATTATGTAATACTCTATGCTATCTATTATATTTTGTTCTGATTCACGGTGGGATTGTGATTATTTAGTTCTCTTTTTATCTTTCTTTTTCTTCTACCCTAAATGGCTCGTTCTTCAGTGCAAGAAAGGCGATCGTTACATATTTGTTCCAAAATATTTCTATCTTTTTTTAAAACCATATTCCTTTATTATAAATGATGGACTTATTTTTATGATTTTAAAAATATTTATTATATTTTTCAAAAATCTCTTTTTAAAATATTCCATAAAACTCTTAATTTATAATTTCCAAAAATCGTACCTTTTATTTTAAAATAAATTGCTTCTTTGAATAGATTCCAAGAATAATTATTAAAACATATAAATTTTCAAAATCACTTAAAATCCTTTTAAAAACTAAACCTTCATTTTATAGTATTTCAAAATACTAAAAATATGGCTTAGTGTTACTATAGCACTAAATAGGAAAAAATCATCCATGTCATCAATTATGGCATTCAACATATCATATATTGAAATATATGAAAAGTAAAATCAACAGTGTGAGGAATCCAGTTGGATCCCTCTAACATGTCCATGTGCAACACATACAGTATATAATCAAAAAAATATAAATCAACTGTTTGAAGCGGGGTCGTATACAAAGGGTCATTCGCTCTTACACAGGAATGTAATAGGGTCTCATACGCTTTAGGGGCGGGAATATATCGAAACATACTAATGAAATAGTAAATCATCCAAACAATCAACAAACAATCAAAAATAAAGTTATCCACGCTTATATAAAAATATAAGTGGGCTAAAGAGGTAAATTAACTTGCTTTGATTCTAATTATTGCTGAAGCGTTCCAGTTTGGATTAAAATTGAACATAACCTAAATTCCTACTAGCTCCAAATCCATTTAATCCAACTCGGTAACGTAGATTTCGCTAATACGATCGCCAATGCAACTCATCATGTTCAATTTAGACCACCTATGAAAAAGTTATTGCATTTACAAGTTTCATAAATTAATAATATAATTATTTTCATTGAATTACATCATTAACCATTAAGTAATATTACTAACCCTAATCACATTGTCAATAGCAAACCCAGGTAGCATGTATTCTAGGTCGTGACATCATCTTGTTCATCCATGTCGTTGTTTGCCACCACTCGCTGCGGTAACCCATTGGAGATCGCCTCTCCTCCATCGCGCCCATCTCCACCGGTGCAACCACCAAAAATGCCCCCCATCGCCTTGATTTCGTCAAGGAACGTCACGACCTCGCTCCTCCTTTGCCTCCGCCATGCTTCTTTTTGGCTCGATTCAACCGTTGATTAGCTATGCCTCGACGAGCTCTGCATTTTCTTAGTTGGAGTCGATGGCTGAAAGTGATCGATTGTAGTGGTGCCTGTTGACATGGGTCATTGGATGAAGCTCTTATTTTAAATGTTGGTTGTGTTATTGTTTTAGGTTTCTCAAATGAGAACAACTTAGGTCCATTTATAGCAAAATTTCAAGGCACTCTTCATTCCTAAAAATTATTAACTCTAAATGAGGCATGCCGCTTGGCATTCTATATGTATTACCCTTATTTCGAACACATTGAAACTAGTATCAAGACCTAATTCCATCATATACATAAGTTAACCTTTTATAATGAATTATATTAATTTAATTCCTCTAATTAATCTCTGCGTGTTTCGAACTCGCACGACCAAATGATAGATCCAATCGTCACAAAATTCATTAACATATAATAATTCACTATTACGGATCCAATGGCACTGATTTCGTCAAAATATGAGACAATGCCCTGGAAGGCGCTTTTCATTCGTTAATTAAAACGAATAATTATCAAATCAGCTTATTCACTTTTAAACTCAAAAGTTTGTTATCTTCATTTTTATTTAAATAGAATTTAAATCAACTTTCAAAATCATTTTTATTCACATGAAATTCAAGATTTAATAATTTAAACAATTCCAAATATTCAAATAACCATTATATTTGAAATTCAAGTTACTCAACTTATAAAATTAACTTTTCAATATTTAAAATCAACTGAATATTCCAAATTCGAATGATTATAATTCTGGGTCATTACAGATGTTATGTGTAGTATTATTGATATATTAAATAGACGAGGTAAGATGAATATTTGTATTTGTTAAGAAAACTCAAGATACATATACTATACTTAGGCCATCATGATATGTTAGGTACGAATGAATAATCTCTTTTGCTTTGTTGAGCAAACTCAACGTCGAAATGAGACTAGAACAAGGAACCATTGGTTAGGAGTTGTATGTGATACAACCGATAAGGAGTTATCCATCGTTTGTAGGGCTATGATTTGTTGAGCAAACTCAAGGTCATAATACCAAGATAAACGAGTCCTAACACCCACTAATAAAGTCGAAGGACTTCTATATTTCATCTTAGGGTATGGAGAAACATATAAGACTAGTGGGAACCTTATTAGGAAAATAAAATAGTAACATTTAACCTTTCTAATATTGTAAGAACCTATGCAAAATAATGTTATAATTATCTAAAATGATAAATTTGTGCATTTAATATTATTGATAAAACATAATTAATTAATATATACAAATAAACTGATTTAAAATTTTACAAATGAAAATATAACATATACTCACTATTAAATGCCTATTGCATGTTGATGTTTTCAATACCATGCAAGTGCCTGATTTTACAACTACACAATACATTCGTAGTTCGGTCATTTACGCGTTTATTTGGTCGACACGATGTACTGCATTTTATTAGTTTCGAACTCCAAAGCAATACAATACTATGGATATTTTATCCATATACAATCATATATAAATGTTATATAGTGAACGGTCAAAGTTTGTAAAGTACAATATTTCGTTAAAATTAGTTTATCCGAAAAATCAAATAAAACTTAGTGCGAGATTGAGTGTTCAATTTGATTGATTATAAAAAATGATCGTATTACGTTAAATGTAACACTAGACCAAAACTACAATATAAATCTAAAAACTCGATCATTGAAATGTCAGTTTGATTAGTTTATGCTAAGTGCAACATATTGATGTCCTTAAAAGTTAAGGATAATCGAATGCACTTTTTTAAAGAGTTCGTTAAGATGTTGTGGTAAGGATTTTCTGTTGAATGATTTGACCATTTAAAATGACAACCGAATACATAAGAATAGATGCGGTCTAAGGTACTGTTAGGATGAAGAGAATGAATAGTCACCTCTGCTTCATATACAAACATTAGAAACAAAAATTGTAATAATACTTGATACTTAATGTTAGAATAAGAAATATGATTTCTATTCCGAAATGTAATGAAAATTGTTTTCTATGATATTTTTTTGAGTTCAAAATATTTGATCAAAGAACTCTCCACTGTAAAATAGTTGTAGTATATGAAACAAATAAACTATATTAAGTGAATGATGGACCCCCAAATTTAGTACGCTATTATAGTAATAGCAAAAATAGTGGAAGCATGCCATATAACACTTATTAATTGCATCAAATGAAGAAAATTGTTTTTACCGAACATTACTTATGAAATAATGATTATTTTTCGGTATTGACTAAAAAAACAAAGCTATATTTCAATATGAATATTATGAATATTCATTATGAAATAAACCTATAAGGTGGTACTTGTTTTTATAAAAAAAGTGGTGCAATGGAAAATACAAAAGTATCTAATATTATTTATAATTATTTTGGAATTATATACTAAGCCATAGTTTGAAAAATAATTTTATTATATGATTATGAATCACATGATATTGGTTAATTATATCTCAAACAATTAAGGGCTATGCACTCATTTAATGGAAGCATCATAAGAGTTGATGAACTCTTTAGATTGATACATATTGATGTATGAAATTGTAAGTCTATTAATACCAAAATGATTCTACATACTTCATCATATTCACCAATGAGTAATCACCGACATGGACATGTTTGTTTGATACGCATATAGTATGTCTATGGTAAACTCATGTAGTATGAAACATAAGTAAATAAAATAACATGCGATAAAAATGATTTGATTTGATCAAATGAGTAAATATATTGGAAAAAGTTCCGACTGTACCTAAAACTGAGTAAAGATTCTATTTCAAAAGTCACTCCTCCATGTGATACATAATGATGCATCGATAAAGAGTAATCGAACTTTGTTGGACAATGCACGATTAATTGTAAGTGAAGTTGAGTTAGTTTCTTTTTATAAGAGTAGTACACAAGGTTAGTATTATTTCATCTAAATAACAATTTACGAATTCACACAAGATTATGGTTTATAAGAAACCACAATATATCCTAGGCCAAGGAGTTTGCAGGTTATGCGAGTCGAAAGATTATATGTAATAATTGTTCGTGAGGGATCTTGTAATAATCTCCCTAGAAGGATTTTTGCAAAGACCGTCATTGGACGACATATTTATGTTTTGAACATAAGTTTTATAAACTAAAACCATATCGGTTTTATAAATAAAGTAATTCATAAAACATTTATGAATAACTATTTTGCTGCACTGAGAAACAATTGTTGTTTCAAGAAATACCAACTTCATTGTGAAAGGAATTTCTTTAAGGAATCATTGGTAGTAAAATGGAATTGGATACGATTCATCGATAAAACTGATTAGATGAGATGAAAGGAAATTGACTAACCTAAAAAACACATCGCATTAGAGTGTTTAATTAATATTCTCGCACATTGAAGGGAAGCTATGATTTTATTACCAATGTCAAAAATATATAACTTTCAGTTGTTTAATTAAATCATTAAGAGTGTTGACTCCATACCATGGTATGATGCACAAATCTGAAAGAATTCCAAGAATGATATCAAAATATGATTTTGGTAGTCACGAAGGGATGTGATCTATCGCTACAATTGTGTCTTTATAAGCAAGAGTAATGCAGTTGGAATAAAATGAGCCATGTTGATATGAATAATATCACAAATTTAAACTATTGAAATTAGCGTAATAATTTCGAATATTGAGTGTGCTCAAGTTAATTCGGATTTACTCACAAAATTACCACTTAGCATGGCTTTATGTTTGGTACATATGTATTGAAACAGAAAATTATAAATAATTATTTAGAGTAAATTGTTTACACATCATAGTCAAAAATGTTTCGAAGTCAATGGGAGCGATATTGAGTTTGTGAGTCTTTGGATTTGATCCAAGAAGTGAAATAAAGTATCATTTATAAGCATCAAAATTGAAAATATATTTTGATAGAAATACCAAATAGTTTGATTATTAATCAAAATGTAGAGGAAACATGCATTCATAACGTTAACAGGTACACCGATATTTCTAAACTACAGATAAACAATACATTGTTGATTTTAATGATGTACTTGTGTAAAAATCAACCTTAGTTATTTTAATACTCAACTTTGGGTTATAAGTGATGTCTTTTATAGTATGAAGATATTGGGAATGCCCCAAATCGATTTGCAAAGACACCTTACGGAATTGTTTAATATGGAACATGTGAGATGAGCTCCTTATGCATTGGCAATAGGAATTGTCATACATGTTATGTTGTCTATGATATCATGATTTGTCTATGTATTTGATACATGAAGAAAATATCAAATCCAAATTGATATCACTAAATGGTTGTTTGAAGTGTTCTTGTGTATTTATGAAATACTAGAGAATTGTTTACAGGAATAAAAACTCTTTATGAAGGAATGTTCAGATTCAAACTTTATAAGTGATATTGAGTATAATATGTCAATGATAAATTCAAGTTAAGAATTTTTAAGATGGAAATGTTCCAAATGAAAGATCGTGGTTGATTCAATGAAAAAAAGGCTGTACATCACCTTGAATAATGCCGCAATAAAAGCTATGTATTGTGATATCCCGGAATTTCTGGCAATATAAATTTAATAATCTGTATTTGAAATTAAATTGATTTGATAATTTTTGTAAATAAATTTGAATTGATTTAATAATCTTACTTTAATAAATATTCAATTAGTGAATTAATTTTTAATACGTTAATAAATTGCTTTCTATTTATAATGTATATGTATATTTATATATATTTTAAATAGATAAGTTTGGTTTTAAATTTAATTAATATAGCATATTTTCTAATTCCAATATTTTGGTAATTAGGAAATTATGATTATTTAATATTAAGCTTTTCAAAGCTATTTAACAAAATAACTATATGATTTTAAATATATAAGATAAATGTTTATTTGTTTAAAATATATTTTTGACTTAAGTTTGAATATTAAAATAAGGTTATAAAAATATTTGTTTTATTTCTTTTTAAAATATTGTTTAAGAAATATGATTTCAATTAAATATGAAACATTTATTCATTTAAATAATAAGTAATTTATAACCTGTTTTATAAATTTATTTAAAATGATTAAAAATATTATTTTCAAATAATTGATATGTGTATTATTTTATTTATAGTTATACTTGGATTTATTCTTTAAAAATTATCTATATACATAACTAAGTATTAAAAACTAATTAATTAAGTTTAAACTTTCATTAACTTTAATTATGAATACTAATTAATTAAAGGGACATATGTAAACATCTTTGAGCATAATTTAACATGTGTAATTTAAACACAAATATATTAACAAGTGTTAACACTTAAGACAAGTGTCAAATTTTAATTTTAATTTTCTTTGATTTTAAATAAATCATAAATTTATTTATATAAACTTGCATTTCTTTCTTTCCTTTCATTTTTCTCATTTTCATTCTAAACAAAGAAATCTTTCAGCTGAGAAACCATTCCACTTTAAACCATCCTCAAATCAAATTAAATCTGAGAATTAAAAAATTTGTAATCATCCTCAATTTCAAATGCAAAAACCATTTCCTCCTTCAAAAACCTATAATCAAACTCTTCATCCTCAAACCTGAAAAATCATTTTCTGTAAACACATTTCCTCAAATCAAAATTTGATGCAACCCCAGTTCAAATGCATAGCATAAGTCCTGCATTTTATTTTCAAGAAAACCTGCATTTCTTCTAAAATCTAGAAGCATTTTAAAGCAACTCAGGCTTCCTGCAAGCATTTCAGTTTTTAAGTCGCAAGCAAGTTAAAGACATTAGCAATTCAAGTTTTCAGCAAGCATTCAAACAAGTTTAAAGGATTCTAAGCACTAAAGTTTTAAAGGCAAAGCAAATTTAGTTTTAAAGTTTCCAGGAGCTTTTCAAATCTGAAGCTTTGTTCTGCATTTTTACAAATCAGGTGAGTAACTCAACTTTTTAAAAAATTTAAGTAGATAAAAGTTGTTTTCATGCTTTTAAATTAGAAATGAATATATAATATGAATTTGTTGTGAATATATGTACATGTGAATATATTTATGTGTGCATGTTGTTAACTGTTACATTTCCGTTCCTCAAATTTCAAACTTCTGTTTGATTCTAAAATCCATCATCTCTTAATTAAAATCTTGGTTTAGATTTAAGGGTTAAAAAAGATATGTTTATTTCATCATAAACTATAGTTTAAAATTTTTACTTAAGATTAAACAACTCTGTATCATCTCTGGACAGATGATCAAACATTAATTAGTGAAATTCCAAGTACAATGATTTGAAGTTTTAGGGTTATAAATTAAAACATCATACAAATCATGAATTTTAAACCAAAAATTACAATTTAAAATGCTAGAATCAAAGAGCTGTTTTATTTTGATAGTATTTTGTGT
Source organism: Allium cepa (assembly GCA_030765085.1). NCBI lineage: Eukaryota > Viridiplantae > Streptophyta > Magnoliopsida > Asparagales > Amaryllidaceae > Allium > Allium cepa. The sequence continues at coordinate 628,059,043 of CM060932.1, read as the reverse complement.
TTTGGGGCATCTCTGTTGCCACAAGTGATTAGAGGTGCCGAAGTTTGTTTCTGGAGGAGGGGGAATTATCATGGGTAATGGGAAATTTTTTAGACTGGGTTGCATTGCATTTTGGTGATGATGTTTTTTGATTTGAAGCTTTGGAACCCTAGTTTTATTGGGTTATAGTTTTTCTTGGGTTCGATCTCCTCTATTGATCGAGTTGCTTGGGGTTTTAGGGAATGGAGGTTGGAGGGTTGACGAGGTCTTCGTCGGAGTTTCAACGGCAATAGTGGTCGGAGTTTCAAATGGGAGGCGCTGACAGGTTTGGGTGTGGAGTTTTGTTTCTGTTCCAGGTTTGGGAATTTTTGGTCGCAATTTTAAATTCGTGCAAGAATTGATTGGGTTGTTGTTTGGTCGGTCTGAGTTGTTGATCAGCGACTGTGGGGAGGTCGCGTAGTTGGTCAGCGGTGGCCGGAGGCACTGTACAGGTGCACAGGGGATGGTGGATATGCAGGTGAATTGTTGGATTGGGTTTTTGTTTGCCTTGTGTTGGTCTCGGGGGATTAGAGTTTTTACTCGAAGTAGGATAGATTTTTACTCGGAGTTAATTTAGGGAAGACTCGAGTTAATGTATTGTTTCAGGTTTTAGTATCAAAACAGAAAACCTGTTCTGTTTTTATGTTTTAAAAGCAAGTTTTAAAATGTAAACTAAAAATTTAAACTAAGTTTAAACCTGAATTTGAATCCGAATTCAGGAAGTTTGAATTTTAAATAATTTAAATTTTGAAATTTAAATTTAGTTTTAACAACTTTTAAAGTATAAAAAAATATTGGTTTGAACTTAAACTAGAAGTTTAAATTGTTAAATATAAGCTTTAAAATAAGTTTGAACCTGAGATTTAAAATCTGGAATTTGGTTTGAATTTCAGTTTTCAAAATAAAGTAAAGTTTTTAAATTTAATTTGTTTTAACTATTTTAGAAATGGTTAAATAATTTGAATTTTAAAATGAAGATGTAAAATGTAAGTAAAGCTTTTAAAATTTAAGTTAAAACTAGAATGAGGTTTAAAGCTGTATTTCAGATTTGAAATTAAAAGAAATTTTTAAATTGAATTTGTTTTTAAATAACTTGGAATGTTTAAAGTGTATTTTGAACTAATTTGAATTTAAAGATGAATTTGGTTTAAATTCTTTTAAACTTATTTTATAAAATGGTTATATCTTTAACATAAGAGATAAAAAAGTTTTAAATTGTTTTAAACCATGTTTAAATAAATTTGTATTCATTTTAAAATCTTAAATCTAAAATGAAATTTAAAATGGAATTTAAAGTAAATTCAAAACAAATTGTTTTTAATACTTTGATTAAGTAAGAAATGTTTATCTTAAAGATAAATAAAATTTAATGATTTGGATTCATTTAAATTATTAAGTTAATTTAAATGGGTAATTAATTAATAATATGGATGATTAATTAAGTAATTAATAATTTTTAAATTGATTAATTAAAGACTTAAGATTAATTAATTAAGGTTAATTAATCTGTAATTAGGGATTATAAATTAAATTTTAATTAATGATTAAGATTAATTAATCGAGTGATTAAGGATTAATTAAGTTGTAGTTAACACTTAATTAATTTAATAATTAGTAACTAATTAATTCGTAATTAAATATTAATTAATTTGTAATTAATGATGGTTAATCTGAGTAAATTTCTTAGTAATGTAATTAAAGATTTGTTAATGAAGGTCATTAACTTAAGATTATTTAACAATTAATTAATGTGATCAATTTTTAATAATTAATTAGATTAATTAATTAATAATAATCATTTGTGAAATTGTTTTTGTGTAATTACTTAATGGAAGTAATTAATGAATTAATTACTTAATGTAATTAATTGGGTTAATGTGATTTGTTTAGGTTAATTAATTAAGATTAATTAATTTAAACACTTGATGACTTGAGGAATAATTACTTTATGTAATTAATGGGATTGTAATTACTCAGGGAAGTAATTAATTGATAATTACTGAATGTAATTAAAGATGTTTGATAGTGGAAGTAATTTGGATTTAATTACTTTGTAATTAATCAAGGGATTAATTGAGATAATAAATTAAGGAGTAATTTATTGATGAAGTAATTAAGGGTAGTTAATTACTAGATTGTTATTAATAAAGGGTGATTAATATATATGTGGTTTAATTGAAGATTAATTACTTAATGTAATTAATTTAAATAAAGATATTAATTAAAAATGTGATTAGAAATCATTAATTAATAAAATTAATGATGTAAATTTAGAATTGATTAATTAAGGAATAATTAATAAAGGATTAATGCAATTAATTTTAGTTAATTAATCGATTAAGTAATTAAAAGTTAATTATTGTAAGTGTTAAGTATAATTAACTTGTGTAATTAACTTAAAGGCTAATTACTTATTGTAATTAGATCAGAAATGACTAATTGAAATGAATAGTGAGGTGGTGATTATTAATTGATTTGTAATTAATTAATGGTTAAGTTAGGCAGGATTATAATGATGCAGTAATTAATTTAATTCATTTTAAATTAATTAGAGATAAAGTAATTAATTTAATTCATTTTTAAATTAATTATAGATAGGGTGATCATTAAATCATTGGTTATGTATGAATGGATGATATTGGTTGCCTTGTATGGTTTGTAATCTCAGCTATGAGATGAGTAATGTTATATGATATGGATGCATTGGTTGCATTGTGATGATGATATGGATTATCTGTTTATAATGCTGATATGGATTATCTGTTGACGATGATAATGTTGATTATCTATTATGAATCTATGAATTATCTATCTGTGTGTATATAGATAATGAATTGAAATTGTTTTAAACTCTAAAACAACTTGGCCTTAAAAGATACGTTTTGGATTTCGATGAGACCGGGATCAGGTTTCCATATTTGGATATCCGAAAACCACATCGATCCAAATTAACGATAGGTCGTGAATCTCAAGTGAAGATGAAGATTCAGAGTGCAAGGGTTATCGTCGTTAACTCTGATGGTGATTCCAAAATGAGTGTAACGAGATAATGCCTTTGGTTTCATTCGAACCCGGAACGAACTTGTATGGATTGAATGCTTTCAGAACATCGTCAGATGGACGATGAGCATTCTAAGTGATATGTCCTATAAAGGTAATCGTTGCTTCAAGCCTCTCAACCGATAATGGCTAAAACAGGGGAGGTGCAGCAAGGCTAAGTGGGTCATGCCCAAGTAGGACGAGATTTACCCCTGTCTAGATGTCCCTTTTATTTCGGCTGTGTGGTGTGGTTGCTGATCACAACTGCGGGGTGGTCTTGTTCGGAACTGTTCAGTAAGGAATGGTTCCGGCTTTGTGTTGCAGGGGATTGGGAGTGATCCTCGGTACGGTGATCTAGGCCACGTACTGTGACGAGTGGTACCCCGGTTGCCTTGTCATTGTATGGAATCCAAAATCCAAAAAGTGCCCTCGGTTTGATTGTATTACCCACTTTTATGGCTAGTAGCTGGAATTCAATAGATGTAACAATTTCGGCTATTTCTTATTTACTTGAAAACCCTAGACCTATTATAATATCATCGGATTTCCTATCAAATGTTTTGGTTAGCGTAAGGTAAAAACTTTTCCATGTTTGTGTGTGGAAAGTCTTACGTGATACCTTTTGTTTTCAAAGGTTTTTCAAAGTTAAGCAACTTTAACCTGTTACTCACACCAGACCCATGTCTGACCCGGAGTTTATTTTTGTTTTTCTTAAACTCTTGGGTACTCAAATTTTTACGAGTAGCTAAGGGATTCAGGTTAGCTTTGACGAATTATGGAGGAGCAATGGAGCAGGAGGCTTCCGCGTTGTAGTTATATAGTGTTCCGCTGTGTTGGTATCTCTGAGTGGTTTCTTTGTATTGTATTGAGTTGTAATAACTCGACAGATGTTTATAACTGTCTAGTATGTGTTGTATTGTCTGTGTAACTCTGGTAATTGTTGTATACTATGTAATACTTATGTTATTAATATAATTTATTCATTCCGCTGTTGAGATTCTGATGTTGTTTCTTCTTTCTCTTCTTTCTTTTCTCTTTTCTATCCCTTTCTTTCTTCAAGATGATGCGTCATTCTGTGGAGATGAATGGCGGGTCGTCACATGTATATTAAAATATAAATGCACAAATTTATAGCTGAGGCGATTCCAAATGTTGAGAATCTCATGAAATTGTTATATGATAGCAATGTCGCAATATAGTTTGTAACAGAACTTAGAGCTCACTAAGCATCAAGAGACATACTCCAAATTGTTCCACATGATAAAATAGTTTATCACCGTCAGAGAGAATTGATTGATAGAGTAGATAATTGAAACATAATTGCATACCCGTTCACAAAGGGATCAACCTAATTGGTTTTAAGAAAACCGATTGGAGGAGTTGGAATAAGAATCCATAATTAAACCCCAAGTGTAAATGGATGGTTGATAGAGTTAGGGGTATGCCCAAGGGGTAATTATGTAATTTTTTACATATATCTCAGTCGTTGACCAATCTTGTTCGAAATAAAGGTGTTTTCTTTCTATTAAATACTTGATATAATGTGGTTATATTAATTAATTAAATTAAAAGTATATTTAATAGAAAATCCAAGAATGGTATGTTTGGTGATAGTAGTTACAAAGTGTTGTGACCGTGAGTAATTTATCACAATAAAATTATATATATCATTGTAAATATTCCTAGTCAAGATGTATCGAGATTGGATATCGATGTATCTATTGACACTAGAGTACGCAATGCTCTCCAAATGTCTGATAGTGTATTACCTATGGTTACGGAGGGTACCTAGAGGTTACATATTGATAGTTATCAGATAACTATAGAACGACTCACTCGATAGTTTTCTGTTGGTTACTATAACTAAGGTCAAACAAAAAATATCGATATGACTGATTTACATAGTTCACCTGACTCGAGAATACGGATTTTTAATGTGAAAGCTCCACTTTGATTTTAGTCAAATCATGGTATGGCGTTCTATCGAATGACTATAGTTGGGTCGAGTGTATTTGAAGTGAAGCACTATTCGAGAGAGGATTCGTCTCCTCGGTTGTATATGGGGTTAGTATCATGATCAATTCAATTCAACTCAAGGTCAAAGTCTCTAGCCTGAGCATTTCGGTTAATAATGATTGTTATTATTGAACCAAGGATTTTGTGTTTGGACTGTAGAGTTGAATGTGGATGATATTGGAATTTTGACCATTACCAAATTCCGTAAATCCAAAATGATATAGTTTTGACGAAGATAATTGGTATAAATAAATGTCACAACCGGGTAACGCTTACTAAACTAAAATGGGATTTTACCGAAACTGAGTAAGTGATAAATTTGGCCATAATGTCACATCACTTGCTAAGTGACGTATTGTAACAACCAAGAATTTTGGTCATTTAATTTTAAATAATTGGATTTTAGAATTTAATAAATTGAATTTAAATACAGCGATCATTTTAAATATTTGAATTGTAAACTAAATATTATTTAAATGGATTTAATAATTATATTTAACTCCTTTTAATTAATATGTAATATTAATGAATTCAATTTGTAAATATATTTACAAAAATAAGTAGATCGGATAAATATTGATAATTAGATCGAAAATATAAAACGATTTTTAGACATATGAAATTATCATTTTGGGCACTTTTTCGGATTTTGACGAAGCCGGTGCCATTAGATTCAGAATAATAAATTATTGTACGCCGTCAAGTTTCGTGACGACCAGACATACTATGTGATCGTACGAGCTCGAAACGCTTAGCAATTAATTTCAAATATTATTTGACTTAAAAAGCTAACTTCCTTATACTTTGGAATTAGGTCTCGAAACTAGTTCCATTGAGTTCAAAAAAGGGGTATTTAGTATAGAAAGCCAATCAGCACATCTCGATTAGAATTCGAAATTTCTATGGTGTTTGGGATCGGATATTTTAGAATAAATAATAAATACACACGAATTCAACCCCATACCCCGTTAAATAAGGCCCATACTTCCCTCACCCAGCTCATACTTTGTCCTCCCTATAAAAACAATGCCTATAACATGTATTGAAACTTCCTCTTACAAAATTAAAACTTTATGTCAGGACCCGATTCTTCGTCTTTCGAAAATTCAACATCGATACTCACTTTATCGACTGCCGAGCAATCGAACGACGGAAAACCGAACACTTAGGGTTTTAAGAAAAAGAAAAGGAAGAAAAAGAGAGAAAAGACAGAAAATAGAGAGAAAAGAAAATAGAAAATAGAACGGAACAGAAAACAACAGAACAATATCAGAATCTCACAATCCGCAGCGGAACAACATATAATAGACAAATGAATAATCTTTAAACAAAGAACTATATCAGTTATTACATTTTATACATTTCATTACATCATATCATCAGAGTGTACAACAACAAACAGCGGAAAAGAAATACTATATACTAATAATACGCCATGCCATCCAGCTTGCCTCCAGCAACTCCAGAATATCCAGAATATCCTGATAAACCTTACTCTTAACTGCCCGTGTGGAAATTGGTGGGCACCCAGAGTTTAGGAAGGAAAACAATAAACTCCGAGTCAGTCATGTGACTGGTTTGAGAACTCAAAACAGTTTATTTATCTTTGAAAACAAAAATATAGGAATATTTTTAAAGTCAATTCGCAATGCTTTTAAAAATGAGACTACCATAAGGCCTCCCGCACACACACACAATGCAAACGCAGAATCGGAGGAGATTTCTCCTTATGATAGTCAAAGATGCTTGATACGTATTAAAAAGAACATTTAATATTATTACTAGTGCATAGTGTAGAGAAAAATTCATTTCGAAAGTAGAATATAAATCTTAGCCAACATACGACCATTATCGTATGCCTACTATAGCTACCATCCAAACAGTGGGGCGCCACCATAGGTGAATGATAGGTTCTGCAACTAATACCGTACATGATCATATTGTTTCTTTGGATTTCCAACGAATGATCAGGCCAAGGAACTTCCCATTGCCACATGAGGATGCCTCTGGATGGACATCCCCGAGAACCAAACCGGATCTCTACCAACACAAGGCCGGGTTACCCCTAACTGAGTAACAACTGACCGAATATGCCATCCCCCGGTCCTTTGGGACCTTTCACCGAGCGCTCGCAATCAATTCACACAATCATAAAGTGTTTTCAACATGAGTAAGTATCTGGGCTCCATACCATGATACCACCCTTTTCCAGAAGGAAATGCACATATCCTAAAGGGCGCTACCCCTCATAACCTTGCTGCATCTTTCCTGTTTTGACCATTCCGGGGTGTGAGGCTCGACGAAGTCACGTCCACAAAAACATACTTTATACAAAAGCCATGCTTTGGGTCAACAAATGATCATAGAAATGATCACCAGGATAGACGATCAAACAAATGATCCTATCACAAATAATCAACACAATGATCATTTCACAGCAACACTCAGCATGTCACATTACCAAATTGGGAATATATCGCTGATAACATTCAACTACATAACCTCTGAGCTCGTACGTCTCAGAGAAGGGTGTTAAGCTAGAAGAATAAATTCTCCGCCACCAACAGAAATATATTTGAAAGAAATCTGCTTTATATCTCAGTTTGTATTGTCAGACATACAATCCATACAAGTCTGTTCCGGGATCGAACAAAACCGAAGGCACTTACAAAGAAGTCCTTGCAATCCGGATAATCTCTAATCACGTCCGGACTTCCCATCACATAGGGAGTCTCTATACCGTAGCTACTCGGTGCAAAGACAATCGACGAGTTGTCCTTTCGCTTTCAAAAAGATCCGGTCTTCAACACCGGTCTTCAAATGCAATTCACAACGACGTATCACATATTCGGAATGGGTTATACGACCCCATGGTCCTTTCCCGGTTAACCCGAATAGTGAGCGCTTATTCAAAAATAAGTGTGGCATTCAAATTCAAACAAATCACATCAATTACCCATTCAAAGGGAAATATTGATAGTCGGTTATTGAACTATCAATGGATATGCACACATCACCAGTTTTCAAATAATTTTCCAAATTATTTATTTTTCAAAATATCTTTACAAGATATATTATTTTCAATACTTCAAAAATAAATCAATATTTATTTTTAAACAAGTTCCCCTTTCTTTTATAAATTCCATAGTGAATTTATATTTCAAAATATCCATGCATATACGATTTCAATTATTCATTTCAATTTATCTTCAAAAAGATAAATTCCCAAAATATTCACTTTATATTGGAAAACATTTCCATACTTATTTATTCATAAGTAATTCACAAATTTTATTTATTTTCAACACTTAGAAAATATTCAATATACTTAAATCGAGATTAAGTATATATTTCATTCTTTAAGGAAATCATTCTCTTAACCATATTTATTTGGGCCAAAACGAATGTTACGTAAAACATCGTTACGACAACCCAAAATCACTAGTATAGGGATTCGAAATTAAAATAGATATATAAATCCCAATACTATACAAAGCATTTCCTTTCGAAAATCATTTACTATAACAACAGTGTTATAGTCCACCATTTCTTCTATTTCTCGAAAACGTTTATTTCAACAATAAATGTTGAAATCTATGGTTTCGAATCTCAACACATTTAAAAACATCGTTGGATCGTTTTAATTCTATTTAAAACATCACATTCTAAACATTTTCTTTAACATATTATTCACTATTCAAAATCGTGAATATACTACGTTAACAAATTTTCATCCTTTTATACATTTCATTTTTAAAGGATTATTCACAGTCAAAAACGTGAATATAACTCCATTAATAGGTTACAACAATTTACTTCTTAAAATAAGTCGTTTGCGAATTTATAAAACAATGTTTATAAATTCCTTTATTATTTATTTTATAACAACTTCCTTTTATAAATTCTTTTATTAACCTATTCGATTTATAACTCAATTATAAACTAAAGGTTCATATTATAAGTTAAATACTTATAACTTATTTGTTTGAAAAATCGTTCCTTTGAACTTCATAATTATAAATCTTATAACTTATAAGATTCAATGATTTATTCAAAACTATTCTTTTAATAACTTTATAAAATTTATAAATCTTACTATTTATAAATTTCATTTATAACTTCACCATTTTTAATTTTATAAATTCCATTCACTTATGTAATCCATTTTCACTTCATTCAAACACTTATAAAAACTCGTTTTATAATTTTCAAATATTTTCATTTATAAATATCAATTTATAAATCCTTTATAAAATCAATTTATATTATTCTTTTAAAACATCTTTAATCTCCTTTATAATTTCATCATTCTGATTTATAAAATAATTAAATTTATAAATCCTATATTTTAAACTTTTATAATAAATTCAAGAATCCTGATTTTACTATTTTATAAAATCATCAGCCTCATATTTTCAAAAATCAACTTTTAACTATATTTCTCAAAATTCCATAATTTTTATAACATAAAAATTATAACGTTTATTTATTTAAAATGGATCAATTCCAAGAATATAGTATATTTTCAAAAATCACTTTATAAATCATTTTAAAATTCCAAATTTGGTCCAATGATACTACACACCAAATAGTCAATCACGACTACAACGATATCATATATCGATATGATAATCCATCAAATATCAAAATATCCATAATCAAATAAAAACTGTTGAGGAATCCAGTTGGATCCCTCCAACCTGTTTTCCTGTATCCACAAACATTAGCACAATACCAATTCCGCTCCAGTACGGAATTATCGCGGTATATGGGATTTAAAATATTATCCGCTTAATAGACGGCGCAATAGGGTCTCATCCGCTATACAAATGCGGTAAATCAATAACTCCAATATATACATATGCCAATATATATATATTGCTATTATATATAATACCAATTTCACTGTTTATGAAATATTCGCGGTATATGTTTTTAATAAATAACATCCGCTTACTAACGGCGCATAATGTCTATTTTAACAATCAATAGATAACAATCATCATTCAAACATGCATTCAAATATTTTAAATCTAACTATTTAAAATAAAATCGAAACTGATTCGATTGAGTGAGAAGTTCTCACCTTGATTTCAATTTCGTTTTAGCGATTTATTTCGAATGGACGTTTAATTTTACCTGAAATTCTCACTAACTCCAAACGACTCCAATCCAATTCCATCGCGTAGTGCTCGTCCATACGATTCCAACGCTTCCTGTTTCGCGCGTTTTCGACCTCGTATGAAAAAGATATGAATTTTTGAAGTTTTACACAATTTTAATAACTAATTTACAACTTTAATTAAAAAATTTAAACCTAAACTAATCTGGGCCGTAGGATCCATCTCCTCTCTTCAGATCCGTGCGTCTCCCCCCCCCCATCTTCTTCGTTCACGCAAATCACCACATAGCCGAACCCATCTTGCTTATTAGGGTTAAATTTTTCGATCCAATTACTCGCTCGAAACTCCATCATATCGGCACCACAGCAAAGCTCTTCGCCTCCCCTACCCACGGCTACAACCTCTTGGAGCTCGGCCACCATATGCGCACGCAGTTCGAGAATGAACGTGCGACACTAATACGAGATTTGCCATCAATCTACTGACCCATTCGCGATCATAGCCGTTGGATATCAAGATCGTGTTGTGCTCTACAACTTTCATTTAGAAAGTTTCTTGGATTAATGAACGGATTTGGAGATTTCGAAGGGGAAAGGTTGCGAATTTCTGGCCGTTCATATAGGAGGCGGCGGCTGCTAGGGTTAGGGTTTTATATTTTTTTTTTTTTTAATTTATGAAGGGGAGGGTGTCTATTTATAGGAAATCGTTGAACACTATTCATCCAGGAATTCCGAACTCCAATTCACGCGCCGTAACCAGCGTTTCTAGGGTTTACCCCGCGTTTCGGACACAATGGAACAAGTTTCGAAAGCTAATTCGGACATCTGTGCGAGTTTTGGCTATAAACGATCGATTTAAATTAAACCGATTTAAATGATTTTCTAGGCGTTTTAATTTGTACCGGACAAACGGTAAATCCGATTGACATGAAATTTGAAACCTTACAATAATATCACATTACGGATCCGATGAAACTAGTTTCGTCGAAATCCGAGACTTTTTGAAAAATGTCTATTTTAACTCGCCAAATTAAAATTAAAAATAATTCGATGCGTTTCGAGCTGCCACGACCAAACGATAACTCCGATTGACACCAAAATTTAAATCCGGTAATAACTAACTATTACGGATCCAATGAAACTAGTTTCGTCCAATTCTGAGACTGTTCAAAAATTGACTATTTTCACTAGTCGATTTAAATATTAAAATATTCAATTTTCACAAATTAACTTTTAATTCGATTTTAAAAGTTCTAAAATATCGTTCTAACTCCCATATGATAAAATAAAATTTTACAAATCATTTTCAATCATATTTAACTCAATTTTAAAATTATTTCCATAATTTAACATATTAAATTATCGATTTAATTATCCAATTAAACCCAATTATTCGAATTAAAATTTATTCGACTTATAAATTCACTTATTAATATTTAAAATTAATTAAATATTCGAATTTTAATTAATTAAAATTCTGGGTCGTTACACTTTAAAAATCCACTACTAAGAATCCAACCAACGAAAATCATGAAACAAATTCCTTTAGGCTCGTACGATAATTGTTTTCAATTCTATACCCTTATTATTGTGTGATTTCATGGCTGGCCAAGAGTGATTAAGAGGCAGTCGAGTTAGGGTTTGGTTTATTTCTATGTGTTCATCTATTTGGAAAATGGAGCTTGGATTTGAGTTCGTAAGGTCGGAAAGTAGCTCTGGCCAAAGTTTGGCATGGCACGGTGGTCGTTTGGTGGGTCCAACATTTTGGAGGTTGTAGGGGACGTGAGCAGGTCGAATTTTGAAGAAGTGAGTTGTGATATCCCAGAAATTTTGGTAATATCAATTTAATAATCCGTGTTAAAAATTAAATTGATTTGATAATAATTGTTAATAAGATTTGAATTGATTTAATAATCTTCTTTTAAAAAAATATTTAACTGATAATTTATCTTTTAAAAGCTAATAAATTGTTTTCTATTTGTAGTATATATATATCTGTATATATTATAAATAGATAAGCTCTATTTTAAATTTAATAAATAAAGACATGTTTTCTAATTTTAATATTTCTGATAACTTGGAAATTTGATTTAATTTAGTATTAAGCTATTAAATAAATAACTTTATGGTTTTAAATACTTAAGATAAATGTCTAATAGTTAGAACTTATTCTAGCTTAAGTTTAAATTTAAAATTTATTAACAAAAAGATTTATTTTATTTTCTTTTTAGTATAGCTTGATAAAAATATGGTTTAAATATACTCAAGATAAAGTTAAAATTTGTTTAGATGATTTTAGCTAAAATTTAAATTTAACAAAAGGTTGTTTGTTCTTTTCTAAATATAGCTTGATGAAAATAAGAAATTAAGTGATAATTTCTTTTATAAATTATTTTAATTTAATAATGAGTTATTTTTAAACAATATCAATAATGTAATATTTTTACAAATGGATTTCAATACAAATAAAAATGGTTATTTTAAATTTGTTTAAATACATATATGTGTATTTTGGAGAAAGGTATAATTTGAAAGATTAAAAGTAAGTCTTTTAAAAATGTTTAAAATTAAAATAAACATTATAAATATTAAACATAAGTATAAAAATAATAAATAAATTCAGTATTTGATAGTTAAGTTAAAAATAAAAGAGAAATGAAAATAAACATTTGTGTAAAAAAATAGAGCTAAAATACATAAGTTAAAATCTATTACAATGACTAAAACAACTTATATTATGTTCATAAGGCATAAAGAAAAAAATTAGGCAAATCTGTAGGATAAATATGAAAGGCAAAAGAGATAATAAAACAACTTTATGTATGCACATAAAGTATGAAAGCAAACCAGACAAATAAATATGCCTGTAAAGTTAAGACTGAAGTCAAGTGACATATGTTTGTAGCCTGTAAGAAATCTAGAAAAAGAAAGAACAAAGTAAAGGAAAAAAAATAGCTAAGAACAAAGTAAAAGCAAAAATATCTGAACATAAAATAAGGTTAGTAGGAAACATAAAGTACATCAACATTTAAAGCTTTCATCTCTAGCAACAAACAAGTCCATTTGAATTGGCTCTAGAATCATTTCAGCCTCCTAATATAAAAATCTTGCCTAATACAAACAAAAACAAATATTGTACCTGCATTAGCTACCCGGATATCACCTACCCCTGTATAAACTATTCTATATCTATCCTTATTTTGGTTCGCTTATTACAACATAGCAAGTTAAGAGAGAATACAAGTTAGCATTTTTTTTATAAGCTGAAGCATTACAACAGAAAAGGCAAGACAAGAATCAAATATATAATACATCTATTATGAAGCATGAAGTACCATTGCATTTAGTGCAAGCTTAATCAAAGTCTATTCGAATTGTTTTAACATCCTTTCAGCCTCCAACAAGAAATCTTGCCTGATAAAAAAATAAACAATAGTGTACCAGGCATTTGCTTAACCCTATAGCCTCTTCTTTCTATATATTTGCATATCTGCTTATTGTAGCTTAGTCTCAAGTCACGGCAAGGCAGAGAAATTTTATAGCAAGTTTTTTTTACAAACTAAAAACATTTTACAACTTTAGCAAATAAAAACAAGAAGATTTACGGTTCAAAGCTGTTTGCAAACAGCTGTGCTCTGTCTTCATTCCCAAATCTATGAGTAACATTATTTTTAAAACTTAAGTATATGTATTTGGTTGCATGGTGAAAATCTGGAATAAGATTGCTTTGTATACATGTATTCTTCTGTGTGTATATATGTGAATATTTGGTTGTGTGCATTTGCTATATGTTTGGATGTTCTACCTAATTTCAGTTTCCAGGTTCTAAATTAATCTTGAATCGATCTCTTTTGATCAAGTCTTTATTAGTACTTAAGGCTTAAACCAAATATGTTTGTTATAGCATAGATTTTAGTTTAAAAATGTATTTAAGTTAAAATAATGAGTATGGCCTCTAGAAATAAATCAATAACAGTGTAAACTTAAATTTAGTCAAAAATAATTTGTCATGGTTTATAAATCCGGGTTTATGAATCAAATACTAATACCAAAATTTGATTTTTAATACTAAAATGGAAGTTTTTAATGAAGGGGTTTGTGTGTATTTCTTGTTTAACCAGAAATTAGAATTTTTGAGATTTCTGATGATCTCTGAAATCTGGGAGGTCGTGAATCGTTTTGGAGGTAGATGAATGATCGGTGAGTGGGGGAAATTTTTTAGTTTGGTGTTTAGATCATTGTGTTGATGATGGTGGAAGTTTTCTGTTCTTAACCCTAGTTTAAGTGGGTTTGTTTGTTCGATCCACCGCGGGTACTATGATTGATCGAGCGCTTCGTGTTTTTGGAGATGGTGGTTGGGTTGTATAGGAAGACGAGGCCGGAGTTTCAGGACCCCTGATGGTCGGAGGAGCAGCGGCGAACCGTTAACAGGTTGTGAGGTGGAAATGCTCTGGTGTTTCCAGGTTTTAGGGGTGGTTCCAGGTTGAGTTTGATGCTCGAATTCGTCTTCAAGGATGCATGGAAGTCCTGGTGATCGGAACTGGAGGAGGTGGTGATAGATGACTTGTGGAGGTCGTCAAAGATGGTCGGAGTTAGGTGGAGGATCGGTGCATGTGCACTGTGCACATTTGTGTTGAAGTCTGTTGTTTTTTTCTGAGTTTGAGCGGAGAGGAACTCGAGTTTACTCGAATAGTTCGAGTATCTTACTCGAAGCGTTTAGGATTTTGACTCAAAGCACTAGTAGGGGGTCTCGAGTCAATGGATGGTTTCAGGTTTGAGCAAACCTGATTGTTTCAGGTTTATTCTAGTTCAAATTTTAAAACAAGTTAAAATCAAAGAATTTAAATCAAAGTTAAATTAATAGATTCAAATTCTTCTTTGAACTCAAACTTGAAATTTAAATCAGATTTTTTTGAATCTGAATGTTTTAAAACAAGTTTAAATTAAATAGTTTTTAATAAAAAGATAATTAGTTCCCAAACAAATGTTTAAATTTGATTTTGATAAAATCCTTCTATTTAAGGATTTTAAAGGAAGGTTAAATAAAAAATTTTGATTTGAAATTTGCAAGTTAAAATGCAATGTAATTTAGAAAACTAAATTTTTATCTAAAAAATTATGTAGTTTAAATTAAAGGCTTTTCTTATATAAGTAATAAATGTTTTTTTTTACATTTCTTTTAAAAGTTTATAAATTAACATTTAAATTTGGCTAAATGTTAAATGGAAAATCGTTTTGAAATCTTAAATTCAAAATGGAATTCGAATTTAAATCCAAAGGGGGTAATGTTTAAAATACACTTCAATATTTATTAAATCATTTTAAAGGAATAAATTATCTTAGAGATAATTAAGATATTGAAGTGGATTAATTAATAGGTTAATTAAAGTATGACTTATGTATTTAATTTATAAAGTAGTAATTTAGATTAATTTATAATTAGAGATTAATTAAGAAGTAAGGTATGGAAGTGAATTAATTAATGAAGATAATTAACTAAAGATTATTAATTAATTAATGTGATTAATTTTTATAATTAATTAGATTAATCAATCTAGATAATCTATTGTAAATTGTTAAGTGTAATTACTTGATAAAAATAATTAAGAGATTAATTACTTATGGCAATTTATTTTGATGATATGATTAAATTAAGTTAATTAATTTAGTTTAATTAATTTAAGAAATCATTTGATGATTTGATATGTGTAATCACTTAGTGTAAATTAATGGAGCATAATTACTTAGGAAAGTAATTAGATGATAATTACTTGATGTAATTAATACAAGATGATTTGTAAGTGAAGTAATTTGGGTAATTACTTTTGTAATTAATCAAAGAATTAATTAATGGAGATAATTAATCATGGGATAATTAATTTGTTAATAAGTAATTAAGGGTAGTTAATTACTGGTTTGTTATTAATCAAGGGTGATTAATAATTATGTTTAAATAAAGATTAATCACGTAATGTAATTAATTTAAATAAAGTAATTTAATTTAAATATAAATTAGAGATCATTAATTAATATAATTAATGATGTAATTAAGAATTGTTTAATTAAGAAATAATTAATAATGAGGTGATTAATTAATATAATTAATAAATGATAAATGTAATTAATTATATTTAATTAATAAATGAAGTAATTAAATATTAATTACTATGAATGATTTAGAATAATTCATCTGAGAAATTAATTAAAGACTAAATTACTTATTGTAATTAGAGAATGATTAATTAATTTGATTTATAATTAATTAATGGTTGTATGAGCAGGATTTATAGATGAAGTAATTAATTTAATTTACTTTAAATTAAATAGAGATAGAAGTAATTAATTTAATCCATTTTAAATTAATTATAGATTGTGAATAATAAATCTTTGCTTTGGATGATGATATTGATATTTCATTGATTGATTGTGATCTCAGATATGAGATGGGTAATATCTATGTGATATGGATGTTTGGTTTAAGTATGATAATATTAATTATCTGTTTATGATGATAATGTGATTATCTATTATGAGATGTGAATTATCTATCTGTGAGTATATTGATAATATTGAATTAAATTATTTAACTTTAAAACAACTTGGCCTTAAAAGATACGTTTTATATTTCGATGAGACCGGGATCGGGTTTCCATATTTGGACATCCGAAAACCACATCGATCCAAAATAACGATAGGTCGTGAATCTGAAGTGAAGATGAAGATTCAGAGTGCAAGGGTTATTGTCGTTAACTCTGAGGGTGATTCCAAAATGAGTGTAATGAGATAATGCCTTCGGTTTCGTTCGAACCCGGAACAAACTTGTATGGATTGAATGCTTTCAGAACATCGTCAGGTGGGCGATGAGCATTCTAAGAGATGTGTCCTGTAAAGGTAATCGTATCCTCAAGCCTCATCAACCGGGAATGGCAAAAACAGGGGATGTGCAGCAAGGCTAGGTGGGTCATACCCAAGCAGGACAAGGTTTTCCCCTGTCTAGAAGTCCCTATTTATTCGGCTGTGTGGGCAGTTGGTTTTAAACAACTGCGGGGTTGTCTTGTTCGGGACTGTTCAGCAAGGAATGGTTCCGGCCTTGTGTTGTAGGGGGTCGGGAGTGATCCTCGGTACGTTGATCTAGGCCACGTACTGTGACGGGCGGTACCCCGGTAGCCCTGCCATTGTATGGAATCCAAAATCCACCGGATTTGATTGTATTACCCACTTTGTGGCTAATAGCTGGAATTTAGTAAATGTAACAATTTCGGCTATTTTCTATTTACTTGAAAACCCTAGACCTATTATAATATCACTGAATTTCCTATCAAATGTTTTCATTAGCGTAAGGTAAAAACTTACCCATGTTTATGTGTGGGAAGTCTTACGTGATACTTTTGTTTCAAAGGTTTTCAAAATTAAGCAACTTTAACCTATTACTCACACCAGACCCATGTCTGACCTGGAGTTTATTTCTGTTTTTCCTAAACTCTCGGGTACTCAAATTTTTATGAGTAGTCAAGGGATTCAGGTCTGCTTTGACGAATTCTGGAGGAGTAATGGAGCAGGAGGCTTCAGCGTTGTAGATATATATATAGTTCCGCTGTGTTGGTATCTTTGAGTTATTTGTTTGAGTTGTATCCAGTTGTATTAACTAGATAGGTGTTTATAACTGTCTAGTATGTGTTGTATGATCTATATAACTCTGATATATGTAAAACTATGAAATAGTTATGTGATCTATTATATTTTGTTCCATTCCGCTGTGAGATTCTGATGTTGTTGTTCTTTCTTCTCTATCTCTTCTATTTTCTCACCCCTTTCTTTCTTCAAGATGATACAACTTTCTACGCTCAGAAAGTCGGGTCGTCACAGTTGGTATTAGAGCGCAAGGTTGAGCGAATACCTAGGCTCTTGAGTGATTTCTTTCCTGAGAGAGCGTATTTGTAATATATATATATATATATATATATATATATATATATATATATATATATATATATATATATTTCTACCTATTTGTTGGGTTACCAATTCCGGTTTTCCAATGAGCTATAAAGGTAGATAGGGTAGTGGTGTGCGTAGCACGACTACCGATGGTTCGAGTATAAATGATTGAGTTTGGTATCGACTGGATTCCAGAAGTGGTACCGATGGTTCAGCTTAGTAATAGGATGGTTTTTGAGTTTGGTGAAGCAGCTCAGGTTTTGGAGGAACTTCTGAGTTTTATTTTTGGATATGTGAACCTTATTTTTGGAATATGTTGTCCAGTCTGTGCTTGAGTTCATAATCAGCATTTTCGTCTGCTCAGTCAGAGTTGCGCAGTGAAAGCATGGTGGTAGCTGTTTTAGTGTGGAAGTAATTGGATGTTGCAGTGTTTGGGTTAGAGAGTGAAAAATTTTCAAGATCTTAAGGCCAGTTTGGAGTGCACCTGTTTTATCTCTTCCGGATGTGAGAAGTGAGATCTGTCTTCTGATTTTGGAATAGAATTTGTGTTCTGAGTTTTGGTCGATCTTGGAAAGATCATTTTGTTGGATTGTCTTTAGTTCAGTTTGTTTCTAAGGACATCAGCATGGGTTGAGCTAATCAGGAAAGATGTAGGCAGCCAGGATCGTCTGAAGAGTTTTGTGGATAAGAGTCAGAGATTTGATTTTGGATAAGTGTTTGGTCTTCAGGATTGAATAGGCAGTTTAGATAACTGAGATTCGATATGTTTCACGTATCTTTGAGGGGGTACGTGTAAGATCTATCTCTGGTTGTAGAACCAGCAGTTCAGGGAGTTTTGGTTGTTGATTCAGACTTGTCTGTAGTCTGATATACTGTGACGACCCGCCCTTCTACTACCAGAAAGGCGTATCATCATTTAGAAAGAAAGGGATGAGAAAGTAGAAAAGATAGAGAAGAAAGAACAACAACATCAGAATCTCACAGCGGAATGGAACAAAATATAATATATCACTTAAATAATACATAGTTTGTACATATATTAGAGTTATACAATATCAATACATATGACAATCATACATACATCACATACTAGACAGTTATAAACACCTGTCTAGTTAGTACAGCTCAATACAAAACAACTTAGAGATACCCACACAGCGGAACTATATGTATATCTACAACGTTGAAGCCTCCTGCTCCATTGCTCCTCCAGAGTTCGTCAAAGCTAACCTGAATCCCTTGGCTACCCGTAAAAATTTGGATACCCGAGAGTTTATGAATAACAAAAATAAACTCCGGGTCAGACATGGGTCTGGTATGAGTAAACGGTTTAAAGTTGTTTAACTTGAAAAACATTTGAAAATAAAGGTATCACGTAAGACTCCCCACAAATAAATACGGGTAAGTTTTTACCTTACGCTAACCAAAACATTTCATAGGAAATCATGTGATATTATAATAGTGTCTAGGGTTTTCAAGTAAATAGAAAATAGCCGAAATTGTTACATTCATTAAATTCCAGCTACTAGCCACAAAAGTGGGTAATACAAATCAAAACCGTAGGGTCTCGTAGGGAAAATGGATTTCCAACAATGGCAGGGCTACTGGGGTACCGCCCGTCACAGTACGGGGCCTAGATCACCGTACCGAGGATTACTCCCTTCATCCCCTGCAACACAAGGCCGGAACCATTCCTTACTGAACAGTCCCGAACAAGATAAACCCCGCGGTTGTAGCTAGCAACCGCCCACTAAGCCGAAATATAAAAAGGGACATCTAGACAGGGGAAATATCTTGTCCTGCTTGGGCATGACCCACCTAACCTTGCTGCACATCCCCTGTTTTAGCCATTCCCGGTTGATGAGGCTTGAGGCTACGATTACCTTTAAAGAACATATCACTTAGAATGCTCATCGTCCGCCTGACGATGTGTTGAAAGCATTCAATCCATACAAGTTCGTTCCGGGTTCGAACGAAACCGAAGGCATTATCTCGTCACACTCATTTTGGAATCACCCTCAGAGTCAACGACGATAACCCTTGCATTTTGAAAGCACCATCTCGATCTTCATTTTAGGATTCACGACCTAACGTTTAAATTGGATCGATGTGGTTTTCGGAGAATCAAAATTGATTCTTCCGATCCCGGTCTCATCGAATCCAAACGCCATTTTAAGGGCCAAGTTGTCTATTTAACTTAAACAGTTTAAATAATTTAAATTCAACAATTGAATTAACATAGCATCTATCACAGATAAAACATATACAAGCATCATAGATATAACATAACATATCACAGAACATCACAGAATATCATCAATTTAAACATCACAAATCAGATATTCTACTCAACCATCCATAACAATTACTCCTAAATTCTATTTGTAATTAATTCAATTTAGAATGAATTACCTGAGAGTTAATCTCTTAACTCTTTTTATTAATTAACAATTTATTTTCTATTTCATTTCAAATCATCTAATAAATGATTTCTTAATTAACTATTAAATCCTAATTACATAATTATTTATTTCACACTATCAATTACTTAATTTCTTCTTAATCCAGTTATTTACTTCAATTAATCATTTAATTACTAGCCTTAATTATTAATTAAACTTAATTATCCATTTAATTACTGCTAATTACTTACTTAACCATTTATTTACTCTCGATTAATTTACTCGACTAATTAACTATTAATCATTCATAAAATTGACTTTAAGTAACTAATTTCCAAATTTACCCCCTTCTCTTAATTATTTACTTGATCACTGATTATAAAGTGATTACTCCCAATCATTTTCCAAAAATAATTAATCTATCGCTAATTATGGTTTAAAAGTGACTGTTTTTAATTCCTTTCTAAAATAATATATTTATATTATATGTTCAACATAATTAAACATGTAAAAGTTCTCGAAAATCAATTATAGAATTAATTACAACTTCAATTATTAGTTAATATAATACTTAATTTAAATAATTTCCATAATTAAAATAACAGCTAAGAATTTTGAAACATTGTAAAACATTAATTTAATAATTAAACTAGTATTAAATCCTATCTTAATTTTGTTAAACACTCCCACCTATTTATATTTTAAAACAGCAAATCAAAATTAACATACCCGAGAACTACCCTACAAAAACTCGAGGCCTCCCCTATTCAAACCCGAGTGGCACTTCGTGCTATCCATCCTTTCCCAAAACCTCCCTGTACACTCATCTTCTCCCCTTTCTTATTTTAATTTCTTATTTTATCTAATTGCAGGTTAAAGCTTAGGCTGGGTAAAAATAAATACACGGCAGGCTACTTCCTAACCAACGAAGTCCAACCCGAAGAATACTTCCCACTCGCTCGAGTAATACTCGCGACCCCACCCACAACACGGTCTGACACCAAGATCACCACTGCCGTGCACGTGCACGGCAGCACGACCCAACTCCGGCAGCCACCCTCCATCTCAACAAGGCGCATATCACATCCAGATCAAGACCCAACCCAAACTGCAACCCAAAATTTCGAATTCAAAGATTTAGGCCTACAGTCGAAAACTGAAACCAACCCCTTCCCAAAAATTTCCTCGTGCGGCCACCACACATCACCGGAGGTGATGAAGCTCCACCAGTATGTCGCTCACACCCCTACCTAACTCCACTTTAACTCGCGTTCCACTCGGTTTACTCACGGTGCCGAAATCACATTTTTACAGAGCATACAAAACATTTACACTAAAACCCTACTCTTGATTCAATACCAAAATCCCTACATTCGAATTTTTTTTCGACATTTTTCTTGAATCATATGGTTTACAATCTTGCTTCCTGTAAATTTACAGAAGTTAAAATTAACTAAAACTCCTTAAATTGACAAAAATCCATTTTTGAATCATTTTTAAACTGCTCTGTTGCTCTTTGCTTAAAAATCAAGATTTTTATGTTAAAAATCATAATTATGTTTATGTAAACTAAATATGTTATTGGATTTATAAATTTCAACATTTGAAATTTAAGCTTTAATTCCCATTTTACCTGTAGTTTGAAAATACAGAGATAATAACATGCTATTAAACCTTCCATCATGTTTGCAGGCTTTGTTTAAGCTAAACAAAATCGAATTAGCACAATACAAAGTTCAAATGGTTATATGAGTGGGTATTTCAGATTTCTTGGCTTCACTTGTGTCAGATTTTCAAATGTTTGAAAGAACAACTACCTGTACTAATCAAACAACAGAAGATACAAGACTAATTATATAAACAATATTCAAGCACTTACCATTTACAAACCAAAAATACAGATTTAGATTTAAAATGGATAAGTTTACTCACCAAAACAAGTTGAACAGAAGTGAGGTGTTGAAGAACCTGCAGTTGAAACTTCCCTGAAACCTCCTTTTGCTTTTCTCTGTTTCTTTCTGTTTTGAATTTTAATTATATTGCAAAGCAATACAATGTTTTCTCAGGTTTTCTTTAAGTTTTGTTCAATGTTTATAAATGAACTGGAAGTGTATAAGTGGATATATAGATTGAGGCTACTGAGTAATAGGTTGTAACTGGACAGTTCATATTTGTTTGTCATTCTCTCTTGTAATTGGTTAAGGAAAATACACTGCAGTGAAATGATATAGGAGATTTCGGCTATATGTACTTGATTAAACAAGAAATTATGCTATTTAATGTCCATGCTCTTAATTATGATGGCAAGTAATAAATGTTTACTGATAGTTGCTATTTGTACAAAGATATTTATTGTTTTCGGCCAAACATGTTTTGCAAGTTTATATGTCTGTAACTTCTATGCTTTCCTGTCCTTTGAATCTTGAAATTTGTTTATTTTTTTTCCCCCTCTTGCTTTATCAGGTTTTGCTTAAGGAATGGACTAAATAGAATGATAACATATCTATATATGGCTTTGAACATACAGTCTTCTTCAATAAGCTTTACTAATAAAATATCTTGCTTTATTTTATTATGTACTAAAACCTGAACTCTATCAAGTATTTCGGCTGGCAGATTTTTCTCAGAAATAAGAGTGGCTAATTAATGTTTATGTCTTCACTTATGCTAACATAATCTATGTTTACTGACACTACATATAGTACAAATATATTTGCAGTATATTTGTACTGAGATGGATTCAATTTTGATACTTACAGATTTTGTGTTGTATATTTTAAATGTTTGCTATTAGTTTAAGTTTGTATATATGAACGGAAAGTTTAGAGGTGGATACATATATATGCTTGAACAAAACAGGTGATAACTGGACAATTGTATTTGTTTTTGACCAATATGA
The DNA here is from genome assembly GCA_030765085.1 of Allium cepa. NCBI lineage: Eukaryota > Viridiplantae > Streptophyta > Magnoliopsida > Asparagales > Amaryllidaceae > Allium > Allium cepa. The sequence continues at coordinate 628,035,609 of CM060932.1, read as the reverse complement.
CTGTGCATTAAATTACTGTAATATGAACAAGGTACTGAGTTTCAGCTGAATCATGTTTTATGTCTGAGAAGATGGAAATCAAATGCTTATGTTGCTAAATATGTTTACACAATTATAAATATAGTGTACTATATATAAGGATATTTATTTGTAGGCATATTGCAGGTCATAAATTTTCAACTTCGATATGTTTACTTAAAAAGTTATCGTTAACATATTAGTTGTATTCGATTTGTTAATTAAATTTTCAACACTTGATTTACCACATACTTATATTTATATTTTTCAAGTTATATTTTATATTTTTATATTTATACTTTTAGTTACATTTTATAATTGATGATTATGTTTATACTAGTTTTGTATGTTTATATTTATAATTATTTATATTGTTTTATACTTCCATGTTTAAGTTTAATATTCTTATGCTTGTTAATTTTAAAACTTACCATTTTAAAAACTAAAATTGTATTCATATAAATTATCAAATAACACAATATTGAATCTTTGATTTGATTTTATTAAATAAGACGGATTTTGTTTTAATGAGTTAAAGCATTCTATTTAAGATTTTCAAATCAAAATTTTCTTTTACAAACATATATAACTGTTAAATATCCAGGATTTCATCAATTTAAACATTGACAAGCTTACATTTAATTCTAAATTGGATTAAATATTCATTAAAATATGCTGTAAAAATTCCGGGTCGTTACATATACTGTCTTGCTTTGTAGATCTAGATGAGTGAAAGCTCTATAGCTTAGTAGTATTGATTGTTTGGATTTTGTAATGCGAGTATCCCGGTATTTATATTTGGGAAACTCGAGAAAATTCTATCCGAAATTTAGTCTGGATAGTTAGTTTTGTTTGATTGGATAAATTGGTTGCTATGATTGTTAGCATCTGGTTGATATATGCTTGTGTTTTAAAATTAAATCTTTAATTGAATTATTAAATTACCTTTGCTTTAAATTTCGGGGACGAAATTCTTTTAAGGGGGAAGGAATGTGATATCCCGGAAATTTTGGCAATATCAATTTAATAATCCGTGTTAAAAATTAAATTGATTTGATAATATTTGTTAATAAGATTTGAATTGATTTAATAATCTTCTTTTAGAAAAATATTTAACTGATAATTTATCTTTTAAAAGCTAATAAATTGTTTTCTATTTGTAGTATATATATTTTATAAATAGATAAGCTCTGTTTTAAATTTAATAAATAAAGACATGTTTTCTAATTTTAATATTTCTAAGAACTTGGAAATTTGATTTAATTTAGTATTAAGCTATTAAATAAATAACTATATGGTTTTAAATACTTAAGATAAATGTCTAATAGTTAGAACTTATTCTAGCTTAAGTTTAAATTTAAAATTTATTAACAAAAAGATTTGTTTTATTTTCTTTTTAGTATAGCTTGATAAAAATATGGTTTAAATATACTCAAGACAAAGTTAAAATTTGTTTAGATGATTTCAGCTAAAATTTGAATTTAACAAAAGGTTGTTTGTTCATTTCTAAATATAGCTTGATGAAAATAAGAAATTAAGTGATAATTTCTTTTATAAATTATTTTAATTTAATAATGAGTTATTTTTAAACAATATCAATAATGTAATATTTTTACAAATGGATTTCAATACAAATAAAAATGGTTATTTTAAATTTATTTAAATACATATATGTGTATTTTGGAGAAAGGTATAATTTGAAAGATTAAAAGTAAGTCTTTTAAAAATGTTTAAAATTAAAATAAACCTTATAAATATTAAACATAAGTATAAAAATAATAAATAAATTTAGTATTTGATAGTAAAGTTAAAAATAAAAGAGAAATGAAAATAAAAATTTGTGTAAAAAAAATAGAGCTAAAATACATAAGTTAAAATCTATAACAATAACTAAAACAACTTATATTATGTTCATAAGGCATAAAGCAAAAAATTAGGCAAATCTGTAGGATAAATATGAAAGGCAAAAGAGATAATAAAACAACTTTATGTATGCACATAAAGTATGAAAGCAAACCGGACAAATAAATATGCATGTAAAGTTAAGACTGAAGTCAAGTGACATATGTTTGTAGCCTGTAAGAAATCTAGAAAAAGAAAGAACAAAGTAAAGAAAAAAAAAGCTAAGAACAAAGTAAAAGCAAAAATATCTGAACATAAAATAAGGTTAGTAGGAAACATAAAGTACATCAACATTTAAAGCTTTCATCTCTAGCAACAAACAAGTCCATTCGAATTGGCTCTAGAATCATTTCAGCCTCCTAATATAAAAATCTTGCCTGATACAAACAAAAACAAATATTGTACCTGCATTAGCTATCCAGATATCACCTACCCATGTACAAACTCTTCTATATCTATCCTTATTTTGGTTCGCTCATTACAACATAGCAAGTTAGGAGAGAATACAAGTTAGTATTTTTTATAAACTGAAGCATTACAACAACAAAGGCAAGACAAGAAGCAAATATATAATACATCTATTATGAAGCGTGAAGTACCATTGCATTTAATGCAAGCTTAATCAAAGTCTATTCGAATTGTTTTAACATCCTTTCAGCCTCCAACAAGAAATCTTGCCTGATAAAAAAATAAACAATAGTGTACCAGGCATTTGCTTAACCATGTAACCTCTTCTTTCTATATATTTGCATATCTGCTTATTGTAGCTTAGTCTCAAGTCACGGCAAGGCAGAGAAATTTTATAGCAAGTTTTTTTTACAAACTGAAAACATTTTACAACTTCAACAAATAAAGACAAGAAGATTTAATGTTCAAAGCTGTTTGCAAACAGCTGTGCTCTGTCTTCATTCCCAAATCTGTGAGTAACATTATTTTTAAAACTTAAGTATATGTATTTGGTTGCATGGTTAAAATCTGGAATAAGATTGCTTTGTATACATGTATTCTTCTGTGTATATATATGTGAAGATTTGGTTGTGTGCATTTTCTATATGTTGGGATGTTCTATCCAATTTCAGTTTCCAGGTTCTAAATTAATCTTGAATCGATCTCTTTTGATCAAGTCTTTATTAGTACTTAAGGCTTAAACCAAATATGTTTGTTATAGCATAGATTTTAGTTTAAAAATGTATTTAAGTTAAAATAATGAGTATGGCCTCTGGAAATAAATCAATAACAGTGTAAACATAAATTTAGTCAAAAATAATTTGTCATGGTTTATAAATCCAGGTTTATGAATCAAATACTAATACCAAAATTTGATTTTTAATACTAAAATGGAAGTTTTTAATGAAGGGGTTTGTGTGTATTTCTGGTTTAACCATAAATTAGAATTTTTGAGATTTCTAATGATCTCTGAAATCTGGAAGGTCGTGAATCGTTTTGGAGGTAGATGAATGATCGGTGAGTGGGGGAAAATTTTTAGTTTGGCGTTTAGATCATTGTGTTGATGATGGTGGAAATTTTCTGTTCTTAACCCTAGTTTAACTGGGTTTGTTTGTTCGATCCACCGCGGGTACTATGATTGATCGAGCGCTTCGTGTTTTTGGGAGATGGTGGTTGGGTTGTAGAGGAAGACGAGGCTGGAGTTTCAAGACCCCTGATGGTCGGAGGAGCAGCGGCGAACCATTGACAGGTTGTGAGGTGGAAATGCTCTAGTGTTTCCAGGTTGTAGGGGTGGTTCCAGGTTGAGTTTGATGCTCGAATTCGTCTTCAAGGATGCATGGAAGTCCTGGTGATCGGAACTGGAGGAGGTGGTGATAGCTGACTTGTGGAGGTCGTCAAAGATGGTCGGACTTAGGTGGAGGATCGGTGCATGTGCATTGTGCACATTTGTGTTGAAGTCTGTTGTTTTTTTCTGGGTTTGAGCGGAGAGGAACTCGAGTTTACTAGAGTAGTTCAAGTATCTTACTCGAAGCTTTTAGGATTTTGACTCAAAGCACTAGTAGGGGGTCTCGAGTCAGTGGATGGTTTCAGATTTGAGCAAACCTGATTGTTTTAGGTTTATTCTAGTTCAATTTTTAAAACAAGTTAAAATCAAAGAATTTAAATCAAAATTAAATTAATAGATTCAAATTCTTCTTTGAACTCAAACTTGAAATTTAAATCAGTTTTTTTTAGTCTGAATGTTTTAAAACAAGTTTAAATTAAATAGTTTTTAATAAAAAGATAATTAGTTCCCAAAGAAATGTTTAAATTTGATTTTGATAAAATCCTTCTATTTAAGGATTTTAAAGGAAGGTTAAATAAATTGTTTTGATTTGAAATTTGCGAGTTAAAATGCAATGTAATTTAGAAAGCTAAATTTTTATCTAAAAAATTAAGTAGTTTAAATTAAAGGCTTTTCTTATATAAGTAATAAATGTTTTTTTACATTTCTTTTAAAAGTTTATAAATAAATATTTAAATTTGGCTAAATGTTAAATGGCAAATCATTTTGAAATCTTAAATTCAAAATGGAATTCGAATTTAAATCCAAAGGGGGTAATGTTCAAAATACACTTCAATATTTATTAAATCATTTTAAAGGAATAAATTATCTTAGAGATAATTAAGATATTGAAGTGGATTAATTAATAGTTAATTAAAGGATGACTTATGTATCTAATTTATAAAGTAGTAATTTAGATTAATTTATAACTAGAGATTAATTAAGAAGTAAATTAAGGTATGGAAGTGAATTAATTAATGAAGATAATTAAATAAGGATTATTAATTAATTAATGTGATTAATTTTGATAATTAATTAGACTAATCAATTTAGATAATCTATTGTAAATTGTTAAGTGTAATTACTTGATAAAAGTAATTAAGAGATTAATTACTTATGGCAATTTATTTTGATGATATGATTAAATTAAGTTAATTAATTTAGTTTAATTAAATTAAGAAATCATTTGATGATTTGATATGTGTAATCACTTAGTGTAAATTAATGGAGCATAATTACTTAGGAAAGTAATTAGATGATAATTACTTGATGTAATTAATACAAGATGATTTGTAAGTGAAGTAATTTGGGTAATTACTTTTGTAATTAATCAAAGGATTAATTAATGGAGATAATTAATCATAGGATAATTAATTTGTTAATAAGTAATTAAGGGTAGTTAATTACTGGTTTGTTATTAATCAAGGGTGATTAATAATTATGTTGAAATAAAGATTAATCACTTAATGTAATTAATTTAAATAAAGTAATTTAATTTAAATATAAATTAGAGATCATTAATTAATATAATTAATGATGTAATTAAGAATTGTTTAATTAAGGAATAATTAATAATGAGGTGATTAATTAATATAATTAATAAATGATAAATGTAATTAATTATATTTAATTAATAAATGAAGTAATTAAATATTAATTACTATGAATGATTTAGAATAATTCATCTGAGAAATTAATTAAAGACTAAATTACTTATTATAATTAGAGAATGATTAATTAATTTGATTTATAATTAATTAATGGTTGTATGAGCAGGATTTATAGATGAAGTAATTAATTTAATTTACTTTAAATTAAATAGAGATAGAAGTAATTAATTTAATCCATTTTAAATTAATTATAGATTGTGAATAATAAATCTTTGTTTTGGATGATGATATTGATATTTCATTGATTGATTGTGATCTCAGATATGAGATGGGCAATATCTATGTGATATGGATGTTTGGTTTAAGTATGATAATATTAATTATCTGTTTATGATGATAATGTGATTATCTATTATGATATGTGAATTATCTATCTGTGAGTATATTGATAATATTGAATTGAATTGTTTAACTTTAAAACAACTTGGCCTTAAAAGATACGTTTTGGATTTCGATGAGACCGGGATCGGGTTTCCATATTTAGACATCCGAAAACCACATCGATCCAAAATAACGATAGGTCGTGAATCTGAAGTGAAGATGAAGATTCAGAGTGCAAGGGTTATTGTCGTTAACTCTGAGGGTGATTCCAAAATGAGTGTAACGAGATAATGCCTTCGGTTTCGTTCGAACCCGGAACGAACTTGTATGGATTGAATGCTTTCAGAACATCGTCAGGTGGGCGATGAGCATTCTAAGAGATGTGTCCTGTAAAGGTAATCGTAGTCTCAAGCCTCATCAACCGGGAATGGCAAAAACAGGGGATGTGCAGCAAGGCTAGGTGGGTCATACCCAAGCAGGACAAGGTTTTCCCCTGTCTAGAAGTCCCTTTTTATTCGGCTGTGTGGGCAGTTGGTTGCAAACAACTGCGGGGTTGTCTTGTTCGGGACTGTTCAGCAAGGAATGGTTCCGGCCTTGTGTTGTAGGGGGTCGGGAGTGATCCTCGATACGTTGATCTAGGCCACGTACTATGACGGGCGATACCTCGGTAGCCCTGCCATTGTATGGAATCCAAAATCCAATAAGTGCCATCAGATTTGATTGTATTACCCACTTTGTGGCTAATAGCTGGAATTTAATAAATGTGACAATTTCGGCTATTTTCTGTTTACTTGAAAACCCTAGACCTATTATAATATCACTGATTTTCCTATCAAATGTTTTGGTTAGCGTAAGGTAAAAACTTACCCATGTTTATGTGTGGGAAGTCTTATGTGATACTTTTGTTTCAAAGGTTTTCAAAATTAAGCAACTTTAACCTGTTACTCACACCAGACTCATGTCTGACCCGGAGTTTATTTCTGTTTTTCCTAAACTCTCGGGTACTCAAATTTTTATGAGTAGTCAAGGGATTCAGGTTTGCTTTGACGAATTCTAGAGGAGCAATGGAGCAGGAGGCTTCAGCGTTGTAGATATATATATATATATATATATATATATATATATATATATATATATATATATAGTTCCGTTGTGTTGGTATCTTTGAGTTGTATCAAGTTGTATTAACTAGACAGGTGTTTATAACTGTCTAGTATGTGTTGTATGATCTGTATAACTCTGATATATGTAAAACTATGTAATAGTTATGTGATCTATTATATTTTGTTCCATTCCACTGTGAGATTCTGATGTTGTTGTTCTTTCTTCTCTATCTCTTCTATTTTCTCACCCCTTTATTTCTTCAAGATGATACGACTTTCTGTGTTCAGAAAGTCGGGTCGTCACATGAGTCGGAGTGGGGTGCAGATGGCAGCTCGCATGAAAAGAAAGTTGTCGGCGAAGTCCATTCGTCGAACGGTGGTCAAGAGCTCCATGTCATTGCTTGGGAATGCATGGCCATGGTGGGTAGCTTCTATATGCATGTTTTAAATGGTGGAGGAAAGATGGATTAGTGGTTGATTAAGGGTAATTAAAATTTTAATTATGCGGTTTGTGGATTTAATTGTTTAATTTAATTCAATAACTTATAAATCGAATAACTTTTGCATATGAGGTCGGATTCGAATGTCGTTTGTTGTGTTGCACTCATATAGACATTATCTTCACAATGGATTTAGTTTGGTTGGATTTGGAGCTAGTTGAATTTTTGGCTAAAATCGAACGCTCGTTCGATTTTAGTTCAAAACCAAAATGCTTCGGCGAAAACTGGAATCAATGTGAGCTTAACTCACGTTCAATTTTACCATATCATATCTATGATGTTATAAACTGTTACTGATTTCTTGGATGTTAGTTAAATTATTTAATTGATAGTGTAGTTGAATTTCCATTTGGAAAATGGATGACATATTAACTTGATTGTTATGAACTCATATGATTATATATAATGTCCTTAACCATTGTTTTGCAGGGAGAATTTATAGATAGACCTTGAGGGATTTCTCACCAATAATTATTTATCTACATCCTTATGTTATTATATTGATATTTAATTGAAATAAATCTTGATATTACATTTAAATTGTTTAAGTGTCGTTATAGTGATTTTCGCTATAACGTCATTTATTGATTTTCATCCCCAAAAACCTGTCATGTGTGGTGAACTTGAGCTTATATTTTCACTAAATAGAATTTTAAAATTCATTACTCATATAAATTAATGGTATTTTAAATTAATTAACCATTTTAATTAATGGTTATTTAAATAATTAACTATTTTAACTAATGATGTTTAAAGTTAATTAATCATGTAAAATAACGATTTTGGAATTAATTAATTACTTTAGTTGATGAAATTTTGAAATTTATTAATCTATTTGATTAATGAGATTTGAATTTAATTAAATCATTTTAATTAATGATTTTAAAATTTAATTAATCATTTTAATTAATGCTTGTTTTAAATTTAATCAGTTGTTTTACTAACGATATGTGAAATTTATTTAATCATATTAGTTAATGACGTTTTATAGTTAATTAATCATTTTTAACAAATGATGTTTTGTGTTTAATTTATCGTTTTAACTAATGATGTTTGAATTTGATTAATTCAATTAATTAATGATTATTTGAGCTTAATTAATTTTTTTAATTAATGGCATTTAAATTTTATTAATAATTTTAATTAATGATGTTTGAAATTTGATAAATCATTTAACTAATGCTTATTTAAATTTAATTAATTGTTTTGATTAATAGTGTTTAAATTTTATTAGTCATTTTAATTAATGATATTTGAAATATGATAAATCATTCAACAAATGATTATTTGAATTTAATTAATTATTTTTATTAATAGCATTTAAATTTTATTAGTCACTTTATTTAATGATATTTTGAAATTAATTATTCATTTTAATTAATGATTATTTGAATTTAATAAATCTTCTTAATTAATGATATTTAAAGTAAGTTAATTAATTTAATAAAGTGATTAAAGTAAATTAACTAATTTGATGAAAGTGTTTTAAAGTTAATTAACTGATTCTGTATTTTAAAGTTAATAAACTTATTTAATAAAGATTTTAAAGATAATTTATTGATGATATAAAAGTGTTTTGGAAATTAACTATTTTATTTGAAAAATTGATTTGCTTATTTAAAAGACATTATAAATGAGATTAATTATCTTTTGGGATAATTAATATTGTTTTAAATTTATAAATAATGGTTTATAAATGAGAAAATCCTTTAAAAGGAATTATTTATAAATAACGCCAAGTGTAGATTATTTTGGGTTTATAGTAAATAATGGTTCATTGATATTTGTTTTTTACCCTTGTTTTAATACACTTAGTATTATAAGTTTTTCTTTTAAAAGAATATTTTTAAAGAGTATTTCCATAGTGTTTTTACCAATATTTATAATATGGTAATCAAGCACAAGTTCAGCTTTTAAAAAGTAAAGTTCGATTAAGTTATGGAAAAGTAATTCTGTAAATGATATCACTTATATGGAAATGATTTAGTCGTACTTTTAATGCTAAACATTAAGCTTGGACTCGTTTCTAGCTCGAAGGTTAAAAATGTCGTCAAGGCAATGCCTAAAGGTAACTCTATCTTAACTTGTCTGGCTTCATCTTTTGTCAAAGATAGCACTTGTTTGGAATCGACGAGTAGTGGTAAATATATGATATTTAATTTCCATATACGATCATTTTAATTTTCCTCGATAGTTGATTTATTAATTATCGGATCCAGCTTTCTTCATGGTATATCATGACCTTAAAAACGATTTGGTGCTCTTTTGAGCTATGTTATCCTTTGTCGGAAATGACTAAACCCAAAGCACAAGAGGGAGCCAAGCTATGTGTAACGACCTGCACCTTAATGGGCCTAAATTTTAACAAAAAATTGAAACATGGGTCCACTAAAAACAGATCATTGGATTTGGTACATGCAAATAAGCATGAGCATTATCGTAGATTGATAAAAATCTAAACTCTCAACGGAAACAATAATAAGATAAATACTGACCATGACTACTACCTTCGAATTAATGGTATTCCTTGGATAGCAGATTGTCACATCAGCATCGAGCATGAGAGAAAGAGACTCTCTAACAATAAAGCACATCCAGCGCCAATGACCTGTTCCTCTAAATCTATCATCTGGATTATAATAAGGAGGAGGTCAGAACAACGTTCTGATGATTGGAAAAATATAAACTATCCATTAACATAAACTTATACCGATAGGTTTCCACTCAATTATTATGTCCTTCAAAGTTAGAAATTCTGATCTAACCTTGCATTGCACACATGATCACATACTTATACCCTCTTAAGGTATGAAATATTAATGAATTCATATCAACCACCCAATACTTCCAAACCCATTAACCACTTAGTACTTCTAAATATGAAGGAGCTTCTATACTACTTTTAAAAGAAAAATAGGTAGACTCTGTTATTTGCGACTTTAATTTAGATAGACCCCGTCATTTAAGACCAATTCCCAATGTGCTTTCCTAATAAATATTGTCAATGGTTAGTGGATCATAAATACAACACCTCTAACCAGTATTTAAGTCTTCTAATAATTAAAGTCCTACTATTACCGCATTTATCGCTGATAAAATTGTAATCATGTAATAAATAGTACCCAAACCACTTAATACCTTTTCATTATAAAATAGGCGAACTCTAGTCATTTAAGACTTAATTAATGCAAACTCCATCATTTAAGACTATCCATAAGGCATGCTCTTAAATCATACTATTAATATTTCGACTTTAACAATGAAAGAGACTGACCCCCATCATTTAAGACCTAGTTCTAGAAGTTTGCTCCTCAATGATACCATCTAGCTATTATTACTTGAAAATCTCAGTGGACTACTTAATCTTCTTTTATAGGAAAGAGGAGGAATTTATAGTCACTTTAGATCCCAAACGTGAAGCAAACCCAGTCCAAGAAATCCACTCTTACTCTTTAATTGTAAAATATGGCATCTCATTAGGTTATTTGTTTTTGTAGGGAGGCGGACCCTTCAGCCACTAAAGAATTCAACACTGAAGTAAACTCTTTCTAGAGATATCCTTATTTATTTATTGAAAATCTCACTAGGTTACTTAATACTTCCATTTAGGAGAGAGGAGGACCCTTCAGCCACTTAAAACTTAAAACCAGAAGCGAAGCCCTATGGAGATATCCATCACCGCTCCTAATTTCAAATTTGGACCATTTATACTTTTCAATTGAGAAAGCAAGCCCAATCTCTTATGTCATCATGGATCGTTGGATTAGTGATATCTTACATCGGTAGTAAGTACACCCGACCGTTGGTAGCCTCAAAGTGAAGGGCAGTCTTCCATCGAGTGACTCTACGGACCTCGCATCACTAACCCACAAAGTCCAATTAACCATCCTACGTCTTTATATATATTAGCTTAGGTAAACATTAGATTTAGCTTACTAATTCCCTTTTTATTTAATGCAGTAAGATTTACCTTAAATATTTATCTACCCATAAATCCCCGTTTAATGCTCATAAATGTCAATTTGTCCATAAAATCCTAACGGACATTTTCTAAGACATTTATATATGATTACTAATTTCAAATTAGCATCCTTTAGTATATATTCCACTTTTATCAATTCCATTAATCCATTTATCCTATTAATTTATTGCAACTTCCACATTTATTACCATTTATTGGAGTTACAACCTTTTAAGTTCTTTCCTTATTAGTTAATTATCCTAAGCACGAATATTATGCGCTAGTATCGTTATTAGCATTTTATTTAATTATTATAAGCGTAGTAATTACGTGTAAATATTTACTTTTATTAAATATGTTCTAGTTATATGCCTTTATTAGAATATATTTTCCATGTTAAATTATTAGAATCATATCTAAAAAGGATTATCCGTTATAATTTCCATAAATTAGTCTAAAACCGAAGGTTTAATTTTAAAATATAAATGATTACATCGTTTGAAATTACAAGGAATAATCTTTTTTAAGATAGTGTAAAATATAATGAATTCGTACTTTACACATCTCTTTCTATTTGCATCTATTCTTTGTTTGATCAAACGTCGTGTCTCTCTTAAAGGGAAACAAATAAAATTATTTTAAAAATATTAAATGAATCTAAATTCAAACAATTCCAAATATAGAAAAGTTTATATTCTAACAAGATTAGAGTAATAATCCAAATTTATAACATTCTTATACAACATGATTCATATTTGGAACAAAATTCATTTAAATTAATATTCTAAATTCATACTTTTTGGATTGATTTTTGGATCAGGTTGTATACAATGCTAAATCAATTTACAAACAAGAATATGTAGGCAATATTTATTATGTTCAGATCATATTTAATTCATGCCTACAACTCATACACAATTATTCAATTAGGCATAAAAATCAAAAATCACCAACAGGATAATTTTCATATTATAATAATCTATAAAAATTCTCACTCACCTTTTAAAAGCGATCCAAATCTCTAGATCTGAAGTAGAACTAATTCATTTCCAAATCCTTTTTAATCCAAGAGATATGTATAAAAGGGTATATATATACATTAGAATTATAGATCTGGGAAGAAATTTAGGATTGGGAGAGAAAATAGATACAAATATATAAATTACCTCAAATACGCATATAGTTGATCCTCTTCACTTCTCATTTTTATTAGATTTCTACTCTTCTCTAATTTGTATGAATATAGATACAAATATCTTATCTTTATAATTTAGAAAGAAAGTGGAGAAAAAGAAATGCCAGAGCTTCATTACTGCCTCCATAAAAATATGAAAAGGAAAGGGAGGGTTGGGCTTGAATTTATAGGTGCTAGAATCAACCAGAATCGTTCGATCGAAATATATTAAATACGGACCGTTGCGGCCTAGGTTTACTTGAGCCGCCAGGTCACCATGAACGCAACTGTGTAAGTTTCGTAGTCAAATTACATCGTTTGCACAAATTTGTGACATCCCGTATCCAGAGGCCCAAAGCTAAGTGCTACAAATGCTGCAGTCATCTATAGTATTAACTTCCAGCAACTAAATACAGATATTTTAATGGTATCTATAATATCAGAAGCACTAAAATATGATACAAATCACAAATTCCAAAACATAATTTTCCATTTTATTTCAAAACATATGTTCCATATTCGGATTACATAATCCCAAATGTTTCCCGGGCAATGATAAAATATACTTATTAAAAAATAGCTAAGAGCGACATATGAAGATGCCCCCTTGGATGATCAAAGTCATATAGTCATAATTGGATCAATACATACACTGTGGAAATACACATAAATAAAGAGCTGCAACTCCTAGATAACTATCTGTAAGCCTTCTGCTTGCCTCTGGTAGCTTTATTTGTCATCATACTAAAACCTAAAAGAACCTCAACCCTCAGCGTACTCAAACCAATTTTGAGCACCCGAGAGTTTAAGTAGAAACCATAAACTTCGAGTCAGACATAAAGCCTGGTGTGAATAATACTATACATCCCGGTTATTAATGTTAAGTGAGACCACGACACTTAGCAGAACGGGTTTCCCCTCACTAACATCATTTTAAACATATCTTTTGCAAATCTTTTCCTACAACCAAAACTGGTTAAATACTATAAAGCATTATTATGTAAACATACACATCAGCTAATAAAAGAACTATCTGTTCCAAATGCTTTAGTTTTGTTTGGCTGACTATTAACCTTTGGCTGACTCGGGCCTACCAGACAAAATAACAAAACAATCTAACATCTAATAGAAATATCTCTTTTGGATAGTCTGTCCTTAACTATCTGTTAAATACTTCTCTTTTGGATGGTATGTCCCTAACTTAACATCCCCCAGGGTCACCTGATCCTAATGCTTTTGAGGGCTTACCAATAACCTATCTATATACAACATATATCTCCTTTTTGTGTAATCAAAATTTTTAGTCTTGCCTGTGAAAAAGCCTTACACACTGAAATTTTGAACAAAATTAGCTGGGGCCAATAGCTAATGTATAGGGCGCAACCCTACACCAGTCCATTTTGGCACTCTAATATCTGAGTCATTTTTACTTAGAGATGTCTTCCTAAAATTTTCCTTAAAAACCTTTCAAATTGATTTAAAATCTTTCAAATCAAAACCATACAAGGAAAATACATATATTCTATGCTTTACTCAAAATCATCTTGCGATGTTATATACACACACACATATATACTTTACTTAAATCTTAGTTGATAAAAATATATAAACATTTGAAAGTACCCCTTTCAACTCAATTGAAAGTATCTCTTTCTAAACCGTTGAAAGCATCTCTTTCAAAACCAAGTAAAACCCTTTATTTATTTAGGCTGAAAGGCCAAAGCATCCCTTTCGAAACCATACTTAAACCCTTTCAAAACCTTTAAAAACCTTAAACATTATATCTTAAAACACTTCAAACATTGCCTTTAAAAATCTTGGAAAACCTTCCATTTCAACCCTTTCCAAACCGTTAGAAAATAGTACCTTTCGCCTCCATCAAAACCCTTTGGGGAACCACCCCTTCGGAATCGTTTTAAATACCTTTCAGAAGCACCAACTCTTTAGAAACTCAAACCTTTCGAAAACACTTGGGTTTGATTCAAAACATATGGAAAAACACCTTCCGAAACCATTTTAATCGAAACCATACTCTTTCGAAACCATTGGGTTATGCTTCAACAAAACAAAAAGGGTCATTTAAAACATCTAAGCCGAAAGTCTCTCTTTTGAAACTTAATCCTAAGAAAAGAAGTGATAGTTTTGAAACTATCCCGTCGAAAGCATTGAAGAAGTGGTTAATTTTTAAAACAAAGTAAACCTTCCGAAACCATTGACTTCAAAAGGTAGAAAAACGGTGGCTAGGGGTTTCGTCCCCTTTGAAGGTATTACTTAAAACAAAAGAGTGCAACCAAGTCGAGAGCTTTCCTTTGAAAATGTATAATCCAGTCGAAAGCTAACTGAATTGAAACCTAACCTTTCGAAAGCAAAGCAGGCCCTACTTTAAAAAAACAAAAAGGTGCTTCGACCCTTTCGGAACCCCTTAGTTTTGACTCTTACCTTCCGTCTTTGTCCAATTCACTGTATATTGAAATTGATACTATGTGCATTAAGGAGGCGGAGGGTCATAGTCGAAGGTTACCTGGGCAAAATTAAAAGTGGCGAAACAAACTTTTAACATGAATTTCTGATATTAAACCTTTTTAAGTAAAAATTTTAACTAACCTGCCTTGTTTGTCAAACACTTATTGGTTGTTAATTTTTCTTTTATAAAAGTGTTTCCATAATTTCAGAATTAAACTACAATTTTATTTTACACAATACCCGTTCTTCTTAATTAAATATGAGTATATATGCACGTCCAGTTGGACCTGCATCTAATTACTTCGATACTTGAACTGTGTATATTATGATATCTATACTATTTTTTTCAACTTACATGTTTTCTTCCGCTAACACCTAATTGAGTTGAGATGACGTCGTGTAGTTTAATAACACAACCCATGAATAGATGGCATGCAAATTGAAAGACAAATAATTTTTGCTACTGTGGAGATGTAATGGTATTTTAGGGGAAAGTGGAAATTAGCCACAGGGGCCTCTTTAGCAAGTGCAATTAGTTACTAGGACACACAACTGAAATAATTACTTTTAAGGACAAAATGCAAAATAATTAATTTCTAAGGCCTAAAAACCTATGAAAATATGTCCTTGAAAGTAATTGGATTGCTGACTTTGCCCTAAAAAGTAATTACTGTGCTGACTTTGGCCTTGAAATTAATTATTGTGGATGTACGTCCTAGGTACTAATTGGACTGTAAAGTTTGTCCTTCTAGTGAAATGCCCCGAAAGTGGAAATTCAAAAAGACGCGGTTGAATCCTATTCATAGAATTCTTATTATTAGAAGTAGAGGTAAAGGTAGTTTTATGTTCAGCGAATAATAGAAAAATTCCTTTCTACTTCAAATATATATATATCTATACTATAATGCAAAACCTTGGTCAAAGGGGTCAAAGTGAAGCCTTTTTGTCATTTTCGAAAATACCCTTTTTCATTTACTACTGCGTATGGTCGCTTTTGTCATTTGGACGAAATAGTGGACGGTAGTTATTACACGTTCTCACCCTTCTCACCCATTATCACTCTATCCCTCTCCCTCCTTTGCTTCTCCCATTCAACCCTGGCCTCGAAAATGGAAAAAAATTCAGCATCACCTGACATAAACCAAAAAGGAGGATGAAGGCTGGCGGCTTCGAGAGGAGGGCGACGTAGAGAAGGTGAACGCCTGGGGCGCTAGCGGTTCAAAGGTGTGAGCTTGATGTTCGGACCGACTGTCGACGGCACAGATGAAGGAGATGGACCGTATGTTTTATTTCCAATTTCCGACATCGACAAAGGCCTAATATATTTCTCAAAGGTAAGATCTTCAACTTCCTTGGTTTCCCTAAATTTTAATATCTAACCATGCTCTGTAGTTGCATGATGACAGTAAACAAGCATTCGACAAAGTAAACGACTGTAGTTGTACTCAGAAGGTAACTATCGATCTGAAATTATTTGGTTTCACTAAGGCTCAATTTTTATTTTCATTTTCATTTGCTTTATAGTTTTTTTTTGAATATTTTTAGGTATTCACTCCAATTGTGGTAGCTGATGGAATGGCAGAGATGTTTGTATGAATTGGTTCAAGTTGAGGAAAAGGTTGGAGGAAATAAAAGATAAGGCAATTCAACCACAATTCAAGGTAAAATATTCAATTTTGTGATTAAATAAGAATATATTTCTCAAAGGTAAGATTTTCAACTTCCTTGGTTTCTCTAAATTTTAATATCTAATCATGCTCTGTAGTTTCATGATGACAGTAAACAAGCATTCGACAAAGTAAACGACTACAGTTGTACTCAGAAGGTAACTATCAATCTGAAATTATTCGGTTTCACTAAAGCTCAATTTTTATTTTCATTTTTTTTTCTTTATAGTTTTTTTTTGAATATTTTTAGGTATTCAGTCCAATTGTGGTAGCTGATGGAATGTCAGAGATGTTTGTATGAATTGGTTCAAGTTGAGGAAAAGGTTGGAGGAAATAACAGATAAGGCAATTCAACCACTATTCAAGGTAAAATATTTAATTTTGTGATTAAATAAGATGAGTTTTCATTGTAGTAGGATATATGTTGTAATAATGGAAATAATTCAAGAGGTTCTGTATCATAAGATTACACTAGCATCTCTGAATTGTAAAACATATTCAACTAGCCCAAAACAAACCACTTTTAGAAAAAAAAATAGTAGTTTACTCCTATTTTTATTTATGTATGATGTGTACACCTGTAGTTCTGTATACACTGAGTCTCAAAAGCTAACAGCTTTAAATATATAGACGTAGGTTCCTAAAATATACAATTCTGTATATTTGGAATACATGTCAGTTTTGCATAAATCAAGTCCTAAGTATATAAGAAGTTTTAAATGGATACATTTTCTTATATGCATGAATTTAGATGACTGTTCAGAGTTTAAAACATATGGGTCTTATCTGCGATTTCAAATGTATTAAGTTCTCGAAAATGCAAAGTTTTGAATATATATACACAATAGTTTTCAAATATACAGAACTTATATATATGGCTTCAAACTTATAATTTTCTAACATTTATAAGCTTTGAATATATGATACTTTTTAAAAGTATCAATTTCGTATAAGTAAGTTTTTGAGAATATATACGTTCACGTATGTTGTTTTAAACACAAACAGGGTATTGTAAAAACAGAATTTCATTTATACGGTTTGTGAACACTGAATTTTGTATACGCTTTGGTTGCAAACATAAAGTGACTAATGAATGATTTTGATAATGAAAGGAGTTTCATGAAACTGAAGTTAAAAATATATCATATACAATTTTGAATTTTTCGAAATTTTAAAGTCTCAAAGCTTTGGTATGTGTATCAACTTTATATATTTTGGATTTTCAACTATACTTAGTTTTGTATTTGAAAAGGTTTCAGGCATTTAATTCTTGAATTTTTAAATGAATAATAACGAATTTTAGATGAATATATCGGTTTCATAAATATATCAGTTTACATTATATTGATTTTCAGTTAAACAAAGCTTCACCTATTTAGTTCCTATATGCTTCATACGATTGCTTCACTGTACACTGCTTATAAGTCATGTATATATGTTATACTTTCATCTAAATTCTTTTGGTTTCAATAAGCTAATATTTTGGTAAGAGCTAGAAATGAGGGCCTTCTACCAAAATAATTCTATCCAACAACCCTCTGTTGCCTATTAGAACTTCTATGAATTGATGTTCAAGATTTTCCATATAAAAAGCGTATGTTTTGAAAGCATATTTGCATTTCACGTAGCATTTGTAAGCTGTAATCATACAGTATTTAAATGTAACTTTCTGTAATGCAGAACAACATGAAGATTTAAACTATAGTGTATTCTGTTCTGTTATTGCACGATTATATCGAAACTATGTCTTCTCTTGGTTCACTAAATTTCTTCAACATTTTTCTTTCATAATTAATTTTATCTACTTACCCTAGGATTTTTATTTCTGGGTTTTGAATTCTTACCGCTAACTGACAAAACATTTCATTGTAGCCTCTAACCTTAGTTTTAGTCCACGTTAAGATTACAAGATCGCAACTTCCAGGCATGGTCAAGACATATTATATTATAAACAATACATTTCCTCTTTTACATATTATAAATATTTGTTAAATGAAATACCTTATCACTGGCTTTTCTTTAATTCATGTAGTTCGTATATTTATTATTTTTGGTTTAATTCTAATGTGTATGCCTGATTGGTTGACTTATACGCATTTTAAATGATAGGTTGATTTGCATTTTACATTTACTACCAACTTTTGGTCATGGCTTTATATTTGCTGTAAGATCAGAGGGTGAAAGTCGATCGTGTCAATTTATAAGACAGTAAAGAAGGTAAACTTTTTTTCTCTTAACATGAAAAAATTCATATTTTATAGCAGTTCAATAGAGTATTTGAATCTACGATGAGTAGTAATGCATATTTTAGTAAACAACGATTAGTTTTGTTGCATATATTTAAATCATTCACTACAATCCAAGTTCGGTAGCACCTTTAGATTAAACCAACTTGAATTTTTTTTATCATGATATAAAAATGTGTCAAACAGATTTTACATTAACAAATTACTGTATGCATTTTGTAATATTAAATAGAGATCTAAAGTGAAAGTGAATTATACAATTTTATATCGAGCAAACCATAAATAAATCAATACCGTTATAAATAAGGATCCATAAAGAAAAAATATCTTATACTAGAAATTTGAAATCAATTTGTACAATCAAGTTTCTGATCCATCTTTACATAGGAATTTTTAATTATTGACTACATAACATGGTTTTCTTATTACGATAAATATATATATCTTATATATAAAGCAAATACTTGAGAAGCGAAGCCTTTTTCAAACTTTCAAAACTACCCTTTCATTCATTTGGAAATAAAAATATTTAGAAGGGTACATCTGCCTTTTTAATATTTACACGTTTCCAAAAAATTTGGTCGCCCACGTTCTCAACCCAGTTCACAATTTCCCCCGACCCAAATTTTCTTCTCCTTTTGCCTTCCAATTCTTTTCATCTTCCTTTTTCATAAAAAAATTACATTCAAAATTGGACCAGCGGTTAGTCTGAAGGTCACATAAATCTTAAATAAAGTACAAATAAAATCGAAGTGCTTGCTCTGTAGTGATTAGATTGCTATGGGGCTGAGGGTTTGTGCAATTTTTTTCACTACTTTCTATTCTATTATGATCCTTTTTAATTAACTGTGTATCTGCTTTTCATTGATGTCAAATATGCTCTTCGTTTCTCGAATTTTCAATTATTTTTTATTGACCAATCCATTATTTTAATTTTGTAGGACATTCATCGCATAAGAGTTGGACTTTGAGTGGGCTCCAACAATCCACTGGAAGAGGAGGAATAATGCGAACGTAATTACCATACAGTGGAGCAGATGTAAGCTTACCATCAAATATTATACGTATAACTTCAGTTTTGATGTGCTGCTTATCTAGCTTTTTTAATCTAAAAAACCTATGACAAAATAGTTTAATTCACATAGATGTTGTTCAAATCTGTTTAATAATTTAACCTTATCAAAATCCCAATTTCTTTGTTGTTCTTTCATGCCTTTCAAAAGCAGAATAATTATGCTACATAGGATGGTTGAAATAATAAGTGAAATTATTATTGATATAGTACTGTTGGACTTAAGATGCTTATTTAAATTAATGCAATTTGTTAGGTATATGTACTATAGTTAAATTTACAAATTAGTTCAATGCAAACGTTTTAATTTCAGATTATCATACTACAGTGTGAAATTTACTACCACTAGAAAATTTACATTTTTGCAATATTTACTACATAGACAACTAAGGAGTTTTAAACTATTTAATGTTGGATAACATGAATTTTGACTCTACATTTATTTCAGCTGACAGGCCTTAGTTATTTAGCTGAAATATGGTATAATTTAAAGTTACAAGTTTAGAGCTTCTTTCATTTTAATAAATTCCCCTATCAACATAGTTAAACTCATATATCATATGCTTAAACCAAGAAAGTACATATATGTGACTCTTTATTGAATATTTTTTCTACTACCAAAGTTACATACGTAAACACTACTCAGCAAGTTTCATTATCACTTCTATTCACTAAGTGCCTACAACAACATGAATACTTTAAATTATATGTACCACTTAACTTTTAAACAAGAATATTTGTTGCGGGCTTATGTTTTGTTTGTTATGAAGACGATTTAGCTTGATTGTACCACTATAATTATAGATTTAGATTTTTTTCATTTCTAAATTTGAAACTCAAAATTGGAACGAAGGAATGAATTACTATTAAATACAGCGAATTACCAATGTTTGCATACTCAAGTATGCCCAAATTTAATAAAAATATTCATGACATACAGATAAATTTATTAGCTGTCGTATATGTGGAGTTTATGTCACTTTATTAAAGTTTGCTATTTTGTAACATTAATGGCTTATATTGCATAATACATGAAGTTGTGTATGTTTGAATTTGCAGGGATTTTCTCCTGCTTAGTACAAACTAACTGGAAAATTTTTTAGTTGATTGGATAACCGCTGTTAGATCTACCTTTCACTAGGCATAACTGAACACATTCAATTTTGGGTGAAGAGGATCGGGGCTGTGGTGGCACCGGTGCGGCCGGAGGTCAGGTGGCGGTCTAGGACCGAGGCTGATTCGTATAGGAGTGCAGGTGTTTGGGTTGCGTTTTGGGCTGTGATTTGCTCTGGCAACTTCATTAATTGCACTGCTTCGTAGGGGTTTCTTTTTCTTCTTTTGCTGGGGACTCTCTTCTGCTTTTGTTTTGGTTTGTCTGCGGATTTCCGGTTGAAAATTTTGGTGGGGAGTTTTAGTGGAGGGGACAAGTATATATAGTATTGTTGTGGGTCGTACAATAACAACTCAAAGTTTATTTTAACAGCAATGCATGGGTGTAATGTCCTTTTTCCTTTAAACTAATTTGTTTTTTCGTCTTTTATACATTTGGGCTAAAAGATTATAAATTGTAATACATAAAAGACTGCAAATATTATGATTTCTTACTGAAAGTAAACATATTTCCACAAAGTTGTTTTGTAAGTATGTAGTATTTTATTGATGAGGTGATGGTACTCATATAATATTTAGTTATATATGATCAAATACTTGCTATGAATGGGTGGTGCTAATTGGACCAGTGCCCAATGGTAGCGGTAATGTAGCGGATGACCATAATAACTACTGTTCAAGCGTAATCTGTTGAGTATTTATTTTTAGTTTGATATAACTTACTAAATGTACTTAATTGACTGCAACAGTAAATATGATAGTTAGCATAAAATGGTATTATGTAGCACGAGGGCATGTTTTATACAATATTTGACCATTAACTATGATTTTGCATGTCATATGCAACTGAAAAGAAAACAAGGAAACTTTTTAGAAAGATGGCTCTTTTGCAGGTCCTTTTTTTACAATTCTTTAAATTTAAAGTAATAGTGGAGGCAACAATTTGGACAGAATGTTAACCATATTGGTGGTTTCAACTGAAATGGTTAGATCATTAATAGATTTTCAAGTTAGAAAATATTTGCATTAGCTTTTGCAAAATTATAATAGACAAGTGGAGCTAACAAAATCAGATTAATTTTATGTAAATTTTACTAAATAAATGTTGACACTGTCACGTTGGAAACCAAAATTGTGAACTAGCTTTTGTATTTTTAGGTGAAATAATAAACAAGATAAATGGAGGTTAACAATGCAATAAATGTAACTTTGGAGCTGACAAAACTCACAAAAACCTTTTATGCAAGTTTTAAACCACGAATCAACTGATTTTAGGATATTGGGTATGTTATTCCCTCCCCTAATAAGCCAGTGGCTTGGTTACATGGTTGTAACCGATTACTCTTAGCTGTTAATCATGTTTAATTATCCTTTCAAGATCAACTTTAGATATAAATATGCAGTTTTGTTTGGTTCTGTAACAGAACATATCACTAGCAACGAGTCTATGTATAATGGGAATTTGGTAGACAGTTCATGGTGCACTTTTTTGCTGCATAGATATATTGAAATATGTAATATAACTGCAACGAAACATGAATTTATGCAATATTTCTTTTCCTTCCTTCCTTGCCATCTCCATTTTAATTTACAATTTCCACCTTTTGCCCTTTTAGCTTTAGTTTTTGCAAGACTTTTTTTTATACATAAAGATCATTTTGTTATACATAAGGATTGAAGAGCTTGCAGAAAAGAATGAGGATGTTAGAAGAGCTGAAAATCCTAAAAATTTGAGCAACTTGGGTTTGGGGTTCTGTAAGCAAAGGTTCATTAATATGGCGAACATGAAATTTTTTTATGTACTAATACGATGATTTATTACTTTTAAAAGAGAAATGATGCAAGTTTTCTAAGTTTCAAACTACTAGAAGCGTTAATTCTAATATTTGTTGCATTTCTCTAGATATTGATGTAATATTTCATTACTTTTTTTACGGATAAATCTGACCTCTTCCCCTGTTCCCACCTACATATATAAGATATTTTAAGAAGTTAACGTCTTTCTTTGTAGCGGGGTCGGGGGAAAGAATGGGAAAGACGATTTCACTACATTTTTGACCTGGAATAGGACCTATCACAAGAATATTTCTTTTATTAGGACGATAACTCAGAAAAGACAGATTTCCTATCTTTTCTTTCACCTCGGGAGAAATATGGTCAAAGCCCTTATATCTTTCTAGCATCCTCTATTTAGATCACTTTGTCACAAAGTAAGTCAATGTGAAATTTAGGGCTTAACATAAGAGTGTTTAATTCAATGTTGCATTTTTTCTGCCTGTACATGCTATATAGATTCTATATAAAAACCTAATTACATAAATTCTTTCCACAATTATTCAAAGATAAATTTAATGTTAGTTTTTATACCTCTTTTTTATACCTCTTTTTTCTATAATTAACCAAAACATTACTGTAATCTCACACAATATCATAATTGTAACAAAGACAAAATACGCTCACTTCTTTCTTTGCACACGTCCAACGGACGTGCCACCACACTCGTATATATATATATATATATATATATATATATATATATTCTTTTGATCTCACTTAGAAACTATAATAAGGATTTAAACTGCCGACATTTTTTTCATGTAAATTAAAAAGAGCAAGAAATTTAATTGAACATTTACTGATTTAAAACTTTGTTAAAACATGTTTAACTAATGTTATAAATAATGTTAGGAACATGAGAAAATATGACTTCATCCGTACGTTGAAACTAAAATCGACTTCATAAATAACATTCATAAGGTTAAGGTCAAATCAGTCATATTGAGCAGTGCTCATCTAAAACCAAATCAGTGTCAGTTAACAAATATTTTAACTAGCACAGATTAGTATCATACTCATCATATCAATTTATTGGATAGTATAATAGGATGTAGCTAAATCATTTTGCATCTCATCAGCTCCAAAAGTGAACATGGGAGTAATAGGACCAGAAAGCAGAGAATTGAACCTAGAAAACTGCATAAAAGAAAGACAGAAGACATCATATTATTAGTGCAATTAATCCTTATAGAAGGTGATGGAAAATGCAGTTTCAAAATATCAATGAGATCAAATTCATTCCACACAATAATTGCATATCTTCATTATCTGCAAAATATGTAACTTGTTTAGAGCTGAATGTACCCAACTGATAATTTACTATGGTCTACAGCTTCACCAAATATATCTTTATGTTATCATCAATTTTGACTTCGTCCCTATCATAGAACAATGGATATTAAACAGGACTCTTCTTCATAGAATGGTGCATTTTGCTATTGCAAGTGTATAATTATTGCTTGCTAAGATAAGAACAACAAAATGCATATCAAGTTTTACTGACTCGATCCTTGTAATGTAGAATTAGTTCTCTTTGAAAATAAAAGAAAAGGAGTAAAAGTTGAAATTATTCAATAATGCAAATTGCTCTAACATCATCACATAAAGATGAAATTGGCGGGTTTAAAAGGTGCAGGTCCTTCAGGGTAGCAAACATAAAAATTACAGATAAATCAAGTTGTTCAGAAAAAGCAATCACAGAGTCTAAAAAGGTTAACAATTTTATAATGATAGACAAAACATATGAAACATACTTTTTATTAAAAAGGGAATTTCTAAGATTAAATAAAAGGAAGTACTTAAATAAATTAACTTTGAGGCAGTGGTTTAGCCAGAAAATAAACCTAGGTGGTTGCCATCCAAACTGAGATGGTGACACAAACAATGAATTTCAATTTGTCCTCGGATTTCAATCTTCATATGTAAATAACACACACACACACAAATATATATATATATATATATATATATATATATATATATATATATATACACACACACATATATTCGATTATCCAAATATGTGTAGAAAAATGATAAATCATCAGTTGACCACAACTAAAACAACCATACACAAATAATACAAATCTAGACTTTCTTACATTGAGTTTTCTTGTTTTACATTCAAATGATAGTTACATCTTTGCTAATTCCATGAAAAAGTTAGATCAAGACTGCAAAAAAAGTATGGTACAGAGAAGTCCATCACTCATGTCCTCTATCTCTCACTTTGATCCAAGCATAATACATCCGTCTCAGCGACCTATTTAACCGAAAATCACAACAGTAAAAAAATTTAGTAACGCAATTTATAACTGAAATGAAAATATCAGAAGCCTTACACATGACATCTGTCATCTGGTTTTCTCAAAGTCATTCAATTGGTTAAAGAGGAAGAAGAATGGAGGCATAGGAGAATTTGGATTGGAAAAATTAGATTTGACAAAGCTTATTTGGACAGAGGAAGAAGAATAATGTAAAGGATTGGAAAACTAATAAATAAGAAAAATCAAACTATAGTTAAGTAAGTAACGATAGAGTATAAGATTCACAATTCTGAGCGGCGTATGAGAATAGAGCTTTTGCTTCACAATTACTAAAATGGATGCTTTAGTATTAATTATTTGAAATATTAAAACCTATATGGGATGGAGCAACTGAACTAAGAATTTCTCCATATCTCTAATCTGACATAATACAAAACAAAATGTTTATTATATTTAATAATGTAATATTCTGAAACCACCAAATTGTTAAAAGACTATAGTTATTGAATAATTCATCTTGGATACATTAAATATTGACTGTGCTCATTATAAAATATTGTACAATTCGGAACTATAACCGGTTAATGAGCATAGTCTTTTGAAATTGGAAAGTAGTCATTTAATACTCATAAAATTTGGTGAGCAGTCATTTGTTGAGTATTATATGCATATCAAGGTCGTTAAAGGTTCGTTTATTCACCTTTATGAATCCTAATTAACAATGAGCATAGCAACTAAAAACTACGAATTAGTAATTGTTATTGAACTGCATTCTTAAATTAACATTATTTATTGAATGTAAATATTCAGATGTCATATTTTTTGGGTTTCAATTTAAAAACCAATGAGAATTGTATATTACATTAAATGGGCATAGTATAATGGGAGAAAAAATCTCATGAAAAATCGACATTTAATAAAAGATAGACATTTACAACGGAACCAAATCCAACAGAGTAATATTTATTCACGTTTATATCCTCTATGAATATGGGAAAAAAGGGAAAAACAAAAGGAAAACTTAAACGTTAGACTTTCCTTTTCTACACACATATGTTTGCAATAAGAAGGAAAAAAATGAGCATCAGATTATATATAAAACTTTTCCTGTAAGTGCAGAAGGCAAGTGTAGAAAGTAACAATAATTAACATCTACTTACCATAAACAATTAAATCTACAATAAAATAAATTTGTGATCACATAAGGATACTAAAATTTAGTGTCGATGATACTAAAATCAACGATAAAATTGGTAAAAGAGACATACATATATTATGCACAAATTTAGTATCAATGATACTAAAATCAAATCTTAGCAAAAGATTGCCAAACTATCCATATCAATCTTATTGCACACACCAACTACCATTTAGATAAAAGAACCATATTCCAAACACATTTATACTTGACAAACCTTATCCATGAATGGCATTTTCCCCTAAAATTGCTTATTAATGAACAGTTTAGTAAGGAGGCATTTGGCATCAATATAGTGAAATGATTTTACAAATAAAAGAATTGCACCTGGTAATACATAACTAAAACAGAAAAAAAATACAGGAAAAAAAATGAAAGAAAAAGTAAATAAGGGAAAAAAATATGAAGTCATAAATAAGCATCAAAAGTTAAATCATTGTGCTTTCATTAAATTAATATTTTGATAAAATATTGCAAAAAATATTAATGTATTTATAAGGTCTCTTAGCAAAATCCCTTAGACAAAATCATACATATATGTAAGTTCGTTTCTTTCAAAAATAGGATTTACAACCAAGAAACATGTTATTTATTCATTAAAAATCGCTAAAATATTTTAGCATGCGCAAATCTGTGTAAGGATGATAATTCTTACCATGGAAATTAATCAAATGAAATTACTATATGAAAATGGAATGAAAACAAGCAAACTTTATAATATCAATTAGTAAGCAATGCATAATACATAATAGGTCTACAAATATTAGCTGATACAACTAATGCATAAGAAAACACTTCAAATGTAAAAGGTAAGTCAAAATGAAATTTAGACCTACATGTTTCATCAATATTTTAGGTAAGTCTCTAATTGGAAATTATGTACAAAATCAAGTATCTCGAAATACTATTATGTTAATATGTGCAACATCGAAACCATCATACAAACCATTAGCATAAATACATTAAATAAAGGTCTACCAAATCATAGAACAATAACCAAAACTAATCACCTGGTGCATCATGAATGTAGAAGATCAAAAAGTTGTAGAAAAAGGATCAAATTCATAACTATAGAAATTTTAAAGACAAATAAAAACAAAAAAAAAGGAAAAAGGAAAAAAGAAAATTACATTATGAAAATGCATGCCACAAACAGCCCTCTGTGCTCATTATCATACAGTTAAGCGTTCTCAATATATTAAATAAAATGTAGTTTTTCATGTGTTCTAACTTCTTATGTCAAGATAAATGAATATTACCTGTAAATTATCATCGTTATTATATAAAAAGGGAGAGCTGCAAAGTCAGACAGAACACTTGCTTGTAAAATAAATAGTACTTATTTCTATAATGTGTAATCAAAGGATTATGTGTAATCCGAGCCTAAAAAAGAAGTAGTATAATCTTAGTAGGAATCAAAGAAGAAAAACTGATTCTGAATGATTTCAAACTTCTCATCATGCTATGTTAATCTTATCAAAAGAAAATTGTCAATATTAAAGAATAGACTAATTGTTTTATGACAAAAATTTACGTATGTCCTGAAATCATATCTAATTTACACCCTGAAATTAACATGCAGCTTAGAAAATACTCATGCATCGTACTTTTAATTGTGTGATACTTTTCAAAAATACCCATATGTTGAAGCAATTTATCATGTTGTTATAGGAGGTAATGTATTATGTGATCATAGTAACCTCTTGCTTTTTGCCATGTAGGAAAAAATGAGGGAATTAATGTTCGATTTTGAATGCTTACCTATATTAATTTACTTCCCCTCTATTATAAAAATATGATTACGTCTTTTGAATTAAATAACAAAGAATACTATGCATTAATAAAAAAAACCGGTTTCATTAATGGCATCTACACACATTTCATTTTAATAGCACTATTCAAAATATATCATTGGTATATATATTACGTAAACTTACCATTCTAAGCTCTCCAAATTGTGTAGGTTCCAACAACTGCCTCATCTTCTCCATTGTAGGATGATGCATCACATAATAATATCCACAAACTAAACCCCACGCAATTCACATTTCCATAATTACATCCAACACTCAATATTCAATGCATATGGATAGATTCGATATAAATAATAGTGATGACAATCATTTTTGACCAAAAAATAATCACATAAAAATAAACTACCAATAGACATGCAATAGCCTGTTGTGGACGATATGGTGACGCTGCCTTGTTGATTTTCAAGTAAGAGAACCAAATTTTTAGAATCTGATGATGCCGACGAATGGAATTGGCTTTTAAGGAATTGAATTTAGTAATGGCGACGATTTTGGGAATAGAATTAGATTTTCATCGAGAACGAAAGAGGGAGCATTGAGAGTTACGTGCATAGGCCGATAAGAAATGAAAGGGTATTTCGGGTATTTCAAAAAGATGCGGCTGAAATTAGCTCAATGAATTTACATTATTAGTAGTAGAGAAGTAGAGATATAAAACATTTAAGTTCCACACCTTAAATAATTTTATATATCCATCAAAATACTTAGAAAAATTCTATAAAAATTCCAAAAAATCCTTTACTATATGATTTATGACGTACATAAATTTCAGACCCAAATAATTATCCATTATACCGTAAATAATTTATAATCCAATAAATCATTTTTTCACTAGAAAATTAATAAAATTCGGAAAATTATGAAAATTAAATCTCATCTCTAAAATATCATTTCTGATCTACATTTAAATTTTCAAGGCATTTGGATGTCACTTAACAGGGTTTTCATATCAAACATATCATAAAAACTAATATGAACATGTATAAATCATCAACAAGCATATATAAACTTTCAATCATCCAAAATATGGCATTATCATGCAAAATAATTTCGGGTAAATCTTAAAACCAAAAACTATAAAAATGGGATAATCATTCACCTTAGCTTTATGATTAAATATGTGAGATTTGATGTTAAATAAGTTAATTTACTTCTTCTCTTGAAATCCTAACTTTTTCTTCTTTTGAGATTAAAAATGGTGGTCGGCCTTAGGGTATTCTTGTTTGAGGGAAATGAAATGAATGTGTGTTCATTTTCCTAAGGTTTTAGCGTATAAGTTCATCCTACTTCCCATTGTTTCCTCCCTTATTTCCTAACACTTTTGCTCACGCAATCTAGTTCTGATTTACATTTAACGTGGCACTGCTACCCTTAGTTAAATCAAACCTCAATCTGTAAATCATCTTACATTATTTTATTTTATTTAGCTAATTAAATCTTCTAAATAATGTTACAAAAAATATGGGGTGTTACACGAACACAATGGTGCAAGTTTCACGGTCAAATTCCATCGTTTGCACAAATTCCATTTACAGGGCCTAATAAACTAACTAAATAAATAACTAGCGCCAAATTACGGGTGTTACATTTTTCCCCCTTAAGAAGAAATTCGTCCCCGAAATTTCACCAATGACTATGTTAAGGTTTTGGCTCCTAATTATCCTAAACTACACAGCCAATGAGGATACAACCAATTTTTGCAATCAAATGTGCATAGTGTATAACTATATCACCATATAGAAAATATGTATGTAGAATGATTCTAAATCGGATCCTCCTATATGAATGCATTTCTTTGAAACACATATTTGAAAAATATGATGCAAATAACCTATATATAAATTGGCAGCTCTGCATGTATGCAGTTTTTGAAAAATCTTTTCAACCAAAACCCCATACTCCTACAAAGAGAAGTATGAAGCAACAAATTTTTCATCCACTTCCACTCATCCAATAATCTAACGCATCGAAAAATCGCTTCCTAAACTTTACTCCTATGCCCAAAAAAGGAATTTATGAGGAGAATTTAACATTCTTACCATACTTTAAGTTTTCTATTTTCGTGGTATAGTGGAAATTTTCTCACTACCTCGGATTACTCCTAATTTTCCATGTACAAAACGCATAAGAAGGCTTATTTTCAAGCTCTAAAATGAAATTAAGTCTAAAAATAGAGTTACGTGCATCGTCGACAAGATATGGAATAAAAATTCTAAGGCTCAAACAGCTTTTCCCTTGTTATGCTTGCATTGTCGACCTTAATGCATCGCTAATTCACAATTTCTAACTTTATTTGCTTTCCTTATGCCTAATATGTGGCCTTCAAAATCAAAATTTTCACAAAATACTTTCTCACTTTTGAAATTTGTACGTCATTTGGAAAATAAAATCCAAAAATATTTGGATGTACATTTTCCCTTGAAATAAAATTTCGAATAAAAGCTATAAAAATAATCTAAGAGTAAAAAATAACTAAAATGCAAAACTTTTTCTTACTCTTTTTTTTCAAAAGGGAACTTTTCAAATCAAGGGGAAATTTTTCAAAATATTTTCCTTCTTAAATTTTTTGATAAATCAAGCCACAATTTCGGCATAGTCACAAGTTGGTTATGCACCAAAAGCAATAACCAGATTCTTTTCGAAGAAGGAATATAACTGAAGAGAAAAGGAAAAAATCATTTTATAAATGAGATTTTAGTGGGTCATAAAGAAAAGAAAAGGATGGAGATTTAATTCCTTCTTTTAATTACTCGTTTGGATTTTCAATCACGTTTGAAACATCTCCACTTTTTTCATCATGCATGAGGGCCTCAAAAAAATCCTAAAATCACTTAGCTGTTAATCTATTTAAACCCAATTTAAATATTTGATCTGTACTGTATGTCAATACGTGCATTTATAGCTTTTATATATGCACTTTACTAAATGCTAATGATATTCAAGCAAATCAAATAAGGTTTATTGAGAGTATTCATCATTACGGTTATGTGACTCAAAGTGTAAATTCAATCAACGATTAATATCGAACAATTTGAAAATTAACGTTCACATGTCATATTAGCTAGTGATGTGACATTTTACCGAATTTATTTCTTACACTTTTTTTGGTAAAATCCAATTTTAGTTATTATAAGTGTGCTTGATAGTGATGATTATTTACATCATTTTTTTGTTAAAACCGTATCACTCCGAATTTATGGAATTGGTAATGGTTTAAGTTCCTATATCGTCCATATTCAACTTTATAGTCCAAAAACAAAGTCTTTGGTTCAGTAATAACAATTATTATTAACCAAACTACTCTAACCAGAGAATTTTGACTTTGAGTTGATTTCATCTGACTTGATACTAAACCCATATAACTGGGGAGACAAATCCTCTCTTGAATAGTGTTCACTTCCAATACTTCCACTAGACCCAACTATAATTGTCCGATAGTCGTCAAGCCACATTTAACTATAATCAAAGTGGAGCTTTCATATCAAATATCAACAGTATTCTCAAGTCAAGGGAACTATGTAAATTAGTCGCTTCGTATTTTCTGTTTGACCTTAATTATATTAACCAAAAAAAACTATCGATTGAGTCATTCCATAGTTATATAATAACTATCATTACGTAACTCCTTGGTGCCCCCAATAGACATGAGTAATACACTATCCAACGTTTGGAGAGAGTTGCGTACTCTATTCTCAACAGATGCATCATTGTCTTGTCTTGATACATCTTGACTAAGAATATTTAAAATATTGTGCTTATTTTGATATTATACTCATTGTTACAACTAATTGTAATTGCTATCACAAACAAATCATTTTTGGAGTTTCTGACACGTATACTCAAATTAACTAATTAATTATTATAGCATCTTATAATAAGTATAAAACGGTAAGGAAACACCTTTTATTTCGAACAAGATTGGTTACCGAGTAAGATTTATGTAACAAATTGCATAATTGCCCCTATGGCAGACCCCTAACTCTATCGTTCTCACACTTGCACTTGGGGTATCAATTTTGAAATCTTATTCAAACTTCTCCAATCAGTTCTTCAAAACCAATCAGGTTAGTTCCTCGATGAACGGGTATGCTATTATGTTTCAATTATCTACTATGTCAATCAACTCTCTTCAACAAAAACTGTTTTTATCATGTGGAACAATTCGAAGAATGTCCCTCGACCTCCAGCAAGCACATATTTTGGTTACCAACTATATCATGACATTATAATCTTATAACGACATTAGGATTCTCAAAATTTTGAATCACCCTTGACTTGGTTATAAATTTATACATTTATTATGTACATACATTAACTATATTATGGCACTATGCAAGGCAATGTACTTGGCCTTTTATTGAGTCGTCCACAATTTCTCTCACTTGGAACATTTCCAACTTAAAGCTACTTAAATAATCTTGAATATGAATTTTATATTGACATACCATACACGATATCACATATGAAGTATGAGTCTGGATGCTTCTTCATAAGGAGTTTGTTGTTTCTATAAACAATTCTCCTATATTTCATAAATATACGAGAACACTTTAAACTACCATTTAGTGACCTTGATTTGGATTTGATATTTGCTTCATGTATCAAATATATAAAAAAATCACGATATTGTAAACCACATAACATGTATGGTAATTCCTATTGCCAGTACACATGGAATCCATCTTATATGTTTCTTACTAAACATTTAATATGGCATTTCTACATATTGCTGGGACATTCTCAATGTCCTTCATACTCACTATAAAAGACATCATTTGCAAATCCAATGTCAAGTATTAAAACAACTAAAATTTAATTTTTAATGCCAGTACATCATTAATAATCAACAGCGTATTGCTTTCTTATGTTTAGAAATATCATTGTACCTTCAACATTCTTCTAATGGGCACATGCTTCCTCTACATTTGACTGAAATCAAACTATTAGATATTTGTATCAAAATACTTGTTTAAATTTGATGCTTGTCGGACAATACTTTCGTATCGGTTCTTGGATCATACCAAAAATCCTACAAATTCAATATTGATCCCACTAACTTCGAGATACTTTGGTTATTATGTGCAAACGGTCTAGTCTAAATTTTTATTAAAAAAATTTCTGATTCAATACACATGTAGCAAAACACAAAGTTATATAAGGCGATCATTTTGTAGGTGGAATACAAATCAACTTGAGCATATTGAATGAAGAATCTGTTACGTTAGTTTCAACAATTGAAATTCATGATTTTATTCTTATCAATATGTCTCACCGTATTCCATTTGCATTTGTCTTTTTCTTAAAGAAAGATTTTCGGTCGATGGATCATACCCCTTCGATTCCTACTACCAGAATCACATTTTGATAATGTACTTAGAATCTATTTTGGATTTGCGCATCATAACATATCATATAGTCAACACTCTTTATGGTTTAACTAAACAACTGAGGATTATTTATTCTAAACATTAATAAGAAACTCATAGTTTCTTCTTTAGTGCGTGAGAATAATCATTAGACACTCAAATGCCATGCATTCGTTTATGTTTGGTTAATTTCATTCCATCCCCTGTAATCAGTTTCTTAAAGAAATTCCTTTGCTACAAAGCTGTTTTTTCTTAAAACAACAATTGTTCCTTATTGTAATGAAATGAGCATTCATAAACATTTTATGAATTACAATACATAAGACTAACTTGGTATTAATTTACAATATTTATGTTGGTAACTTAAATAAGTTATCCAATGGCTATCAACCACAAACTCTTTTGGGATGGTTCATACAAGATTTCTTATGCACAAATATTATATGCAGTCCTATGACTCACACAACCCATCAACTTTTTGGCCTAGGACATGATGGGTTTTCTTATAAACCTACATCTTGTATGATTTTATAAATTGTTCTTTTGACGATGTTAATCTTAAGCTTATGTACTACTCTTAAGTACACACCTCAAAGAAATAATTTAACTCAGCTTCACTCATCATAATCGCGCTATGTCCAAGAAAGCTCTATTTTTCCTTATTAATATATATTATGATGTATTATAGGAACGAGTAACTTTTGAGACTGAATCTTAGTTCATTTTAGGTATGTTTGGAATTGTTTCCAATATACTCACACATTCAATCAAATCAAATCATTTCTTTGTCATGTATTTTATTTTACTTTCGTTTTTTATTTTATGAAATTATCATACACATGCCTTATATGTATCAAACACATATATTCATGTTTGTGATAATTCATCGATGGATATAATGAAGTATGTAAAATCTTTTTGGTATTATCAGACTTTTAATTGCATATATCTATATGTATCAACCCGAAGAGTTCATCAACTCTCACAACGCTCCCATTGAATAGGTGATTTTCCCTTAATTATCTAAGATATAATGTAACAGCCCAAAAATTTCAATAACAAAGATAAATATTAATAAGGGTAAACAATGTAATTTCACATAAAATGACAAAATAGTAAATTTCTACAAATGAAGGAATTTGGGGAATCTAACTTTTCCATTGCATCAAGTTGTGTAGTTAATTCCCTGCTATTACCCCGCTATAACCCTGCTATATCTTGAAGTGGATTTCTACCGCTACGATTTTTCAACATAGCCCCAAATGTAGCCTTTCCACTTTAAGCTCCACTATTTTCGCTATATCCCATTATTCCCGCCATATTTTTCTATTTCCGCTATATCTTCTTTAAAACCAATGAATTAAAAATGAAATTTATACATCATAAAAATTATGAAATCAATTTATTTAATTGAATTTTTAGTTTATTTTCAGAAATAAAAATACTCTAGTATTTTACTAAATTCAATTATGTTATATAACAGTTTACGTTTATTTATAGAATATTCGCATATATTTTTGTTTAAAATTATTTATGTATTAATTATAGTTCAATTGAATGTTAATTTTTCATTTAACTACCATTTATATAGTTTAAAAACATTAAGTACGAGTTTTATATGCTATTTTAGAGTCATTCGCTATATCCTGCTATATACTCATGTATCCTCGCTGTGACTTTTTGCACCTCCACCACATTGAATCTGTCGAGCGCTTTAATTGCATAGGCATCAAGTACATTTTTCTAACCCAAATTCAAATACAAATTATTAGAAATAGATAATGAAGAAAATACAGACTGTTTGCTTTAATGCGCGGTTCGTGTTTTACGCTTATTTTTAAAATTAAGTATAAGAATCAATTACGAGAATAAATCAGAACTTAGATATTAAGTGATAAATTAAATATGTATGGACTACTTTAAAAAGAGTATGAACATTAAAAGAAAGGAAGATGATATTTAATGCAAAGAGAGAAAACATTAAGTTCCATGTTAGAAAACTTATTGTTATAATTAATGAAATATACATTACATGTTTCAAAAAGAGAATGTAACAATATATTTTAGAATAAATAGATATATCTAATGTTGTATGTTTGAAAAGTGAATATGTATGAAAGTAAATGGTTAATTTGAAGGAAATGTATTTACATGCACAGAGGTAAAGACATTAATTAGTGGGTTAATGGTGGAATTTAAAGGAGAACTATTTAAATTAATCACTTAGATATTTTTCATTTGACTTTAGTTATATTAACCAATAGAAAACTATCAAGTGAGTCTCTCCATAGTTATCCAAATCAATACGTAACACTTTGGTGCACCAACGGCCATGAGTAGTACACTGCCTAGAATCTGGAGAGAATTTCGTACTTTAATCTCAATGGGTGCATCGATGTCCAGTCTCGATAAATCTTGATTATGAATTTTTAAAATGATGTTCTCATCATGCATGGTATAATACCCGTTGCTATAACTTTTTGTAACTGCTATTACAAACACATTATTTATGGACTATTTTGAATCTCTAGCCCCTCTCTTGCTCTCCTATAGCTACTAGATAAGGACATATAGGCCTTAAATCATTCCAAATCCATTAGCAATTAATCACATTAAAACCAATTTAAATGCATGTCGATATGGAATATTGATTCGTTCATATATAACTTTTATATACGCACCTAATTAATTACTATTGGCACCAAGCAAATACTAATGACACATAATACATTACACAGAAATGATAATTGATATTTCATAAATTATTGTTAATTTATTTAATTTATAACAATTATAAATCAACTAAATCGTGTGGTATATCAAAAAACCACCAATACGATTGTGCGACTCTTCGTTGTAAATTAGTAAGCGGAATATTGAACAATTATAGTATTAACATTCACACTTCACCTTAGCTAGTGTTGTGATAGTTTGACTAAATTTATTACTTCTACATTTTTTTAGTAAATTTTACTATTTTAAGCAGTATCCATTAGTGACAATTATTTATGTCAATTCCCTTCATCAAAACTATATCGCATTAGGGCTTATGGAATTTGATAATGCTTAATATTCTAATATCATCCATATTCAACTTTATAATCCAACCACAAAGTCCTTGATTTAATAATAACAATTATTATTAACCGAACTGCTCTGTGCAAAGACTTTGACTTTGAATTGACTTCAGTTGACCATGATACAAACCTCATATAACTGAGAAGACGAATTCTCTCTTGAATAGTGTTTCACTTTTACTGCTTCCACTTGACCCAACCATAATCATATGATGGACACCGTGCCATAGTTTAACTATAACCTAAGTGATGTTTTTACATTGAAGCTCGATGGTATTCTTAAATCGAGTGAATTATGTAATATTGTCACATCAATATTTTCTTTTTGACTTTAGTTATATTAACCAATAGAAAGCTATCAAGTGGGTCATTCCATAGTTATCCAAAAACTATCAGTACATAACTCCTTGGAGCCTCCAATAATCACAAGCAATATATTATCCAATAGTTGGAGAGCGTTATGTACTCTAGTCTCATTATGTGTATCGATATCTGGTCTCAACACATCTTGACTATGAATATTTAAAACGATATGTTTAATCTCATTGTGATAAAGTACTCATAGTTATAGTGCTTTGTAAAAACTATCATTAAACGTACCATTTATGGATTTTCTATAAAATATACTTTTATTTAAAATAATAATTAATATAACATATTATGTCAACTATATAATAGAAAGAAAACACATTTTACTTTGAACAACATGGATTATCAAGTTAAATATATGTAACAAGTTTCATAATTATCCCTAGGGCATATGCCTAACTCTATCAATCTTACACTTGCACATGAAACTAATTATGGAATCTATTCCCATCCCTTCAATTAGTTTGATGAGAACTGATCAAGTTAGACCCTTTATGAATGGATCTGTTATGTTGTTTTAATCATCTACTTTATCAATCAACTCTCTCTAATGCTGATAAACTATATTTATCATGTGGAACTATTCGAAGTATGTTTCTTGACTTCCAGTCAGCTCTTATTATGATTTGTTATCATAAACAATGATATAGTATTCTCAATACTTGAAATCGTGCTTAAGTTGGCTATAAATTTGTGGATTTATATTTGTATACTGTTTTTATTACGACATTATTCTAGGAGATGTACTTAGCCTTTTGTTGAATTAGCATAACCTTTCTTTCGAAATATTTCCAACTTAAAACTTCTTATTTGAGGTTTGAACATGAATTCAATTTTTATACATATTATGCTCGATAGCACTTATCAAATTCGAGTCTGAACACTCCTTCATAAGGAGTTTGATGTTTCTGTAAAAAATTCTCTAGTATTCCGTTAATACTTGAGAACACTCTAATCTATCATTAGTGATCTTAATTTGATTTTAACATTTGCTTCATGCATCAAATACATAAGCAAAATGTGATATTGTAGACAATACAACATACATGATAATTCATATAATTAATATAGAAGAAATTCATCTTACATGTTCTATATTAAACATTTTAATAAGGTGTCTTTGCATATCGTTTAGGACAATCCCAACATCCTTTATACATATTGTAAAAGATATAATTTACAAATCCAGTATTGATTATTAAACAATCAAACATTATCAATTTTAACACAAGTACATCAATAACAATCAACAGTATGTTGTTTATTTATAATTTAGAAATATTTGTGTACCTTTTAATGGTTCTTTATGGACACATGCTTCCACTG
This sequence comes from Allium cepa, assembly GCA_030765085.1. Classification (NCBI taxonomy): domain Eukaryota; kingdom Viridiplantae; phylum Streptophyta; class Magnoliopsida; order Asparagales; family Amaryllidaceae; genus Allium; species Allium cepa. The sequence goes on along the minus strand of CM060932.1, from coordinate 627,997,378 downwards.
CATTTTGACTAAAAATCAAACCTTTTGATATTTCTATCAAAATACTTACTCCATCCTAATGGTTATGGAATGGTACTTTCAAACCATTTCTTGAATCACATTCGAAAACTCACAAACTCAATATTTTCTCCTACTGACTTCGAGACACTTTGCTTGTTAGATGCAAACATTCTAATGTAAATAATTATTTTGAATTTTCTATTTCAACACATATGTCCCAAAACACAAAGTTATACAAAGCAATAATGTTACTATCATTGGGTTCTTTGAGTCCCTATCGGGTCCTGCCATGAGCGATCTTGTAATAAATTATTCTACCTAAAGAGATCAAGCTAAAGAACATAGAGGTCATCCCTCCTTCTACCATAGCTTTGCCTAGCTAAACTTTCAATTTCTGGTCATTCTTCCTCCACACGGAAGCACCCAGAGCATGCCTGCTAGATCTTTGTAGAGCACTCCATCCACAAGTCCAGGAAGAAGCAGGAAGAAACATAATCAAGTTACACCTCCCTTCGGAGAAGAGAAGAAAAGGTCCAAGTGGCAAAAGCATAAGAAGTGATCGTTGGTTTGTTTTGTGTAGATAGACTCATGTTTAGTTTGTAATTATAGGAGTCTGTTTTGGTTTTAGGTCGGCGTTATGTGGGTTCGGCTCCCGCTTTTGTTTTCAGCCTCGATGTAAATAAAACTTGTATTTTGATTTCCAAGTTCTATCTTGAATTTAAACAACAAAGACTTTTGTTTTGTTTAATCTTCGTTTGAACTTATCTAAGAATTTGAGAAATGCGCTTTCCATTCGATGTACTTGTGATCCATTTCTTTCCATCATTATTGTTGACTAAATCAATAGCCCATTTCATGATTTTCTAGCCTTTCATTGTTCTTGCAAACGTAAAGCGATCTTTGAAGTGCCAATCCCTAGGCAACTATTTATAAGCATATCGAATTCTAGAATTCGGTCAAATTTTAAACAGCTAGAAAGGTGATCTAAGCATTCCTTTTGAAGGAACTTTAAATGCGATCATGCCGATTTCCAAGCATCAATCGAGGTTCGTAAGAGATGTCGCCTAACTCCATGCAATGATTTCTGTCCTTGCCATCTTTTGGGCAAGACATTGGCGCTTTATCAAACTCTAGGCAAAAGTGTTGAATATGCGATTATATGATTTTTGTTTGATGAAAATAAACATAAATATATATATATATATATATATATATATTCATTTAAATGTATTTGTTAATGTACTATTCTATTTTTCACATAATTAAATAAATATTTGCTAAATAAAATAAATAACACAGAATATAAATTCAAATGAATATTTTATTCCAATAAATATTTATTATAATTTTGAATACTACAAATTCGGCCTCTCACTATATATATAGACACACACACACACACAATTTCAATTATAATATAAATTTGATTACATCACAATTTCTAATTTACAAATGCACCTCACTACAATTCACTCATTCACTCGTGTTTTATCTTCAACTTGAATCCAGCTCTGAGCAATTGCAAAAATAAATACTGACGCGGTAAAATTGAAAACAAAATATTTTTGCAGTATAAAATAAAATGTAATTTTGAAAATATTATTTGCCTCAGTTATTTGGGTTGTTCATCATCATTTAAATTTGAATTCATCATACACGAACAGCTTGTGACGTGCACAGTGTATCACTATATATGCCACAAGGCCGTGCACACCGATATATACACTTGATAAATCTACAGGGACAGGTGAGCACAAGGTCAAATCCAAATCAAAAGCCGGGTTCAACTCAAGTGCAATAAAAATAAAGTCATGATATCAGCACAAGGTCAAGCCCGAGCTAAAAGCTGGATTCAACACAAGTGCAGACCAAATTTCAAGTCGTACATCATAAAACCAAAGTGCACAGCAACTATCCAAAGACTCTATATGCACACACCTATACACACACATAACTGTATGTATGTATACAAGTGGAAAACAATGCGAACTACTAAATCCAGAAATGATGACTGGAAACACAGCACACATCAAGTATACATGAACCATCCATGATATGGAAGCAAATCAGATCATTTCAAGTGAAAGATAGAAAGAAGTACACATGAAGCTTATAGTGCAACAGGTCAGGGAAGCAAGCAAGTGCACCAAAAACCAAACAAGAGCTAAATTACAAATGCACTTGCAACTGAAACTGTCTCGAAGTAAATGAAAACAAATGCAAAGACCGGTGTTGCAACTCGATACATCAAAGACCAGGCACCAAGCATCAAGTGGCGGTTTTGATCAAAGAACAGTATAACATGGACAAAGTACATAAAACCGTGAAACAGTGGCTCAATATCAATATGCAAGAAATCGAACTACAACATGTACACCAAGCAGAATGTACATGAAACAAATATGAAAGATTGGACAACATGGATGCATAGACAACATGAACACACGAGTCAATGCTACAAAAGAAACAATGGCACGGTCTCAACATCAAAGTTCGGAGGCATACATATGGTTGCAGTAAAGGCAAAGCTCGAGGCTACCAAGTTAAACAATGAAAATTGCCTCAAAGCAATATGACACAGCCACAACATATACATCAATGAAACTCAAGTCAAATACTATGTAAATGTACAAAGACTCCAAGCATTTCAAACACAAAGCAAATCAGTCACAGTACAGTCTCCATCAAAGACAGAATGCAACATGGAAGTAGTGACAGTGCCGAAGTCACAAAGACAATGGTCAACATCAAGCATCAGAAAATGGCCAGAGTAAATCATTACCAAAGTCAAGGCCAATTTCAATCTGAAACAACCAAGGTGCAAGTTTGAACAATTTCAAAACTTATGGTACAACAGTCATGGGACGCCAAGTAGAAATCAAACAAGTCAAATTCCAACATGCTACAGAGATGAAATGAATCAATATCGTCATAGAAAAGTCAAAGCCATGATCAAAGAATATGATGAACAAGTCAGAGATGTGGTGGTCAAGAATCGAGCAAGGAAAATTCAAAGCCGTGAAAAAAGTCAGAAATCAACACCGTGTTATTCAAGCGAATTGAAAAAGTCAGAAATCATCACAATCATCAATTCAAAATCAAACGGTAAGCCGAAAGTTACCAGACGAACTTGTATGAAATATACGAACGAAAAATAAGGAATTCGATTCCTATATAAGCCCTATAACATCATCGTCAAAATGCATCGAGTTCAAGTTTTCAAACCAGAGAGAAAAATCATAAATTACATACCGTAATCAAAGTCGAACTCAATCAAATAGAAGCATCCGAAAGCATCTCAAGAGACGATCGATCGATGGAGCAAGGAAATCGAAATCAATTACTCGATCGATCTAATTAAAGTCGGCGTCTTCGAATTTGCCAAAACCCTAATTTTTAATCAGAGAGGAACGAACGAGAATGAGCAACAGGAAGCCACCATTTTTCACAAGGAAGCGGGCTGATAAAAATAAAGGGGGCCGATAAAAATAAAGGGAATAATATTTCACTTAAATTTGGGCCGGCCTTTACCTTTGTATTGGGTTTATAATTAGAGGCTTATAATTAGGGTTTTTTTGTTTTTAAATTGTGTTTAAATTGTATTTTCCTTTTTAAACCGTTGTAATTCCTAGTCGTGTGACTAGGAGACAAACTACGTGGCGTAGTTTGAGAATTCGCAACTCAGTGGCTGAGTTGTGGCAGGGTTTTGAGCGTAGAGTTAGGTTAGTCAAAAGCGGGTATCACGAGTTTACCTGTGTAAGCGTGTGACTACTTAATTTCTAGTAGAAACCTTGGAGGCAGCACGTAGGCAGGTTTTTGCCGAAGCTGGGTAAATTCTGTGTCGTTCTATTTCTGCATTTATTCTGCTATTCTCTGTGTTGCTATTATTTTGATATATCTGTGTTGAAATAATTTTATATAAACTTCCGCAATAAATTTTTATAATTAATAACATCACCTTATTCACCCCCCCTCTAGGGTGAAATCGATCCTACAAGTGGTATCAAAGCTAGAAATAGAAGTCAACTTTTATATTTAAAAAAAATCAATTTTTTTCAAAAACCAATTTATAAAAATTTGAATTTTTAAAATGGCTTCTTTTAATAATGCTTTTGCGGAGGGTCGGTCCATAGTAAGACCACCAATGTTTAATGGTGAATATGCTTACTGGAAAAATAGGATGGAATTTTTTCTGAAAACCATTGACGCTTGGGATATTGTTGAGACGTGGTATAGAGCACCAACTATAATTGTAAATAATCAGGAAATAAATAAACCAAAGAACCAATGGACAGAGCTAGAAAATAAATTAAAAAATGCTAACGCTAAAGCTATGAATTCTATTATCTGTTCATTGGATCAATATGAATTTACTCATGTCTCACATTGTCTAACTGCGAAGGAAATTTGGCATACACTCGAAGTGACTCGCGAAGGAACATCTCAAGTCAAAGAATCTCGTGTTGCCATGCTGAGTAGCGAATACGAGAATTTCACAATGGCGAAGGAAGAAAATGTCAAAGAAATGTACGGACGACTTTCCAACATCGTGTACAAATCAAAGGCTCTTGGAAAATCATACATAGAATTGGAGATAGTCCAAAAAATCCTCAGATTCCTTCCACGAAGTTTTGAAGCCAAAGTAATTGCCATTCAAGAATCAAAAGATTTGAAACAAAAAGTCGAAGAACTCATCGGAAACCTCACACTTACGAGCTTGAGAAGAAATTCAAGGAAGAGTGTGAAGGAGGAGACACTCGAAAGAAATCAATAGCTTTTAAAGGGACAACTGAAAGTGAAGATGATGATGATGGTGAAGCAGAATTATCACTATTAATAAGAAGATTCAAAAGGTGGAAGCGCAAATATGGCAATTCGGCCAAAAATCATCAAGTAAAGAGCAGATTAAACAAAGCACTAGATAACCCAGAAGAGCAGAAAATCATTTGTCACAAATGCAATAAACCCGGTCATATCAAGCAATTGTCCCCAAAATCGACTCAGCCAAGGAAAGAAACTGAAAAGGAGAAGTTTTGTAGCTACTAGGGATGAAAGCGACAAAGATGGAAGTGATAGCACTGGCAGTGAGAGTGAAAAAGCAAATTTGTGTCTTCATGGTGAAATAACTGACAGTGATGATGACGAGCCAAGTAAGGTATCAAAACTTGCTCATTCGGAATTACTTGTATATTTTCACGAGGTAAATGGGTGCTTTGAATGTCTTAGGGAGAAATATGCTAAAATTGAATCACAAAGAGATAGTTTAATAGAAGTAAATGAACAGCTTGAACAATTAGTTAAAAACTATCAAAACTTGTGTCCTAAGTGTGACAAGTGTCCATTGTTTGAAGAAGAAATTAAAAATCAGTAATTAATATTAAATCACTTGAAAATGAAATTCTGATTTTGAAAGAAAGTGAAAATACAAGAAGAGAAAATTCTATTAAAAGGTGCACACGATTGTTAAACGAAAATGAATCTCTAAAAAAAGAAGTCCAACAACTATCAACGACTTTAGATAAATTTTCAAAAAGTGAGAAATCATTGAATATGCTATTAGGAAAACAAACTGTTAATACAGTTAGACAAGGACTTGGGTATAAATCTAAAAATGTTAGAAATGAGATTAGTCAAGTAAATTCAATGTGCACAATTTGTAGAAAATTTGGACACAATCAAAACAATTGCTGGTGTAGACCTAAACATATGAAAACGATTCCAATTTGGGTTCCAAAAGGCACAAATATAAAATCTCTCAAAGTTAAAAAAATTTGGGTGCCGAAAGGAACATATATAAATAGTTTTGGGTCTCTACAAAATTATTTTTAAAAATCAATTACCACTAACAATCATGGACCTATAAAAAAATAGGTCACTAAACTCTCTTCTTGTGTAGGTATGCTGACAGGCTAAGGAACAACAGCAATGGTACTTGGATTCTAGCTGTTCCAGGCACATGACATGCGATAAATCAAAGTCCTTAGCCTAGAAAAGTACAGAGGTGGCAGAGTCACAATGGGTAACAATGACAAGTGTAGAATTGTCGGTAAAGGTAAAGTGGGTAACAACACATTTACCTTAAATGACGTACTATATGTTGAAAATCTGCACCACAATTTGATATCAATCAGCCAGCTATGTGATAAAGGTATGAATGTTATTTTTGATTCTTACTTGTGCAAAATTTTTGACAAATCATCAAAAGAAATCTTATTTTCAGGTAAGAGGAAAGGTAATATATATTCTCTATCTTCTGATGATCTCACCCTTTCAAAATGTTTGGTAGCTAAGGATATAGAAGTAAATTTATGGCATAGACGATTAGGGCATGCTAGCATGAATTTGTTAAACAAATTAAAAAGAAAAAAAATTTAATAAGAGGGTTGCCATCTCATGATTTCGAAATAGAAAATTTACGTAATGCATGTACCTTGGGAAACTTAAAAAATCATCGTTTCATGCCAAAAACAATGTAAGCACTTCTAGAGTTCTTGAACTAGTTCATATGGATCTGTTTGGCCTAACGACATTGCTAGCTTAGGTGGTAAGAAATATTGCTTTGTGTTAGTTGATGATTACTCAAGATATACATGGGTATATTTCTTGGCTAAAAAATCAAAAACTTTTTCAAAATTCACAAAATTAGTTCAAAATGAAAAAGGAGTTCCTATTGTTTCGTTAAGAAGTGATCATGGTGGAGAATTTGAAAATTATGAATTTGAAAACTTTTGTGATGAAAATGGTTTTAAACAAGAATTTTCTGCACCACGTACTCCATAACAAAATGGAGTAGTTGAGAGAAAGAATCGAACATTGCAAGAGTTGGCTAGGTCTATGATAAATGAGTATGAGCTACCTTTGCATTTTTGGGCAGAAGCAGTAATTACAGCTTGTTATGTTATAAATAGAGTTATGATTAGACTGATTCTTAACAAAACACCCTATGAGCTATGGTTCAAAAATAAACCAAACATTGCTTACTTTAAAGTATTTGGGTATCCGTGCCATATTCTCAATACAGGTGATCAATTAGGAAAATTCAAAGCAAAAGCCGATGAAGGCATATTCATGGGATACTCTTCTAGAAGCAAAGCTTGTAGAGTCTATAACAAAAGGAATAAAACAATTGTGGAGTCAATCAATGTGAAGTTTGATGAAGGCATTAATGAACAGGAAATGGTCAAAAGCAATGTTGAAAAGGAAAACGAAAAAGATGAGAATGAAAAAGCAAAAGAAACTGCAACAACAAAAGAAGTCTGAAGGAATCTAGATCCAGAGAGATTGAAATTCAACGCAGATCATCCTCCAGAATTGATAATAGGAAATCATATCACAGGTGTTCAAACTCATTCCTCCTTTAGAAATCTGTGTGATCTGTGTCTATATAGTGGACTTATTTCAGAAATAGAACCCAAAGACATAGATACAGCTCTTAGTGATGAAAACTAGTTTATGGCTATGTAAGAAGAGAAAAATCAATTTGAGCGAAATGATGTTTGGAGTCTAGCACCTAGACCTAAGGATTATCCAGTCGTAGGAACAAAATGGATTTTCAAAAATAAATATGATGAATCTGGAAATATGATTAGAAATAAAGCTAGATTAGTCGCTAAAGGATATAATCAAATTGAAGGAGTTGAATTTGATGAAACTTTTGCACCAGTAGCTAGACTAGAATCAATTAGGATATTGTTAGCTTTTGCTTGCTACAAAGGATTTAAACTAAGACAAATGGATATTAAAAGTGCTTTTCTTAATGGAATTTTAAAAGGAGATGTATTTGTTGAACAACCAGAAGGTTTTGAAAGTCATGAATATCCTAACCATGTATATAAGCTTAAAAAGGCATTATATGGATTAAAACAAGCTTCTAGAGCTTGGTATGAATGCCTTAGTACGTATCTTCTTGAAAATGGGTTCAAAAGGGCTGTGTAGACACCACACTATTTCTACTGCATGAAATCGATGATCTTTTGATTGTTCTAATATATGTTGATGACATCATCTATCGTGCTACTAACAATTTGTTGTATGAGAAATTTGAAAAAGTTATGCAAGAAAAGTTTGAAATGAGCTTGGTTGGAGAGTTAAAATTCTTTTTAGGATTTCAAGTCAAATAAAGCGATAAAGGTACATTCATTTCTCAAACAAAATATATTAGGGAACTTGTCAAAAATTTGGATTAAAAGATGCTAAACTAGGAAGAACCCCCATGAGCACAACAATTAAACTTGACAATGATGAAAAAGGTAAGGCAGTTGATCAAAAGCAATATAGAGGTATGATTGGATCACTCCTTTACCTTACCGCTTCTAGACCTGACATCATGTTTTTTGTCTGCTTGTGTGCATGATTTCAATCTAACCCAAAAGAATCTCATTTAAAAGCCGTTAAAAAAATTATAAAATATTTGTTGCACACCCCACGGTTTGGTCTTTGGTATCCAACAAATGATAATTTTGAATTAAAAGGATTTTCAGATGTGGATTATGCTGGAAGTCTAGTTGATAGAAAAAGTACTAGTGGTGCATGCTTTATGTTAGGACATTCATTAGTTGCATGGTCAAGTAGAAAACAGAATTGTATTGCGTTATCCACCACAGAGGCAGAGTATATTGCTCTGAGTGGTTGCTCTGCTCAAATCTTATGGATGATACAAACTTTGCAAGACTATGGTCTAAATTTTAAACATGTACCACTAATGTGTGATAGAAAAAGCGCAATCGATCTCACAAATAATCCTGTACATAACTCACGAACAAAACATATAGATGTTAGACATCATTTTATTAGAGATCATATCTCCAAGGGAAATATCTGCATAAATTTCATTTCAACCGATTCTCAATTGGCAGACATTTTTACAAAACCCCTACCAGAAAATAGTTTTTGTTTTTGTAAACTACGTCTCAGCCTAGGTGTTTTAGAAATTTGATTTTCTACTTATTTAACAATTTTTTTCTCCCTACTAATTATTGAAAAAGTAAATAGTTGAAAAAGTGATGAGTGTTGATATTAATCATATATTATAACTCAAGACGGTATAATTAGTAAATTTCTTTAGAAATTTAAACAGGAGTTATAAAAACTCTTTATTGATAAATATTCCATGACCATTTCTATTTCTATCACATTTCTATCGACCATCACTGTCATAATCCATTATAGTATGTCAATATGTGGTGATTTAAACAGGAATTATTCATTTTTTCATTTTATATTAAAAAAAATTTAATAATAATAATAATAATCCAAAGTATTCACTCTCATTTAAAAGTCCTCACGGTTATGCATGGATAAACTACTTGAAATTTTTGACTGTATTCTTCCATGCTCATTTAAAAGTCCTCACGGTTATGCATGTATGAAACGCATGTCAAAACTGATTTATAAACATGTTGATTCTAATCCCATTTAAAAGTCCTTACGGTTATGCGTGGTTAGAAGAAACTTGAATTCATATTTTAAATTAAAAAAATGGAATACTATTAATCTCATTTAAAAGTCCTAACCGTTATGCATGGTTAGTAGATATTCAAATTCTTGATATAAATATACCACAAATAGACACAACTATATGGTTTTATATGATGACATCATTCATATCATTCTAGAGTGGAATATGCTTCAAATAGAGTATTTATGATTTTTGTTTGATTTTTATTGAAATATTATATTTTCGATTAAGTTTTAATGTTGTATTAATATCTCTCAGTTTATCTCTATTTTTCTAACACTATTACTCTTTTGCTGATAACAAAAGGGGGAGAGAAAAGTTAAGATTTTTTCAAATGAAATCAAGTAAGGTCAAATATTTTTTTTGCATCTAGGCTCATGTGCATATATTTTTAATTGTATGTATATATGAAGGGGGAGCTTTGTATACAGAGGAAGCATTCAAATAGAGGAGCAAATTGAATGATCAAATACATTTAATAAATTCAAAATCCTAAATATATGTTTGTTATCATCAAAAGGGGGAGATTGTTGAATATGCGATTATATGATTTTTGTTTGATGATAATAAACATACATATATATTCATCTAAATGTATCTGTTAATGTACTATTATATTTTTCACATAATTAAATAAATATTTGCTGAATAAAATAAATAGCACAGAATATAAATTCAAATGAATATTTTATTCCAACAAATATTTATTACAATTTTGAATAGTACAAATTCGGGCCCGCACTATATATATATATATATATACACACACACACACACACACAATTTCAATTATAATACAAATTTGACTACATCATAATTTCTAATTTACAAATGCACCTCACTACAATTCACTCATTCACTCATTCACTCGTGTTTTATCTTCAACTTGAATCCAGCATCTGAGCAATCTGCAAAAATAAATACTAACGCAGTAAAATTGAAAACAAAATATTTTTGCAGTATAAAATAAAATGTAATTTTGAAAATATTATTTGTCTCAGTTATTTGGATTGTTCGTCATCATTTAAATTTGAATTCATCATACACAACAGCTTGTGACATGCACAGTGTATCACTGTACATTCCACAAGGCCGTGCACACCGATATATACACTTGATAAATCTACAGGGACAGGTGTGCACAAGGTCAAACCCAAATCAAAAGCCGGGTTCAACTCAAGTGCAATAAAAATAAAGTCATGATATCAGCACAAGGTCAAACCCGAGCTATAAGCGGGATTCAACACAAGTGCAGACCAAATTTCAAGTCGTACATCATGAAACCAAAGTGCACAACAAGTACCCAAAGACTCCATATGCACACACATATATACACATATAACTGTATGTATGTATACAAGTGGAAATCAATGCGAACTACTAAATCCAGAAATGATGACTGAAAACACAGCACACATCAAGTATACATGAACCAGCCATGATATGGAAGCAAACCAGACCAGTTCAGGTTAAAGCAAGAAAGAAGTACACATGAAGCTTATAGTGCAATAGGTCAGGGAAACAAACAAGTGCACCAAAAACCAAACAAGAGCTAAACTACAAATGCACTTGCAACTAAAACTGTCTCGAAGTAAATGAAAACAAATGCAAAGACCGGTGATGCAACTCGATACATCAAAGACCAGGCACCAAGCATCAAGTGGCAGTTTTGATCAAAGAACAATATAACATGGACAAAGTACATAAAACAGTGAAACAGTGGCTCAATATCAATATGCAAGAAATCAAGCTACAACATGTACACCAAGCAGATTGTACATGAACCAAATATGCAAGACTGGACAACATGGATGCGCAGACAACATGAACACATGAGTCTATGCTACAAAAGAAATAATGGCACAGTCTCAACATCAAAGACCGGAGGCATACATATGGTTGCAGTAAAGGCAGAGCTCAAGGCTACCAAGTTAAACAATGAAAATTGCCTCAAAGCAATATGACACAGCAACAACATATACATCAATGAAACTCAAGTCAAATACTATGTAAATGTACAAAGACTCCAAGCATTTCAAACACAAAGCAAATCAGTCACAATGCAGTCTCCATCAAAGACAGAATGCAACATGGAAGTAGTGATAGTGCCAAAGTCACAAAGACAATGGTCAACATCAAGCATGAGAAAATGGCCAGAGTAAATCATTACCTAAGTCAAGGCCAATTTCAATCTGAAACAACCAGGGTGCAAGTTTGAACAATTTCAAAAATCATGGTACAGCAGTCATGCGACGGCAAGTAGAAATCAAACAAATCAAATTCCAACATGCTACAGAGATGAAATGAATCAATATCGTCATAGAAAAGTCAAAGCCGTGATCAAAGAATATGATGAACAAGTCAGAGACGTGGTGGTCAAGAATCGAGCAAGGAAAATTCAAAGCCGTGAAAAAATTCAGTAATCAACACCGTTTTATTCAAGCGAATTGAAAATGTCAGAAATCATCACAATCATCAATAAAAAATCAAATGGCAAGCCGAAAGTTATCAGACGAACTCGTATGAAATATACGAATGAAAAATAAGGAATTCGATTCCTATATAAGCCCTATAACATCATCGGCAAAATGCATCGAGTTCAAGTATTCGAACCAGAGAGAATAAGCATAAAATACATACCGGAATCAAAGTCAAACTCAATCAAATAGAAGCAGCCGAAAGCATCTCAAGAGACGATCGATCGATGGAGCAAGGAAATCGAAATCAATTACTCGATCGATCTAATTAAAGTCGGCGTCTTCGAATTTGCCAAAACCCTAATTTTTAATCAGAGAGGAACAAACGAGAACGAGCAACAGGAAGCCACCATTTTTCACAAGGAAGCGGGCCGATAAAAATAAAGGGGGCCGATAAAAATAAAGGGAATAATATTTCACACAAATTTGGGCCGGCCTTTACCTTTGTATTGGGTTTATGATAAGAGGCTTATAATTAGGGTTTTGTTTTTGTTTTTAAATTGTGCTTAAATTGTATTTTCCTTTTTAAACCGTTGTAATTTCTAGTCGTGTGACTAGGAGACAAACTACGTGGCGTAGTTTGAGAATTCGCAACTCAGTGGCTGAGTTGTGGCAGCGTTTTGAGCGTAGAGTTAGGTTAGTCAATAACGGGTGTTGCGAGTTTACGTGTGTAAGCGTGTGACTACTTAATTTATAGTAGAAACCTTGGGGGAAGCACGTAGGCAGGTTCTTGCCGAAGCTGGGTAAATTCTGTGTCGTTCTATTTCTGCATTTATTCTACTATTCTCTGTGCTTCTATTATTTTGATATATCTGTGTTGAAATAATTTTATATAAACTTCCGCAATAAATTTTTATAATTAATAGCATCACCCTATTCACCCCCTCCCTCTAGGGTGAAATCGATCATAAAAAAGCTAATGAATGGACGGTCGAGTCACACCCATTCTGGTTTATACTCCTACCCCTACATCAAGGGTAAGAGTCAATAAATGGATCTTTGTGAATGCTTTACTCTGGCTCGATTCATGGTTAGCTTCATGATTCCAAACCTATTTGCACCATTATTAACTCTTCTCAAGATCCTAATGATGGATCGATGGAAGAATGGAGTTGCTGACTTCAAGTGCTTATAGAGATCGATAGAGAATTGTATGAGATCGATGAAATAGGACTTAGAACATGCTCATGGCATCATTACTTATGAGTAGTAGGAGCTAGGACAAAAATTGGTGAGTCTTTGTGTATCGGCACGATCCAACACATAGTTAGGGTTTTGGTCATGTTTCCTTGTAGTTTTTTGACCTTCATTTCGTGGCTCTTTTGCACTTGGTTTTTGGACTCTTGTGGCTATCTCTGAGCTACCCGCCTTGACAGCTTTCAAGTTCGACTCATCCAGTCTGTCCAAATATTGCCTGGTCAAAAGGCAAGATAACAATTGTGCTTTAGAAACATTATATAAAATAGGTATTTTAGGAAGACCGTTTTCCTGAAATGTCTATTTTCAGCACTTATATTTTAATTCCTTCCACTATGAGATCTGAAAGTGTAGAATGTTTTATATTTATATTAGTCTCTATAATGCTTTTATAACTCGATAGCTCATACTTCTGGGCACAATGCGAGTTCGAAAGTCTTCCTTGGCTTTGGATTGGTGTGTCCAAAGGTGTGTGCCGTCACATATAATCCACTATTATCATATGATTCGTAATCATATAAAAAAATTATTTCTCAAAATTACGGTTTAGTCTATAATTACAAAATAATTGTAAATAATTTTAAATACTTCGGTATTTTCCAGTGCATCATTTCTGTTATGAAAAAAAATACCACGTCATAATTTTATTTCATAACGAATATTCATAATATTCTCTTTGAAATAAAACTATGTTTTTCTTCAGTCATTGCCAAAAGTAGATTTTTTCATAAATAATGTGCGGTATATTTTATGAAAATAATTTTTGTAGCTTGATGAAATCAATAAGTGATATACGACATGCTTCCACCATTTCTGCCATTACTATAATAGCATACTGAATATGGAGGTCTATCATCCACTTAATATAGACTATTTATTTCATATATTATAACTAGTTTACAGTGGGAAGTTCTTTGGTCAATTATCTTGAACTTAAAGAAATAAATCTCATAGAATACAATTTTCTATATGAAAATACATTTGGAATAGAAATCATATTTCTTATTCCAATATTAAGTATCAATTATTATTTTACAATTTTCATTTTCAATTTTCTATTATTATTTTACTCTCTTCATCCCAATTATACCTTAAATCACATATACTCTTGTGCATCCATTTTCCTATTTAAATGGTCGAACGATCCAAAAGAAAAACCTTACTACAATATCATAGAGAACTCTCTGCAAAAGTGCATTTTATCATCCTTAACATCTAATGACATCAATTATGTTGCACTTAACGTAAACTGATCAAAACTGACATTTCAGCGATCAAGTTCATAGATCCTTTTTGTTGTTTTGGTTTAATGTTACATTTACAACATGATCTTCATTGTAATCAACCAAATTGATTACTTGATCCTATAGTACGGTTTTCCTATTTTGATTGAACTAATTGAATCGAAGTATCATACATTACGAACTTTGACCATTCACCATATAACAGTAATATGTGACAATAGATGGATCAAATATCCATAGTCTTGTATTGCTTTAGAGTTCAAAACTCATAGCATGCAATACACGGTCTCTGCCAAATAAACACGTAAGCAGTCAAGTCATGAACTTATTAAGTAGCTGTAAAATTAAGCGCTTGCATGGGTATAGAAAACATTAACATGCAAGAAGTATTTAATAGTAAGTATATATTTCTATTTGTCAATCTTCAATTCAGTTTATTTGTATATTTTAGTTGATAAACTTTTATTAATCGTATTAAATGCACAAATTTATCGATGTATATTATTATAATTTAATATAGCATATGTTCTTACAATATCAGAAAGTTTAAATGTTACCATTTAATTTTTCAATAAGGCTCACACTTGTCTTAAACATTTCTCTAAACCCTAAAATGAAACATAAAAGTTTTTCAACTTCACTAATATGTGTTGGGACTCGCTTGTCATGGGATGATAACCTTGAGGAATATCAACAAATCATAAGTCCGCAAACGATGGATAACACTTTATCGGTTGTATCAATTACAACTCCTAATCCGTGGTCTTTCTCCTAATCTCATCTCGAGCTAAAAGAATATCAACAGATTGAAAGAGATTATTCGCTCATACCCATCATTTCACAACCACCTAAGTATAGTGCACATACCTTGAGGAATATCAACAAATGCGTGCATGTATCTTACTTATCTAGTCAATATACCAATAGTGCTATACAAAACTTCTCTAGCTTGAGGAATATCAACAAGTAGAGAGATGCAAGCAATCTATTAACATATAAATGGTGGAGGACAACTTTATATTAAAAATTCATAACTTTTATATATTATATTGAGTTATATCGACTTATGGAACAAAGTATTTCTTATGAAATACCATCGTTATTCAAGTATCGGACACATCATAAATCACAGTATATGTACATTTACGTCTGTATTTATTCTTTAATACTATTTGGGATCTTAAATGTTCCACATTTAGTTTATTCATTCATATTATATAAGTTTCATTTTTATATAACTTTTAATCAGCTCATATTATCATCTTATGTACAACATTATATTAATTAAATCATATTTAATAGGTTTTAACTAATTAACTCTTTAACCAATTGTTTATTATTCAATTTTAACATACTATATTGAATTTATATATATACTATATCTTTTATGTAGTGCACATATATCGTATGTATGTATGTATTTTAGTTTACTTAATTAACCTTTAATAAATTCATTCAATTAAACACTTTTAACTAAATTACCTTAATTTCCAAAGTCGTTTATATATATAATATATTTATACTATCTTAAACATTTTAACATAATATAAAATATATCAATATATATAATACGTGCTTATATATATTTATTTATTTAATTAACTTATTTTATTGATCTTATTAATAAATTAGTTTTCAAAGTTAATGTTTAAATTTTAAATTTTCAAACATTTTGAAAATTTTACAATCTTTTCAAACATTTTGAAAGCTTGTGTTATATTATAACTTTAATAATAAATATATTTCATTTTATATTTTAGTTTTAAATTTAAGATCTTTATTTTAATTTTCAAAACAATTTTTAAAATTAGCTCAAGTCTTAGTTCAAATTGGGTATTTTCTATTAAGGTCAACCTTTACGCTCACTTCACCTTTCAGGCCAGGATGGTAACTAGGTAGAACAGGGTTCTTGATTACCTAATTTTAATCCTAGACATTACCTTTCTAGATACTGTACTAAGTGGGCAAGCTTAAAAAGTTAGCCATAACATCACTAATTTAGACTGCATGGGCAATTAGGCTCTGATACCATTGTTGTAACTAGGCCAGCCCATAGCGGAGTTAAAGGGTAAATTTAGAAAAAAAATCCTTTATTGGATCTTTAATGGGCCCATGAAGTCTAAATTCATTTAGAACTTTTCAAAGTTTATTTCAAATAAAAACAATATTATATTTCATTTCATAAGTAAAAGGAGTTTTAAATTTGATTTGAATTTAAATAGATAATAATGAATGCATCAAATACATTCATGTGAGTATAGTGCAAGTGCAATATTTAAGTAGTGTACAAAGTTAATGTGTACATATATAAGTGTAGGGATTTGCACCACAACAAACACATTTGCCATTCATATATGTCTTTGTTGTCCATAGTTTATTTTGAAATTATATACAATAGCAATATCTGTGTGTGTGCAGTTTACTTATATATAATACATCATAAAGTAATTTTAACTAGTCAAAAGTTTACATATATTCAAAATGACAATAAATTATGTTAAAGTAAGCAATTAATAAGGAGAGGAAAAGGTGGTGGAGTGGAGTTATCTCCTATCATTTACTTATCTTTAATGTTATTTCAAAACAATTTGAACACTCAAACACATATATGTGTGCGTATATGTATAACTATAAACTGTGTTTTAAATTAAAATAACACACACACATATATAAACTTTGTAATTTATTATATGTTTTAAAATTAAAGCAAATAATTGAAATCTACTTTAACATAAGAGGAATTCAAAGGGTTCATGATGTTTTGCATAAAAGTCCACTTATGTTATTCCTTTTTATTTTTTAACTGAGATAACTTTTAAACAAAAGTCAACAACAACCAAAAATTATATTCAAAACAATAAATATGTGAAACATGTATTCAACCTCCAAAGTAATTTTAAATTTACATATATAGTTATCTTATATTTGTGCATCTAATGAGGTAAAAAATACATCAAATAATTAAAAATAGTTTGCAATCCAAAATTGTTTGTTTTTTGGCATTTTATTATTAATTTCTAAAATAATGAAAAAAATCAGAGTAGCTAATTTTGGCATATATAAATTTGTTGTAAAATGAATTAGATCTAGACTATAAATATAATATGAACATATGATGAAAAAAGTTATAGCAAATGTAGGATCTAATTATATTAATTAATATAATCAATTAACATATATCAGATCTAAACTTTAGGTCAGCATAATGAACAAATAATGAGATTAGATGTAGCATGTTTAGGATTTTAACTTCATTAACAAGGTGAATATATAATATGATAAAATTAGAATTACCTAAGAATAAAGCCTAAGATCTGCATCTTGTATGAAGAATAAAACTTCGATTCGATTGGATCATCCTCAGGATTTTGCAATGATCTAGAGGCAAGCACAACCTTGAATGTTACTGATTTTTTATTTTTTATTTGTTTTGGGGAATTTTTTATCATGGAGGCGATTAATGGAGAGGAGCAGAGCAAGAGAAAGAAAATAAGATTTTTTTTGTCAGGAAAAGAACGATGGATTGAATAAGAGAGAATATATTTTAAAGGAAACATTGATATTTCATAAATATGCTTTATTAAATGATAATGGTAGTTAAACAAATCAAATAAGGTTTAATAATTAATATTTCATAAATATTAATTAATTTACAAAAATTTATAAATTAATTAAAATATATGGTTCATTCAGATTATTCATCATTACAGTTGTGTGACACAAAGGTAAGTTCAATCAGCGATTAATATTAAACAATTTGAAAATTAACATTCACGCGTCGCCTTGGCTAGTGGTGTGAAATTTTAGCTAAATTTATTGCTTGCACACCTAATATTGATGATTATTTACACCAATTCTCTTAGTCAAAACCGTATCACTCTGGACACATGGAATTTAACAATGGTCAAAATTCCATTATCGTCCATATTCAACTTATAGCCCAAACAAAAAGTCCTAGTTTCAATAACACCAATTATTATTAGCCGAGCTACTCTGGCCAAAGATATTTCGACTTTGAGATGACTTTAGTTGAGTGTGATACTACCCCGTGTAACTGAGGAGACGAATCCTCTCTAGAATAGTGTTTCTCTTCCAATACTTTCACTTGACCTAACTATTGTCAATCAACGGTCGTCGTGCTGTGATATAACTATAATCAAATAGGAGTTTTCATATCAAAGATCAACAGTATTCTCAAGTCGAGAGAACTAGGTAAATTATTCATTTCGATACTTTCTATTTGACTTTAGTTATATTAATTTCAGAAAATTATCGAGTGAGTCTTTCCATGGTTATCCAACAATTATCAGTATGCAACACTTTGGTGCACCAGCAGCTATGAGTAATACACTACCCAGCATTTGGAGAGCATTACGTACTCTAGTCTCAATGGATGCATCGATGTCTAGTCTTGATACATCTTGACTAGGAATATTCAAAATAATGTGTATATCATGCTGTGGTGTAGTACTTATGGCTATAATATCTGCAACTGCTATCACAAACATATCATTTATGGACTTCTTGACATATGTATTTAAATCAACTAATTAATTATTTATAACATTTTATAACAAGTATATAACAGAAAGGAAACACTTTTTATTTCGAACATTGTTTATCAAATCAGATTTATGTAACGAATTACATAATTGCTCCTAGAACATACCACTAACTCTATCAAGATTCGCACCTTGGTTGGCAGACTTTTCTAGAATCGATCCTGATTCGAGCTCCTAGCTATGCAAATGCTTGGAGGACCACTTTTGATTTTATTTATTTGATATTAGGATATTATATCTTTGGTTTAAGGGGGCTGGAAATGGTGGATATCATAGTGGAGAGAGAGAACAAAAAGTAATATAAAAATGAGGGATAGTGTGGCCTTTTATAAAGAGAGTAAAGGAGATATTCTCTCCTTGATTTACTCCTCTATTACTAAATCTAGATCTACCTTTTTTGAATCTTTAGCCCCTCTCTTACTCTCCTATAACTTCTAGATAAGGATATATAACCTTAAATCATTCCAAACCCATTAGCAATTAATCACATTTAAATCCAATTTAAATGTATATCGGTATCGAATATTGATTCGTTTATATATAACTTTTATACACCCACCTAATTAATTACTATTGGCATCAGAAAATACTAATGACACATAATACATTACATAAAAATAATAATTAATATTTTCTAAATATTAATTAATTTAGTAATTTATAACAATTATAAATCAATAAATCATGCGGTATATCAAAGTATCTACCAATACGGTTGTGTGGCTTCCAGGTGTAAATTCAGTAAGCGATTAGTATTGAAGAATTATAGTGTTAACGTTCACACTTTACCTTAGCTAGTAGTGTGATAGTTTAGCCGAAATTATCGCTTATAACTTTTTTGGTAAATTTTATTATTTAAAGCGGTACCCATTAGCGATAATTATTTACATCAATTCTCTTCGTCAAAACTATATCACATTAGAACTTATAGAATTTGATAATGGTCAAAATTCCAATATCATCCATATTCAAATTTATAATCTAAACACAAAGTCCTTGGTTCAATAATAACAATTATTATTAACCAAACTTCTATGTGCAAGGACTTCGACTTTGAATTGACTTCAGTTGACCATGGTACTAACCTTATATAACTGAGGAGACGAATTCTCTCTTGAACAATGTTTCACTTCCAATGTTTCAACTCGACCCAACTATAATCGTTCAATGGACACCGTGCCACAATTTAACTATAGCCAAAGCAGAGTTTCCACATTAAAGCTCGACGATATTCTTAAATCGAGGAAATTGTGTAATGTTTTCACATCGATATTTTCTTTTTGACCTTAATTATATTAACCAGCAGAAATCTATCGAGCGATTCATTCCATAGTTATCCAATAACTATCCGTACGTAACCCCTTGGTGCCGCGAGTCATGAGTAAGACACTACCCAACATTTAGAGAGCTTTATTTACCCTAATCTCAATGGATGTAGTCTCGATACATCTTGACAGGGAATATTTAAAACGGTATGTTTAATTTTATTGTGATATATTACTCATGGTTACGACGCTTTGTAAAAACTATCATAAAACATATCATTTAAGGATTTTCTATTAAATATACTTTTAATGAAATTTATTAATTAATATTTCATATTATATCAAGTATATAATAGAAAGAAAACATATTTTATTTCGAACAAGATAGGTTATTGAGTTAAGTATATGTAGTAAGTTACATAATTATCTCTAAGGCATATGCCTAACTCTATCAATCTCCCACTTGCACTTGAAGCCAATTATGTAATTTTTATCACATTCTTTCAATCGGTTTGATGAGAATTGATAAATTTAGCCCCTTAGTGAATGGATCTGTTATGTTGTTTCAATCATCTATTTTGTCAATCAACTCTTTCCGATGCTGATATTCTACATTTATCAAATGGAACTATTTGAAGAATGTTTCTTGACTTCTAATGAGCTTTTATTATTACATTATTATCATATAACAATGATTTAGTATTTTCAATACTTGAAACCACCCTTAGCTCAGTTATATATTTGTGCATTTATATTTATATACTACTTCTATTATGGCATTATTCAAGGTGATGTACTTAGCCTTTTGTTGAATCAGTCACAACCTTTCTTTTGGAACATTTCCAACTTAAAGCTTCTTATTTAAAGTTTGAACATGAATTCAATATTTACATATTATACTCAATATCACTTTTGAAATTCGAGTCCCGAAACTCTTTCATAAGAAATTTGATGTTTTTGTAAAAATTCTCTTGTATTTCATAAGTACTCGAGAAAACTCTAAACTACCATTTAATGATCTTAATTTAGATTTAGTATTTTCTTCATGCATCAAATAAATAAGCTAAATATTATATTGTATACAATATAACATGTATTATAATTCATACTATTAAAACAGAAGGAATCCATCTTGCATGTTCCATATTAAACATTTTAATAAGGTGTCTTTGCATATCGTTTGGGACATTCTATAGCGACCCAAAATTTAATCGTTATTCAAATGAATATTTGATTATATTTTTAAATAAATAATAACAAATTTTTATTAACATATAAAACTATTATAAATGAATACTACTGATGATAAAATCGTTTTCAAAATTTGTTTACCAATATATACAGTTCATAGAGAAATGGAAATGTGACCGGAAATTATTTTTCGAAAAAGGTTAAAAGTCATTTAAAATGTCATAACACTATATATACACACTACGAACTATCTTAACATGGTGTGTACATGTATATATGCATATACATATTTTCTCCTTAAACATATATAAACATATAAGATAAAAGAAGATTCTATTTATTAAAAATATATATACATAACATATAAAAAAACCTTTTTCAACTCAAATTACTTAGTGCATGGCATGAATAAGTGGATGAGAGGGAGGGGAGTACAAGTGAGGACGGAAGTGGTGGAGGAGGGATGGTGGTGCATGCATACCTATGTATTTATTTATAAGCACATATACATTTTTAATTATTTTCCTAAGCCTATATATACCCCTTCCATTTCAGGGATGGTGGTGCATGCATACCTATGTATTTATTTATAAGCACATATACATTTTTAATTATTTTCCTAAGCCTATATATACCCCTTCCATTTCATGTTTTTCATTTTACAACCTCCATATTCATTTCAAAATTTCCTAAGAGCTTGAATAAACATCCATGGCTTCCTTTCATCAAATTTAAAGTAAGAAAAAGATCACTCTTTTTGCTAAAATCTCCTCTTCAGTTCACTAAAACACTTCTACATGCCATTCTACATCTCCTCTTCCAAAATACAAGCAACCAAAAACCCCTAGCCTACACGGCCGAGCCCAAACACCATACGGCTAAGCCCATAAAAAGTGTTCAAGCATCCAAAGTTTCAATTTTTGCAAGACCTAAAGTTGTTTCAAGTATTAACAAAAGTTCGCCTTGAATTAGTAAGCTACGGTGAGTAAAAATCTTGTTCTTGAAGAAGAAAACACCTTGTCTTTGATGAACTATATGTTGAGAAAATATAGTGGTTGATGTGTTGAAATATCATGTTGTTTTGATGGCATGTGATTATAATTTTGTGGTTGAGCTTGGATTTGTGATTTGGATAATAAATGATATGTTTGGATATGGATATTTAAATGGTTAGTTAAGATATGATGGTAGTGTGTTTACGAAAAAAACTAAGTGTTGTGATGTAAATGTTGTGAAGATAGCACTTTTAAATGTCGCGAAGGACTTGAGATCCGATTTGAAAATAAAAGCTTGTTTTCTAGTTATTTTGGATTTAGTAAATGTTTTTCCCAAAGTTTTCACCATTTTTTAAGTTTTCACAACTCTTCTATTGTGTTTCAAATATGTAGTAACTAAAGTTAAAGTGAGGTTTTCACTTAGAAATTAATTATAGCGAACTGTGCTCATAACGATAGGCGTTAAGGATGCAGTCTGGAAAATTTCATGATTTCAAGTTTTAAAGTGTTTTCTTTTTGATTATTTTTGGAAAACTCATTTCAAATTAATGAAGTAAGTAAAAAGGTTAAGTTTTTTTATTTAATTAATTTGTTTATTTGGTATAATTATAAATTCATTAATTAAGTAATTAGGTTAAGTAATTAGAGTTTAAGAAATTATTAACGAAGTTAAATATTTTTAATTAAGGAAGTTTTAAATAATGATTAATTTAGATAAAATATAATTATTTTTTATTTTATCGAGTTTATTTACTTTAATTAATTATTTAGTAAGAGTTGATTATTTAATTAATTATTTTTAATTAAAGGTGAATGGATGTTATTTAATTAAACTTTAATTACAAATAAATATTTTTAAGTTATTTAAAGTTTTAAATTATGATTTTTATTTAATTAAAGTTTAATTAAGTTTTTAAAAAATGATTTAATCAAGGTTTATTTATTTTAAAGTTTCTTTCAAAACTTGATCGGTTGTTTATTTTTAACCAGCTTTCTTATCTAAGTACATTATTTTAAAACCAATGGATCTCTTGTTATGCTATTAAGTAGCCAAATGAATTAAAGTGGTTGCAATAAAAATGTTGACATATTTTATTGAAAGTAAGTCGACTTATACTTATCACAAATAATGCATTTCGAGAATGTGATGGATAGAAGGGGTTTAATTTCGATAAGCGAGTCATGATAATCTAAGCATAAGGAATGTATGTCCACATGTAAATCTTACACCTGATAGTGGAATGGTCCACTATAAAACAACTTGACCCTTTAAAATTATCGAACTTTGATTTGGAGAGACCGAGATCAAATAACAGTTGTTATCTGAAAACCACTTCAAACCAACATAAGTGTCCGAATTGGAAATGATGAGGGCAAGGTCCAAGATGAAGATTTTGAAGTGCAAGGTCTATTTGCTCCTAACCTTGAAGGTGATTCCAAAGTGGGTGTAGTGGAGTTAGTGCCTTTGGTTCATTCATCTCCTAAGCGACTTGTATGGATGAACGCTGACATTGTGTCAACTTCTAGAAGGGGATGTAGCATTCCAAGTGGCAGTGCTCTAGTAAAGGTAAATGTAGCCTCAGGCCCCATCAATCGGGAATGACCAAAATAGAGTATGCAGCAGGGCTATGTAGGTCGTTCCCATCGGGATATGTCATCACCATATCTAGAATCGATATTTGATCCATTTTTGTATGCTCTGGTACGGTCGCTGATGCCGACCATAGTGGTGATGTATTCGATACTACTAGTCCAGTGGTAGGCTGGTTCTGTATGGTAGAGGTACAAGATGTTCTAGTTAGACCGTAGATGTATGTTGTCTAGAGGTGCACTTTCGGAAGGTAGTTCCTAACTTGGTCATGTATTAAATCCATCTCCCAATAAATGCCTTGGGTCTTAGTTGTATACCAATTATGTTGGAATTTAATTAATGTAACAATTTTGGCTATGTAATTATTTACTTGAAAATCCTAGACATTACGATAATATCATTGGATTTCCATATAAAGTGTTTTGGTTATCAAAAGGTGAAAAATCATCCGTGTTTAAATGCGGGGTGGTCTTACGAGATAAATTTCAAAGCATTTATAAAAAGTAAAATTTAAGTTCTTTGAGTTTACTCACACCAGACTCATGTCTGACCTAGAGTTTATTTTCTTTCGCTAAACTCTTGAGTATGCATATTTGTACGGGTATCCAAGTGATCCAGGTTTCTTATGCAAGCATTTTGAAGGAGCTGGAGCAGGTGGCTTCACCGTTAGCTAGTTATTATCTTATTCTGTTGTGTTTATATATGACTATGTATTTTTATATAAGCAGGTAGTTATAACTGTCCAGTTAAAGGTTGTAATGTAATGACTATGATGTATTATTATGGAAATGACAATGCAATATCCTATGTTATCTATTATATGTTGTTCTGATTCATGGTGTGATTATGTGATTGTGTATTTTCTTCTTATCTTTCATTTTCTTATACTTTTTAATGGCTCGTCTTTCGGTGCAAGAAAGGTGAGTTACATTTTGGTATCAAAGCCTAGGTTAAGTGAACACCTAGGCTTTGTGTTGGGGTCAACTTCGAAAGTGCGTATTAGTAACTTTTATTCATATACATACATATATATTTGATAGATCGATAGATCAACTTGATAGGTTTGATTAGTACCCTTCTTTCAAGATTTATCTCATCCAAGTATTCTAAGAATTATCTTACTATGTTCCGGTAGTTAGACATGAGTAATAGAGGTAGATGAGGCAGGGGAGTGGGTAGCACTACGACTACAAATTGTTGAATATGCGCTTTGCGCTATATGATTTTTGTTTGATGATAATAAACATATATACATTCATATAAATGTATTTGGTAATGTACTATTTTATTTTTCATAGTAAATAAATATTTGTTGAATAAAATTAAATTTCACAGAATTTGAATTTGAATTCAAACAAAACAAGTTAAACAGATTTTGAATTCAAACAGAAATTTTATTCAAACAAATATTTTGTATAGTATGTATTTGGTTAGATAAATATCTGTTGAATAAAATAAATTACACAGAATTTGAATTTGAATTCAAACAGAACAAGTTACACAGTTTTTGAATTCAAACGAATATTTTATTCAAACGAATATTTATTACAAACTTGAATAGTACAAATTCATGCTCTCACTATACATATACATTTCTGATTACATCACGATTACATCACAAATATTTTTACATTGATAACCTCACTACATATCACTCACACTCGTATTTTGTCTTCAACTGCATTCCGGTTTGAATCCAGCATCTGAGCAATCTGCAAAAATATAAACTAACGCGGTAAAATTGAAAATAAAATATTTTTGCGATATAAAATAAAACGTGAATTTTGAAAATGATATTTGCCTCAGTTATTTGGGTTGTTCGTCATCATTTAAATTTGAATTCATCATACACGAACAACTTGTGACATACACAGTATATTACTGTATATGCCACAAGGCCGTGCACGCCGATATATACACTTGATTGATTTACAGGGACAGGTAAGCACAGGTCAAACCCAAATGCAAAGCGGGTTCAACTCACGAGCAATATATTTAAAATCACGACACGAGCACAAGGTCAAACCCGAGCTGTAAAACTGGGTTCAACACAAGGCAGTCATGAAGTATGCAAAGAGCTTGAGCATGAGATATTGCAACTACAGTAATGCATCAGTGACCAAACACTACAAACTGCAACATGGCGAAGACTACAAGAACATGACAGCAAACAGGAAGTGCAATTCCAAGTGAAGAACCAGACTCAAGTTAGTGCACAGTGCATATATGATGCATACAAGTTCAGGCCACAACATGTCAATGCAAGCACAGCCACAAACATGCCACAAGACTATAAGCAGTGCCACAAAACCAGGCAACGTGTACACAAAGACAACAGCCAGTTCAAATGCAACATTGAAAACAAGCTGCATGAATACAACATGAAGTACAACCACAAGTTCACAAGTGCAGCATCACCAAAGACTCAACAGGGAAAATGGAACCAGACACAACAGTGAATGAGCAGACAACTCAAATTCCAAATGCATCAGTACATGAATACTGTAACAAATGCAAGCTCGACTATCACTGCAATGAACACTACAACAATGACCAATGAACAAAGAACAGAGACCAGACAGGTCAAGCAACAAGGCAGATCACAAATGCATGCCACCAAGTAAACAAACTTAGGCAAATCAGTAACCAACACAATACCAAGTTCAACAACATCAAGTACAAGTCTCAAATGTCCAGTTAAAACTTCAACGAGACAGTGATGCTCAACTAAAGTTAAGAAAAGACCAGCTACAGAAATGCATGCAAGTGTCAAAGTACAGGTGCAAGTGTACATAAGAGAAGTACAAAATGACCAAACAGCAATGCAAGTATAAGTATGGCAGTGAAATTCAGTGAAGTGCACAAACAACATGACAACTGACATGAATACATCAATAAACCAAGTAGCAGTATGAAGCAATTTGAAGCAAAGGTGAACCTGAACAGGTACACAAGTGTGCCAGAGAAAGAAAGGATGAAAGCTACATGATACACAGTGATGCATAGCAACTGCATAGCAGCTACACAACAAAGCAATGACCAGAACACAAGTACAAGCAAATAAATGCAATAGGAAGTGATATAACAGCAACTACAGGTACTCAACAAGGTGAAATCAAAGTGTGCAACTCGAAAATGGATACAAGTGACTCAGAACAAATGCAGTAACATACTGCAACAACCAAAACCAGTTCAACAAGTATGAACCAGTCAAGGCAACTTGAAGCATACAAGCTCAATGAAGATTGCAGCAATACACAGATGAACAAAATAACCAAGTGCAACATCAAACAGAATGAAATGCACAATGTCACAGCAAACTGGCACCAGCTAGAAGATCAACTCGAAGCAATTGACCACAAACAACAATTTAGCTCGAAGAAGTGACAGTAGACAAGTCAAAGAATAACATTGCAGACTAAAATTATCAACTAATCAACAGTCGAAAATATACGAAATTGACAAAGTCAAATATCACAAATCACGAATTCAATTCAAAGCCGTGACCAACCAAGCAAGAAATATGAACAAGTCAACATCAAAGCCGTGGGACGCAAGAAACAAAAATACGCATATGAAAAAGTCAGAATCGATCTCAACCATTCAAGCATCATCAAGTGGCCGAGATAAAGAATTTGACAAATTCAATCAAATTTATATGAACGCAAATATAGGAATTCATCCTATTAAAACCCTAATCATCATCGGCATTTAGATGGATCGAGTTCAAGTATCAATTTAGAAAAGAAAAAGGAGACAGTACATACCGAATTCACAAGCATCAAACTCGATCGAGCAACTGCAAGCAAGCTAGGGCAACCAATCACAGATCAATTGAAGAAACCAAAGCCCTAATTGCAACAAAGAACCAAAGCCCTAATTGCAACAAAGAGCCGAAGCCCTAACTGGAACAAAAGGGAACGAAGCAAGCCGCCATTATTCTCACGAACGAAACAAAAGGGGATCGGGCTGGAAATAACAAAGAAAGGAAGTGGGCCGGTCCTGTAAAAAGAAAAAAGGGGGTTTTTGTTTATAAGGCTTTATTAATATTGTTTTAGGGTTATTGTTTTTAATTTATTGTTTTTTATTTTACGAACCAAAAAGTTAGTAAATCACCACCTAGGTTAGGTAGTGTCAGATTGTCTATTTTGAATTAGTTCAGTGAGCAGGGTGTGCGAGTTTGCAAAGCTCTATAGGCGGGAGCAGTGTTTGCAAGTGAGCGAAACTCTATAGGCGGGAGCAGGGTGTGCGAGTCTAGTAGAGTGTTTGTGAGCGGGAGCAAAAGGGTCTGCGAGTCTAGTAGAGTGTTTGTAAGCGTGATACTGTTTAATTCTAATAGAAATCTGTGAATGCAGCAGTAGGCAGGGGTTGCCGAAGCTGGGTAAATTTTGTGTGTGATTTACTTTTCAGCATTTTTATTTCTGTAATTATATTTCTGTGTTTAATTTGAGAAAATTTGCTATAACCCTATTCACCCCCCCCCCCCCCTCTAGGGTTAATCTAGATCCTACAAGTGGTATCAGAGCCCGGTATATATATTTTTTTAACTCTAGAGTCATGAGTCTACAAAATAATGCTTTTTCTGAGGGACAATCTATTGCTAGGCCACCCATGTTTAACGGGAACGATTATGCTTATTGGAAAGTTAGGATGAGTATTTATCTTAGTTCCGTTGATTATGATGTTTGGGATATTATTGAAACTGGCTATAAACCTCCCACTATAATCGTTGGTGGTACTGAGATTCCTAAACCTAAGGATAGGTGGGATGCAAACGATAAGAAATTGAAAACGAAAAATGCTAAAGCCATGAATGCTTTGATATGTGCTCTTGATAAAAATGAATTTAATAGAATTTCTCATTGTACAACAGCACAGGAAATATGGCATACTTTGGAGGTGACACACGAAGGAACTTCTCAAGTCAAGGAGTCTCGGCTAGCCCTATTCAGCAATGAATACGAAAACTTTGTGATGGACAAAGACGAGAGCATAAAGGATATGTTTGGACGCTTTTCAACCTTGGTATACAATGCTAGAGCGCTTGGGAAGGTATTCACTGAGGTAGAGCTTATGCGGAAGATACTACGAGTTTTACCAATGAACTTTGAGGCAAAAGTCACAGCAATCCAAGAATCAAAAGATCTGAGCAAACTAAGCATGGAGGAGTTGATTGGCAACTTGATGACATATGAGCTTGAGTTAAAAGCAAAGGAAGAACGCAACAACTCCGAACCAAAGAAGAAGACGATTGCCTTAAAAAGTAAAGAAGAAAGCGATGAAGAAGATCCAATTGAAGAGCTTGCAATGGCTGTCAATAATCTTAGAAGATGGTCTAGATTCAAGCAACGCAAGAAGAAAACAAAGGGCAATAG
Source organism: Allium cepa (assembly GCA_030765085.1). Lineage (NCBI taxonomy): Eukaryota > Viridiplantae > Streptophyta > Magnoliopsida > Asparagales > Amaryllidaceae > Allium > Allium cepa. Next base: position 627,968,024 of record CM060932.1, on the reverse strand, counting down.
GTCAAAAGATTCCGAAAATTCCGATAATGAACTGACATGTTATAACTGCAACAAGCCTGGCCACATCAAACCAAAATGCCCATTTCTCAAAAACAACAAAGAAAAGAAAAAGGCGAAGAAGGTATTTGCAGCGACTTGGGATGATGAAGAAGGAGAGGAAGCTTCGAATAGCAGCCCAGAGGAGGCTAACTTGTGTTGCACGGCAAAATCAGAATCAGAAGCAACCTCCGACGAATCTAGTGAGGCAGGTGAATTTTCTTATAAAGAACTTGTTTTTATGTGTTCTGATCTTACTAAGGTAGTGGATACTCTTGAATCTAAAATTGAAAAACTGAAATCTGATAGGAGAGAATTTGCTCGTGAAAATTTTAGGTTAAAAACTGAACTTGAAAATATTCAAAACCTAGAATGTAACCAATGTAAAATTTTAGATTCGGAACTATCAAAAATTAGGAATAACTCTGAGAATCTTGAAAAAGAAAACTTGAGTCTTAAAGAAAACATTGACACTAGAAAAAAGGACTTTATAAATCGATGCACCTCACTTGTCGCTGAAAATACAACATTAAAAACCAAAGTCCAAAATCTTGAGAAATCTTTGAATAACTTTTCAAGAGGCGAAAAATCTTTCAACATGCTATTGGGAAATCAAATTTTTGCTAACAATAGAAAAGGACTAGGTTTTGGAAAATCACAAGATGATGATAAAGGTAAAAGTGCTGCTCGATCTGAAATAATTGGAAATCAGGTTGAAAATCATAGTCATAGGAACACAAAATTTAATCAAGTCAATTTAATGAGCACGTTTTGTAGAGAATTTGGACATAATCGTAATAATTGTTGGTATAGACCCAAACACGTGAAAACTATACCAATTTGGGTTCCAAAAGGCACAAATATAAAATCTTTGAAAGTCAAACAAATTTGGGTGCCAAAAGGAACATGTATAAATAGTTTTGAGTCTCCAAAAACATATTTTTCATATTCTGCCACTAACAACAATGGACCTATAAAAACAAATAGGTCACATAAATCTTTTATCGTGTAGGTGTGGTGGCAGGCTAAGGAACAACAATAGTGTTCTCTGGATTTTGGCTGTTCCAGAAACACAACGGACGACAAAGCAAAGTTCCTTAGCCTAGTTCAAACGTGACAGAATCACAACGGACAACAACGAAAAATATCGTAAAGGTAAAACAGGTATGGTATGTTTTAAACGATATATTAATTGTGATAATCTGCACCGTATTTTGAATTAATTCAGCCAATATTGAGATGAATAAAAGATGATGATTTTGATTCTGATTTTTTCAAAATTGTTGGCCAATTATGCTTTTATGCCAAAAACACTACAATCCTTGAAATACTTTATATCGATTAATTTGGATTGCTGATGGTGCTTTTATTGATTGACGATAATATTTTTGGCTAAATCTATATTCATGATTTCTTCTATTTACATGGCTGCAACTTAAAATCCTAATGAATTCTATTTAAAAATTGTAAAAAGATTTTTAAGAAATTTTTGACTTGTTTATGACATTGATTTGTGCTTAAATGATGACCAATCAGATTTACAACATTGAACTAATCTATATAAATTTGTTCGGTCAAATGATGGTATTTGATTACTCATGCTACACGTAGATATATTGGTTTTGACATTTTTGTCACTGCTTGTAAATTTGCACGATTTCAAATTTCATGTGAAAAATGTTAAAAAGTTTTTTTTTGAGAAATTGTTGAAACTTCAAGAATTTGTTTAAAGAATAATGATGTTGATTGACTGTTGATTACTCATGAATATAACTGTTTATCCTAAGGTTTCTGAAATTAACACTATGATATTTGTTTGAGTAATAACATGGCTTCATTTCAAATTTCATTTAAAAATTGTTGAAAACAATTATGAGATAATTTGTCGAAATTTCACAATCTGGTCTTTGACATTCAACGAGTGAATATTGAGTGAAATTTAATTCAGATGCAGATTACACTGGTAATATAGTTGATAGAAAAATTATTAGTGTAACGTGATTAATTTTTGAAACATTCATTTGCTGCATCGTTTTTTAAAGAAAAAGTCTGCATATTTTTCACTTGAAATAATTTTCAAATAGCAGAAAATTTTCTTATAAAACTCCCCTCAAGAAATCATGTTTGACCATATTTACAGCTTAATTATTTTTTAAAAATTGATTTTATAATTTTTAATTTGATTTTAAATGACAAATTTGACTAATCTGACTCCCTTTATCGAAAAGATAAATAGTGATTGAAAAAGAGATGAGTGTTGATATTTATCATATATTATAACTCGAGAAAGTATAATTAAAAAATTTCTTTAGAATTTCATAACAAGAGTTATAAAAACTTTTTGTTGGATAATAATTCCATGACCATTTCTATTTCTATCATCTTTCTATCGAACATCACTCATCAAGATCATATTTAATATGTAAATTTGTGGTAGTTTACAAAGGAAATCATTTGTTCTTCAATATCTTTAAATCGGTGAAGGAAATTATTTGTGCTTCAAATTTCTTATATTCAGCAATTAAAAATAAATATCCAAAGTATTCACTCTCATTTAAAAGTCCTCACGGTCATGCATGGGTGAATTACTTGGATTTTTGATTATGTGCTTTCATGCTCATTTAAAAGTCCTCACGGTTATGCATGTATGGAACGCATATTAAAAATAATTAATTTAATAGACAAGTTGATTCTAATCCCATTTAAAAGTCCTCACGGTCATGCGTGGTTAGAAGATACTTGATTTCATTTTTTAAATTAAATAGGAATACTACTAATCTCATTTAAAAGTCCTAACGGTTATGCATGGTTAGTAGATATTCAAATTTCCAGAAATAAATATACCACAAATAGACATATCTATATGAATTTTTGATGATTCTATCTCCATCACTTCTGAAAGTGGAATATGCGCTTGACAAGGGTAATTATGATTTTTGTTTGAGTTTTATTGAAATTTGATATTTATATTTAATTGAGTTAAATGTTTGATTCATGTCTATCACTTCATCCCTATTTTTATAACACTGTTATTCTTTTGCTGATAACAAAAGGGGGAGAGAAAAGTTAAGATTTTGTCAAATAGAATCAAGCAAAGGTCAAATAACTTTCAATTTGCATATAGGCTCATTTACATATTTTTATTTATATGCATATATGTAGGGGGAGCCATATATGTAGGGGGAGTATCACATAAAAAGGAAGCATTCAAATAAGGGGAGCAAATGAAATTATCAAATACATTTAATATATTCAAAATCTTAAATATATGTTTGTTATCATCAAAAGGGGGAGATTGTTGAATATGCGCTTTGCGCTATATGATTTTTGTTTGATGATAATAAACATATATACATTCATATAAATGTATTTGGTAATGTACTATTTTATTTTTCATAGTTTAAATAAATATTTGTTGAATAAAATTAAATTTCACAGAATTTGAATTTGAATTCAAACAAAACAAGTTAAACAGATTTTGAATTCAAACAGAAATTTTATTCAAACAAATATTTTGTATAGTATGTATTTGGTTAGATAAATATCTGTTGAATAAAATAAATTACACAGAATTTGAATTTGAATTCAAACAGAACAAGTTACACAGTTTTTGAATTCAAACGAATATTTTATTCAAACGAATATTTATTACAAACTTGAATAGTACAAATTCATGCTCTCACTATACATATACATTTCTGATTACATCACGATTACATCACAAATATTTTTACATTGATAACCTCACTACATATCACTCACACTCGTATTTTGTCTTCAACTGCATTCCGGTTTGAATCCAGCATCTGAGCAATCTGCAAAAATATAAACTAACGCGGTAAAATTGAAAATAAAATATTTTTGCGATATAAAATAAAACGTGAATTTTGAAAATGATATTTGCCTCAGTTATTTGGGTTGTTCGTCATCATTTAAATTTGAATTCATCATACACGAACAACTTGTGACATACACAGTATATTACTGTATATGCCACAAGGCCGTGCACACCGATATATACACTTGATTGATTTACAGGGACAGGTAAGCACAGGTCAAACCCAAATGCAAAGCGGGTTCAACTCACGAGCAATATATTTAAAATCACGACACGAGCACAAGGTCAAACCCGAGCTGTAAAACTGGGTTCAACACAAGGCAGTCATGAAGTATGCAAAGAGCTTGAGCATGAGATATTGCAACTACAGTAATGCATCAGTGACCAAACACTACAAACTGCAACATGGCGAAGACTACAAGAACATGACAGCAAACAGGAAGTGCAATTCCAAGTGAAGAACCAGACTCAAGTTAGTGCACAGTGCATATATGATGCATACAAGTTCAGGCCACAACATGTCAATGCAAGCACAGCCACAAACATGCCACAAGACTATAAACAGTGCCACAAAACCAGGCAACGTGTACACAAAGACAACAGCCAGTTCAAATGCAACATTGAAAACAAGCTGCATGAATACAACATGAAGTACAACCACAAGTTCACAAGTGCAGCATCACCAAAGACTCAACAGGGAAAATGGAACCAGACACAACAGTGAATGAGCAGACAACTCAAATTCCAAATGCATCAGTACATGAATACTGTAACAAATGCAAGCTCGACTATCACTGCAATGAACACTACAACAATGACCAATGAACAAAGAACAGAGACCAGACAGGTCAAGCAACAAGGCAGATCACAAATGCATGCCACCAAGTAAACAAACTTAGGCAAATCAGTAACCAACACAATACCAAGTTCAACAACATCAAGTACAAGTCTCAAATGTCCAGTTAAAACTTCAACGAGACAGTGATGCTCAACTAAAGTTAAGAAAAGACCAGCTACAGAAATGCATGCAAGTGTCAAAGTACAGGTGCAAGTGTACATAAGAGAAGTACAAAATGACCAAACAGCAATGCAAGTATAAGTATGGCAGTGAAATTCAGTGAAGTGCACAAACAACATGACAACTGACATGAATACATCAATAAACCAAGTAGCAGTATGAAGCAATTTGAAGCAAAGGTGAACCTGAACAGGTACACAAGTGTGCCAGAGAAAGAAAGGATGAAAGCTACATGATACACAGTGATGCATAGCAACTGCATAGCAGCTACACAACAAAGCAATGACCAGAACACAAGTACAAGCAAATAAATGCAATAGGAAGTGATATAACAGCAACTACAGGTACTCAACAAGGTGAAATCAAAGTGTGCAACTCGAAAATGGATACAAGTGACTCAGACCAAATGCAGTAACATACTGCAACAACCAAAACCAGTTCAACAAGTATGAACCAGTCAAGGCAACTTGAAGCATACAAGCTCAATGAAGATTGCAGCAATACACAGATGAACAAAATAACCAAGTGCAACATCAAACAGAATGAAATGCACAATGTCACAGCAAACTGGCACCAGCTAGAAGATCAACTCGAAGCAATTGACCACAAACAACAATTTAGCTCGAAGAAGTGACAGTAGACAAGTCAAAGAATAACATTGCAGACTAAAATTATCAACTAATCAACAGTCGAAAATATACGAAATTGACAAAGTCAAATATCACAAATCACGAATTCAATTCAAAGCCGTGACCAACCAAGCAAGAAATATGAACAAGTCAACATCAAAGCCGTGGGACGCAAGAAACAAAAATACGCATATGAAAAAGTCAGAATCGATCTCAACCATTCAAGCATCATCAAGTGGCCGAGATAAAGAATTTGACAAATTCAATCAAATTTATATGAACGCAAATATAGGAATTCATCCTATTAAAACCCTAATCATCATCGGCATTTAGATGGATCGAGTTCAAGTATCAATTTAGAAAAGAAAAAGGAGACAGTACATACCGAATTCACAAGCATCAAACTCGATCGAGCAACTGCAAGCAAGCTAGGGCAACCAATCACAGATCAATTGAAGAAACCAAAGCCCTAATTGCAACAAAGAACCAAAGCCCTAATTGCAACAAAGAGCCGAAGCCCTAACTGGAACAAAAGGGAACGAAGCAAGCCGCCATTATTCTCACGAACGAAACAAAAGGGGATCGGGCTGGAAATAACAAAGAAAGGAAGTGGGCCGGTCCTGTAAAAAGAAAAAAGGGGGTTTTTGTTTATAAGGCTTTATTAATATTGTTTTAGGGTTATTGTTTTTAATTTATTGTTTTTTATTTTACGAACCAAAAAGTTAGTAAATCACCACCTAGGTTAGGTAGTGTCAGATTGTCTATTTTGAATTAGTTCAGTGAGCAGGGTGTGCGAGTTTGCAAAGCTCTATAGGCGGGAGCAGTGTTTGCAAGTGAGCGAAACTCTATAGGCGGGAGCAGGGTGTGCGAGTCTAGTAGAGTGTTTGTGAGCGGGAGCAAAAGGGTCTGCGAGTCTAGTAGAGTGTTTGTAAGCGTGATACTGTTTAATTCTAATAGAAATCTGTGAATGCAGCAGTAGGCAGGGGTTGCCGAAGCTGGGTAAATTTTGTGTGTGATTTACTTTTCAGCATTTTTATTTCTGTAATTATATTTCTGTGTTTAATTTGAGAAAATTTTCTATAACCCTATTCACCCCCCCCCCTCTAGGGTTAATCTAGATCCTACACAAATGGTTGAATACCAAATCCTGGAGGAGTTTGGATTGCAGAAGAGGCAGTGTCAGAGTAGCCAAGAGTGAATTTAACTACCTTATGCAAAGATCAAACACCAATCTAGGAAAGGAAACGAGTCTATTATATAAGTGCAAGCCTGGTTGGGATCATGCGAAAAGATTTTTAAAGGTCTTGGTTTATCCGATGAACAGAAAAGATTCTTTGCAGCATGGAAACTGCAAGAGGGAGTAGTAGCTTCGTGGGACTCCCTTTCTACAAGTGTCCCTGAAGAAGAGTTTTCGTGGGCCCAATTTAAAGATGTTTTTGAGGACTAGTTCCTGCTAATAGTAGGAAGGATGAGGATACGAGAACTTCATGGACTCGAAGCAGAGGGATCTATTTGTAGCAGAATATGAGATGAAATTCAATGAGCTATCTTGTTTTGGATCGGAATTGATCAACACACCGTTAAAGAAAAATGATATGTTTGTTTTGGGCATGAAAGAAGAGTACCATGAGAAAATGACTGCTCACGTTAAAGGTACTTTTGTGGAATTAGTTGATATGGCTCTGAGGTACGAGGCCTTGGAAAAGAAAATGCCTACTTTGGTAACACCTAGTGGAAATATCAAAGGAGGTGGTTCTAGAAAGAGAAATTTTAATCCTAATTAGAAGATTCAAGGAAAGGGAAAGCCTAGCGATGGGACTCAAGGGATTCTCTTTAAGGATTTTATTTGCGCAAGTGTCAGCAGAAGGGCTATATCGCAAAGTTCTGCAAAAATTTCTAGAATTCAGCAACAACAAAGTGGATCTCTCCCGATGGTCCAAAAGACTCTCTGTTTTAATAGCCATCAGCCTGAGCATATGGTAAAGGACTTCCCACTCATGAAGAATGTGCAGTAGCCCAAGGTGTATGCTATTAAGAATGAACCGTCTACTTCAACGGATGTGAAGAGGAAAGGCGTCCTTTAAGGTACCTTACTGATTAATGGTATTTTTGTTCAAGCATTATTTGATATTGGTGCCTCTAATAGTTTTATCTCTTTAGAATTAGCAGATAAATTCCATCTTATTCCGATTATCGTAGAAAATCCTATGTGTGTGTCTAACCCCATAGACGGGGTAACCCATTTGAATATGATTTGTAAGAATGTGCCAGTTTTTTTACCTTTTTCATCATTTTATTGTGACCCATATGTCTTAGACTTTAAAGAATTTGATATTATTCTTAGTATGGATTGGTTATCAAAGTATAAGGCTATCTTAAAATGTAATAAGAGAACTATATCTTTAGTGACTGATATAAGAATAAAGGCTAAAGCATCATGTAAGGAACTCGGTATCCATATGTGTAGTTTCTTGTATTCCCTAGAGGCCTCCCAAGGAAATCCAGGGTCTATTGAAGTAGTCAACTATTTTCCCGATGTTTTTGAAGAGGTTAATGGTTTACCCCCGCACCAAGAGACAGAGTTCAACATTGATTTGGTCCCTGATGCAATGCCTATGGTTCAACCTAACCGAAGGATGGCTCCGAAGGAGAGAGAAGAGTTGGTAAGTCAAACCAATGGCCTATTAAGAAGAGGATTCATTAGACCCGGTCATTTGAGTTGAGGGTCTGTTGTGGTGTTTGTGGCTAAGTCTTATGGATCTTTAAAGTGGTGCACGGATTATAGGGAGTTGAATAACCTGAAAATTAGGAACAAGTATCCCGTACCCCATATCGATGATCTTTTTGACCAACTTCAAGGGGCTATGGTATTTTCCCAGATGGATCTAGCTACTGGAATTCATCAATTAAGGGTTGCTGAAGATAGTGCACTCTTAACTACGTTTAGAGGTCCTGATTGTTTCTTTGAGTGGTTGGTTATGCCTTTCGGGCTAACCTATGCATCGGCATATTTTGTAGATCTCATGAATCGTGCTTTCCAAGGTGTTCTTAATAAGTTTGTGTTAGTTTTCATGGATGACCTCCGTATCTACTCCAAATCTGAGGAGGAGCATAAACATCATTTGGAAGTGGTGTTAGAAACATTGAGGAGACAAGTCCCAAAGGCAAAATTTTCTAAGTGCCATTTTTGGAAATTGATAGTAGGATTCTTAGGACATATTGTGATAGGAGAAGGTATTTCAGTAGACCCAGTGAAAGTGGAAGCTGTTCAGGAATGGAATCGACCATGGAATTCTACCGAGGTTTGTAGTTTCTTAGGTATGGATGGATACTATATGAGGTTTACTCAAGATTATTCTAAGGTTTCCTCCCATTTGACTAAGCTGACTAAAAAGGGAGAGAAGTTTGTATGGACTCCAAAGTGTGAAGAAGTGTTTCTAGAATTGAAGAAGAGATTTACCTGTGCACCGGTTTTGGCAGTTCCAAATGAAAATAGTGCTTTCACAGTTTTCAAAGATGCAGTGCAGTGGGACTAGGTGCTATTTTGATGCAGAATGGTAAAGTGATTGCATACGCAAGCAGACAGTTGAAGCCTTATGAGAAGAACTTTGCTACGCATGACCTAAAGTTGATGGTTGTTGTCTTTGCATTGAAATTGTGGAGACACTACTTGTAGGGTAAGGATCCTTATATTCCTCTTAGTTTCTTTCTAATCTTTAGAAAAATTGAGCTCTTCATGGATCATAAATCCCTAAAGTATCTTTTTACCTAGAAGGATCTAAACCTGAAGCAACAGAGGTGGTTGGAATTCCTTGCGGCTTATGACTTCGATATTCTTTATACGCCAGGAAAGGCTAATGTGGTGGCAGATGCCTTAAGCAAGAACGTCATTTTGACTCTTTTGGAGGTTACCCCTAGCCTCCTATAAAGAATAGCGAGCAAGCAAAGAGAGGACAGAAGCTTAGTGGTGATCATCAGGAAGGTTAAGGAGGGGCAGTGCACAAGTTTTAAAATTGATAACCATGGAGTTTTGAGGGTGAATGGAGGAATCTGTGTACCAAATGTCAACGGTCTTGGGTAGGAAGTATTGTTAGAATGCCATCATTCTAAGTTGGGTATCCATCAAGGTGTCTCAAAGATGCATATGGACATGAAGCGGATGTTTTGGTAGAAGGGAATGAAGTGAGATATCTCTATCCTTATTAGCAAGTGTTTGTGCTGTCAACAAATCAAAGGTGAACTTTAGAAGACAGTCGGATTATTACAACCTTTGGAAATACCTAATTGGGAATGGGAAATGATAGAATAGATTTTGTCAAGGGATTATCCAGAACTAGAAAAGGAAATGAAGGAGTATGGGTTATCATGGATCGGCTAACAAAGAGCGCACATTTTATCCCGGTAAAACCAATGAGAACCGCTACTTCTTTAGGTGAAATTTTTATGAGAGAGATAGTTAGGTTGCATGGAGTTCCTATAAGTATTGTAAGTGATCGAGACCTCATATTTACTTGTCAATTTTGGGCGGCATTGCAAACAAATTTAGGAATGAAGTTAAGCCTAAGCACAACATATCACCCCCAAATAGACGAACAGACGAGGCGAGTGAATCAGATTCTAAAGGATCTCTTGAGAGCATGTATTCAAAACTTTGGTAGATCCCAGAAGGATTACTTGCATTTAGTTGAGTTCACTTATACAATGGTTTCCAGGCGAGCATCGGAATGGCATCTTATGAAGCCCTATATGGAAGACCGTGCAAGTCACTGGCATGTTGGGTTGAGATAGGAGATAGGCTATTACTTGGACTGGACATGATCCGAGAGGCTGCCGAAAAATTTTCGGTGACTAAGAAAATAATGTAGGAAGCCTAAGATCGCCAAAAGAGTTATTCCAATAAGAGGTGGAGAGATTTGGAATTTTTGGTGCAGGCTGGGTGTTCGTAAAGATTTCACCAATAGGAGGAGCTGTTAGATTTGGTAAAACTAGAAAGTTAGCTCCTGGTTATGTTGGACCCTTCCATATTCTTGAGAGGATCAGATTGCTTGCTTATAGGGTCTAGTTGCCAGAGTGATTGATGGGTGTTCATAATGCATTCCACGTGTCTCATCTGAGAAAATATGTTCCTGACCCATCTTTGATTGTAGAGCCATCGGTTCAAGAGGAATTGGAGATAGAATTGAACCTAATAGTGGTTAAACATCCAGTTTATGTTCTAGATGAGCATGAAAAGACGTTGCATAACAAGTTGGTGTGACTAATCAAGATTCAGTGGAACGAGGATTCAAAGGATTATATTTGGGAGACTGTGGATCATATGAAAGAGGCCTATCCCGAGTTGATGTTAAGATAGCTAGTCGTTGGTTATATGTGTAGTGTATGTTTGCTTGCTATGGATATTTAGTGCATGTCCTTGTATGTGTTTTATGATATGAATATATAGCTTTTTGCATAGTTTGAATTATCTCCTTGTTTGCTGATTTTGGGACGAAACTCACTTAAGGGGTGGAGAGTGTAACAACCTAGAATTTAATCACTATTTAAATGAATATTTAATTATATTTTGAAATAATTAATAAATGAATTTTTATTAACAAATAAAACTATTTTAAATGAATACTAATGATGGTAAAATTGTTTACAAAGTTTCTTTACAAATATATATAGCTCATAGAAAAATAGAAAATGTGACCGTAAATTATTTTTTGACACATCGATTTTTCATTGTTTAGAAGTCATTTAAAATGTCATAACACTATTTTAAACACATATAAACACACTACAAACTATCTTAACATGGTGCGTGCATGTATATATGCATGCACATATTTTCTCCTAAATTATATATAAACATATAAGATAAAAAAAGATTTTATTTATTAAAAATTTATATACAAAACATATAAAAAAACTTTCCCAACTCAAAGTACTTAGTGCATAGCATGTGTAACGACCCATATTTTTAATAGTTTTAAATTATAGGATTTGATTTAATTATCGGATAAAAATGGTTAGAATAATTTGTTAATGTAGTTATTGGATATAAACTTGAATAAAATTTTGAAATAAATAATTTCAGATATTTAGGAATTATTTATATTGAAATAAAATTACAATCATTAATTAGGATGGGATCATAATGTTGAATTATTTTGATGGAAATAATTATTGATAACTAAATTCAGCTGGAAATTTATGATTGTTAATAATTGTTGAATTATTTATTAATATGGTGATTTAATGGATAATTAAATCGTTTGAATTTAAATATTGGAAATTTCCAAATAATTGAATCATGTATTAGGTATGAATGAAAATGGTATCGAAAATTGATTTAAATATTACTTAAATATAAATGAAGATTGTTAACATTTAAAATTGAATTTAAAGGTGAATAATTAGAATTTGGAAATTTATATTTTAATTAACGAGTAAAAAAATAGCCATTTAGCAATTGTCTCGGATTTCGACAAAACCGGTTTCATTAGATTCATAATGGTGAGTTATTATAGGATTTCAAGTTTCGTAGCGATCAGACTTGTCGTTTGGTCATACATAATTGAAACGCGTAGAAATAAATTTAAGAAATTCAATGAAATAAATTGACTTTGAAAAGCTATCTTCTACATACGATCGAATTAGGCCTCAGTACTGGTTCCATTGCGTTCGGTATTGGGGTAAAATATTATAAACACCAGGCGGCATGCCTCGATTGGAGTCCGGATGGTTTTTGACGTCATATGTAAATACAACATGTAAATCGAGACAGTTTTATATTAAAATATTCCAAACCCTAATCAAAAACCATGGTCGTCGTCTTCATCATTTTTAATGGCCAGAATTGTTCGATTTTCTTTCCTTAATTTCTCTTACTCAGTTCATCGAATTATAAAACTTACAACATTAAAGTTGTAGATCTCAACCTCCTCTTCAAATCCATATGGTTGATCTATGCTATTACGTCACGTATTCATAAAAATATAGCTTTGAGTATCGCGTGTTCTTATGGGTTTTTGGGACAAATAGAGGCGATGGGTTCGAAGGCGTTCGTGGTGGCGCACGTCAAGGTGAGACGTGCATGTGACGACCCAGAATTTTGAGCAATATCAATTTAATAATCTTTGATAATAATTTAATTGATTTGATCATTTTATATTATAAATTGACAAGTTAGATTTTTTTTAAAGGTTAATGATAATAATTTGTTAATATCTATCAATAAATTTCTTGACAATATGAATTGGCAAATTTAATTCTTTTGAAAGCTAATAATATTTTGATTTGAAAATATCTATTTTGGTAAATAAGAAATTTTAATGTAATAAAACTTTATATTCAAATTATAATATATATGAATGTATATATATTGTGATTTGAGATTTGTTTTAAAATTTAATATGGAATTTAACAAATTTAATATTAGAATGTTTCTATTTGAAATGTGTATACATATTTGTATATATATATTTGAAATAGGAATTTTATTTAACCTGAATTTAATAAGTGTTTTCAAAAACTTTAATATACATATAATTTGTGATTTGAAAAGTTAATTTAATTTATACTTTTGGAAATGATATTTAAGATTTAAATTAAAAGTTCATTTGTTTAATAGTCTTTTAATTTTAATTTTAACACAAGATAAATTTGTTTTAAAATCTTAAGAGTTAAAATAAATTTAATTAAAAGCATAAATAAATTATAAACTAACATGAAGTTACTTTTATATTTATCTAAAAGCTTATTTTTAAAAGATAAGTATGCACATTTTACAATCATATAAATATTTCATAATAAAATCAATAAGTAAGCATTAAATACACATTTTCATATTACCTAATCACATATACATATTACATGCAAGGCTTAAATAAATTATTAAAAATAAAATAACATCTAAAAGAAAACATTAACTAAACATAACAACACTTGTAAACATTTTAGTATGGGTTAGAGAAAAATGTAAATTAAATTGCTTAGGAGTAAGTTAATAAAAACATAAGAGGTGACAAATGTCATTCTCTTTAATAATTAAATTTAAAATTTAACTGTAAATAAAAGATGGTTTTATTCTTCAGGAAAAAGATTTTCTTCTTCTCTACTAAAACATGAATACAAATCTGAGAACCAGATCTGGGGATAAAAATGAAAATTGAAACAAGAAATTTACAAGCAAGTTCAACATCAATACAAGGTTTTCAAATGCAAAACAAAGTTCAGAAAAAAAATAATAAAAAAAGAAGAATCTGTAAATTTGGATATTCAAATCAAAGATCGTCTTCAAATTTATCAACCAACTCAGAAATCAACTGCAAGTGGATTGATTTTATCATGCAAGCTGGAAATTAATCATCACTTCAACATGCAAAAGGAAATTGAAAGCCTGGAAAAAAAAATATGCAGTTCTACTCTCTGTTTTCTGCAAATGTACAGGTGAGTAAATAAAATTTTAAAAACAGTTTTAAATTTTAAATTTCATCTTGTTCTTGTGTATGGAATCTTGATGAATTGACTGGATTCTTGGATTTAACCGTTGCATGATTGAGTATGAGGGATTGATGATATTTAGATGCCTGTAACCATAAAAATGCTCTGTAAACTTTAACAGGTTTCCAAATAAATTCAATAACTTGGATTTGAATTTGATTCGGCTTATGATTTGTTTGCAAATGTTGTTTGTAATCACATAAGCTATTATCTGAAAATAATTTCAAGATTTTATATTGAATAATTTATTATAAATAGTTAAATTTACAGTACATGTCAAATTTGGTCAGAAATTCATGAATTCAATTTTTTATTTTGGATTCATGATTAAATTGCAAATGGAAAATGATGATTTTTAGTACTTGAATCACAAATTTTAATGGGGTAATTAGTGAGCTTTTTGGATTCATCAGTTTTTGGAGTTTTTGCCAAATCACGGCAAACCACGGCGAATTGGACATCGCCGTTGAACTCGAAGGTGGAGGAGGCTTCAGTGATCTTGCGAAAAATGCTTCATGAATTTTTATTTTAGTGGGATGGCCGATAATCGAAGAGTTAGGGTTTTATTACCTGTTTTTGGCCGATGTGTTCATCGTGGGTTCGTGGTGTCGTGGGGATATTGGAGGCTGTCGCGAGAGAAGCTATGGGTTCGAGGTGACGTGGGGAAGTTACGGCAGTGGTGGCGAGGTTTCTCGAAGTTTGGATCGCCGTGGATATTGGGTTTTCTGGTGACGTTGCTTCAGACAGTTTGGGTTGATGGTTGAAAACTCGTTCTCGATCGAGTTTTGATTTTCTGGGTTTAGTATGTTGATGTCGAGGTTGAAGTCGACTTTGGGATGACCGGAGAGGGGTTCGTCGTTGGCGAGGTTGGTCGTGCACGTTGATGTGCACGGCTTTGTGCATCTGGAAATGGGAAGTGGGAGAAGAAGGAGGGGGCCCGAAGACTGCATCGTGTTTTGTGGTGTGAGACTCGAAGCAGGAAGAAAGGTGGAGAGCTCGGGGGAAGACTCGGGTTTGGATAGGGATTTACTCGGGTTTGTCGCGTGTAATTCTGTGTTTACTCGAGTATGTTGGGTGGGATTATATTTGGGTGCAAACAGTTATAAAAGTTTTAAAAATTAACAGCAAGGTTTTTATAAAGTTTTTAAAACAAGATAATATGATTTTGTAAATATTTTTAGATTAAAAACAAGAGTTAAACAAGTTTGTTTATAAAACTAAATTGTTTTAAAGTTGGTTAGACAAAGTTTTATATATATAAAATATGGAAGTTTAAAATAAAATTAGTGTAATTTTGAATTAAGTTGTATTAACTTTTATTTAGTAACTATGGAAAGTTTCAAAGATTTAAAAAGGTTTGATTTGAATATTTAAAATTGTTTAATCATAATTGACTTTTAAAATAATTTATTTTTAAATAAGGATTAATGGTTAAAGTTTAGAAATCAATTATAATTTAAGAAATTATAAGTTTTGATTATTTAAAGATAATTAAATTTGTAAAGATAATTGAGATAATTAAATCATTTTTAATTATCAAGTTTTATTTGTTAATAAATGATTTAATTAAGATAATGGTTTCTTAATTAAGAATCTTTTATTATAGTAGATCAAGAATCATTTAATGAATTTAAATGATTAAGTTAAATAAATTAATTAATTAAATAATTAATTAGTGATTAATTAAGATAATCACTTATGAGTTAATATAATTCCTTGGTGAAGTAATTAAGTGATTAATTACAAAAGGTAATTAAGTAAAAGATAATTACTTTATGAAAAGTAATTAAGTAATGTGATTAAAAGTTAATCACTTTAATTATTAATTAAAGAATTAATTAATAATTAGTTAAAGGTTTAAATTATTTGATTAATGATTAATGAATAAAAGAATTAAGAGTAATTAATTAAGTGATTAATTACTTGTTGAAGTAATTAATTAAGAAAGAAATTTAATTAATGAAGTAATCATTAATTAATGAAAATAATTAATTAATTATTAATTTATAATTTAAGAATAATTAGTTTATAATTAAGTTTTAATTACTAAATGTAATTAAAGTAATTAATCAAAGGTGATTAATTAAAAGTAATTAATTAAATATGATTAATTAAAAGTAACTAATCAAGTAGTTTTAATTAAAAGTAATTAATTAATGTGATTAATTAAAAGTGATTAATCAGGTGTAATTAATTAAAGGTAATTAAGAAATAATTATCGGGATAATTAAAGAATAATTAATCAAGGTTGATTAATTTAGAAGGTAATTAAGAGGTAATTACTTAGTATAATTTGTAAGTAATTAATCAGGATGATTAATTAATATGGTAATTACGTAAGAATTACTTAAAGTAATTAAGTGATAATTAATCAGGGAAGATTAATTGAAATGGATAATTAAGCGATGTTAGTTAATTAATTTGTAATTAATTAATGAATAAGAAGTTGGATTGAAGATAATCCAAGTGTTTAAGTAAGGATTAATTTAATTTAAGGATTAATTAAATTAATCAAGTTTGAATCAAACTTGTTTATGAATGATTAAT
Source organism: Allium cepa (assembly GCA_030765085.1). Lineage (NCBI taxonomy): Eukaryota > Viridiplantae > Streptophyta > Magnoliopsida > Asparagales > Amaryllidaceae > Allium > Allium cepa. The sequence goes on along the minus strand of CM060932.1, from coordinate 627,951,469 downwards.
GATTGGGTGATATATATCATTGAATGAGTTAATGATATTGGTTGTTGTTGGATGACATTGATTGATATGTGATGATGTGAATATGTTATATCTGAATGTGATATATATGCTGCTTTGTGATATGTATGGATGCATGTGATAATAGATGATTATCTATCTGTGTAATATGAATACATCCATTTATGTTAAGTGATATTTTCTAAATATCCATTGTTTAAATCCCTTAAGTACAACTTGGACATTAAAATGGCGTTTGGTTTCGGTGAGACCGGGATCGGATTTCCATATTTGGATATCTGAAAACCACATCGATTCCAATTAAACGTTTGGTCGTTAATCCAAGTGGAGAAAGTGAAGACTCGAGGTGTAAGGGCTATACGTCAGTATAACTATGTGGGTGATTCTGTAATGAGTTTGACGGAATAGTACTTATAGATTCGAGATGGTGATTTAGAGTGCAAGGGCTATGGTCGTTGACTCTAAGGGTGATTCCAAAACGAGTGCAACGAGATAGTGCCTTCGGTTTCGTTCGAGCCCGGAACGAACTTGTATGGATTGAATGCTTTCAGCACATCGTCAGGTGGACGATGAGCATTCTAAGATAATTGGTCCTATAAAGGTAATCGCAGCCTCAAGCCTCATCAACCGGGAATGGCTAAAACAGGGGAGGTGCAGCAAGGCTTCGTGGGTCGCTCCCACTGGAGAGCAAGATACATCCCTGTCTTGAGGTCCCTTTATATTTCGGCTGTGTGGGCAGTTGGTCTGCAGCCAACTGCGGGGTGGTCTTGTTCGGGTCTGTTCAGTAAGGAATGGTCCGGCCTTGTGTTGCAGGGGAGTGGGAGTACTCCTCGGTACGGTGATCTAGGCCACGTACTATGACGGGCGGTACCCCAGTAGCCCTGCCATTGATGGAAACCCATTTTCCCTACGAGACCCTACGGTTTTGTTTGTATTACCCACTTTTGTGGCTAGTGGCTAGAATTTAATCATGTAACAATTTCGGCTATTTCATATTTACTTGAAAACCCTAGACACTATTATAATATCACTGGATTTCCTATCAAATGTTTTGGTTAGCGTAAGGTAAAAACTTTTCCATGTTTATGTGTGGGAAGTCTTACGTGATTCCTTTCTTTTCAAAGGTTTTCCTAAAGTTAAGCAATCTTAAACCGTTTACTCACACCAGACCCCTGTCTGACTCGAGTGTTTATTTTCTGTTTTATTAAACTCTTGGGTACTCATATTATATATGAGTAGTCAAGTGATTCAGGTTATCTCTTGACGAAATCTGAAGGAGCTATGGAGCAGGAGGCTTCAGCGTGTAGATATATGGTTAGAGTTTCCGCTGTGTGTTATTCTGTATGATGTCTTGTATTGTATTAGACAGAAATGTTATAACTGTCTAAATTGAGATGTTTAGTTGTGTACTCTGATGTATATGATACTATGTATATGTTCTATATTATATTTAAATCGTTCCGCTGTGAGATTCTGATGTGTTGTTTTCTCTTTCTTCTCTTTCTTTCTTCTTCTATCCCTTTCTTTCTTAATTAGTGATGCGATTTTCCGGGAGTGGAAAGTAGAGTCACTACAGCAGGTATCAGAGCATTAGGTTGAGCGAATACCTAGGCTCTGGAGTGGTGTCTATCTTGAGAGAGCGTGCTTGTAATTTTTATATATAAATATATATTTATATAACTACCTAATCTGTTGGATTATCTGTTCGGATTTTCCAACATAGGCTATAAAGGTAGATAAGGTAGAAGTGTGTGGAACACGACTACCACTAATGGAAGAGGTTTATATATTGTGGTTGGAGTTGTGTCTGTCAAGATTGTAGATCTAGTACCGTCTCGACTAAGTTTTGTAGATTGGTAAAAGAATTTCTTAGAGTCCAGAGGAAGTATTTTCAAGAATTGGAGTATATTCTTGAATTGTGAGGTTAATTTGCTCTCGAGTGAGCAGGGATTTCCAAGAGTTGAGTTGTCAGCTAAGCAGAAGCAAGTGGTAGTATCTTGATAGCTTCAGAAGGGAATAGCTGTGTGATGAGATGCAGTTTCCATAGATGGTTCTGAAGATGTTTCTTTTGGAGCCAGATTTAGATGGTGTTGGAAGAGCAGTTGATGTCTACTGCAGGGAGGGTTTAGATGTTTAGAGATTTTCTGGATCTCAAGTAACGGTGTCTTGTCTATATTGAAGTATGAGACTAAGGTCAATGAGTTACCTCATTATGGACATGGTCTCATTTGTTTTCTTAAGAAGATAAGTGGTTGGTGTTTGGTTTGGAGCCGAGTTTTTTTAGAAGATGTCGACTCGTCTCAGGGATTTTTAGTGGAATTGGATGTTAGTTTGGTGTTCAAGAAGCTTCTGGTTAAGGAAGATCTTGTGGCTTAGCAGTATCATTGAAGTGAAGTTTGGAAGTAGCAGCATGGACCTATTTCTTCAATGATTCGGTAATCTTTGGGATTCTACTATCAGCAGACCAGGCCGATAGTGAGGCTTATCCTTTTTTTTGAAAGGCTCGGCGAAGTAGGATATTTGTTGGAAGTGATCTATCAGTTTTCTGATAGGAAATCCATTCTTGAAGATTGGTCTAGGATAGGAAAAGCTGTTCTAGTTGGGAAGACAGTTCTTTGGAATCTGAACTGAGTGAGATCGCAAAAGTGACTTGCGATTAGTTTGGAAATCTTGGAGTATTCTTTGATTTGAGATTGAGGCACCTCGATTAGAGGTGAAAGCTATAAAAGTTGTCGGAGATTCTCTAAATGTTTTGAGGGAATCAGAAATTGACCTGAATCGGAGACTGAGTTTTCTTATCAACTTGGAATTCAGGAGTAATTTTGATGGTTCAACCATATAGTGGGATGACTCTTGGAGCGAGAAAAGTTTAGGGAGGCAGCTCATGATTCTTTGGGTTGATCATCTTATTCTAAGTTAAGATTCTGTTGAAGTGTTTTGACCAAGTGGAATGGTCGCTGAGATTTTTATGAGTCGGATGAACTGTATATGGAGAAAGATTTTGCTTATGTTCTTCGATAACATTCTTATCTGCTCTAGATCAGAGTTGTGCAGCGGAAGCGAGCTAGCAGTTATTCTAGAATGGGAGCAACCGGGAGTTGCAGTTTTCTTCGAGTAGAGGATTTCTACTGGAAATTCAAATACGAAGGAATTTTCTGGATTTGAAGGTAAGGTTGTCAAGTGCAACTGTTTGGTTATTCCAGATAGGAGAGGTAGGTTTGAAGTCCAATGATGCTTGTGGTATAGAGTTGTGGATTGGATTTCAGCAAATTATTTTGGAAAAGCCATTTTGTTGAATAGGACCTGGAGATTTGGTTTGAGTTGGTCCAGTTTGTTTCTTGAAGCAATCAGCAAGGGTTAGGCTGATCAGGAAGATTGGAGGTGACTCAGAGCATCTGAAGAGTTGTGCAGTTAAGAATTGAGGAGATTTGGAATGTGAAGCTGGAATTTGGATATTATTTTTAGTTTTATCCGATCAAAGGAGATATAAGACTGGGTAAAACTGGAGAGTTCGCTCTGGAGGTATTTTGAGTTTTCTTGTGTTCTCTGAAGGTTAGATTTTGATCTACAGGATTGAATTGCCAGTTTGAATAGCTGGAATTCATTATATTTCACATATCTCTGAGGAATATGTGTACGATTCTTCGAGTGATAGAATCAGCAGTTCAGAAGAATCTGGTAGTTGAGTTGGTTTTCAGATTAGTCTGATATCTTGTTCTGATTTGAAGAATCAGATGAGGGAGTTCTTGGTTTTAATAGTATAGTTAATTAAGATTATGTAGAGCGAGTATTCCAGTATAGGTATCTGGAAACTCTCGATAATATTAGGAAGTTCTATTCAGAATTTTCCTGAATAGATAAAATTATTTGTTTGAATTGGTTGAATTGGTTGCTATGATTGATAATGTATGATTAATTGTTTGATTTCTGATAAAAACTTAAATTCTTTAACTGGGTTATTAAATTATCTTTGCTTTTAAATTTCGGGGACGAAATTCTTTTAAGGGGGGAGGAATGTGACGACCCGGAATTTTGAGCAATATCAATTTAATAATCTTTGATAATAATTTAATTGATTTGATCATTTTATATTATAAATTGACAAGTTAGATTTATTTTAAAGGTTAATGATAATAATTTGTTAATATCCATCAATAAATTTCTTGACAATATGAATTGGCAAATTTAATTCTTTTGAAAGCTAATAATATTTTGATTTGAAAATATCTATTTTGGTAAATAATAAGTTTTAATGTAATAAAACTTTATATTCAAATTATAATATATATGAATGTATATATATTGTGATTTGAGATTTGTTTTAATTTAATATGGAAATTAACAAATTTAATATTAGAATGTTTCTATTTGAAATGTGTATATATATTTGTATATATATATTTGAAATAGGAATTTTATTTAACCTGAATTTAATAAGTGTTTTCAAAAACTTTAATATATATATAATTTGTGATTTGAAAAGTTAATTTGATTTATACTTTTGGAAATGATATTTAAGATTTAAATTAAAAGTTCATTTGTTTAATAGTCTTTCAATTTTAATTTTAACACAAGATAAATTTGTTTTAAAATCTTAAGAGTTAAAATAAATTTAATTAAAAGCATAAATAAATTATAAACTAACATGAAGTTACTTTTATATTTATCTAAAAGCTTATTTTTAAAAGATAAGTATGCATATTTTACAATCATATAAATATTTCATAATAAAATCAATAAGTAAGCATTAAATACACATTTTCATATTACCTAATCACATATACATATTACATGCAAGGCTTAAATAGATTATTAAAAATAAAATAACATCTAAAAGAAAACATTAACTAAACATAACAACACTTGTAAACATTTTAGTATGGGTTAGAGACAAATGTAAATTAAATTGCTTAGGTGTAAGTTAATCAAAACATAAGAGGTGACAACTGTCATTCTTTTTAATAATTAAATTTAAAATTTAATTGTAAATAAAAGATGGTTTTATTCTTCAGCAAAAAGATTTTCTTCTTCACAACTAAAACATGAATACAAATCTGAGAACCAAATCTGGGGATAAAAATGAAACTTGAAACAAGAAATTTAAAAGCAAGTTCAACATCAATACAAGGTTTTCAAATGAAAAACAAAGTTCAGAAGAAAAAAGAAGAAGAATCTGTAAATCTGGATATTCAAATCAAAGATCATCTTCAAATTTATCAACCAACTCAGAAATCAACTGCAAGTGGATTGATTTCATCATGCAAGCTGGAAATTAATCATCACTTCAACATGAAAAAAGGGAATTGAAAGCCTGGAAAAAAAATATGCAGTTCTACTCTCTGTTTTCTGCAAATGTACAGGTGAGTAAATAAAATTTTAAAAACAGTTTTAAATTTTAAATTTCATCTTGTTCTTGTGTATGGAATCTTGATGAATTGACTGGATTCTTGGATTTAACCGTTGCATGATTGAGTATGAGGGATTGATGATATTTAGATGCCTGTAATGATAAAAATGCTCTGTAAACTTTAACAGGTTTCCAAATAAATTCAATAACTTGGATTTGAATTCGAATCTGCTTATGATTTGTTTGCAAATGTTGTTTGTAATCACATAAGCTATTATCTGAAAATAATTTCAAGATTTTATATTGAATAATTTATTACAAATAGTTAAATTTACAGTACATGTCAAATTTGGTCAGAAATTCATGAATTTAATTTTTAATTTTGGATTCATGATTAAATTGCAAATGGAAAATGATGATTTTTAGTACTTGAATCACAAATTTTAATGGGGTAATTAGTGAGCTTTTTGGATTCATCTGTTTTTTGGGGTTTTTGCCAAATCACGGCAAAGCACGGCGAATTGGACATCGCCGTTGAACTCGAAGGTGGAGGAGGCTTCAGTGATCTTGTGAAAAATGCTTCATGAATTTTTATTTTAGTGGGATGGCCGATAATCGAAGAGTTAGGGTTTTATTACCTGTTTTTGGCCGATGTGTTCATCGTGGGTTCGTGGTGTCGTGGGGATGCCGGAGGCTATCGCGAGAGAAGCTATGGGTTCGAGGTGACGTGGGGAAGTTACGGCAGTGGTGGCAAGGTTTCTCAAAGTTTGGATCGCCGTGGATATTGGGTTTTCTGGTGACGTTGCTTCAGACAGTTTGGGTTGAAGGTTGAAAACTCGTTCTCGATCGAGTTTTGATTTTCTGAGTTTAGTATGTTGATGTCGAGGTTGAAGTCGGCTTTGGGATGACCGGAGAGGGGTTCGTCGTTGGCGAGGTTGGTCATGCACGTTGATGTACACGGCTTTGTGCATCTGGAAATGGGAAGTGGGAGAAGAAGGAGGGGGCTCGAAGACTGCATCGTGTTTTGTGGTGTGAGACTCGAAGCAGGAAGAAAGGTGGAGAGCTCGGGGGAAGACTCGGGTTTGGATAGGGATTTACTTGGGTTTGTCGCGTGTAATTCTGTGTTTACTCGAGTTTGTTGGGTGGGATTATATTTGGGTGCAAACAGTTATAAAAGTTTTAAAAATTAACAGCAAGGTTTTTATAAAGTTTTTAAAACAAGATAATATGATTTTGTAAATAATTTTAGATTAAAAACAAGAGTTAAACAAGTTTGTTTATAAAACTAAATTGTTTTAAAGTTGGTTAAACAAAGTTTTATATACATAAAATATGAAAGTTTAAAATAAAATTAGTGTAATTTTGAATTAAGTTGTATTAACTTTTATTTAGTAACTATGGAAAGTTTTAAAGATTTAAAAAGGTTTGATTTGAATATTTAAAATTGTTTAATCATAATTGACTTTTAAAATAATTTATTTTTAAATAAGGATTAATGGTTAAAGTTTAGAAATCAATTATAATTTAAGAAATTATAAGTTTTGATTATTTAAAGATAATTAAATTTGTAAAGATAATTGAGATAATTAAATCATTTTTAATTATCAAGTTTTATTTGTTAATAAATGATTTAATTAAGATAATGGTTTCTTAATTAAGAATCTTTTAATATAGTAGATCAAGAATCATTTAATTAATTTAAATGATTAAGTTAAATAAATTAATTAAATAAATAATTAATTAGTGATTAATTAAGATAATCACTTATGAGTTAATATAATTCCTTGGTGAAGTAATTAAGTGATTAGTTACAGAAGGTAATTAAGTAAAGGATAATTACTTTATGAAAAGTAATTAAGTAATGTGATTAAGAGTTAATCACTTTAATTATTAATTAAAGAATTAATTAATAATTAGTTAAAGGTTTAAATTATTTGATTAATGATTAATGAATAAAAGAATTAAGAGTAATTAATTAAGTGATTAATTACTTGTTGAAGTAATTAATTAAGAAAGAAATTTAATTAATGAAGTAATCATTAATTAATGAAAATAATTAATTAATTATTAATTTATAATTTAAGAATAATTAGTTTATAATTAAGTTTTAATTACTAAATGTAATTAAAGTAATTAATCAAAGGTGATTAATTAAAAGTAATTAATTAAATATGATTAATTAAAAGTAACTAATCAAGTAATTTTAATTAAAAGTAATTAATCAATGTGATTAATTAAAAGTGATTAATCAGGTGTAATTAATTAAAGGTAATTAAGAAATAATTATCAGGATAATTAAAGAATAATTAATCAAGGTTGATTAATTTAGAAGGTAATTAGGAGGTAATTACTTAGTATAATTTGTAAGTAATTAATCAGGATGATTAATTAATATGGTAATTACGTAAGAATTACTTAAAGTAATTAAGTGATAATTAATCAGGGAAGATTAATTGAAATGGATAATTAAGCGATGTTAGTTAATTAATTTGTAATTAATTAATGAATAAGAAGTTGGATTGAAGATAATCCAAGTGTTTAAGTAAGGATTAATTTAATTTAAGGATTAATTTAATTTAAGGATTAATTTAATTTAAGGATTAATTAAATTAATCAAGTTTGAATCAAACTTGTTTATGAATGATTAATGATTGGGTGATATATATCATTGAATGAGTTAATGATATTGGTTGTTGTTGGATGACATTGATTGATATGTGATGATGTGAATATGTTATATCTGAATGTGATATATATGCTGCTTTGTGATATGTATGGATGCATGTGATAATAGATGATTATCCATCTGTGTAATATGAATACATCCATTTATGTTAAGTGATATTTTCTAAATATCCATTGTTTAAATCCCTTAAGTACAACTTGGACATTAAAATGGCGTTTGGTTTCGGTGAGACCGGGATCGGATTTCCATATTTGGATATCTGAAAACCACATCGATTCCAATTAAACGTTTGGTCGTTAATCCAAGTGGAGAAAGTGAAGACTCGAGGTGTAAGGGCTATACGTCAGTACAACTCTGTGGGTGATTCCGTAATGAGTTTGACGGAATAGTGCTTATACATTCAAGATGGTGATTTAGAGTGCAAGGGCTATGGTCGTTGACTCTAAGGGTGATTCCAAAACGAGTGCAACGAGATAGTGCCTTCGGTTTCGTTCGAACCCGGAACGAACTTGTATGGATTGAATGCTTTCAGCACATCGTCAGGCGGACGATGAGCATTCTAAGATAATTGGTCCTATAAAGGTAATCGCAGCCTCAAGCCTCATCAACCGGGAATGGCTAAAACAGGGGAGGTGCGGCAAGGCTTCGTGGGTCGCTCCCACTGGAGAGCAAGATACATCCCTGTCTAGAGGTCCCTTTATATTTCGGCTGTGTGGGCAGTTGGTCTGCAGCCAACTGCGGAGTGGTCTTGTTCGGGTCTGTTCAGTAAGGAATGGTCCCGGCCTTGTGTTACAGGGGAGTGGGAGTACTCCTCGGTACGGTGATCTAGGCCACGTACTGTGACGGGCGGTACCCCAGTAGCCCTGCCATTGATGGAAACCCATTTTCCCTACGAGACCCTACGGTTTTGTTTGTATTACCCACTTTTGTGGCTAGTAGCTGGAATTTAATCATGTAACAATTTCGGCTATTTCATATTTACTTGAAAACCCTAAACACTATTATAATATCACTGGATTTCCTATCAAATGTTTTGGTTAGCGTAAGGTAAAAACTTTTCCATGTTTATGTGTGGGAAGTCTTACGTGATACCTTTCTTTTCAAAGGTTTCCTAAAGTTAAGCAATCTTAAACCGTTTACTCACACCAGACCCCTGTCTGACCCGAGTGTTTATTTTCTGTTTTATTAAACTCTTGGGTACTCATATTATATATGAGTAGTCAAGTGATTCAGGTTATCTCTTGACGAAATCTGGAGGAGCTATGGAGCAGGAGGCTTCAGCGTGTAGATATATGGTTAGAGTTTTCGTTGTGTGTTATTCTGTATGATGTCTTGTATTGTATTAGACAGAAATGTTATAACTGTCTAAATTGAGATGTTTAGTTGTGTACTCTGATGTATATGATACTATGTATATGTTCTATATTATATTTAAATCGTTCCGCTGTGAGATTCTGATGTGTTGTTTTCTCTTTCTTCTCTTTCTTTCTTCTTCTATCCCTTTATTTCCTAATTAGTGATGCGATTTTCCGGGAGTGGAAAGTCGGGTCGCTACAGTGCACGTAGGGCTCGTTTGATGAATGTTCGATCATCGTAGGCAGCTCGTGCACGTAGGTTTGGATGGTGTGAATTGTGTTCCCGCGAAAAGCAAGTAACGTTTGAAAAGGAGAAGAACGTGAGTTTCTGTTATTTATTTTATAATAACTAGTATAAAGCCCGTGTCGATGGCACGGATATAAAAAAATTTTCGCATATCATGAATGATATTACACGTTGCACTAAGTAAAGTTGGATCAGTGTAAAATTTGGTGTAAAAAAAAAATACCAATAACAATAATCCATCATAGGACTGTTATAGGATTGTTAAACACAGGGTACACATAATATGTACCGGTATTATTGTTTTTAGTAAGGCAAGTAATTTAATAATCTAGTACGAACCCGTGCTTCGCACGCGGATTTGATGAAAAACAATAACGTGAAGAGTGTACAAAATACATGTGCACATACATGTATAAGAGCATATTCATGGTAGTTATTTTCTATATAAAACACAAACAATGGACTTATTCATATCCTATGCATTGAAATTATAATTGACATTAAGATGTAATGTATAAACATATATTATGTGAATAAAGCAATGATTTACGAATTAGTTGACAAAAGAATTCTACCAAATGAACCGAAATTTAAGATGTGCTCATAGAAAAAATGAGAAATATAAAATGTGTTCATGGCAAAAATGAGAATTTTTCTTACTAAAACTTGTCAAATGAGATACAACAAAATATAAGTTAGCAACCAACAAACAATTTTACTGCCAGGGACAATTATGTGACCAAGTGAAGGTTCAAATTATAACAGAATACATATTTACACTCCTTCAATAAACATTGCGACTTCAAGAGCGGTAGAAAAACCATTTCTGCATCAGATTATGTGTTAGTTACCACATTCCCCCATTTATAATCATCCATCGCATGAACATTGTATGTATACACACACCAAATGATTCATCCATTAAACAACCCACGGGTTTATGTATATATTTTTCAACCATATTTGAAAATCAAATCAAAATATATTTAGGTATGCTACAAATCCAACTCATAGGATCTTACTGTACATGTGGTATGTGCGCCCAATTAAACAATATATTCTTTCAAAAATTTGAAGGTTTGAGATTTAGAAGCGAAGAAAAAAATTGAGTGTGTGAAAATAACATGAAGAAAAATAAAGCTTGAAATAAAATATTGCGCGCATGATATTACTGGATAGCTTCCATATCCATATTATATTAAATGCAGGGTAACCGACAACAAATTGAGTTTTCATACTTAAATGGCATCATTTACTCAACTCAAAATGGTTAAATTCATAGACATATATGTCAATCTAGCAGTAATAGGTCAACAAAGCAGAACTTAATTGAATAAAATAGTTACATACCACATGTAATAACAAGAAGTTCTTTAGAGTTTCCTATTTGTTTGGTCCAATTACAAACTAGATTGAAAAAAATATACAACTTCGATGAACACAACGCAACCTTTATAATAGCTTCAAGTGCATATCACCAGGCGCATATGAAAGGACTGACCTTTTGACTTCAACCTGTAAATTACACAATTGTTTTTTTCTAAATAACTTGACTATGCCATAATCGAACACACCATTTACTTCATACAGTTCCAACTATGCATTTTGTGCTACAACAATATTCATTCAGCAGGTTACATAAACCAAAAAAATTTAAAATCCTTTCTCGTTTTTTATATAACCATTTGCCAGACTATACCCAAACAACAACGAACACATGTTACACAGCATCTCTCTTAACCCAAAAACTCTATAAAATGACAAATTCAAAGCTAAAAAAATAAGATAGAAAGCACCACAAATCAAAAGATATATCTGAAAGCATCTTATTAAAGCCATAACTCAATCTATAACATCATCTTCTTTAAGAATGTTTCCTTATTTAGCACAAACCTCATTAGCAACTGTCTCAAAAATTTGTTGAAATTACTATGGTAATTATCATTGAAAGTGAAATCGTAATATATCTCGGATTTATAGGGTGTGCGGTTTAAAATAGTTGGTGGACCTAATGCAATTCCAGGAAGATTTAAAGAAATGTGATGATTCTGTGTTCATCCCTTTAGCTCTAGAAAAAGCAAAATCCCGCGGTGTGCCTAAGCTGTTACGTCCATCCAATCGCCTTTTGTGGATGCTATGTCTTTGTTGACGCTGCCCCTTTTGATCCGCGAGTAAGAAAAACTGATTTTGGGTGAGTATTTTTTTAACTTTTAGTAATTGGATGAGGGTGAAGAGTAGATTCGGGATTTGAGGTTTGGGAATTTCGAGGAATTAAGAAAGAGACTCTTTTTAGGTCTTATGAATCAAGACTGGATATGGGAGACGTAGAAAGAAATGTCGAGGGCATTTTGGGTATTTCCAAAAGACACGGTTGAAAACAGTGGAATGAATTTATATTATTAGTAGTAAAGATATATAATCGTATAAATTCTAATATCACTATCTTTCGCATACGAGCTCGGATCGACGCGCGGTTTTATCTGTTGCGTTCGTATCGGAATTCTAGACATTGGAATTAGTTTGACTGCATTCTAAGAATGTTCAAATTTGGAGCTTCATTTGGATTTTAAATCGTTGACAAATCAAATGTGAGTGTTTAGACGCTCACAACTAACTGAAATAATTTTTATGTTGGTTAAATCATATCATGAAGTGATTTAAATTTTATTGATGGTTGTTTGATAAATTTAATTGACGTTTGAATGGACATCGGAAGTTAATTGATAGAATTTGAATTGATGGTTAAATTGAGTTAGGATTAAATTGCAAGTAAAATTTTCCATTATTGATAATTGGTTAATTGTTGAAATTTTTGATTGTTTGGATGTTGGTTGTGATGGATGAAAATTTGATTGATATTTTGGATAATGTGGATGTTTATTTATTTTGACATATCATGTTATCATCCTGTATATTATTTACAGTATATAAAACTGTAAATTGAATATTTCAAATAAATTAAGAAATATGATGAAATTATATATACCTATGACATTTATTTTGGATTAAAATGCTATATATCCATCCTTAGAATTTAATTGAAAATTTGTTTACTTGGCCATAGGATAGAAAATTATATACGGACACCGGATTGGTTAAATTAAATGACTTTGAATTTGATTTGAAATTATTTTAAATGATTTGATTTTAAGAATTGAAAATTTGAATTTATGTACATAAAACTATTTTTGAACTTGAGGTCGAAGTGTTGAAATTCAAGTTTGATATATATATATATATAAATATGGAACGTTTTAAATAAACCAAAGTTAAGATTTTGAAGTAATAATCGAAATATGATTTGAATTTCAGAAATTGATTTGTTTTAAAAGATTGGACTTTTATTTGAACTTTGAATATTTCTAAGTAAAAAATTATATAAAAGGATGTTTCGAAATTGAGCTCGGAATTTAATTACATTTGAAGTTTCGGACTTTAATTGAAGATAAATTTGATTTAAGTATTTTTGAATCGATATTTTGAAAATCGAATGTGAATTTGATATAAATTGAAATGGTTTAAATTTGAGGTTTGAGTTGAAAACAAATCATTAAATCGGATATTTGGAATTGAAAATTAAATTAATTTGGAATTGGAATTAAAATTAATTTGGAATTGAAACTGAAATTAATTTGGAATTGGAGTTGAATTTAATTTGGAATTAGAATTGGAATTAATTTGGAATTGGAATTGAAATTAATTTGGAATTGAAATTGAAATTAATTTGGAATTGGAGTTGAATTTAATTTGGAATTAGAATTGGAATTAATTTGGAATTGGATTTGAAATTAATTTGGAGTTGAAATTGAAATTAATTTGGAATCGAAGTAAAATTCGACTTGAAATCGAAAATGAACCGATTAAATCGAAATGGAAATTGGAAATGATTTTAAATTGGGAAATTTGGAATTGAATCGGTTTGACTTCGAAACTATTTTCAAATGAATTATTTTAGTATAAATGGTTTAAAAAATTTATTCTTTAAATATTCAAATTATTTTGATTTCCCAAACTATTTTACTATATAAACCATTTTTATTACTCGAACTATTTTCTATAAACTATTTTAACTATTTAATTATTTTAATATTATTTTCTAAAATTCAAACCGGTCAAATGGAAGGAATGTTTATATTTAAATCTTGGATTTAAATGCAAATTGGGTTTAAGTGAAGTTATAACCAGAATTGAATTCGAATCAAATTTTGAAGTGAAATCGATATATCGAACTGAATTAACACTTTCAAGTAAAATATGATTTTTGAAGCTTATATGATGATTTTGAAATGGGTTTGATTTTAAAACGAATATGATGATTTCGAAATGGATTTCATTTTAGAGCGAATATGATATTTGGATTTCAAATACGAACTGTTTTCGAAATAAAAAGAACCAACCAGTGTGTAAAATGACGATTGGTTGTTAAAGAGGCTGGGGCCTCTTATTGGCATACTCTCTGTCAATATTGGAACCACTTTAACATCTGTGTATGCAGTGGATATCCAGAATGTAGTGGTTGAATTGGCGATGGATAGCCTTGACACTCGTGTCATAATTAAAATGACTAAAAAAGGAGCCTATATCTTGCCAATGAGGTTAGCTACCTCTAGAAGCGTTGATCCCTCGTACTACTATTATGATTTCGTTTTCGATGGGTGCACCGCTTTTTGTTTGGATTGATTATTGCGGTCAGCCATAGATGGGTTACGACCAGTCGTAAAGGGTAAATTGGTAGAATCCTATCTTGGGGATTGCATCACATGCCTTGTCATATTTATTCTTATACGAGCCCATTATGACTTTGGTATAGTACTGTACCTATAGGGGACTCACTGGCTACCGACGTTACTGGTTGTGTTATAGGACCTGCATAGACTACATGCTATAAAAATGGGTTAAGGGGGATAATGTAAAGCCTTAACGCTATTTTGATATATATTTTACTGATAGAAATTACCTATTTTAACATATACTATTATATATAAATAGTTTAACGGATCCTTAGGAGATGGAAATCCCGTAACATCTCCTAAGTTATTGCGCGCATGTTATACATTAGATAGGAGATGCAAAATCCCGTAAACATCTCTGATGCTGTTACACTCATATTTATTGATATTTACTTGACTTACATAAAAGTATTTTAGTCCTGACTCGAGTGTTTTTTCTTTTCATTACCCTCGGGTCAGCCATGAGTTTTTTAGTGCATTAAAGATTATTCTTTGGAGGACGAAGATGAAGATTTGGTATATTATTACTACTAGTATTCCTACATCACTTTGTCTGTTGCATTATTTTATTTATCTCTAATGTATATCGCTTTGATAAATGTTGTATAGATTATAATCAAGTGGATAGTAAATAGGTTCATGAACTGTTATTTGATTATTATATGTTATCATTCCGTTGTGAGATTCTATGTTTGCTTTCTTCTTTTTTATTTTTTTTCTTAATTATCCTCATTGATTATCTATGTTCTGGATTGTTTAAGTTTGACATATGTTCAGACCTTCTGAAATATGGATCGTCACAGTTGGTATCAAAGCCAGGTTTAGCGATAACCTTGGCTTTGTAGGGTTTAACACATTAGAGATAGGGTAGTAAGACCCTAGAATAAGTCTATTTGAGTGTATATATATGAGAAAGAATACTTGTTGGTGTTATAAAAATGTTTTGTATTGTGTTTACTTATACGTTGAGTTGTTTATGAATTCTGGTCAGTGTGTGGGATGCCATGTTACCGATAGGGGTTTCTAAACACTTAAACGAGGCAAGTCGACATAATGTTAATTTAAAATAGGGTAAATGAAATAATTGTACCTAAATTATACTATATTATATATATAATGATAATTTTAAATGAAATTGTAGCTAGGAGATGATAATATTTAGTATCATTAATTGTTGGTAGAATTAAAAATTAAACAAGTACTCAATGTGCAACGACCTGCAAATCCGTACCCCTTGAGTCTACATTATTCTGCATCAATCAACTCAAGTTGAACAGAAATACGAACCATTTGGGTCAAAGAAGAATAGGTAGAAGAAGAAAATAGAAAACAATATCAGAATCTAACCATCGCAGCGGAATAAAATATGATATATATAATAAATGATCTTTACACGAAACAAATATATCTGTTTTATACATACAGCATCATCAGAGTACATCATCAGAGTTCAACAACATCAATAACACACAACTGGATACACAGCTACTCAACACAGCGGAATATATATAATACAAGTACGGGAGTATGTATCGTCATCCAGCTCGTCTCCTGAGCTCCACAGCAACAAATCCTGTATCCTATAATACTCGGTCTGACTCGAGCATTACAGTTAAATAACACCCGAGTCAGTCTGGAATACCAGCATGAGAAATCACACTCAAACTGATTATTAAAGTTTCGAAAATCCTTTTGAAAACAAAAGCATCTCGTAAGACCACACCACAAATAAACATGTCGGGTTTTTACCTTACGATAGCTAAAACACTTTTTATAGAAATCCTCTGATATTATAATAGAGTCTATATACAAATACTTATAAAATAGCCGAAATTTTTGCATTCATTAAATTCCAGCTACGAGCCACAGAGTGGGTAATACAAACAAAACTCGTACAAGGCTCGTAGGGAGAATGGATTTTCAACTAATGACTAGGCATTGGGGTACCACCTGTCACAGTACCTGGTCTAGATCAGCGTACCGAGGATCACTCCCGACCCCTGCAACACAAGACCGGGACTACCCCTTACTGGATAATCTCGAGTGAGATCACCATGCGGTTGGGATCAGCAACCGCCCACTAAG
Organism: Allium cepa; assembly: GCA_030765085.1. NCBI lineage: Eukaryota > Viridiplantae > Streptophyta > Magnoliopsida > Asparagales > Amaryllidaceae > Allium > Allium cepa. Next base: position 627,935,001 of record CM060932.1, on the reverse strand, counting down.
CCGAAATAAAAAGGGACATCTAGACAGGGATGACCTCACCCTGAATGGGTGCTACCCACCTAGCCTTGCTGCGTAACCCCTGATTTTTAGTCATTCCCGGTTGATGAGGCTTGAGGCTAAGCGTTACCTTTTTAGACATATCCCTTAGAATGTCCATCGTCCACCTGACGATGTTCCGAAAGCATTCATCCATACAAGTTTGTCCCGGGTTCGAACGGAACTGAAGGCACTATTCCTACTACATCCATTTTGGAAATATCCTCAGGATTAGTAGCGACTAGCCCTTTCACTTCACTGCTCCATCTTCGAATCCAAACTCGGTTTCCCATGAAAACGTACAAACCGGATCAAAGTGGTTTTCGAGAAATTAATCCCGGTCTCTTCGAAACGATCAATGTATTTGGCCAATATTGATAGTCAGTTATTTAACTATCAATTAATATTCACAACATCCATCACGCAATAAATAATCTCCCAAATTATTTATTAATCCCAAAAATATCTTCACTAGATATATTTCCACTTTTCAAACTCTTTTGAAAATAGTTTCAAACTATCTTCCTTTTACAGAATAAATTTCCCAAATATTTTCTATTTCCTCTAAGATCACCAAGCACTAAACTTATATTTTTAAAATAATTTTTAAAGACACTTTATTGTAAAATATGTTTAACATTTAAATTTAGAAAAATTACTTTAATACTTAATTTAAAATAATACTTTAGAAATGATTAAAATAAGGTTACTTTATAAATATAAACTAGATTTTCTTCTTTAAACAAAATCCAAATCATCTTTTAAATAATTATTATGATAATAGATTTTAAAAAATACTTACTTTAAATTTAAACATTTAGAAATAATACATTTTCAAAAACATGCTTTTTTTAAAACAACATTAAACTTTTTATCTTATATTCAAATATTTACTTTGAAAACGTACTTGGCTATCCAGAGAAATATACTTCTCTTCACATTCTTCTTTAAATCTCCAATTCAAACACATGAATCAATTTCCAAATTGATTTCCAATTTACTCCCTTTATTTCCAAAATCTATTAATTTAATATTTAAATCCTTAATTATGATTTAAAATATTTTTAACTGAAAATACAAATTTTAGATTTCTCAAATTACTTCTTAATCCTTTTAAATGAATTTAAACTTTAAATTTTAAAATAATCCTTTATTCCTTTAAAATAATATCACTCGATTTTACAATTCATTAATTCATGTTTCTTCAAAATCTTTTCATACTCGAAGTTATTTATTAGTATTTTAATATCACTTCCATTTCTTTCAATTCATTCTTAATTTATTTCAAATTTTCTATAATTATTTCGCTTACAGATTCACTTCTTTTATTTTCTTTACAAAAATCCAATTTATATGTTTTTGGTAATTCATTATACCCGAATATATCCGATCAAACCATAGCATTCAATATTCCAATATAATCCATCATTGAATATCAAATAATCACAATAGAGAATATTAAATAATTTAAATAAATGTTGAGGGGTCCAGTTGGATCCCTCCAACCTGTTTTCCCTGCATCCACAGACGTTAGCACAACATAAATACCAATTCCACTTCGAAGTGGAATATCGCAGTATATGGGTTTATATATAATATTCGTTATATAATGCGGAAATCAAACATTCCAAGATATAGTATATACTATAATATAGCACATCAATCAATTCAACCATTCAACCAATTATTTAAACTTAAACATTTAAATTTAAATTCAGCTGAGTGAGTTTAACTCACCTTTGAGTATTTTGCTGTTTGCAATCTACTTCCCTCTTGACTATTTCCTTCATGATATTTGGACCTTGAATAACAATTTATGATTTATTAATATTTGAATAATTGAACAATTTAAATCCCATTAATAAATTTAATTAACCAATTATTTTATTTAAACTAATTTTCTGGACAAATACAATTTAACTTACAAAAATAATTAAATAGATTAACTTACAAATAAACCACCTTAATAATTTATTTTAAAATAAATTGTGAATTAAAATATCTGTGTATATATTTATCTATTTCATTTTTCTTTTAAAACTACCTACGCATATACTTATAAAATAATCTATATTGCCATTTAAATTTCTACCTTCTAAATCATGTCCATACACAGACTATTTTTCTTCTTCAGTTTACATGCATTTGTATAATTCTTTAAACATAACTATCTTTTGACCTGTATGTATACGTTTTCTTTGTTTTTTAAAAAAAACATTTTAATATATTCAAATTAGAAACAAAAATTACCCGATGCTGACAAAATCAAGACCCAAAAAAACGAAATAGCGGCCGCCCTACCATCAATTGCAACCCCTCCCCATCTCGAAGCACACGTCTCCACTACATCATGCCCAAAACCACGCCACTACAGCCACGCGTGCTTCGCGATGCTTCACCACTGCCCCTCCCTGCCATTCGCACACCCCCAATTCGCGAGCAACCCTTCCGTGTGTCGCCCCTCCTCAAGGCATCACCTGAAACATGCCCAATCACCACTTCATTATCTGGAACGAGATCAGATCTCGACGAGTTCGGGCAAGCTTCCCAAGCTCGAGCTCGAGTTTCCCACTGTCACACTTCGATTCCCCCTTTGATCTTGAACGACACGGACCTATCTTCGAACGAGACGTCGATTTGGGGAAATCGATTCGGCCATTATTATTATTTTTCATCGAGTTCGTTCGACTGCATGTATGACTCTTGACCTAAATTTGGGATTAACAAAGAAAGTGTCGGCTATGTTATCTTATCGTGGACGAGAGCAGCGCAATTTCAGGAGAGTAGGTAGCGTATGGAAGAAGGAAAAATGGTTACAGTGTTTTGAAGGTGAAATCAAAAATTATTGACGTGATCTAATTTGACCGGTTAACTCATATATTATTTAAATTTAAATCGTCCCGCTTAATATAGCCTAAAATCATGAACTCCTATCGAGGCATGCGCTAGACGTTTATAACATTAAACCCCTATCCCGAACACAATGGAAAAGGTTTCGAGTCCAAATTCGATCGTATGGAGAAAGTAACTTTTTGGATCCAGTTATTAAATTGAATTTCCGATTTAATTTTCAGCGCGTTTACCTATCGTACGCTCACACAACAACTCGATCAACACGAAAGTTGAAATCCGGTAATAATACAATATTACGGATCCAATGGAACTAGTTTCGTTAAATTTTGAGACTGTGCCTCGGAAGGCTATTTTTAAATTCAATTTAAAACGATAAAATTTCAAAACTGAACAGTTCACTGTTAAATTCAATTTTAACACTTCTATTATCTTCAATGTTATCAATAAAAAAATTATAAGCCTTCAAATTATTATTTTTTTAACAGGCTTAAAATTCCAGATTCAACATTTTACCCAACTTCAAATTATTCAATTTAATAATTTAATCATCAAATAATTGTGATATTTGAATTCAAGTTAAAAATTAACTTTTAAATATTTCAAATCAATTAAATATCCCAATTTAAATTGCTTAAAAATTTCGGATCGTCACGTTCCTCCCCCCTTAAAAGAATTTCGTCCCCGAAATTACTAGTTAGGAAGAATGGTCCAATACTCGTTTATTATTTTTCCCTAAAACCAAACAGTTTCAAACAATTCAACATCCTACCAACTTTTTATAAAAGATCCATTATCATTCTTACTAACTTTCCAAACTCTCCTATAATTTTGCAAACAATACTGTTTTCTTAATCATTCAAGTTTCAATTTAAAACAAAATTTTGAATTACCAACATTTTCTCAAAAAATTTCTAACTCCCTAAATTTTCGAAAAATTTCACCAGCGCCTCCTTTGCGCGGCTAGTTCGGTACAACTACAAAAGGCCTCATGGGCTCCCAAATTCCAAAAGAAAACAAAAGACCAAGTGGCTCGATCAAAAACCCAATCAAATTTCATATAGAAATTTAAACACTTACCTTTTTGTCGAGCAATTCAAATTTATCTTCTGGAATAAAAACCCATTTTTCTTTTCCTTCATAATACATGTATATTCCACTTAGCAATAATATCCAATTACAACATTCAAAACATTTTATTGACTTCCTTACCAAATGTCAATCTCTATTCATCCAAATATTAACTTAGAATATATTTGTAATACCAAATTTCAGTTTCCCATTTAAGAATTTACCATTCCATTCTTAAGTTTAGTATAAGCATTGTATATGTTTCTTTATTCATTTTCACTTCACTGCTTTAATCAATGTCTACTTCTATTCAAATTGATTCTTTCATTGCCATATGAATTCAATTTATCTTCAACTCTGAATATTTGAATTTTATTTTCCATTTATAACTAATTCATGTCATTATTTTTAAATTAGTTTCATGCACTAGTTTACTTCAATTTCCAGTTTGAAATCGTTTGTCGTTAACTAAAAATTTTTTTCAAAAATTTTCTAACTCCCAAAAATTTTGGCAGAATCTCCTTTTTACGGAGGAGTTTTTGCAATTCGACAAAATATATAAATATATATACACATTGACCCACACGGTTGGAAAAACCAAAAACAGATCATATTTTCTAATTTTATTGCATAGGCGTACCTTATTTAGCATTTATAAGCAAGACGCTTATTTATTTTAGCATTTCGCACTATCAAATCCATCCATACGGCTATCCTGAACCTGTACTTACTCAATTTAAATATGTAAGTACTAAATGTATGCAAATTATTAACATTTCACTTATATTCAAATAGCTAACACATAGATTTCATAAGTAATGCATGTGATAACATTCATAAGTACATATGCAAGATTTTGACACTAGTTTTAAATTGTTTGCATTCAAATCACATACCGTTCCATTTAATTCATTTTTAAACACAATGAACGCATATTCATTTCAATTGATGCCAAAATCATCTCATTTCACTTCTAATAACTCATACTATTGATCTAACCCCATTTACATCAAACGATCCATTTCTTATGCAATTCGACGATATTAGTGTGAATAAATAATCACTTAAGCTTTATAACTATTTAAATTGATTCCAACTCAATTTACACTTAATCTCATCCCATTTTAAATTTATTCACAAACTTTCATTGCATTTTTTTCATGTCCAAAAAGTTTGATTCCAAACCATTTTATTATACACGACATCATCCCATGCTTCTATTAACTTTAAACTTGAGTTAATTTACTTCAATTCACTACCATTTCATAACTTAAGTTCATTCTTGTTTTAATTTATTCATACTCGAATTGGATTTATGTTCATCTCAAATCATTTTTATTTTAATCCAATTCCATACAACTCAAGCTTTATTTCCAAACTCTATTACCTATTCACAATCTTTGATTTGATTTTCCTTTGATCAAATTCCAACCATTTCACTAATTTATTCGATTAGTTTATTCTTTTATCCATTTTAAATTTTAATTCACATTAACAATTCATTGTTGAATTTATTAATAATAAAGCCATTAAATTTATGCTTGAATTGGATTTGTTTATATTTCACACCATATCCACTTTAATCCAATTCAAATTTTCATTCAACAACACTTCCAATTATAATCCCATACCTGATTTTCTTTTTCATTTATCTTGAAAATCATTTTATAAAATCATTTTATTTTATTTCCTTGAGTTCAATCTTATTTTATATCCCAAGTTTGGATTTTTATCTCAGAATACAATATTTTTATTCCAGCTTATTTATTCCCTTTTTAAATTTTATAAGCTACTCCCTTTTAATATTCATACTTCGTCATCTATTTACAACCAACCACATTCACATCTTACCTTTAACTAGGGATTATATTTTTTTGTAACGCTTTTTAATTCTTTTATAAGCTTCCGAAGTTTATTTATTCTAATTCAATACTTACTTAGTTTACATTTATTTATTTAAGTAAGAATTTTATTCCATTCAATAATATCTATAACTCGACTGAATTTATTTCAACCCAAATTTTATTTAGCTTAACTCCAGTTAAATCTAGCTACACACCATTCTTTTGAATTTTGTTAAGCAAGGATTTAAATCCATTTAATATCATTTATGACACCAATGACTTTTGATTCAATTCAATCCAAATTTAACTAAATTTTATTTCTCAATATATGATTTCAAAACTTATTTATTTATTTAAAAGCTTGTATTGCTCATTTGAGTCATTTCATTTTATAATCAAAATTTCAGATTATATATATAACACTTGCTAGCTTAAGGTATAAAATTTCATTTCACAATTTTAATCATTTTACCTTTCAACTTTATATCCAATTTAATTCAATTCCAATTTCAATGTTATTTAACTTATCTCAAGTTAAATTCAAATATTTTTCTTCACTTCATTCACTTAAATTAAATTTTAATTCCCGGATTAAAATTTCCAATTTCTTTTTATTAATATCAACCTTACTTGATATGTTCAATAGTTGATCCATTTATTCATTCACAAATTCATTGTCAACCGATAAATTTTATTTCCAAACATAAATTATTTTTAGTCCATTTGAACTTATTCTGCACCTTATTTTACATATTTAAATCAAGCATCATCTAATATTGAATTTCATTCATTTGCATACTATAGCAACTAATCAGTTACTTATAAATTTTAATCTTAAAACTTGTTTATTTAATCCAACTTAACTATATTTTTTTTCTTTTTCAAACTTATGTTCAACATTCAATTTTGAAAACGTATGTATCTAACCAAACCATTCCTTTGCATTTTCAAAATCAACCAAATTCCTCCAACAAACATTAATCCAAAACATCCTGGTAGCAATCCCTCTTTTGGAAACTCGAAAATGAACACCGATGATGTCGGGATCATCATCGGAATTATTTTCCAGCGACCGTAAAGAGTTCAATGCTTTTCTCTCTTTTAAAACCCTTCAAATATTTTAATTTCCAAATCTCTCTAGATTTCACATCCGATTCAAAAATATTCCTCAATATATATTATCTTCCCAACTTTTGAGAATCATTATCAATTCAAGGGAATCTAAATTTCCAAATCCCAAATCCTTTAAATTTGTATTCACACATTACTTTGGAATTTTATCATATTTTAATAATTAATCACTCTATAATTTACATTCAGTTTATCTTTACAAATTTCATTTGTATACAAATTGGTTTCTTAGTTTTTAATTATGGTTTCAATATCTTATTCAATTATGAATCACATTTACAAATCTCATTTATTTATCAATTTATTCCTTAATCTCTGGTTATTATTTCAATCTCTTATCTAATTCTCGTACAATAATGATAATAATTTAATATTATCATTTCTAACAACCAAGCATCCATATATAACTATAACAATTTACGAAAAATCATTTCTTTTATATACAAAAATAATTTTAGGTAAAATTATTCCATTTACCCAATTTGAAACAATATTGTGTCGGTTTATCTTGTTTAAGAGTTTAGAAATCCCTATCGACAGCATGGCGTCCCATATATCGACCAAAGTCCATAAACACTCAACTGATAAATCAACGCAATATAAAAAAATTGTATATTCACTAACAAATATACACTCATATCTATTAATACTCCCAAGCTCATTCTAGAGTACTTCGGACTCTATTTAATGAGTAATTCCCAACAGAGCCAAGGTTATCACCAACCTAAGCTCTGATACCAAGTGTAACGACCGGCAAATCCGTACCCATTGAGTCAACATCAATCAACTCAAGTTGAACAGAAATACGAACCATTTGGGTTAAAGAAGAAGAGGTAGAAGAAGAAAATAGAAAACAATATCAGAATCTAACCATCGCAGCAGAATAAAATATAATATATATAATAAATGATCTTTACACGAAACAAATATATCTGTTTTATACATACATCATCATCAGAGTACATCATCAGAGTTCAACAACATCAATAGCATACAACTGGATACACAGCTACTCAACACAGCGGAATATATATAATACAAGTACGGGAGTATGTATCGTCATCCAGCTCGTCTCCTGAGCTCCACAGCATCAAATCTTGTGTCCTATAATACTCGGTCTGACCCGAGCATTACAGTTAAATAACACCCGAGTCAGTCTGGAATACCAACGTGAGAAATCACACTCAAATTGATTATTAAAGTTTTGAAAATCCTTTTGAAAACAAAAGCATCTCGTAAGACCACGCCACAAATAAACATGTCGGGTTCTTACCTTACGATAGCTAAAACATTTTTTATAGAAATCCTCTGATATTATAATAGGGTCTATATACAAATACTTATAAAATAGCCAAAATTATTACATTCATTAAATTCCAGCTACTAGCCACAGAGTGGGTAATACAAACAAAACTCGTACAAGGCTCGTAGGGAGAATGGATTTCCAACTAATGACTAGGCACTGGGGTACCACCTGTCACAGTACTGGTCTAGATCAGCGTACCAAGGATTACTCCCGACCCCCTGCAACACAAGACCAGGACTACCCCTTACTGGACAATCCCGAGTGAGATCATCCCGCGGTTGGGATCAGCAACCGCCCAGTAAGCCGAAATAAAAAGGGACATCTAGACAGGGATGACCTCACCCTGAATGGGTGCTACCTACCTAGCCTTGCTGCATAACCCCTGATTTTCAGTCATTCCCGGTTGATGAGGCTTGAGGCTAAGCGTTACCTTTTTAGAACATATCCCTTAGAATGCCCATCGTCCACCTGACGATGTTCCGAATGCATTCATCCATACAAATCCGTCCCGGGTTCGAACGGAACCGAAGACACTATTCGTACTACATCCATTTTGGAAATATCATTAGGATTAGTAGCGACTAGCCCTTTCACTTCACAGCTCCATCTTCGAATCCAAACTTGTTTTCCCATGAAAGCGTACAAACCGGATCGAAGTGGTTTTCAAGAAATAAATCCAGATCCCGGTCTCTTCGAAACGATCAACGTATTTGGCGAATACTGATAGTCAGTTATTTAACTATCAATTAATATTCACAACATCCATCACACAATAAATAATCTCCCAAATTATTTATCAATCCCAAAAATATCTTCACTGGATATATTTCCACTTTTCAAACTCTTTTGAAAACAGTTTCAAACTATCTTCCTTTACAGAATAAATTTCCCAAAATTTTCTATTTCCTCTGAGATCACCAAGCACAAAAGTTGGATTTTTAAAATAATTTTTAAAGACACTTTATTGTAAAATATGTTTAACATTTAAATTTAGAAAAATTACTTTAATACTAAATTTAAAATAATACTTTAGAAATAATTAAAATAAGGTTACTTTATAAATATAAACTAGATTTTCTTCTTTAAACAAAATCCAAATCATCTTTTAAATAATTATTACGGTAATAGATTTTAAAAATACTTACTTTGAATTTAAACATTTAGAAATAATAACTAAAACATGCTTTTTTAAAAACAACATTAAACTTTTTATCTTATATTTAAATATTTACTTTAAAAACGTACTTGGCTATCCAGAGAAATATACTTCTCTTCACATTCTTCTTTAAATCTCCAATTCAAACACTAGAATCAATTTCCAAATAGATTTCCAATTTACTCCCTTTTAATCCAAAATCCATTAATTTCAGATTTAAATCCTTAATTATGATTTAAAATATTTTTAACTGAAAATACAAATTTTAGATTTCTCAAATTACTTCTTAACCCTTTTAAATGAATTTAAAATTAAATTTTAAAATAATAATATCACTTGATTTTACAATTCATTAATTCATGTTTCTTCAAAATCTTTTCATACTCGAAGTTATTTATTAGTATTTTAATATCGCTTCCATTTCTTTCAATTCATTCTTAATTTATTTCAAATTTTCTATAATTATTTCGCTTCCAAATTCACTTCTTTTATTTTCTTTACAAAAATCCAATTTATATATTTTTGGTAATTCATTATACCCGAATATATCCAATCAAACCATAGCATTCAATATTCCAATATAATCCATCATAGAATATCAAATAATCACAACAGAGAATATTAAATAATTTAAATAAATGCTTAGGGGTCTAGTTGGATCCCTCCAACCTGTTTTCCTTGCATCCACAGACGTTAGCACAACATAAATATCAATTCCACTTCGAAGTGGAATATCGCAGTACATGGGTTTATATATAATATTCGCTATATAATGCGGAAATCAAACATTCCAAGATATAGTATATACTATAATATAGCACATCAATCAATTCAACCATTCAACCAATTATTTAAACTTAAACATTTAAATTTAAATTTAAATTCAGCTGAGTGAGTTTAACTCACCTTTGAGTATTTTGTTGTTTGCAATCTACTTCCCTCTTGACTATTTCCTTCATGATATTTGGACCTTGAATAACAATTTATGATTTATTAATTTTTGACATAATTGAACAATTTAAATCCCATTAATAAAATTAATTAACCAATTATTTTATTTAAACTATTTTTCTTGACAAATACAATTTAAGTTACAAAAATAATTAAATAGATTAACTTACAAATAAACCACCTTAATAATTTATTTTAAAATAACTTGTGAATCAAAATATCTGTGTATATATTTATTTATTCATTTTTCTTTTAAAACTACCTACGCATATACTTATAAAATAATCTATATTGCCATTTAAATTTCTACCTTCTAAATCATGTCCATACACAGACTATTTTCTTTTCCTTTTTTTCAGTTTACATGCATTTGTATAATTTTTTAAACCTAACTATCTGCTGACCAATATGTATAAGTTTTCTTTGTTTTTTAAAAAAAACGTTTTAATATATTCAAATTAAAAACAGAAATTACCTGATGCTGACAAAATCAAGACCCAAAAAAAACGAATTAGCGGCCGCCCTTCCATCAATCGCAACCCCTCCCCATCTCGAAGCGCAAGTCTCCACTATGTCACGCCCAAAACCACGCCACTGTAGCCACGCGTGCTTTGCGATGCTTCGCCACTGCCCCTCCCTGCCATTCGCACACCCCCAATTCGCGAGCAACCCTTCCGCGTGTCGCCCCTCCTCAAGGCATCACCTGAAACATGCCCAATCGCCACTTCATTATCTGGAACGAGATCAGATCTCGACGAGTTCGGGCTAGCTTCCCAAGCTCGAGCTCGAGTTTCCCACTATCACGCTTCGATTCCCCCTTTGATTTTGAACGACACGGACTTATCTTCGAACTAGACGTCGATTTGGGGAAATCGATTCGGCCATTATTATTATTTTCTTGAGTTCGTTCGACCGCATGTATGACTCTCGACCTAAATTTGGGATCAACAAAGAAAGTGTCGGCTATGTTATCTTATAGTGGACGAGAGCAGCGCAATTTCAGGAGAGCAGGCAGCGTATGGAAGAAGGAAAAATGGTTACAGTGTTTTGAAGGTCAAATCAAAAATTATTGACGTGATTTAATTTGACCGGTTAACTCATATATTGTTTAAATTTAAATCGTCCCGATTAATATATATTCTAAAATCACGAACTCCTATCGAGGCGTGCCGCTAGACGTTCATAACATTAAACCCCTATCCCGAACAGAATGGAAAAGGTTTCGAGCCCAAATTCGATCGTATGGAGAAAGTAACTTTTTGGATCCAGTTATTAAATTGAATTTCCGATTTAATTTTCAGCGTGTTTACCTATCATACGCTCACACAACAACTCGATCAACACGAAAATTAAAATCCGATAATAATACAATATTACGGATCCAATGGAACTAGTTTCGTTAAATTCTGAGACTGTGCCTCGGAAGGCTATTTTAAATTCAGTTTAAAATGACAAAATTTCAAAACTAAACAACTCACTGTTAAATTCAATTTTAACACTTCTATTAGCTTCAATGTTATCAATAAAAAATTTATAAGCCTTCAAATTATTATTTTTTTAACAGGCTTAAAATTCCAGATTCAACATTTTACCCAACTTCAAATTATTCAATTTAATAATTTAATCATCATATAAATTGTGATATTTGAATTCAAGTTAAAAATTTACTTTTAAATATTTCAAATCAATTAAATATCCCAATTTAAATTGCTTAAAAATTTTGGGTCGTCACACAATGAATTTTATTTTATAAAGCATTTGATAATTACAGTTGAATTGAAATCTAATTAAAATAAAAATTGTTTGAAATAGCAAATATGTAAAGTAATGATTTTTTTCACAATGAAGTAATGAAATTTTTTGAGTATATTTAAATATAGCATATAAATAGAAGTGATATGAGAATTTTAGAATTTAAAATCCTTTTCTTTTCAAATTTTTTTTCAAAGCCTTAAAAACTAATAATAGTATTATTTGAAAGTGTTTTGACTAGAAACATATTTTGGAAGGATTTTTGAAAGAAATAAAAGAATTGGACTCATTTAGTCGCTGGGAAATAATTTTGAGGATGACTGCAGCATTGCCGATATTCATTTTTGAGTTTCTAAGTGAGAATTCCCACCAAAAGAAATTTATTTTCGGTCAAAACCATTTTTTATTTTGAAGAATATTTCAAGTATGATTTAATAAGTATAAGAAAATAGATAAAATAAGTTTATAACTTATAGATGTGAACAGAATAGTAAAATTAAAATTTAAAACTGTTGAATATTTTTGATTAGGCAAATACAGGAAAATTTGAATTTGAAATTTGAAATTTGAAAGAAAAATATAATTTACCTATGAAATGTTAATTAAATGGAGTTAGTGAAATTAAGTAAATAAAATATTGTTTAACTTATAATATCACTATCTTTTGCATACGAGCTTGTATCAATGCGCGGTTTTCTCCATTGCATTTGTATCGGAATTCCAAACGTTATGGAATTAGTTTGGCTACATTCTGAAACTGTTCAAATTTAGATCTTCATTTGGATTTTAAATCATCGATGAATCAAAGGTGGGTGTTTAGAAGCTCACAATTGACTGAAATAATTTCTTTGTTGGTTAAGTTATATCATGAAGTGGTTTAAATTTTATTGATAGTTGTTTGATAAATTTAATTGACATTAGAATGGACATCGAAAGTTAATTGGTAGAATTTAAATTGATGGTTAAATTGAATTAGGATTAAACTGCAAGTAAAATTCCCCATTATCGATAATTGGTTTTGTTGAAATTTTTGACTGTTTCGATGTTGGTTGCGATGGATGAAAATTTGATTAATATGTTGGACGATTTGGATGTTTATTTATTTTGACATATCATGTTATCATCATGTATATTATTTACAGTATATAAAACTGTAAATTGAATTATTTCGAATAAATTAAGAATAGGTTGAATTGATATATATATATATATGACATTTATTTTGGATTAAAATGATACACATCCATCCTTCGAATTTAATTAAAAATTTATTCACCTGGCCAGAGGATAGAAAATTATACGGACATCGGATTGATCAAATTAAAGGATTTTAACTGTTGATTTGAAATTATTTTAAATGATTTGATTTTAAAAAACGAAAAATCCAATTTATGGAAATCAAACTATTTATGAAATAGAGCTTGAAGTGTTGAAATTTAAGTTTGATAATAGGAATGTTTCAAATAAATCGAAGTTGAGATTTTGAATTTATAATGGAAATAGGATTTGAATTTCAAAAATTGATTTGTTTTAAAAGATTGGACTTTTATTCGAACTTTGAATATTGCTTAGCAAAAAGTGATATAAAACTATATTTTGAAATTGAGCTCGAAATAAAATTATATTTGAAGTTTCGGACTTTAAATTGGATATTGAAGATAAATTTGATTTAAGTATTTTTGAATCGATATTTTGAAAATCGAACGTGAATTTGATATAAATTGAAATGGTTTATATTTGAGAATTAAGCTAAAATTAAATCATTGAATCGAATATTTGGAATTGAAAATTGAAATTAATTTGAAATTGAAATTGAAATTGAAATTAATTTGGAATTGGAATTTAAATTAATTTGGAAGTGGAGTTGAAATTAATTTGGAATTCGAATTTAAATTAATTTGGAATTGGAGTTGAAATTAATTTGGAATTGGAATTGAGATGAATTTGAAATTGAAATTAATTTGGAATCAAAATAAAATTCAACTTGAAATCGGAATTGAATCGATTAAATCGAAATGGAAATTGAAATTGATTTAAATTGGAAAATTTGAAATTGACTTGGTTTGACTTCGAAACTATTTTCAAATGAATTATTTTAATATAAATGGTTCAAAATCTATATTCTTTAAATATTCAAATTATTTTGATTTTCCAAACTATTTCACTATATAAACCATTTTTATTATTCAAACTATTTTCTATAAACTATTTTAATTATTTAATTATTTTATAATGATTTAAATTATTTTCTAAAGTTCATATCGGTCAATAAGGTGGAATGTTCATATTTAAATCTTGGATTCAAATGCAAATTGGGTTAGAGTGAAGTTTCAACCAAAATCGAAATTCGAATCAAATTTTGAAGTGAAATTGATATATCGAAATGAATTGACATTTTGAAGTAAAATATGATTTTTGAAGCATGTATGATGATTTCAAAATGGATTTGATTTTGAAGTGAATATGATAATTTCGAAATGGATATGATTTTGAAGTGAATATGATATTTTGATATCAAGTACGAATTGTTTTCAAAATGAAAAAGAACCAACCGGTGTGTAAAATGACGATTGCTTGTTAAAGTGACTGGGGCCTCGTATTGGCATACTCTCTGTCAATATTGGAACCACATTAACAACTCTGTACGCCGTGGATGATTTCCAGAATGTAGTGGATGAGTTGGCGATGGATAGCCTTGACACTCGTGTCATAATTAAAATGACTAAAATATGAGCCTATGTTTGGCTAATGAGGTTAGCTACCTCTAGCGACCTTGATCCCTTGTATTACTATTGTGATTTCGTTTTCGATGGGTGCACCTCTTTTCGTTTGGATTGATTGTTGCGATCGACCACGGTTGGTTATGACCGGCCGAAAAAGGTAAATTGGTGAAATCCTACCTTGGGCATTGCCTCACGTGCCTTGTCATATTTATTCTTATACGAGCCCATTAAGACTTTGGTTTAGTACTGTACCTATAGGGGACTCACTGGCTACCGACATTACTGGTTGCGTTACAGGACCTGCATAGATTACATGTTATAAAAATGTGTTAAGGGGGGTAATGTAAATGCTATTTTGATATTTATTTTACTGATAGACATTATTTATTATAGCGTATACTATTATATATAAATAGTTAAATGGATCCTTAGTGTAACGACCTGCCTTTTTGGACGTTTTAGAAGACACACACGTCATACTCAAACCATTCAAAAAGGCATATTGTTATAGGGTAAATAAGAAAAAGATAAAAAAAAATAAAACAAGTATAGAATCTTGCAACGGAAATGACAAAATATAATAATCAAATAACAATTCATGAAGCTGTTTACAAATAAATTTGATTATACTAATACAATACAGAATTAGAGTTACAAACAATAAGAATAGATAAATAAATGCAGTAGAACAACATGATGCAGTGGATTACATATCAAAAATAATAATAGTGCAAATCTTCATCTTCGTCCTCCAGAAATAAGGTCTTCAACCATGAAATGCTTAAGCTGACCCGAGCGAATTGAAAAGAAAAAACACTCGAGTCAGAACTAAAAGACTTATTTAAGTTAAATCAACGGTAAATAAATATGAGTGGAACGGCGTTAGAGATGTGTACGGGGTTTGACATCTCCTATCCAGTGTCTAACATGAGTGCAGTAACTTAAGAGATGTTCGGGAGTCACATCTCTTACGGATCTGTTAAACTAACTACTATGTAGTAATACGCTATTATAATATGTCTACAGTAAAGTAAAAGTATTAAAATAGCGTTAAGGCATTACCCATATCCCCCTTAACATATTTTATATATTCCATAGTTTATACAGTACTGTACGCTCCTCCGTAAGCTGGAGGTTTACACAGCAGGCACCCCATAGGTATGGTATAAAACAAACTTGTAGAAGGCGCGCTAGGGTATGTGAACACGGCACTCGAGGTAATGTCAGGGCAGATATAACAATTTCACTCTCGGACTGGTGGCAATGCATAGCAACTACTACCGCCCACCTCGAAACACACTCCCAAATCAAAATCAAGGGTGGCCACCAACTCAATCACAAAGTTAAAATATGGTATCAAATAAATGTCCCCGATAGGAGGAATGACCTCACTTGGCCCGGTATAGCTCCTGTTTAATTCACATCTAAGCTGAGTCATAGGAGTCACGGTCATGTCATACCTCATATAGAAATCATTCACTAAACCATCCTACTTCATTTTTGGAATCTCCACCACGTACACAGTTGTGAAAGTGGTTTTCGGTATTGGTAGAGAGTATGACAATATCTGATCCCGGTCTCTTTAACAACCAAATGCTTATTACACATAGCATGGTTCTTTTATATTTTCAAAACCATTTCATAACTAATATCAAAATAACATATTCAGTTCAAACCATATCACTTTGGAAATTATATTCACTTTGAAATCATATCCACCTTTGAAACCATATCGTTTTCGAAATCATAATTTCTTTCAAAAATCATATTTCCAAAATAGGTTAAATCCTTACTTCAAAATCATCATATTCAATTAATTATAACATTTAAAATCCCAACTTAGGTTATAACATCATTTAACCGTGTTTGCTGTTAAACCAATGAATTTGAATATAAACCATTTCCTTCAACTTAGTCTGAAAATTTAGAAAATAGTTTAAATAGTTATAAATAGTTAAAATTGTTGTAAATAGTTAAAATACTCTAAATTAGTTTAATTACAGATTAAAGATATTGTTAAATTGATTTAATGGTAGCTAAATAGATTTAAAATAGAATAAATAGATTTAAAATAGATTAAATATAATTAAAATAGATTAAATAGATTTAAAATAGATTAATTAGATTTAAAGTTAAGTTAAAACGGGTTTATTAGTTTTAAAATGAATTAAGTGGTTTAAATAAGGTTAAAATTATTTAATATAGTTATTATAGTTTAAAATAGTTTAACAATTTGAAAATCTTAATAACTAGAACCTTTATTTTAACATATTTATTTAAAATAGTTTATATTAAATATGAATCTGAAATTTATATCAATTTAAACTATGTATTTTATTTCAACATATTTGGACCATTTCAATTTCCAAATCAACGAAGCCTCATTTCAAAACTTCCAATTCAAATTCCCAATAAAAAAATTCTATACTAATTCAATCCATGTTTAAAATGTCAATTTAAATTACTCAAATTTCAATATATCTCAAAGTTATATCTCAAACAATTTTAATAACCCAATTCACGATAAATTTCCATTAAACTTAAAAATCAACTTTAAGATTTCAATTTAATTCCTTTAAACAATTCCTTTAAATCAATTACAATTTTAACATAAACTTGGATTTTGGTAATAATTGGATTTATGTAATCAAATTTAATTTCAAAATATCATTTAACTAAATCCAAGAAAATTAAGGATTTAAAATCATTAAATTTAACCAATCCAGTGTCCGTATATAATTCTCTTTCCTAGGGTCAAGTGATACAAATATTTGTCATTTCAATTCGCAATTTAAAATTTTACGGTTATATATCATTTCAAACCGCAATCTCGAATTAAATAAAATCCATTAAATCGCTCCGGTCTATCATTTCAACCCATAACGATTTTTTCCTAATCTATAGATTGTTTGGGTATATATCATTTCAACCCAAAGTAATTTTCCTAATAATAACTAAGGGAACTTGCAGAGTGATAACAATATATAAATCAAACATAACATCCAATCATCCAATATCAAAAATCAGACATCCATCAGAATCATCATTCAGTTCAACCAATAAATATCAACAATTAACTAATTATCAATGATGGGTATTTAACTGGCAAATTTAAATTCAATAATAAATTAAACAGCAGTTTAATTCAAAATAATACAAATTAATAGAAATAGCAATTTAAATATACTAAATAGCCATAAATAAATTCCAAATCACATCGAAAACTTAATTTAACTAACATAAGAAATTTTAGAAGTTGTGAATGGGTCAAAACACTCACCTCTGAATTTAAATCGATTTAAATTCCAATTTAAACCTAAAATTCAAACAGTCTCAGAATTCGTCCAAACCAGTGTCAAAATATCCGGAATTTCAATACGATCCCAGTGGAAGAAACCGCACGTGAAATGGACCTTGTATGTGAAAGCCATACGAGTTAGGAGTTATATAATTTCAATTTTAAAACAAACAAAATAATAATATTGCAATTACACGCCATCTACCTCAAACAAAAACGCGGTCAACCCTACCCCCTTCACGACCTAGCCGCCACAGATCTTGCCTCCCTCAGCGCCTTGACGACCAACTTCGACCGGATCCACCTACGCCGGCACGATCGCCCACCCATCCTCCACCTTCGGCTAGAAAATCCCATACTTTGGTTGTCATTGGCCATACGCCACCGTTCGCCTGCAGTGGCCAATCACGGCGATTTCTTGCACTCTTGATGCGAAGTAACCATATGGATGAACATTAATCGACAGCCTCTTCACATCCGCGCCACCCGATCAACTC
Organism: Allium cepa; assembly: GCA_030765085.1. NCBI lineage: Eukaryota > Viridiplantae > Streptophyta > Magnoliopsida > Asparagales > Amaryllidaceae > Allium > Allium cepa. Next base: position 627,916,386 of record CM060932.1, on the reverse strand, counting down.
CTTGTCGCAAATCAACCGTCAAACAAGACCGTGGCCAATGAACGGCCAAGAAGAAAATACATATTTCTGGCCAAGAAATGATTCGATTGCAAAAACGAACAGCAAAATCGAGTTGCACTCGTCGAGAGCTTCGAATTGTTATATAATTCGATATATTTTGAGGAGTTTAATTTTTGGAATTGAATTTGAAATTGAACCGAGGGTTTGAAATTTTGGATATGTTCTTCAATTGGAAAGGAGGAGATAGACATGAAATGTACATACAAACAAATGAAAATAAAAAGTATCTAGGGATTATAACGGACTTTTTATAGGCAGATCAGAAACAGAAATGAATGGATCAGATTTGATTTGGAAGTTGAATGGTAAACGACTCGAAAAGCCCGTTCAGTCTCCGGAACGAAAAAGGGTCATCCCAAATATCAAAATAGATGTTTTTGATAGTTTTAAACTCAATGGAATAGGTTTCACGTCCTAATTCCATCGGAAGTTATGTTAAAATCAGCTTATTTCAAATTGATTTCAATTGATTTTAATTGAATTTATTTCTAGGCGTTTTGAGCCCGTACGATCAAACAACAAGTCCGATCGATATGAAACTTGAAATTCTACAATAATTCACCACTACAAATCCGATGAAACTGATTTCGTCGAAATCCAAGTGGTGGCCAAAATGGCTATTCTTACATTGATTAAATAAATTAATATTAAATTAATCAATTCACTTTTTTCAATTCAAATTTAATAATTTACAATTTCTATCATTTTGGATTACTTAGTAATTTATAATACCTTTAGAACAATTTCTATACCAATTCAATATTGCACAGATTGCAGTATTTAATTTCAATTTCAAATAATTCAGTAATTGTAAATTTAAATTTCAATAAATCCATTTATCCTAATTTCACCCTTTTATTAAATAAATTATTACCTTATGAATATAATTACATTTCTATTTCTTTTATTACATTCATAGTTTATAACATTTGTCTTAACCAACATTAATTTAACATTTAATTTACTTTAATTATAATTTGATTTCTCATTTGATTTAATAGACTAAATAAATAGGTAATCTATAATAGTTTGCCACCTTTAACCTTTAGTCACATTACTAAGTTTATTATTTCCAACCAAATGTTATGATTACTTACATAACATAAATTTTATTCAATTTCCATTTATTACATAGTATTTCATTAATTAATTCAATATTTACATTTATTTTCTTATATTAAATTCATAACCAAGTTATGACGTTTACATTAACTTAATAACTTCCATTAATATGTTATCAATTTCTTAAATGAACCTTATTCCATTTCGTTCCGGTTATTATTTTCATTGATGGACCACAATTTTTTATTTCTTTCAATATTAAATTGCAAAAGTCTTATTAAATTAACTAATTTAAATTATCAAAAATTATGGTCGTTACACTCTCCCCCACTCAAAACTTTTTGTCCCCGAAAAGGAAAAAGAAGGGAAAAGAAGAAATTAAGAAATCAATATATCTTATTCAAAATATTAAATTTATAAACAACTAATTTACATAATTAAATAATTTCAATAAAATATATAAATTTATAACCATTAAATCTTTTATATTTAAGTCAACAGAAGTTTGAAAACACTTTATCAAAATTTCTAAGTCAAAATTTTAAGGAAAATTTCGGTAGAGCCTTCTTTATACGGAGAGGCCTGGGAGAAATAATAATATCAATAACAAAAGATATATCATATTTTTCAAAATAATGTATCCCAAACAATGGAAAAAACAATATAATATCGCTAGAAAACCGTAACCAGAGAACGTACCTATTTGTCCGGCAAATAACGCTTATTTTACGAAACCAAAAGTAGTAGCAATTGCTTTCATAACCTGTATTTCACTTATATAATCCAAAAAGTTAATAATTATATAAGACAAATATTTAAGTTGTCTCAATTCATAACAAACAAATTAACTCAGCATAGCAATATTCACTTGCAAACAACATACAACAAGCACTTGCAACCAAAGGCATACAGTCATCCCATGCAATTAAAGTAATCAACCATCCATCCATAGCAAGAAAAACAAATGGTTTGTTCAGGTTTAGAAACTTTTAAATCGGATATAATGACAAATAACCACTAAGTATACCATATACTCAATAGTCTTAGATAAAACCCAATAGATTATTCATATATCCAAATAATTAGAAGCATCCTTTTCCAAACAACCCATAAACCAAGACAAACAATGACTCCAAGCATTAATCAAGTTCATTCTTATAAATTTCGTATGTGTGTGTGTGTGTGTGTGTGTGTGTGTCAATATCCCATCTTTCTTCAGTTTTATCCATACAATGATTATTTCATTCATTCATATTCGTTTATTTACATATGTTATTTACATTTTCTTTCATATGTTACTCATGTATGATTATTTAAACATATGTAAATCAATTCTTAAAGTACTATATAGGTTTCTTCGTAAATAAATTCACATTCATTCATTCAGTACTTATTTTCATTTATTTTCATCCATTACTTATAAAAAATTCATTTTCGTTTATTCATTTAATGAAATTTCTTTTCATTATTTTACATTCATTTCTTACATAAGTTATTTCCATTCAATTTGCTTAAAGGGTCAATGCATTCATTATTTATGTATACATACATTTTATGGCAGTTTAATTTACATTTATAGATTTATATACTTAGTTTCCATTAGATGATCATATTCATTTATGCATAAGTTCATACTTATGTTTCCTACTTTTTAATTTACATTAATTTCCTTATAAAATGTCATTGAATATTAAATCTATTTTCTGAAACATTTCAACTTTCCTAAAGTTATAACCATTTAATTTAATATAGTATTCATTTTATTATTTACTTTAACTATCAATAGTTTCAAACATTAACTTAAGTTCATAATCCTTTTGCTTACAGCACTTATTTTTCTACTTATTTTAATTGAAATTAACTTCAAACATTTACTTAAGTTTATAATCATTATTTATAATGCCCACTTTTCTATTATATTTTATTGGTAGCATTTCAGTTATAACTTAAGTTTATAACAACAATAATATCAAAGTTCTTATTTATAAAAGAAATTCCAATTGAACACTTTCATTACTTAAGTTTCACTTGTATAATATTCCATTACATATTCTTATTAAACATTACACCTTTTACATTTTGGTAAGTTTTATATATGTGTGTGTGTGTGTGTGTCTTTTAGAATGCAATAGAAAGTTACGTTTTATCTTATTTATTTTAATTAAAAATATGTTCATTGGTCACATTTTCTTATTTTCATTTCCTTTTTATTTACAGTTTACAAATTTTCAATTTATTATCTATTTCATTTAACATTTAGCATCATGTTTCTAGTCACACATATTAAAAGTTTCCAATTATTAAAAGTCACACATTCTTATAGTTAGTAAATTTGATTTCACTTGAAACGACAATTAAAATATGCTGTTAAATTTGAACTGTTAAATTTTTTATTGCTTTATATGATATGACATATCTATAGTTGTTCACCTATGACATCTGACACCATCACCTGTTGTTTATATTATATTTACATTTGTTACTGATGATATATGCATGTTGGTGATATGTTATATTTTATCATATTTGTTCTCACTCTGCAAGTTCCCTGTTAGTTAGAAATCCCTATGGGTTGAAATGATACATACCCAAACGATATTGTAGATTAGGAAAATATCGTTATGGGTTGAAATGATAAATCCAAGCGATTTTCATTGATTTTGAATTTTTGGGATTAAGGGTTGAAATGATATACACCCGTAAATATTTACATTGCGGAGTGAAAAGATAAATATCTGTATCACTTGACCACGGAATAGAAAATTATATACGAACACCGTTGATCTATTTTAAAAAATGATTTTTTATAGTTTTGGAAGGAAATATTTGGATTTTATTATATATTGATTTTTTTAAAATAATATAATTTTTTTTTGTTTTTTGTAAAATTAGATTTTTTAAAATAATATGTTTTGGCAATTTTAAATTTACAAGTTAGTTTTGGAAAATATAAATTTTAAGATTTCTTATAAAAAAAAATTAAAAGTATATAAAATAAGAATAAATACAAATACGTTTAATAATAAGATTTAATTTAATTTAATTGGTTGTAATATGTTTTAAAATGTTTATTTAAATTTTATAATATTTTAAATAGATTTTTAATAACTTTAATAATAGAGAATTGGAAGATAGATAAATGTTGACTTGGAATTTAAACGAGTTAACTATTTAATTTAAATAAGAATTGAATTGAACTTATTAGTTTGAGATTATGAAAGATATGATTATAACTTGATTTATAAATTGATTTGATAAAAAGTGATAAAATGAATATTCTTAATTTTGTATAAAATTGAGGTTGAATATTTAATATTGATTTAAATATATAAATTGGGATTTTAGATAAATTGTTATAAAAATGGTTAAGGGGATAATTTCAATTTGAAAAAATTTAAAGTTAAACATTGGAATATAAATGAAATTTATATTGTAAATGTTTAAATATTTAAACTTGAATCTTTGATCTTTAAATTGAAGTGGTTAAATTGGAATTGATTTAAACTGAATTTTTGAATTTAAGCTAATTTGAATCAATTTGTGAAATTGGACGAAACTATTTTATTATATATAGTATTTTTAATATACATAAATTATTTTATGTATAAAATATTTTAATATATAAACTATTTGAATTTATAACTATTTTAATATATATATATATATACTATTTTCAATATCCAAAATGTTTAAGTCCAAAGTTGTGATTTCCAAAGTGTTATGATTTCTAAGTGTTATGATTAAAAAAGTGTTATGATTTCCGAAGTTTTATGATTTCAAAAGTGTTATGATTTCGAAAGGGTTATAATTTTGAAAGTGTTACGATTCTGGAAACAAATATTATTTAAAGTGAATAAGGATATCGAATTGATATGGTTGTGAAATGAGTATGATATTTTGATATGAAGTATGAACTACTGAAATGAGATGACTACGGTGTGAAATAAGCATTTGGTTGTTAAAGAGACCGGGATCGGATATTTTCATACTCTCTGTCAATGCTGAAAACCACATTAACAACTGTATATGTGGTGGAGATTCCAGAACGAAGTATGATGGTTTGGCGACAATTATATATGGTATTTACGTAGCCCTGACTCCCGTGAGACAGCTTGATGTGGCTAAAACAGGAGCTATATCGGGCCAAGTGGGGACATTCCCCCAATCGGACACATTTCTTCGATACCATTCTATTGCTTTTGTGATTTGATCGGGTGCAACATTGATTTGGGAGTGTGTCACGAGGTGGGTGATAGTAGCTGCTATGCGTTACCACTAGTCCAGGAATGTAAATGGTATATCTACCTTGGCACTGCCTCGAATGCCTTGTCGCATGCCCTATCGTGCCTTCTACGAGTTTGTTTTGTACCGTACATATGTGGTGTCCTCTGGGTAAACCTCCAGTTTACGGAGAAGCATACGGCATTGTATAGACTATGGGAATATATAAAATGTGCTAAGGGGGATATGGGTAACACCTTAACGTTATTTTAATACTTTTACCTTACTGTAGACATATTATAATAGCGTATTGTACTACATAGTAGATAATTTAACGGATCCTTAGGAGATGTGAATTTCGAACATCTCTTAAGTTACCGCACTCACGTTAGACACTGAATAGAAGATGTCAAACCTGTAAACATCTTTGACATCGTTCCACTCATATTTATTTACCGTTGACTTAACTTGCATAAGATCTTTTAGTTCTAACTCGAGGGTTTTGTCTTTTCAGTTTGCTCGGATCAACCTGAGCATTTTTGGGTTGAAGACCTTATTTCTGGAGGACGAAGACAAAAGATTTGTACTATTATTATTTATCATATGTAATCCACTGCATCATGTTGTTCTGCTGCATTTATTTATCTATTCTTGTTGTCTGTAACTCTGATTCTGTATTGTAAACAGCTTCATAAACTGTTATTTGATTATTATATTTTGTCATTTCCGCTGCGAGATTCTGTACTTGTTTTATTTCTTTCTTTTTTTCTTATTTACCTCATAACAATCTGCCTTTTTGAATGGTTTGAGTATGACATGTATGTTAGCTAAAACGTCCAAAAAGGCAGGTCGTTACACTTAGGAGATGGAAATACCGTAACATTCTTAAGTTATTGCGTGTACGTTACACACTGGATAGGAGATGTAAAATCCCATAAACATCTCTGACGTTGTTACACTCATATTTATTGATATTGAATTTACTTACATAAGAGTATTTTAGTCCTAACTCGAATATTTTGTCTTTTCATTATGTTGGGGTTAGTCTTGAGTTTTTTTAGTGCATTGAAGATAATTCTCTGGAGGACGAAGATGAAGATTTGGTATATTTTTACTATTAATATTCCTGCATCACTTTTTCTGTTGCATTATTTTATTTATCTCTAATGTATATATTTAACTCTGATAAATGTTCTATAGATTATAGTTAAGTATATTGTATACAGCTTCATGAACTATTATTTGATTATTATATTTTATCATTCCGCTGTGAGATTCTGTGTTATCTTCTTCTTTTCCTATTTTTTTCTTAATTATCCCCATTGATTATCTACATTACAGATTGTTTAAGTTTGACATGTGTTTAAACCTTCCAAAATGTGAATGGTCACAACACGAATAGTTGGATGAGAGGGGGGAGTACAAGTGAGGACGAAGTGGTGGAGGAAGGATGGTAGTGCTTGCATTCATGCATATTTATTTTGCACTTATACCTTTTTAATTATTTTCCTAAGACTATATATACTCGTTCCAATCTATGTTTCTTATTTTACAACCTCCATCTTCATTTCAAATTTCCTAAGAGCTTGAATAAACAACCATGGCCTCTTTTCATAAACTTTAAAGTAAGGAAAAATCACTTTTTTGCTAAAATCTCCTCATTAGTTCACTAAAACACTTCTACAACATACTACACCTCCTCTTCCAAAATACAAGCAACCAAAAACACTAGCCTACATGGCCAAGCTCAAACACCACATGGCCAAGCCCAAACACCACATGGCCAAGCCCATTTAAAGTGTTCAAGCATCCAATGTTTCATTTTTGCAAGATCCTAAAGTTGTTTCAAGTTTTAACAAAAATTCGCCTTGAATTAGTAAGCTATAGTGAGTAAAACACTTTTTTTTGGAAAAGAAAACGTCTTGTCTTTGATGAACTATATATGTGAAAATATAGTGGTTGTTGTGTTGAAATATCATGTTGTTTTGATGAGATATGATTATAAGTTTGTGGTTGAGCTTGGATTTGTGATTTGGATGATAATGATACATTTGGATATGGATATGTGAATGGTTGGTTAAGATACGATGGTAGTGTGTTTATTAAAAAAAACCAAGTGTTGTGATGTAAATGTTGTGAAGATAGAACCTTTAAATATTGCAAAGGACTTGAGATTAGATTTGAAAACAAAAGCTTATTTTCTATTTTTTTGGATTAAGTAGATTTTTTTTCCAAGTTTTCCCCTTTTGTTTAAGTTTTCAAAACTCTTCAATTTGTGTTTCAAATGTGTAGTGGATAGAGTTAAAGTGAGATTTTCACCTAGATATCAATTCTAGCGAACTATGCTCATAGCGATAGTCGCTATGATTGCAGTTCAAATAATTTCAAGTTTTAAAGTATTTTCTTTTGGATTGTTCTTGAAAAACTCATTTCAAATTTATGGAGTAAGTATAAAGGTTAAGTTTTTGTTATTTATTTAATTTATTGATTCGGGATGATGAGAATCAATTAAGTGATTAGGTTAAGTGATTAGATTTAAAGAAATTACTAAATGAGTTAAATATTTTAAATTAAGGAAGTCTTAAATAATTATTAATTAAGATAAGCGACAATTAATTTTTATTTAATCAAGTTCATTTACTTTAATTAATAATTTATTAGAGTTAATTATTTAATTACTTATTTTTTTAATTAAGGTTAATTATCCACTTAATTAGGGTTTAATTCTTAAACGGATATTATTTTATTAAAGTTTAGTTATAAATATTAAAAAAATTAATTTAATTAAGGTTTTAAATTATGGTTTCTAATTTAATTAAGATCAATTAAAGTTTAATTAAGTTTTAAACTTATGATTTAATCAAAGTTTATTTATTTTAAAGTTTCTTTCAAAATTTTATCAGTTATTTATTTTTAACCAACTTTCTTGTCTAAGTAAATTATTTTAAAACCAATGGACCTTTTGTCCATGTTATTAAGTAACCAAATGAATTAAAGTGGTTGTAATAAAACGTTGACGCGTTTTATTGAAAGTAAATCAACTTGCACATATCACTAATACCGCACTTAGGTAATGTGATGGATACAAGGGGGTTAACTTCGATAAGCGGGTCATGATAATCTAAGCGGGTCATATGTAAATCTTATACCCTAATAGTGGAATGGTCCATTATAAGACAACTTGACCCTTTAAAATTATCGAACGTTGGTTTGGAGAGACAGGATCAGATAGCAGTCGTTATATGAAAACCACTTCGAACCAATATAAGCGTTTGAATTGGAAATAGTGAAGGCAAGGTCCAAGAAGAATACTTCGAAGTGCAATGGCTATTTGCTACAAACCCTGAGGGTGATTCCAAAATGGGTGTAGTGGAGGTAGTGCCTTCGGTTTGTTCATCTCTTAAATGACTTGTATAGATGAATGTTGACATTGTGTCAACATCTGGAAGGTGATGTAGCATTCCAAATGGCATTGCTCTAGTAATGGTAAACGTAGCCTTAGGCCTCATCAACTGAAAATGATCAAAACAGGGTATGCAGCAGGGCTATGTGGGTCGCTCCCATCAGGGTATGTCAACACCATATCTAGAATCGATATTTGATCCATTTTTGTATGCCGATATGGTTGTTGATTCCAACCGTGGTGGTGATGTATTTGGTACTGCTAATCAAGTGATAGGTCGATTCTGTGTAGCAGGGGTACAAGATATTCTCGTTAGACCCTAGGTGTATTTTATCAGAGGCGTACCTTCGGAAGATGGTTCCTTACCTGGTCATGTATGGAATCCATCTCCTAATAAGTGCCTTCAGTCTTAGTTATATACCTATTATGCTGGAATTTAATTAATGTAACAATTTCAGCTATCTTAATTATTTACTTGAAAACCCTAGACATTATGATAATATCATTGGATTTCCATATAAAATGTTTGGGTTATTGTAAGGTAAAATATCATTCTTGTTTATATGCGGTATGGTCTTACGAGATACCTTTGATTTTTAAAGCGTTTTATAAAAAGTAAATTTTAAGTTGTTTAAGTTTACCTACACCGGGTCCATGTCTGACTCAGAGTTTATTTTATTTTCCTAAATTCTTGGGTACTCAAATCTGTATAAGTGGCCAAGTAATTCAGGTTTTTTACGGAAGCATTTTAAAGGAGCTAGAGCGGGTGGTTTCACCGTTAACTAGTTATTATCTTATTCCGCCGTGTTTATGTATGATCCATGTATTTTTGTATGAGCGGGTAGTTATATATGTCCAGGTTGGAGGTTATAATGTAATGACTCTGATGTATTATTATTAGGGAAATGACAATGTAACATCCTATGTTATATATTACATGTTGTTCTGATTCGCGGTGAGATTCTATGACTGTGTAGTTTCTTCTTATCTTTCATTTTCTTCTACCCCTTAACGGCTCACCTTTCGGTGTACGCTTCCTCCACATTTTGACTAAAAATCAAACTGTTTCATATGTCTATCAAAATATTTACTCAATTATGATGCTTATAGAATGGTACTTTCAAACCATTACTTCGATCATGTTCGAAAACTCACAAACTCAATATTGCTTCCACTGACTTCGAGACTCTTTGATAGTTATATGCAAACATTCTATTCTAAATCATTATTTTGAATTTTCTATTTCAACGCATATGTCCCAAAACATAAAATCATACCAAGCAATAATTTTGTGAGTAATCCAAATTAACTTGAGGAAGTTGAATGACGGATCTAACACATTGATTTCAAAATTGAAATTTAGGATGTTATTCTTATCAACGTTGCTCATTATCTTCCAACTGCATTAGTCTTGCTCTTGAAGACATATTTACGGCTGATGGATCATATCCCTTCAGGTATAACTATCAAAATCATATTTTGATAGCGTACTTGGAATTTTTTGGATTTATTCTTCATAGCATGTAGCAGAGTCAATACTCTTAATGGTTTAATTGACAAATGAGGATTATCTATTCTTGGTATTGATAAGAAACTCATAGTTTCTCTTCGATATGCAAAAATATTTATTAGACATTCTAATGTGTCATGTTCAATTAGTTTTGGTTAATTTCATTTTATCCCACATAATCAATTTCATCTTTGGATTGTATCCATTAATAGTTTTTTCTCAATGCAATGGAATAGGTATTCACTGACACTTTATGAATTGCCTTATATATAAAACTGATTTAGTTTTAATTTATAATATTTATATTCAAAACATAAATTGGCCATCCAACGGTAGTCGTTCCCAAGCTCTATTTTGGTGTGATTCATAAAAGATCTCTCACGAACAATTATTATGTGCAGTCTCTCGACTAACACGACCTGTCAACTCTTTTGCCTAGGATATGTTAGGGTTTCTTATAAACCCTTGTCTTGCATGATTTTATAAACTATTATTTATGCAAAATTAATTTTAACCTTGTGTACTACTCTTAAGTTCCCAACCTTACAGAAAGAAGTTAACTCAACTTCACTCACAATTAATCATACTTAGTCCAACAAAGTTCAATTACTTCTTATCGTTACATCATTATGTAACATAGGAAGGAGTGACTTTTGAGATTGAATCTTTATTTATTACGACATACGTTTTGAACTCTTTCTAATATACCTACCTATTTGATCAAATCGAATCACTTCAATTTTCTATCGCATGTTATTTTATTTACTTCCATTTTATACTCTATGAGCTTATCATAAACATATTACATGTGTATCTAGTACACATGCCCATGTAATTGATAACTTATCGGTGAATTTAACAAAATATGTGGAACTGTTTTGGTATTAATAGACTTGCGATCGCATAGATCTATATGTATTAATCTGAAGAATTCATCAAATCTTATGATATTGTTTGAGATATAATTTACTAGTACCATATGATTAATGATCATATAATCAAAAATTATTTCTTAAAACTATGGCTTAGTCCATAATTCCAAAATAAATGCGATTTGTATTTTTCAATCCATCACAAATACTAAAAATATAGTTCTATTGAACGAATATTCATAATATTCATATTGAAACAAAACTATGTCTATTTTTCAATCAACATTGAAAAACGATTATTATTTATGAAAACAATTTTTGTAACTTGATGCGATTAATAAATGTTATATGGCATGCTTCCACTATTTTATCCATTGCTATAATAGCATACAAAATATGGAGCTTCATTCAACCACTTATAGGCTATTTATTTCATGTAATGCAACTGGTTTATAGTCGAGAATTTCAGATTAAATAGCTTAAATTCAAAGAAATAAATCTAGTAGGAAACAATTTTTCTATTTGAAAGTACATTTTGGAATAGAAATCATATTTCTCATTCCAATGTTAAGTATCTTTATTTTACAGTTCTTATTTTCGAATTTCTTTATGAAGCAAAAGTGATATTTCACTCCCTTCATCTCAACTATGCTTTAAGTTACAACCACTCTTGTAGATTCACTTTCCTTTCTAAATGGTCAAACCACTTAAAGGAAACTCTTACTAAAATTTTAAATAATTCTTTACAAAAGTGCATTTGATCATCCTTACTTTTAAGAATATCAAATAAACTGCACTTTATGTAAACTGGTCAGATTGAAATATTTGTCATTAAATTCTTGGATCGATCTTGCTATGGTTTAGCGTTACATTTAAAACAACAAGATCGTTATTGTAATCAATCATATTAAATACACGATCTCACACTATAGTTTACTTGCTTATTTCAGTGAACTAATTTCATCAAGGTTTCGTACATTACAAATTGTGATTGTTCACCTACAACATTTATATGTGATCATATATGGATCAAATATCTATATTCTTGTATTACTTTTAGAGTTTGAAACTCATTGACAACAATACATGATCTCAGGCTCGCAAACTTGTAAGTGATCGAGTTACAAATGTATTTAGTGGTTGTATAATTAGGTGCATGCATGGGTCAACATTCAAAAATTTAATAGTAAGTATATTTTATATTTCTATTTATCAATATTAATTCAGTTCATTTGTATATTTAATTGATAAACATATTACTAATTATATTAATCGTAAAAATTTATTAATGTAGATTATTATAATCTTATATAGAAGATGTTCTAATAATATTAGAAAGGTTAAATGTTAACATCTCATTTTTCTAATAAGGCTTCTGTTAGTCCTTTATATTTATTCAAACCCTAAGACAAAGCGTAGAAGTATTTCGACTTCATTGGTGGGTGTTAGACTCATCTATTTATGGATTCTGACCTTGGGTTTCCTTAATAAGTCTTATCCCCACAAACGATGGATAACTCAATATCGATTGTATCATATACAACTCCTAACCCTTGGTTTCTTGTCCCAATCTCATTTTGACCTTGAGTTTGGTCAACAAATCGAGGGAGAAAATTTCACTCATACCTACCATTTCGCAAAGGCCTAAATACAATATATGTATTTTGAGTTAGCTCAAAAAGTACATATAGTTATCTTACCTCATCTAGTTAGTATATTAATAATACTACAAATAACATATCTAGCTTGAGTTTGCTCAACAACTAAAGAGTATGTAAGTAATTTATTAATATATAAATGGTAGAGGACAACGTTATATTAAAGATTTATAATTTTAACATTACATTCAGAGTAATATCAACTTATGAAATAATGTATTTTTTATGAAATACCACGTAATTCAAGCATCAAACACATCAGAAATCACAGTATATGTACAATAGGTATGTATTTATCATTTAAGTCTAATTTGGGTTTCTAATTGTTCCACTTTTAATTTGTACACTCATATTATATAAGTTCTGATTATTATATAACTTTTATAATTTATTAACTTATATATAATCTTGTGTGTAACATTATGTTAATTAAATCTTATTTGATTAATTAACATTTTGATTAGTTTCATATTATTCAGTTAAAACATTCTAATTGAATATGTTGACTATAATAATTATAGTTACATGTATATGTCTCATACATATTTATTATATTATTTATTAACTAATAATTTATTCATTTAGTTAAAACAATTTTAATTAACCATAATTAATTTCAAAAATTATATATACTTATATATTACCTTAACATTTTAAGATAAGTTACATATATCAATATTATATGTTATTTAACTTAATTAATCAAATTTTAATTAATTATTCAATTTATTAGTCCAATTAATAATTTTTGAAAATAATTATTCTATTTTCAAAACAATTTTGAAAGTTATTTTATAATATTTATAAAATCATTATTGTTTTAAATTTAAAATATTTTATTTATTTTAAATTTTACATTTCAAATGTTATTTTAATTTCAAAACAAAATTTGAAAATTACCCCAAGGTCCAAATCAATTTAGGCCTTTATATCAGGGATAACCTTTGGATTTACCTCATCCTTTCGGACCAGGCCAGTGACTATGTTGGGAAGAGTACTCAATTACCCAAACTTAACCTTAGACACTACTTTTCTAGACACCATACTTTATGGGCATGCTTTAACAAGTTAATTGTGATGACCTACATTTCGAAAGGTTTAAATCGATAATAATACTCACATGTCTAACTTAAACAATCCGAAACGTAGACAATCAATGGGTTAAAATATGAAAAACAAGAAAAGAAGAAGAAAAACAAACACAGAATCTCACAGAGGAAACGATAAAATATAATAATCAAATAACAGTTCATGAAGCTGTTTACCATCATTCGGTTATAATCTATACACATTTATCAGAGTTATATATACACACATCAGGGATAAGTGATCAATATACATGTTAGCATGAATAAGGGAATAATAATAATAGTAATATACCAAAATCATCGTCTTCGTCCTTAAGAAAACAAACTTCAATACGCTGAAAAATTTAGGAGTGCTTCGAGCGTAATTAGAAGACAAAAACTCGAGTCAGGACTAAATAATCATATGTAAGTCAAATCAATATCACAAAATATGACTGCAATAACTTAAGAGATGTTATAGGTTTTTCCATCTCCTAAGGATCCGTTAAACTATTTATATATAGTAGTATACGCTATAATAGGTAATGTCTATCGGTAAAATAAATATCAAAATAGCTAAGGCTTTACATTGATCCATCTTAACACATTTTTACAGTTCTAAACCAAAATGGTAATGGGCTCGTATAAGGACAAGTATGACAAGGCACGTGAGGTTATCCATTGGCCAGACGTAGACTCTTGTTTTAGTCATTTTAATTATGACACAAATGTCAAGGCTATTCATCATCGTTCTCTTACTTCATTCCAGTAAACGTCGCTAATTAAACCATTATATTCTGAATATCATCCACCGCATACACAGCTGTCAAAGTGGTTCTAATATTGACAGAGAGTATGCCAATAAAAGACATCGGTCACTTTAACAACCAGACGTCATTTTGCACACCAGTTGGTTCTTTTTTTTACATTTCGAAAACAGTTCGTATTTGAATAAAAGTATCATATTTATTTCAAAAACAAATCCATTTTGAATCATTGTATTCGCTTCAAAAATCAGATTTTGCTTCAAATGTCAATTCAGTTCGATATATCGATTTCACTTCAAAATTTTGATTCAAATTACAATTTTGGTTACAACTTCACTTTAACCAAATTGACATTTAAATCAATATTTAAATATAAACATTCTGCCCTTGACCATTTTTGAATTTTTGAAAATAGTTTAATGGTTTTAGAATAATTAAATAGTTAAGATAGTTCAATAGAAAATAGTTTGACTAATAAAATGGTTTATATAACAAAATAGAGTAGAAAATCAAAATAGTTTGAATATTTAAAGAATATAGATTTAAAACCATTTACACTAAAATAATTCATTTAAAAATAGTTTCAAAGTCAAACCAGTTCACATTCCAAATTTTCCAATTTAAATCAGTTTCGATTTCCATTTCGATTTAATCGATTCAATTTGGATTTCAAGTCGAACTCAATTTCAATTCCAAATTAATCTAAATTTCAATTTAAAATTAATTCACTTCCAATTCCAAATTAATTTAAATTTCAGTTTCAAATTAATTTCAACCCCAATTCCAAATTAATTTAAATTTCAATTCAAAATTTATTTCAAATTGATTTAAATTTCCAATTTCAAATTTATTTCAACTCTAGTTCCGAATTTTAAACCATTTCGATTTATATCAATTTCGAGTCCATTTCTAAAATATCGATTCGAACACTTAAATCAAATTTTCCTTCAATATCCAATTTAAAATCCAAATCTTAAAATATAATTGAATTTCGAGCTCAATTTCGAAATATCGTTTTATATCACTTTCTTACCAATATTCAAAGTTCGAATAACGCCCAATCCTTTAAAACAAATCAATTTCTGAAATTCACATCATATTCCAATTACCACTTAAAAATTTTAACTTCAATTATTTAAATAGTTTCGTTTACCAAATTTAAATTTCAACATTTCGAGCTCCAGGGCTAAAATTATTCAAATTCCATAAATTTGATTTTTATTTCCTTAAAACAAATCATTTAAATATTTTCAAAACAAAAATTTTAAAAATCATTTAATTTAACTAATCCGGTGTTCGTATATAATTTTCTATCCTATGGCCAAGTGAATCGATTATTTCAATTTAAATTCCAGGGATGGATATATATCATTTCAATCCAAAATAAATATCATGGGTATATATCATTTCAACCTATTTCATAATTTAGTCGAAATAATTCAATTTACAGTTTTATACACTATAAACAACATATAGGATGATAACATGATATATTAGACATAAATGAACACCCAAACATCCAAAAATCAATCAAATTTCATCCATCACCATCCATCATCCAAACAGTCAATAATCACGACAATCAACCAATTATCGATAAATTGAGGATCCTACTAGCAGTTAAATTCTAATTCAATTTTAACTATCAAATTAAAGTCTATCAATAAATTCAGATGTCAATTAAATGTCAATTTAAATTTATCCAATAACCATTAATAAATTTAAATTACTTCACGATATAAATTTTACTGACATAAAATATAATAGTCCAACGTGAGCGTAAAAACACTCACCTTTAATTAAACTGAAAATATCTTCAATTCCAAATAAATATCACTTCGATTCCACGCCGTAAACAACCTCAGCATGATCGAATGTGATTCGTTCTAACATAAACGGACCTCGTAAGAAAAAACTACGTATTAATTAGCTTAAATGATATAATTACATATGAATTACCTAATCAATAAATAAATAAAAAGGGCACTTATCTTATCACCTCCTAGTGATTGTTCACGTGACTTGTACGAATTCACACTCTTCAGAAATCACGCGTTGACTTTTTTCTTTTTCTTTTTATCGAACGCTGCCTACCGCCCTTATGCCACCGACCGCACGCCATCAATCCCACTCCGTCGTATCCCTTACCTCGAGCGCACATAGCTCTAAGTCGAATGACTTTGGCCGTCGCCATGCTCTCTCATGATCCAGACCTTCCCTTGAGGTTGCGCACGATCTTCCTCATGTCACGATCTCCCAGTCGTGATAACTTCAGCTCCTCTCTTTTTTCGGCTGTTTTTTTTTATTTGATCGCCCCCTTCTATTTTATTTTCAATCTGAATGTCAATCTCTAGCGGTTGAAAATGATAAGGGGGGAAGAGAGGGTTACACGGCTGAAGTGGAAAGCTGGTTTGAACGAGCGTTGAGCTATTTTATTATTCTTATTATATATTATCTGATTCGATCGACCCTCTAAGTCACGAACTCTAAATGAAGCATGCCGCTAAGCTTTCGTAATGATTTACCCTCATTCAGAACACAATGGAAGCAGTTTCGAGGCCTAATTCGATTGTATGCAGAAGATACCTTTTTGAAATCAATTAATTAAATTCTAAAAAAATTCTGCGCGTTTCAAGATCGCACGGCCAAACGACAAGTCCGATGCAACGAAACTTAAAATCCTACAATAACTCACTATTATATATCCGATGAAACTGGTTTCGTCAAAATCAGAGATAGTAACCAAAATGGCTACATTTATTCGTTAAGTATAAAATAAAATTTTCAATTTCTAATTATTCACTTTTAAATTCAATTTTAAAAATTAACAAACTTCGTTATTATTTATATAAAATTTAAATTAACTTCCGTCATCGTTTTCAATCATATTAAATTCAGAATTCAATTATTCAAATAATTTAAAATATTAAATTATTTCAAATAATGTCCAACATTAAATTCAAACAATTTAATCATCCAATAAATTACATTAGTAATCATTAAATTCCAAATAAATCTTAGTTATCAACATTATTTTATTTCCATCTAAATAACATAGTATTTATCACTAAACCCCTATTATTGCAATAAACACATTCAATAGGATTTTCATTTAAATACTCGTTTTTGCTTAATCTTCAAAAAAAAATTCAAAATTTGTATTCAAGTTCATATTCAAAAACTGCACTAATAAATTTTATCTCTAACCATTTTTGTCCAATAGTCATATTAAATTCGATAATTTAAAATAGTCAAAAATGCGGGTCATTACATTAGTCATAATACTGCTAATTTATACTGTATAGGCTATTTGGCTCCGATACAGCATGTAGAGGGTTAAATGATTGAATTTAAAAAAAATTACCATCTTAGAGGTTTTTAGGCCGACAAAGTCTAAATTGATTTAGATCCAATCTAAATAATTTTAAGTAAAATCTTTGTTTTATTTAATTAATTTATATAAAGATTTTATTTTGTATCAATATATATATATATATATATATATATAAAGTATATATGAATATCAAATACACACATATATGTAAGTGTGCATGCAACATATAAATGTGTACATGGCATAATGTGTCCGTATATAAGTGTTGGGATTTACACCGCAATGAATACATTGGTCCTTTATATGCAAACTACTGTCCAAAAAAATTTAAATTATAAATATATGTGCGTGTACGCATATAATATTTAAAATTTTGAATGTTTATTTTGTAATAAAATAAGTTATTTTGAGTATCTCAGTAACTTTGGAATTCAAAATTCAATTTAAAAATCAAATTTATTAATTATAAAACATTTTAAAAATAAAAATCGATCTATAACTTAAACTGCATATATTATAAATTTAAATAAAAATATCATAAACATAAATAAAATAATTTATTTTGAATAAGTTAAAAAATTTAAAATTTAAAATTCATTTTCAAAATATCTTGTTTAATGAGTAAAAAAATTAAAAATAGATCTTGATTTGAGGATTTAAATTAAATATATATATATAATTAAATAAAAATATCATAGATATATTTAAATTATATAATTTATAAAAACTATATATATATATATTGTAATAATACATTAATATGGTAACTAAAATCTATGTATTAAAATAAAATGCGTTACAGTCAAAATAAAAAATAATATATTTGTAACTGTTTTTTTATATTCTATAAACAATAAAATATAATTTTATGAAATAAAAATTTAATATATATAATACTGGTTAATACATGTTACATTAACATTAATGCATATATGTATATATGTATGTATGTATCTATAAACTTTATAAGTAAAATAAATAAAAATAAAGTTTTATTTTTTTTTTGCTATAACATTAATTTATAATACATAATAAATAATTTGGATACATAATTGTGCATATCAATTTGTTTATTTATATTTGTAGTGAGACTATGTTGAATCGATTTAAAACACTTTTTAATATTTTAAAAATTATGAAGAATTATATTGAAAATTTCATTACTATGAGATATATATAAAAAAATTAAATTTTATAAACTCAAACAAATAGAATTGATAGATAATAAATTTGTATATTTATGTCTACATATATATGTATGAGAATACAATTAAATAAGACAACGATTGTGCAAATAATTTTTTTAATATATATTAATTAACTATATTAACATAATGACATATTAATCATAGATTATAGAATGTTATCTCAAAAATTATTGCCATAAAGGAGGGGGAGATTTTTCTAGAATCGATCCCGTTTCGAGCTTCTAGTTTTGCAACTGTTTAGAGGACTATTTTTATTTTTTATTCAATGTTTGGATCTAATATCTTTGGACTAAGGGGGATGGAATGGCGGCTATTGTAACGATTCAGAATTTAACCACTTTAAAATATACCATTTAAAGTGATTTTAAATATAAAATATGTAATGTTATATGATTCAAACAATATTAGATAGGATTTGGAAAGAGAAGTATACACAAAAATAGTCACATTTGTCTATATCGATAAAAGTGACAAAATGCTGATTTCAAAAAAAAAGTTTCAATGCTTCAATAAATTATTTTAATTAGTTTATGAGCATTTATATTTTTAAATAGCAACATACAAATTTATTTTTAAATTTGGTTTGCATTAATAAATAGTTTAACTAAAACGTTAAAATGTTAATGTAAAACATTTTTTTCAAAAATCAACATTTTGTTGATTAAAAGTTGTCGCAACGTTGTCGCTCCTTTATTTTCTTATATAGGAATATATATGCAAATAGTATAAGTATTAGTTAATTCACTAATCAATTTTACTTTTACTAAACATACTTAGAAATTTCTAGAATATAATTAACAAAAAGTAAGTATAAAAAGACAAAAATAGTACAAAGGTCAAAAAGTAAAACACCAAATCAAACAAACATAATTATTACTTCCTTTGCTTAATATTTAAGTGAAAATGACATAAAGTAATGATTTGAAATGTGACGTTAAGTATTGAAAAAAAATAAGGTTGCTTAAAAAGTAAGTAAGGTTATTTTGGTAATGTGGCGGTGGTAATACAAACCACATTCTTACTTTTTCATACTATTTCTACCTTCTTCTTCCTCCTTAAAGTTCTCTTTAATGGCTTCTTTTTCTCTCTTTTTCTTACTAACATTTTCAAAATCATATCAAATAAACTCCAAACACAACCAAACTTTGCAAAAGACCATATAATACCAATAAAACATGGTTTAGCATCTAAGAACTAAAGAAATGATGGAGGAAGGGGAGGATCAATGGGAGGCCGAGCATATCTAGAAGGAGAAAGCAAGTCGTGAAGCTCCGAAGCCAGAAAAAGAGAAGAAAGATCCGCAGATTTCATTCCAGGAAGCTAGTACCAAATTCAAGGTGCTGCAGAAGCTCTGTCGAATTTTTCGAAGTTGGTTGAAGTTGAAAACAATAGTGAAGTGTTGGATTAAATTAACGTTGGTATGAAGTTAATCGATTTGGTTAACGGTGAGTACTCATATTTAAAGTTACTAATTTCTAAAAATATTTCAAGTTAATGACATGCAAAGTTTAGTATATATCGGATGATTTAATGGATGATAACTTGGTTAATATTATGGTTGATTTTATGTTTGTGATACGGATGATAACTTTGTTTGATAAATGATAAGAAAAATGGTTAGTAGGCATAGTTAATTCAATAGGAATTCAAATCCATATAAATACGAAATATGAAAAATATTGTTTAAAATGAGTTTAAAATGATTTAGAAATGTTTTATAAATGTTTAAAAGTGTTTCTATAAAGTTAGAAAAGAAATTTAAAATTTAGTCAAAAATAGGAGCGTCGCGTAACGGTAGTTCGCAATTTCGCGCCATAAAATTCAAAAAAGTATAAAAGTTGAAAAATAGCTCGGAATTCTTCGAGATAAGAATTTTTTAAACTACTATATCCATATTTTTCCAATAAAGAAAGAAAATCGAGATTTCGATAAGTAGATTTTAAGATATGAGTAAAATAAGTTTTTGGAAAAATCATGGTTTTGCAGTTCGTAATCCAAAACTGGATTTCTTTGAAAATGATGTTTTAAAATTGTTTAAAAATATGAAATAAATCTTATCAATCTTTTAAAATGTTTTAAAAGTGATTTAAGCAAAAAAATAGATTTTCAAATAACAAAAAGTCGTTTTAATCAATATAGCTTTAAAAAGCACTTTCCTAGCACTTTTCGCAGCACTTTTCAATAACTTTTGAAATTAAGTTTTAGCACAACTATTCTTTTCCAAAGCTTTTGTAGAGGTTCTTTAATGATTAATAAAGTATTCTAAGGGTGATTTGAAGGATTTATGGAATGTTTAAATAAATGAGTAAGTGTTTTAAATAATGATTTGGAAGTTTTATAAATAATTTCTAAAAATAAAAGGAGTATGCGGAAACAACTAATACATTTGTTCTGCTTGTGAGATCTAAACGGTAAAACAAGGTATGTAACAAGGTTAGGAATGGAGCAACCAGTGCCCTGAACTTACTTGGCCTTCATTTTACCTTTTAGACGAGGGGTGGAACAGATAGAAAGGAAATCTCGGATGCTATAATCATGATTATGTTTTTTTCCAAGATAAAAGAAAAGAAATAAATTCTTTGAATTTATTATAAATGGTTTATACATAATATTTATGAAATTGATATTTATAAGTAATGGAATTATAAAATGCATTTTATAAATATTAGAAATGGAATTGTAATCGAATTTATATATGGATTTGCAATTGAAATTTAGAAATGAATTTATAATGGATTTTGTAAATAAAAAGATTTGAAAAGAATGAATTGTTAAACAATAGATTTATAAGTAAATTAACTTATAATCGGATTTGGACATATAAATGAGATATAAATGGAATTAGTTAGTGAAGGAATTTTGTATATGGAAGTGTTTATAAATTATAAGTAGAATTCGTAAACACTATTTTATGAATGAGAAATCAATTTAATTTGATAAGTTAAATATGTAAGTTTATTAAGGGAATTATATTCATGACTTTGGAAGTGAATAATCCTTTAAATTAAATGTGTAGAAGTAATTTGGTAAAGAAATTATATTCACGATTTTGGACAGTGAATAATCCTTTAAATTAAATGTGTAAAAGTAATGAATTTGGTAAAGGAATTATATTCACGATTTTTGACAGCGAATAATCCTTTAAATTAAATGTGTAGAAGTAATGAATTTGGTAAAGGAATTATATTCACGATTTTGAACAGTGAATAATCCTTTAATTAAATGTGTAGAGGTAATGAATTTGGTAAAGGAATTATATTCACGATTTTGGACGATGAATTATCCTTTAAATTAAATGTGTGAAAGTAATGAATTTGGCAGAAGGATTATATGCACGATTTTAGATAGTGAATAATCCTTTAAATAATATGAATATATTGGAAAGTGTTTTGATTAATAAACGATTAATAAAATCAGACCCAGTGATTATTTTGGTGTTAGATTTTGTTTGTTGCTTTGATAGTTAAATAACAGACTATCAAGTTTGGCCATTTTACTTCCTCAACTTGATGTGGAAACTAATTAGTCATACACTTTGTATGTAACTGACTGTATAGGCTTGATTATCGTTTGTGTTGATAATGTTGATTCGTGTAGCACGGAGCGATTACTCCAATCTATCGAGCTTCCTTCTTGGCCGAAGGATAGCAAGTTGAAAGTTGGAGACGTGATAAGTCTATGAGACATAGTTTCAGTGTGAAGTTGAGAAACGCTTTTGCATTGTTGGTGCGAAGAGACGCGGATCATATTTATCTAAAAACCACTTCGGACCAACATTTATACGATGATTGTGCAGGTTGGTCGATGATATTGACATTTAGGATTTTCATAGTGAAGGACTACTTGTTGATCGTTTGGGGTTAAAATTCCAATATACATACAGTAGCAGTAGTCTCTTCGTTATGAAATATACAATGCAAGGACTATTCGCTACTAATCCTATGGATTTCCCGACAAGATAGGAAAGTACTTTCTGTTTGTCCTGTTCCTGGACAACTTGTATGAATGAGTGTTTGACACTGCATTTCTATGATTACGTACATTGGTTTTTACAAATGTACATCATGCGGTGGCGGAGAAGGCAACTTCTCTTAGCTTAACACCCACCTTGAGACGTATGAGATCAAGGGTTGTATTGGAAGGCAATTAGTAGTCAATGGAAATGGCAATATGGCACGCAAACATGATGTGATATATGATATGTGATATGTGAAAGGTAATCGATACCTCTTTTACCTCGCTCCCTCGAAAATGACTGAAATAGGGATAGAAGCTGCAAGGCAAAGTGGGTCACTCCTAATTAGGAGATGTCATCACTCTTCTAGATATATCTTTACATGCTATGACGTCATGTATTTGATTATTGTTGTGTATGCTTGTGGCAGGAATTAAAGGTTGATAATGACTGGAGTGATGACATATTCGGTACTATCCAGGAAAGGGTAGGCCGGTCTTTTGTTGGTTTAGGCGTCGAGTATCTCGACTGTAGGTACATCCCTCTAGAGGTGCACCGAGTTTCCGGAAAGGTAGTCCCTTTACCTAGTCATTTGTATGGAATCTAAAATCCACTACGAACTTGCGGCTTTATTTGTAGAGCCTAGTGTTGCTGAAATTTAATAATGATAACAATTTCAGCAGTTTAATCTATTATTTGTATAACAGACACTATTATGATATAACGTGATTTGATATAAAATGGTTTTGGTTATCGTAAGGGAAAAACCCGTCCATGTTTATATGTGGGCGTGTCTTACGAGATACCTTTTGTTTTGATAAAGGAAAAGTTTTTGTAACTTTAAATTTTAGTTGAGATGTGTTTTCTGACGCTGGTTTACTAAACTGATCCGGGCTTTCTTCCCTTTCAATGTTTGGGTCAGATCGAGTATATGTACAGGTTTATATTCGATGCTTTTGGTGCTTCAGCAGGCGAGTTGGAGGTCTTCATTCCGTATACATGTATCTTTTTATTATTCCGCTGCATTGCTTTGCATTGTTGTTGTTGTATATTACCATCATTGGTGAGGACAGGTTATTATAATGCCCAAGCTAATGATTATTTATTGTGTACTCTAATATTGACTTATGTATATTACAGTTTCTCTTTATAAAGATTATTGATCTGTATTATATGTTATTCCGTTGTGATCGGAGATTCTGTATTGTTTTGGTTCTGCTTCTCTCTTTTTCTTC
Organism: Allium cepa; assembly: GCA_030765085.1. Classification (NCBI taxonomy): domain Eukaryota; kingdom Viridiplantae; phylum Streptophyta; class Magnoliopsida; order Asparagales; family Amaryllidaceae; genus Allium; species Allium cepa. Next base: position 627,892,034 of record CM060932.1, on the reverse strand, counting down.
TCTTTTCTTCTTCTTCTTCTCTTTTCTTCTTCTTTCTTCTCTTTATCTTCACGCCCACTCTTTTCTTTCTCATGATCATCTGTAATCGGTGCACTCTGGGTCGGACATGTGTGGTTTATTGTCGGATTCAAATGGTGTCGATTTCGAGTCGTCACAACGTGGTACCAGAGCTGAAGGTTAAGTGAGAACCTTTGCTTTGTTGGGGTAAAGACTCATCAGAGATAGGGTTAGTAGTACCCTAGGATGGGTAACTCATTAGAGATAGGGTTAGTAACACCCTAGAATGAGTTTGAGTGTATTATATATGAGTGTGTATTTATTAATGATTAATAAATTATTTTGTGTTGATTTTTGTTGAGTGGTTTATGGATTCTGATCGATGCGCCCGGTCACCGTTAACGATGAGGGTTGCTAAACATTTAAATAATGCGAACCGACACACTGATTTTGAGAAAAATTGGTAAATGAAATAATTTTAGCTATGATTATATTTTGAATATAAAGTATATATTTTGAAAAGTTGTATAGTTAGAAATCAGGATTAGTGAAATTTAAATACAAACATCTTGTGACTAGAATTTCACAGTATATCTATAATATGTTTCATAAAGACAATCGATAAGTAAGAAATCTGATAAGGTTATTAAGATCTTTAATACTTAATCTAAAATAACAAATTAAGAAATGATAATGTTAAGTTACCATCATAAATTGATCAATTGTTTGATTTAAAAGTTTAAGTACAAGTACCTTGTGAATTAAGTTTCGTTATTTGACTATAAGGTGTTTGATGGTAAGATTTGTTTAAGGAGTGGACGTATAAGATAAAGATGTATTAAAATAGAAAATGATTGTGTAAAAAGGTAAATGTAAAAGGAACGAGAATTTAAATTCGAGTAAAAGAATTGTGGTAATCTAAATGAAGTTAATTAATATAAGATGAATTTATAAAAAGAATTTACAAAATAGGTTTTTATAAACAAAAGTAATCTCTAAAGGATTTTGAATATGGTATTATTTCAAATAAAAAAGGTATTTTATGATAACTAATTTGATCCACTCGAAAATAAACTAAAAATGGACAAGAGATGTGTTCGGATGGTAAGCACTTCTCTTAAGTATTACTCTTCTTGCTCAGAGGATATATACTATTGGTAGTACCCAGTTTCTTGGATTGGTTTGGAGTTGCTCGATCTATATAATTTTCTTAAGTTAAAAAATAATGTGAACCATTGATTAGTAATCTTTATAAAAGTGCTTAAACTAAAGATAAATTGGGATCGCTAATTGCTAAAACAAAGCGGAATTTCCAATGAGTTTGGATAGTCGAAAATTTCAAAATTATACCTAACTCAGAGCTAAGAAATTTGTGAAAACTTTTGGTAAAGGATTGCGAAATACTCTGATAAATGAAATTGGATACGTATAATTTATAAATGTTATTATAAAAAAAGGAAATTATAACCTAGAAAGTGTTATTAATGAATTCTAGCATTAATTAAGGATTTGGACATAAGTCTTTAAAATATGATTGATTTATGTAAGTTATAAGACGTAATAAACTTAAGTAATAGTTTTATGAAATGTTTCACAAATAATATTAGTGTTAAAGGAAATATACTAAGTTAAAGGATTGTGGGAAGAAAAAATTATAATAAAGATAAATTACCTTTTGAGTGAAAAATGGTTCCTTTGAGATATTTTCCTTTAATAAAAATATTTGGAAATAAATAATTAATGAAATTATATAAAGAAGCATCTTTATAAAATGTTTGAACTTAAGTTAAAAGTGTTATGAATAGTTTTGAAAGTTAATAAATACATGTATTATATGTAGATCATTTCGTCGCACAAATTTTTATCTAAGATTCGAGTTGGGGACTTTAAGGTGTTTATACCGGTCCGAAAAAGGATTTATCACTTGATTCTTGACGGTAAACATTGATGAGGGTTTGTGGCTAGGTACCTGAGCTTTCTATCGTAGTAGAGAACTATGCAAGGAAAGCAAAGGTTTCTGATCTAGAAGCCTGATCAGAGTCCGCACTAAAGGATCGGGGGATCGATGCTACTTCAGAAATAAAGTTGTGTATTCAAATAGGAGATCAAATAAGATATCTCGCATAGATGATTTGTGTATATTATATGGAAATAAGTTTAAAGATAAATGTTTAGGACAAACTTTTGTTTTGACTAATTTCGAGGACGAAATTATTTTAAGTAAGGGAAAATGTAATGATTCAGAATTTAACCACTTTAAAATATACTATTTAAGTGATTTTAAATATAAAATATGTAATGCTATATGATTCAAACAATATTAGATATGATTTGGAAAGAGAAGTATACACAAAATAGTAACATTTGCCTATATCGACAAAAGTGACAAAATGCAGATTTCAGAAAAATAAGTTTCAATGCTTAAATAAATTATTTTAATTAATTTATGAGCATTTATATTTTTAAATAGCAATATACATATTTATTTTTAAATTTGGTTTACATAAATCAAAGTTTAACTAAAACGTCAAAATGTAAACGTAAAACATTTTATCGAAAATCAACGTTTTGTCAATTAAAAGTTGCCGCAATGTTGTCGCTCCTTTATTTTCATATATTGGAATATATATTCAAATAGTATAAGTATTAATTAATTCATTAATCAAGTTTACTTTTACTAAACATACTTAGAAAATTCTAGAATATAATTAACAAAAAGTAAGCATAAAAAGACAAAAAAGTATAAAAGTCAAAAAGTAAAACATCAAATCAAAAAAATATAATTATTACATTCTTTACTTAATATTTAATTGAAAATGACATAAAATAATGATTTGAAATGTAATGTTAAGTGTTGAAAAAAAAATAAGGTTGCTTAAAAAGTAAGTAAGGTTATTTTGGCAATTTGGTAAAGGGATATTTTAGTAACTTACCACTTTATTTTTTTTCTATAAATATCAACCACTTTCTCACTATTTTCACACTATTTCTACCTTCATCTTCCTCCTTGAAGCTCTTTTTAATGGCTTCTTCTTCTCTCTTTTAACTTTTTTAAAATCATATCAAATAAACTCCAAATACAACCAAACTTTATCAAAAACCTTAGATACCATTAAAAAATGGTTTAGCATCTAAGAAGTGAAGAAATGATGAAGGAAGGAGAGGATCAAGGGTAGGCCGAGCACATCTAGAAGGAGAAAGCAAGTTGTGAAGCCCCGGAGCAAGAAAAAGAGAAGAAAGTGCCGCCGATTTCATTCCAAGGAGCTAGTACCAAATTTAAGGTGCTGCAGAAGCTTTGCCAAATTTTCCGAAGTTGGTTGAAGTTGAAAACAATAGTGAAGTGTTGGATTAAATGAATGTTGGTTGGAAGTTAATCAATTTGGTTAAAGGTGAGTACTCAAATTTGAAGCTATTAATTTCTAAAAATATTTCAAGTTAATGACATGAAAAGTTTAGTATATGTTGGATGATTTAATGGATGATAACTTGGTTCATATTATGCTTGATTATATGTTTGTAATATGGATGATAACTTGGTTTGATAAATAATAAGAAAAATAGTTAGTAAGCATAATTAATTTAATAGGAATTCAATTCCATATAAATATGAATTATGAAAAATATTGTTTAAAACAATTTAGAAATTTTTTAAAAATATTTAAAAGTGTTTTCATAAAGTTTGAAAAGAAATTGAAAATTTAGTTAAAAATAGGCGCGTCGCGTAATGGTAGTTCGCGATTTCGCGCCATAAAAGTCAAACGAGTGTAAAGGTTGGAATATAGCTCGGAGTTCTTCAAGATAAAAAAATTCAAACTATTATGTCCATAGTTTTCAAAAGAAGAAAGAAAATCGAGATTTCGATAAGTAGATTTTAAGATATGAGTAAAACAAGTTTTCGGAAAAATCGCGATTTTGCAGTTCGAAATCCAAAACTGGATTTCTTTGAAAACGGTGTTTTAAAATTGTTTAAAAATATGAAATAAATCTTACCGATCTTTTAAAATGTTTTAAAAGTGATTTAAGCAAAAAAAAAATTAATTTTTAAATAACAAAAGGTGGTTTTAATCAATATAGCTTTAAAAACCACTTTCATAGCACTTTTTCGCAGCACTTTCCAATAACTTTTGAAATTTAGCTTTAGCACAACCGTTCTTTTCCAAAGCTTTTGTAGAGGTTCTTAAATGATTAATAAAGTAGTCTAAGGGTGATTTGAAGGATTTATGGAATGGTAAAATAAATGAATAAGTGTTTTAAATAATGATTTGGAAGTTTTATAAATCATTTCCTAAAAATGAAAGGAGTATGCGAAAACAACTAGTACATTTGTTCCGCTTGTGAGATCTAAACGGTAAAACAAGGTGTGTAACTAAGGTTAGAAATGGAGAAACCGGTGGCCTGAACTTACCTGGCCTTCATTTTATATTTTAAACGAGGGGTGGAACAAATCGAAAGAAAAACCCGGATGCTCTAAAAGATCATAATTAAAAAATTTCCATAATAAAAGAAAAGAAACAAATTCTTTAAATTTACTATAAATGGTTTGTACATAGGATTTATAAAATTAATATTTTATAAATAAAAGTAATGGAATTATAAAATGCGTTTTATAAATATTAGAAATGGAATTGTAATCGAATTTATATATGGATTTGCAATTGAAATTTAGAAATGAATTTATAATGGATTTTGTAAATAAAGAGATTTGAAAAGAATGAATTGTTAAATAAGAGATTTATAAGTAAATTAACTTATAATCGTATTTGGACATATAAATGAGATATAAATGGAATTAGTTAGTAAAGGAATTTTGTATATGGAAGTGTTATAAATTATAAATATAATTCGTAAACACTGTTTTATAAATGAGAAATCAATTTAGTTTAATAAATTAAATATGTAAGTTTATTAAGGGAATTATATTCACGATTTTGGACAATGAATAATTCTTTAAATTAAATGTGTAGAAGTAATGAATTTGGCAGAGGGATTATATTTACGATTTTGGACGGTGAATGACCCTTTAAATAAAATTAATATATTGGAAAGTGTTTTGATTAATAAACGATTAATAAAATCATACCCAGCGACTATTTTAGTGCTAGATTTTGTTTGTTGCTTTGATAGTTAAATAACTGACTATCAAGTTTGGACATTTTAGTTCCTCAACTTGATGTGGAAACTAATTAGTCGTACACTTAGTACGTAACTGACTGTGTAGACTTGATTATCATTTTTGTTGAGAATGTTGATTCATGTAGCGCGGAGTGATTACTCCAATCTATCTAGCTTCCTTCTTGGCCGAAGGATAGCAAGTATAAATTGAAGACGTGATCATTCTATTAGATTAAGTTTCCGTGTGAAGTTGAGAAACGCTTATGCGTTGTTGGTGCGTAGAGACCGGGATCATATTTATCTGAAACCACTTCGGACCAACATTTATACGACAATTGTTGTGACGACCCTGAATTTTTAACATTTGAAATTGAAAATATTTAATTGATTTTAAATATATGAAAGATAGTTTAACTTGAATTTCAAATGTTAATATGAATTTGGCGATTAAATTATTGAATTTAATATATTGAAAGTTGGGTCAAAATTTTGAATCTTCGGTTTTAAGCTGATTTAAAAATATTTCAAAGACTAGTAATATTCATATTGATAATACTGAAGATAATAGAAGCTTCAGAATTCAATTTGGAAATGCCTTATTCAGTTTTGAAATTTTGTCGTTTCGATCGATATTTAAAAATAGCCTTCCGAGGCACCGTCTCGAAATTCGACGAAACCAGTTCCATTGGGTCCGTAATATAGAATTATTATCGAATTTTAAATTTTGTATTGATCGGAGTTGTTGTGTGAGTGTACGTTAAGTAAACGCGTTGAAATTATATCGAATTCAATTTAAATTTAAATTTGTATTTGGTCAACATCAGTTGAAATTATATCTACACCAGTACTTTGCCTTCCCCATCAAAACACTGTAGCTAGGTAATGCAAACACGTTAATATCAAAGGCTTTTTCTTGTTAAAGTCACGTACTCTTGTCTCCCTTAAGTCTTTATACGGAAATCAATTTTCATGATCTCGTTCAAAATAATAACAATGGCCGATCGGAAAAAAAAGGAGACTGGGAGAGAAGGAATTCACGAGCCTATCTTTCCCTTCATCTCATTCAAAAATCAAAGTTTAAAATCTCATTCCAGTTAAATCTTGTCCTCTTCATCCCTCATTTTCTCCCATGAACTTCGAGCTAGCGAGAATCAAATCCCTTCATCTATAAAAAAAAAATCAAAGCCGACCGTTTTCGTAAAAGAAAACAAAAAAAATTAGAGGAAAATCGATTTACAGTTCTCGATCGAGGCGCGTTCAGATGAGGAGGCGCGTCAGATGATGGGTGAGTCGTGTGGGTTTCGTTCGCGACTCGGGCAGAAGCTAGAGCCTTTGTCGTCGACGAAGATTAGGTTGGCGGAATCATTCAATTTCAGGTGAGTGTCGCGAGGTGGTTCGAGCGATGGTGTCGCGATTTTGGGGCACTCGAGTTCGAGGTTGGAGGTGGGGACTCGTAGCCGTTAGGCGAGGTCGTGGTGGTAGTAGCCATCGTTGGAAGCCGTGCATGTGGAAGGCGAAGGCGTCTCGAACCTTGCTAGCATCAGTCAGGCTCGTGATGGCGTCGCTGGTGGAAGGTGTCGTGTCACAGGCAGCTCGCGATCAATTGTGAGGTATTAAATAGTTATGTCTTGATTTAGTAATTATAACAATGTTGGGATTTACAGTAAGGTTTGAACTTATATTAGTTTTTATTATATCTATACAGTTTAAAAAATATATATAATTAATTTAACTACAACAAGGTATATATATACAGTTTACAAATTTCAAAAATTTAATAATAATACATATAAGTAGATATATAGGTATGCAGTAAAGCAGAAAAGTTATATAAGATTGAAAAAAAAATAAGGGTATTAAAATGTTGGTAGTTGTATAAAAATCATATTTTAAACCCATATAGATTATTTTGATAGGTGTAGTTTCAAGAAAAATTTTATTTTTTTACAGTAAGCTAAGTTTTGTTGTAAGAAATTATATAAATATATTCACATGCTTGTTTTAAACAGTAAACTGAAAATGTATGTTTAAGTTTTTGAAAATAATTTTGAATGTTGAAGGTTTATATATAAAAATTAGATCTTGAATCTATATAGGTTGTTTTATAAGTATATTTATACATATGAAGTTTGAAAGGGAAAAATAATTTATTTAAGTAAATTTAGTTTTAAATTTTATTTTAATTAGATAAATTTGTTAAAAGTAATCTGGTTAAAATTAGAAGTATAGATTTAAAATTACATCACGAGTTAATTAGATTATCAATAGGAATTTAATTATTCGATTCATTTCGAATATTAATAAATTGTATAAATGTTTATACAAGGTTTAAAATCGTGAAAACAAGCGGGAATGGAAATGGATTGAAAATTCAAGGTGAGAACTTCTCACTCAATCAAATTGTGTTTCGATTTAAATTTTAGATAGTTAAATTTAAAATTGCTTGATTGTGTTGATTGTATGCTTGGATGGCAAATTATTATTTACTGCTTTGAAATAGACCCTATACGCCGCATATTAAGCGGAGGTCATTTATTAAACACATATACCGCGATATTCCACCTTGAAGTGGAATTGGTGTTATATATGTACTTGGAGTTGATTTCCCGCATTATATAGCGAATGAGACCCTATTGCGCCGCATAATAGCGGATAATATTTTATAAATCCCATATACCGCGATATCCCGTATTGGAACGGGATTTGGTATTGTGCTAACATTTGTGGATGCAGGGAAACAGGTTGGAGGGATCCAACTGGATTCCTCACCCGTATTGATTTATTTACGGATATTTTGATATATTTTGATATATTTTGTTATCATATAATATATCATGTTTGGATGCCGTGATTGTTATATTTAGTGCTGTTGCAGCATTTGGCCTATTTTTGGAGTTTTAAAAAAATGTTAAATTAACGATTTCGAATTTAAAAGGATTTTCAAGTGATTTTTTGAAAGTATACGTTTTATTGAATTTTGGAATTGATTTATTTTAAATAAATAAACGTTATGATTTTTTATGTTATAAAAATTATGATTTTTGTGAAATATAACCGAAGTGTGATTTTTGAAATGAGTAGTTGATTATTTTGTAAAATAATTTAAATGGGGATTTTTAAATTTTTATAAACGATTTATATAAAAGATTTATAAAATTGATGTTTATAAATTAAAATATTGGAATTATAAAACGAGTTTTTAGTGTTAAAATGAAGCATAAATGGATTTCATAAGTGAATGAAATTTATAGATTTATAAATTGTGAAGTTATAAAATGAATAGATTTTGTAAAATAAAAGGGTTTATAAGTAATTTACTTATAAACTGGATTTTTGAAACTAAATGAGATTTGAATAGAATTTGTAAATTGAGGGATTTTATAAGTTGAAGTTTATATAAAATATATAAATGTGAATTTATAAACGTTGTTTTATAAATTCGAAATCGACTTATTTTGATAAGTTAATTATTATAGCTTATTAAAGGAAGCATATCCACGATTTTGGACAGTGGATAATCCTTTAATTAAATATGTAGAAGTGTTGAATTTGGTCAACGATTTATATTCACGATTTTGGACAATGAATAATATATTAAAGAAATGTTTTAGGAAGTGATCATTTAAATAGAATTAAAACAATTTGAAGTTGCTTTAAAATGTGTTAAGTATCGAAACCCTAGATTTCAACATTCATTGTTGAAATAGACGTTTTCGAGAAATAAGGAAATGGTAGACTATAACACTGTTGTTATAGTAAATGATTTTCGAAAGGAAATGTTTTTGTATAGTACTGGGATTTATATATCTATCTTAATTTCGAATCCCTATACTAGTAACTTTGAGTTGTCGTAACGATGTTTTACGCAACATTCGTTTTGACTCAAATAAATGTGTTTAAGGGAATGTTTTTCTTAAAGAATAAAATATATACTTAATCGTGTTTTAAGTATATTGAATATTTTCTAAGTATTGAAAATAAATAGATTTGTGAATTACTTATTGTTAATTAAGTATTTGGAAATGTTTTCCAATATGAAATTGAAATGGTTTAGAGAATATATCTTTTTAAAGATAAATTGAAGGGAATATCTGGCAAGTTATTTAATTTATGGAAGATTAATAAAAAGGGCCTAGTGATTGTTGTGGTGCTGGATATTTGGTTGTTGGCCTTGATAGTTAAATAACCGACTATCAATATTTACCTTTAATGGGTATTTGTGGTGATTTGCTTGAATTTGAATGCTACACTTATTTTTAAAAATAAGCGCTCGTTATTCGGTTTAGCCGGGAGAGGACCTTTGTGCCATAAATCCCATTCCGATAATGATATGTCATAATGGATAGCATTTGAAGACCGGTGTTGAAGACCGGATATTTTCGAAAACGGAAGGATTACCGTCGAATGTCTCTGCATCGGCTGATCTCCGATGTAGAGATTTTATCACCCTTTATGATGGGAAGTCCGGACGTGATTAGTGAATATCCGGATTGCAAGGGCTTCTTTGGAAGTGCCTTCGGTTCTATTCGAACCCAGAATGGACTTGTATGGATGTGTGTCTGACGTTACAATTTGAGATGTAAAGCTGGTTTCTATCAAATATATTTCTGTTGGTGGCGGAGAATTTATTCTCTTAGCTTAACACCCTTCTCTGAGATGTACGTGCTCAGAGGTTATGTAGTTGATGGTTACTAGTGATACATTCCCAATTTGGTAGTGTGGCATATGAAGTGTTGTTGAGCATTTGTTGATCAAAGCATGGCTTTTATGAAAAGCGTAGCTTTGTGGACGAGACTTCGTCGGACCTCACACCCGAAAATGGTCAAAACAGGAAAGATGCAGCAAGGTTATTAGGGGATAGCGCCCCCTTAGTGTATGTCATTCCTTCTGGATAGAGGTGGTATTATGGTATGGAGCCCTGATACTTAACCTATGGTGTTGCTGCAAACTTATTATTTTGTGGTTGTTGGTGAATCCCGGGATTTAGGTCGGTTACGACCGGGGGATGGCATATTCGTGTTAGTTGTTACACAGCTAGGGGTAACCCGGCCTTGTGTTGGCAGAGATCCGGTTAGGTTCTCGGGGCGTCTTTCTAGAGGCGTTTCCATGTAGCAATGGAAAGTTCCTTGGCCTGACCATTTGTTGGAAATCCAAAGAAACAATACGAGCCTTGTACGGTTTTAGTTGTAGAACCTGCTATTTAATATGATAGCTATAGTAAGCATACTATAATGGTACCTATGCTGGCTAAGATTAATATTGTACTTTCGAAATGTTTTGCACTAATAATAATAATATTGAAAAGAAATTTGTGTATCAAGCATATTTGACTATCATAAGGAGAAATCTCCTCCAATTCTACGTTTCCATTGTGTGTGTGGCAGGAGGCCTTATGGTAGTTACATTTTCAAAAACATTGCGAATCTATTTAAAAATATTTCTTTGTTTATTTTAAAAGATAAACTGTTTTAAGTTCTCACACCAGTCCCATGACTGACTTGGAGTTTATCGTTTCCTTCCTAAACTCTGGGTGCCCACCAATTTCTACACGGGCAGTCAAGAGTCAGGTTATCAGGATATTCTGGAATTCAGGAGTTGCTGTAAAGAATTAGGAGCAAGCTGGATGGCATGGCGTATCAACTAGTATGTAGTATTTCTTTTCCGCTGTTTGTTGTTGTAAACTCTGATAATGTTAATGTAATGTGATGTAATGTAATAACTGATATAGTTCTTTGTTTTAAAGATATTCATTTATCTATTATATGTTGTTCCGCTGCGATTGTGAGATTCTGGTATTGTTTTGTTGCTTTTTCTTTCTTTCTTCTTCTACCTCTTCTTTAACCCTAACGGTACGGTTTTCCGGCCTTCGATTGCTCGGCAGTTGATACAATGGACGTATTAATGTCGACTATCGTGAGTCGAAAATCGCAACCTTTACAATTGTGCAGGTTGGTCGATGATATTAATATTTAGGATTTTCATAATGAAGGACTTCTTGTTAATCGTTTGGGGTTAAAATCCCAATATACATCCAGTGGTAGTAGTCTCTTCGTTATGAAATATCCAATGCGAGGACTATTCGCTGCTAATCGTAAGGATTTCTCGACAGGATGTGGTGGGAAAGTACCTTCGGTTTATCCTGTTCCTAGACAACTTGTATGGACGAGTGTTTGACATTGCATTTCTATGATTATGTACATTGGTTCTTGCAAAGTACATCATGTGGTGGTGGAGAATGCAACTTCTCTTAGCTTAAAACCCTCCTTGAGACGTACGAGCTCAAGAGTGATATTTTGTGGAAGGCAATTAGTCGTCAACGGAAAATATGGCATTCAAAGATGATGTGATATATGATATGTGATATGTGAAAGGTAATCGGTACCTCTTTTGCCCCACTCCTTGGAAAATGACTGAAACAGGGATAGAAGCAGCAAAGCTAAGTGGGTCGCTCCCAATTAGGAGATGTCGTCACTCTTCTAGATATATCTTTACATGCTATGTTGTCTATGCTCGTGGCCACGAATTAAAGGTCAGTAACGACCGAAGTGATGGCATATTCGGTACTATCCAAGAAGGGGTAGGCTGGTCTTGTGTTGGTTTAGGCGCCGAGTATCTCGACCCTAAGTACATCCCTCTAGAGGTGTATCGAGTTTTTGGAAAGGTGGTCCCTTTACCTAGTCATTTGTATGGAATTCAAAATCCACTACGAACTTGCAGCTCTGTTTATAGAGCCTGGTATTGCTAGAATTTAATAATGGCAACAATTTCAGTTATTTAATCTATTATTTGTATAATGAAACTATTATAATATAACATAATTTGATATGAAAAAGTTTTGGTTATCGTAAGGGAAAAACCCGTCCATGTTTATATGTGGGCGTGTCTTACAATATAACTTTTGTTTTGATAAAGGAAAAGTTTTAGGTAACTTTAAAATTCAGTTGAGATGTGTTTTCTCACGCTGGCTTACAGGACTGATCCGGACGTTCTTCCCTTTCAATGCTTGGGTCAGACCAAGTATATTTACAGGTTCAGATTTGGTGCTTTTGGAGCTTCAACAGGCGAGTTGGAGATCTTCATGTCGTATGCATGTATTTGTCGATTATTCTGCTGCATTGCTTTGCATTGTTGTTGTTGTTGTAAATTATCGGTATTAGTGATGATAGATTATTATAATTGTCCAAACTGATGATTATTTATTGTGTACTCTGCTATTGACTTATGTATATTACAGTTTCTCTTTGTAAAGATTATTGATCTATATTATATGTTATTCCGCTGCGATGTGAGATTCTGTATTGTTTTGGTTCTGCTTCTCTCTTCTTCTTCTTCTCTTCTCTACTTCTTCTTTCTTCTCTCTTTCTTCTCACCCTCTCTTTTCTTTCTCATGATCTTCTGCAATCGGTGCACTTTGGGTCGGACATGGGTGGTTTATTGTCGGATTCAAAGGGTGTCGATTTCAGGTCGTCACAGCTATCCTAGAGGAGAGGAGAGCAAAAATTGACTTAAACAATGAAGGATAGTGTGGCCTTTTATAGAGAGAGTAAAGGAGATATTCTCTTCTTGATTTACTCCTTCACTATTACCAAATCCAGATCCAATTTTTTGAATCTTTAGCCCCTTTCTTGCTCTTCTATAGCAGCTAAAAAAGGCTATATAGGCCTTAAATCATTCCAAACTCATTGGCAATTAGTCACATTTAAATCTAATTTAAATGAATTTTAGTATCGAATATCGATTCGTGCATATATAACTTTTATATACGCACTTAATTAATTACTATTGACACCTAGAAATTAGTTATAGGGCCAAATGCATTAGATAAGAATAATAATTAATATTTTATAAATATTAATTAATTTATAACAATTACAAATCAATTAAGTCGTGTGGTATATCAAAGAACCTGTCAATGCGGTTGTGTGACTTGCATGTGTAAATTCAATCAGCGATTAATATCAAACAATTCTAATATTAACGTTCACACGTCACATTAGCTAGTGGTGTGACAGTTTGATCGAACTTATCACTTATACATTTTCGGTAAAATCCAATTTTACTATTTTAAGTAGTAACTATTAGTGACAATTATTTACACCAATTCTCTTCATCAAAACTATATAACATTAGGACATATGGAATTTGATAAAAATCAAAATTTCAATATAATCTATATAAAACCTATAGTCCAAACACAATGTTCTTAGTTCAATAATAATAACTTGGCTAAAGCTTTGACTTTGAGTTGACTTCAGTTGACCATGATTCTAACCTCATACAACCGAGGAGATGAATTCTCACTTGAGTAGTGTTTCATTTCCAATGCTTCCACTCAACCCAACTATAGTCGTTTGATGGACACCGTGCCACGATTTGACTACAATCAAAGTAGAGTTTCCATAGTGAAGCAAAACAGTTTATTCAACTCAAGAGAATTGTGTAATATTGTCACATTGATATTTTCTGTTTGACCTTAGTTAGTCACTCCATAGTTATCTAGTAACTATCAGTACGTAACCCCTTGGTCCCCTAGTAGTTACGAGTAATACATTGCCCAACATTTGAAGAGCGTTGTGTGCTCTAGTCTTAATGGATATATCAATATCCAGTCTCGATACATCTTGACTAAAATATTTAAAACAGTATGTTAAATTTCGTCGTGATAAATTACTCATGGTTACAACCATTTGTAACTACTTGCACAAAATATATCATTTATAGATTTCCAATTAAATATACTATTAATTAAATTAGTAAATTAATATAACACATTATATCAGGTATGTAATAGAAAGGAAATATCTTTCATTTAGAACAAGATTTGTTACTGAGTTAAATATATGTAACAAATTACATAATTGCCCCTAGGGCATACGTCTAACTCTATCAGTTCAAGCTTTGGAGCACACTTCGCTATATGTCAATTGCTGAGGCCAGGGATGGGGCGGCTGTGTTGGCGACCATGTGATTATTAGTATCTTGTTTATTAGAGTTAATAAGCTTCTCGCCTTTGGGATTTGATATAGCGAAACGTAAAGAGTGTAGAGAAAAAAAAAAGGTAAAGAAAGGTAGAGCTTTTAACCGAGGCCCTCCTTCTGACATCAAAATGTTGACTAAGAAATTATTCAACTTTAGAATTAAACTAATGTATTAGTGAAAACAAAAGTTATTTTCTAACACTAGGCTTAAAATGTTAAACGATGAGAAAACCAAGAAAATTAAAGTAAATTACACAAATATGTAGAGTGGTTTAGCTAGACTTGCCTACTTCCACTATGAAGATCTCTTACTATGTTTCCATATTACAATTGCAAGGAACTACAAGAGAATAATAAAAAATTGTACACTTAAGACTAACAAGATTGCTAATCTTAAGGCTTTGAGAGGATTTGTTTGTTGGAAACGTGTAATCTAAGCATAATAATCAATATTCAACCCTTTTGATGTTGTATAGCATGTGGTATTTATAGTAGCTGAGATGGATAATGGATGACTGAGATTATGCGGTAAAACATACGGGAAGAGTTTCTGGTCGCATGGGACGATGGAAGACGGCGGTAAAGGTGGTATGGAATGTGTAGCTGAGAATTATGCCAATTGTACCTCCGTATCAAGTGCATATTTTGCATTTTGTGTGCATTTAATGTGGACAGCGTGCTACAGGATTATGCATGCTTTTAGCAGATTTACTACAGTACTTAGTACATTCGACTGTATGTATTGTCGTTTACTTTGGCATGTCTATGTGGTAGGGTGGATGAGTAGCTTCTTTAAGATTGGGCTGGCTGGTCACTTATTTCCAATACTTGCTAAGGAAAGCTACAAATTGCTAAAGGCAAGTCGCAAAGGACGTGTCGAACCGGTTGTGGGATGACGAGACAGGCTGCTTGGGACCAGTCGAAGGCAGGCTATGATGAAGCTGAGCCAAAGATGGATCACATTCGAGCGAGGCATTGTCTAATGAGTTGGTTGTTGAAGCCCTCTTGAGTGGAGTCAGTCGGTAGTAGACCTATAGTGTTGTTGAGTAAACATGCTGGCTTTGGGATAGATTGAGCTAAATGAGATGATCATAGTGACACGTGCTGGGTCGGGCATAGGAGTGCAGGCCGGCCCATCTGCGACCTGCTTGTTGGATTTGCTGAGATGGAGCCAGATTGAACGTGAGTCGCTATACCTGGGCCTGCTTACCGATTATACTTGTGAGAATTTTTAACAACAAAGTGAAAATGATTTGCACAAATATTTAGCCATATTTTTACACTGAAATCATGCGTAGTTAGTTTGAATTGTTCTAAGCTGCACCATCTAACTTTTGTTAATTTGAATTTTTATTTATATTATTAATTAGTAAAGAATGAATTTGTAAAGAAAGTTTATTTGTTAGATCATATTGATATTAAGATTTAGGTATTTTGAATTTGTAAAGAAGTTTAATTGTTTGATCCTATTTTTAAGTGATATTAAGATTTGATGATATCTATAGAATGACATTTTTAGTAGTTCATATTGATATCAAAGAAGTATGGTACCAAGGGCATTACAACTATTATTAAATATTATTATTTTCTCCACAATCTCACCGCTGTAATAAAATACTGAGATAAAGGTACGTATAAATTCCATCTTAACATGAAGAAATATCTGTATATCACAAAATCGATGATATAAAAATATAAATTGAAATTCCGAAGTTATCTTGAAACTCATGATTACATTTTAAGATGGTAAGGTAGAATAATTTCCATTTTATTTCCAAAATATAGTTCAATTTCTTTTTCTCAAATATAAGGATCACTATATTGACACAAAATACATTAAGTATTTATATACCAATTTATTTGATTGCTATAAAATTACTATTTCAAGTTATCACAATTTGAGTCAAGGACGAGGAGCTGAAGTGGCAAGTGATATGACACTCTAGATAGAGGTTATGAAGGTCATGGATTCAAACCCCCTAAGACATCAAGATAAATGCTCTGCTTGAATTAAGTATCACTCTTGTTATATATAAAAAAACAATTTAACAATTCGTGTATAGCGTATTAATACTTTCATGGGCTTATATATACATATGCATGCAATTAATAGATATTTCTCAAATTTATTTATTAATCGTCCAATTCTTTCATGCTTTTGAAATGGATCTAGTAGGTTTTTTTTTCAAATTTGCTTTCACATTCGTCAATGTATATATTCATAAATATCATTGTTTCATTCTAAATAACCGTTTGAATTAAATATAACTACTGTCTTCTATTTGTCATAGAACAAAAGTTTACTCTTACATTTTCATTTTTCAAGTTTATATTGACTTATACCTCATACTAGTATTATTTCCATTTAACCAAAAGAGTTCAACTCTTTATTTATCAAAATAAAGCTCAATTGATACTATATATGTATATTACCTATTCACCCGATATATTTGACCTTTATAAATTTATTTAAGTTCGGTAATTGTTTCCAATTCAATTTATTATATCATAATATAACGCTATACAGTGACCTCATTTCATCAATTGCAATTCTATTCCCACATGTCAGTGTAAATCGAACGTACGTGCATCTAATAGTTAGAAATATTTATTTTTTATTTAATAAAAAAATTAATGAACGGATGTGTGTTATAAATGCAAATGTTTTGATAGTTACAACACCTCTATTTCAAACAAATTGACAGTGAAATTCCGTTGATGGATAAAGAAATGATGGTAAAAGTTGCAAACGGATGGTGAAATCCTGTTGATGGATATAGAGTATTTTTAGAATTTTAAAAAAAGCATTTGTTTTTTATATTCTACTAAGTAAATAATATAATAAGCTGATCCCGAACATCCTAAAGTCATTACCGCTTCCGTTGTTCAACATGTGTAACAGATAAGTCATATGATTGTTTAATAGAGAATCTGAGCAAGAATACAAAACTTGAATCCTGCAAAAGGACGAACCGACTGAAATCTACCATTTATACCTTTTTATTTCTGGACACGACGCTTAGAAATTTGAAAGGGACGTCTAATAAAGTCATCTTTGTGTTAACTACTTTAATGATGGCTTAGATCTTAGGAATACAAATGACACAATAATCACTGTGAGCTCAAGTTGATATGAAAGTTATTGAATGGAGAATCGTTAGCCGTAGAAAATGCTAGGACATGCAGGCAAACACAAACTACCAAAATTTCAACTATGCCTAGTAAATGAAGCTTTAGTACGCATTTTAATCAACTCAAAGAAGACAGCAGGCCAAAATTCAAACTATCAGGATAAAATAAAATAAACCAAGTGATATCAATACTAAATTTGCACTTCACAGCAAATATAGCATAACTGGAAAAGGCATAACCAAGGCAACAAACTAAAAGGTGATAATATTTCCATATTTAGCCAGCAAGATGACTTGTTCAGTTGAAGTAACATCAGAACTACAGATCAGAATCAACCACCATAGTTAATATATCAAGTAACCAAATGCAGCTGTGACATTAAGCTGCCTTTGCAACACACACCAACAAGGTCGTACTTTTAGTTATGTACAGTCTGGTGCAGAGTTATAACATACATTCAGCTTCGTCCAGCATCAGTATACAAGTCAATATGCTCATATGACCACCATTTAATACACAGTGAAGCTTCCAAACACCTGAAAATAAAACGGGAACGGTAAGAACAATAAATAACCGAGTGAACATCACAGTTTAGCTGAACAAACATTATCAATTGTGCGTCTGGTCACGCTCAATGAAGTCAAGTGCAGCTTCCTTTTCTATCACTTTCACATGACTGACTCGGTTCTTGTGTGTTACACCATAGATCTTGTCTGCAACTTTCACAAGCTCTGGTCTGAATGTTGTGGTTATAAACTGTGTGTTTGCCATGTCAGCCAAACGTCGAATCATATCTTTACAAAGTAGAATTAAGGCTTACTCAAATATTTCCAAAATTTTGATCAAAAAATAATATATATTTTTCCTAACTAGTTGTGCTCATTGAGCAGTTAACAATCATCGCAGACAAAATTTTATTACAAAATTCTATCATACGCCTAAGAATCCAATATGGATTTACGCAACTCATCAGAATAATCATGTAATTTTAATTGTTAACGTTAACAATATAGATTACATAAATATCATCATGGGTTGCATACATCCATATTGGATTCATAGAGGTTGAACAGTATTTTGTAACTAATCTTTGTCCAGTGTACACCCTTTAACAATGCCTTCATCTTTTAATGGAGTAAGTAGGTTGCTGGAAGCTTTTTAGTCATCTATCCACAACTTAGCAGACATTTTCTCCACTTACACAAAAAAAGGACGACTTGTATAAACTCAAATGGCTAATTTAATAGCGGTTTCGCTGCCTAAAATGATGCATACGCGATAAAACCATGAACCAAGAATAGAAAGTGAAACCATGAATTAAGACATAAATATTTGGATACTTCCAACAGCTGTTCTGTATTGAGGATCGAGTGCAGCATCAATTTCATCAAAGAGATAAAACGGAGCAGGGTCGCATCGTTGTATGGCAAATATTAGAGTTAATGCCACTACAGTTTTCTGACCGCCAGACAACTGTTTCATTGACTGTGTTTCACCTTGTCCTGTAAAGGAAACCTTCAAAAGAAATGACAGTGTCAGCCAAATATCTGTTATGGTGGTGAAGAAATCGAAAGGATAAAAATTGAGCAGCAACAAAAAATGATTTTACCAATAATGTTTTGTAAACATATAAGCTATAGGTATGTATGTACCTTCACTTTCACTCCAATGTACTTTTCAACTCTTCCCTCGGGTTCTGGATCTCGAGGCCCATCCTCATCATGGTCATCATCACCAAGATCACCGTCCTTAGAGAAAAGAAGAGAAGAATTTCATATATTGACAAGAAATCATTGATGCATCATTCTACAAATGCAAATTAATAACACGAACCTTTTTCTTCATCATTACTAAATGGCCATGGCCACCTTGCACAAGCTCTGCAAATACTTCTCGAAAATGTCTTGCTACACCTTTAAACGTACGCTCAATAGATTCATCCTTTCGCTGATCTAAAACTGAAATGAGTTCTTTAATTTTCTGCACGATTGCTATTTAGTTAGACCTTGGCAACTGAAAACGAAATAAGCCTTGGTTAATAATTTTGTACTAAATACCTCATCACCAGCATCAAGTTCAGCTCGTCTTTTTTGCAGTTGCTCTCGTTGCTCCATGAAGTTCATATACTGGTCAAGCGCTTT
This sequence comes from Allium cepa, assembly GCA_030765085.1. Lineage (NCBI taxonomy): Eukaryota > Viridiplantae > Streptophyta > Magnoliopsida > Asparagales > Amaryllidaceae > Allium > Allium cepa. Next base: position 627,872,674 of record CM060932.1, on the reverse strand, counting down.
TTTGTTGACATGGCTAAATTTTTGCAACTGATCATTGCACTTATGCAGCAGTTTCTGTAACTCTTTCAAACTCTTCTTCTTATACCTTCAGTATTAAACAAGAAAAAGAATTGAGTAGATAATAACTAAAGCTCAAAATTTAACATCAATAGTAAATATGATGGAACATTTTTGCTGCATCTAGCTCTCTTTTGAAATTTGAAGGTTTGTACGAATAACCAAATGATCATTTAAATTCAATTTAACATGATAACAATTAATTCAATCAGCCTGGAACTTTGTGGGGCGAAAGCATAAAGTGGTACACAACTTCAAAAATTAAATTAAAAAAATCAAAGTAGGGAACAATGCAGAAACATGATTTAGTGAAAGAAGAAAATTGATATTCATTATTACTGTTATAAATTTACATAGGTTTTTGAATTTTATTACAGTCCTTAACATTCATTAAAATTCAAATTATATTATATTATTATAATATAACACGCAAAATAATACATGTAGATATAGTGATGAGCTTCTTTTTTTTTTCTATATTTTAGTTTTAGTTTATATCCAATCCTTTAATTAAATATACCAAAGATGTAATACATTTGAAGACAAACTACTGAATTCAAAACATGAGTTAGATCAGATTAACCAAATGTGTCATTTTTAATCATAAACAAAATATTAAACATCAAGAAAATGTTAAATATACAACAATGGACAAATGGTAATTACTCTTGATTCATTTGATAGACAAATATATATTATTATTTTCTGGTTTAATATATAATATGTAGATAGTATTTATCAAAGTTTATATCAAAAAAATGTTCATATTTAAAATATTGGTAATGTTCATCAAAAAGTTCATATCAACTTAGAAGCACGTTTCCATCAAATTTGAAACATGTTTCCGAAAATTCTTGGGTAATAAAAGTTGAATAACAATATTACTACAAAACGTCGACCTCACACAAAGTTCTGGTCTTTTTGTTAAGTTGGTAATTGATATCTAGAAGTTTTAAACTTGAGAACATAAAACTACAATCCAAAGACCTTACTTCTTTGATAACGTTCAATCAGGTTTTGGGGTTTAAGATATGAAGTGTGCAAGGCATTTTATAATGATAACGCTCTATACTAAGTACTCAGGAGTCAAAACTCAACCCACAATCAATTCAATACATGGGAAAATTTATACCTCAAAGCAGTGGAAAAATATAAAGCAGTCGTTATTTGAAAGAGTAACGTTATTAGGACCAGGGATAAGGAAAAAATATGAGGATCAAGAAACTAACAGTAGGAATTAGGAAGGGGTTTAAAATTGTGCAAACCAGATTGCTGCCATTCAAAACCGGTGAGATTTCCCCGATTGAAGTGGATTAATTGTTTGAAAATTTGATACTCATCATATTAATTGGAGAACATCCTAATAACTAACAATTAATCTCTTAAGAGAATCAAAAGCGCATTTTGAACTATTCTTAATATCAGGAAAGAAGCATTACGTGTCAAAAGCATCAGATGGCAATGAACCCAAGTCTCTGATCCTTTTCATGCAATCCTCTTGTTTCGAAAGAAGGGTATTCCTTCGAGTCAGCAGTTGTTCAAGATCTTTAGCTTCATCCTGGATCATCCGCTCACAATTCTCTTCAAATGCCTGCAGTTACAAAATATTCCAGAATTAGGGAAATATAAATGTACTTAACAAGTGTAACTTATGTAGTGCTTGCACCTTTAACTCTTCCTTTTTTGCCTTCTTCTGACTAATATCCTTCATTACATTATCTATGTTATCTGCAACTTCTGCAGAATTAAGGAAATTGAGTTCATGAGATGTTTGCACTTTGCATTCAGAAAACGTCAAAAAAATAAATCAAATAACTATCATGCCTTTCAATTGCTGTGTCAATTCGCTGACGGTTTCTTTGGCCTCCTTTAGCTCCTGCCTTTTTGCATCAACTTCTACTGTTGAGGTGTCTGCACTAGCAGTTGAAATTATGGTTACCAACTCTTCTTCTCGCCTAACAAGGTTTGTAGACAGATAAGCCTCCAGTTCCTCTTTTCTAGCTTCAACCTGTAATATGCGGATTTTAAAAAGGTATGCAAACTTAAGAGATATCATCTACAACAATACAGGTAACAATGCTGGTCATTTTAGATTACCTCAACTCTGCTTGTTTTGCATGCCATTAATCTCTCTTTCAACTCGGTAATTTCAGGATTCAGTGTTTCAAGAAGTTCTCTTTCCTGTGGCGTTAACTGATTGATAAGATCAGTTCCCATCTCAGTTTTCTTCATTGCAATTCCTGCTTGAATGTGTTCTATCTGGTTATGTGCACTTGCTAGCAACTTTCCCTGCAAACACACAATCTTTCAACAAAAATACCAAAAGTATGAAGAAAATTGTCCCGATACAAACATAATAGGCATTGATTGTCATTTTCCAAAGTGAGAGACAATTATGGATTTTATTGGACGAAACTGTTTTAACAACAAGGAAAATATTCAAGCACTTCTAAATATGAAACAAGATAGGGTAGCTAACACCTTTTTCTCTAGTGCTTTGCGAATTGATTCCTTTTGCTTCATAGCACCAGCAATATCATGTTTGAGTTGCTCGATCTCTGACTTCATGTGTGCACGTTCAGCATCCATCTTCTGTTGTTCACTTACTCGCATTGTAATTTCCTGGTCAATCTGTATGAGAAGTTAATGAAAACTATATATTACGCAAGTAATTATTCATTGAACCAAACCCATTAAATAATGGATTCACGAGTAAAGATTAAAAGTGATATAGTTTAGTCCAAAATTGGAAGAACTATGCAACATGTGGTTCTAGAAGAGTAGAATATAGCTACAATGCAGGTTAAATTTACTAAAGGATATCTTTTAGTCTGTTTCCAATAGCATCCATTTCTTCTGTTTTAGCATGTATAGACAGTTTGCATTGCTTAATTAGGTTGACAAACTTAAGCTTGGAACGCCTATGGTCATAATAACCTCCTGTCATACCACCTTTCTTGCTCACTTGGTCACCTGCCATATTAGTCTGCCAAGTCATTTTAATTCAAATGTCAAAGTTAATAAACTTTAGTAATTTATTATAATACAAACCGTCCAAAGTGATACAATCAAGGCCGTCTGAGCGAGCCACTTTTGTAGCAACATCCAAATCACGACAAATCACTGTTCTTCCGAATACCTAAAACATGCAGTACAAACCAGTCAAAAAATAATGTTCCCTGGAGGAGCCATTCTGGTGATGAACTTATTATGGCCAACAATTTTGCATGCATTTATAGGATGAACCGGTTTTCAGTAATATGATATATTTTATGAAATGCATGTGTGCACGTCTGACATGTATGTTTGCATGCAGCAACATGCAGAGCTGAGTCCTTGAAGTGGAGTGCAAAATAAGTTTGTTAAATCCTAAATGATGAATTTCATGATTCTGACCACACAATATGGTCTACTTGTTATGAGACACACATGTTTCTAAGGCAACTAACAAGATCAACAAACAATATGATTTTCTGCATATCAAAAAAGAAGACTCCTGAGAGTGTGTACATATAAGTAACCGAACTTTGTCCATAGACTTTTCACTTTGAGGGAGCATTCAACAACCCAGAACGCATATGAACACCAAGTAAATCAGGCTTATGCGTACACTCCTAAGGCAATAAGTAATAAGTTCACAACACATTTCAAACAAAAACAATTTACATGAACATTGTGGTTGGATCATTGCACCTCACTTTTAGCACCTTAATGTTTTGGTCAGAGTACTTCCGACAATAAAACATATCTTACAAAACAAGCACTGAGATACAATACTATTGACATGAATAGTGTTATGCATACATAATATACCACTAATTGCATGTATTTATGTGAGAATCCACAGATTTTATCTCTAGCAAATCAGGAAACCTACTATGAAAGAAACAAGTGATCTATGTGTATTCGAAATAGAAGAAAAAGCACTGTAATGTATAGTCATAAAATTTATAAAAAAAAAGCCCAGGGTACCTGTTTAAAAGCGGGAGCGTATTCCTGCCGAAAGTTGATCTTTTTAAGAAGAGGCACCACATCTTGGTTGTTTGGATAATCAATATGTGGAGTTTTGACCCGGTTTAAGGGTATAAATGTCACACGGCCACCTTTCTCCGCAGTAAGCCGTTTGATTATTTTGGTTGATACCTCATCATTTTCAACCACCACATGAAATAGGCTGCGCCAAAACAGACAATGCAGTCAGCATGAATAATATCAAAAACATGTTCAACAACCAGAAGACTAGTAGCAAAGAGAAAGCAAGTGTGAGAAGCTGGACCTATTTCCAGCAGTAACTTCAATGGCAGTAAAAAATTTATCATCACACTCGATTAATTCCAGTATAGGGCCAATTACTCCTCTGATATTAAGATCTTTGATGATCCTGTTGACAGAGTTCAATCCTCGCCGTGTATCCTGAAGCAGGCTAAAAGATTAGCGGTATGTAATAATTTATTTTGTTAATAGGCTAGCAAGGTCAGAATTTCTTGTTGTTTTTAAATGGATAAATAATTTAAGTCTGCAAAACTAAGTTGTGTTTTTTAACTGATGTTGCTCGGTGTGAAACTTTAAAAGCATGGAAATGATATTAGCTATAACCATCAGTGCGCCAAAACCACCTTTATTCATAGAACCTACTTTCTCCAAGTAAACATTGGCATTTTTTTCATTCCATTAGACTCTAAGACTAAACTGTCTTTAATGCCTAATTTGTGTATGTTCAGCCAGAATCCTGAACTCAGTAATAATATCACATTGAAACAAATTAACCGGTAACCTTATATCATACATCCATATTCATGTTTTTACATACATGGTGCATTTGTTAGATAAAGATCTTATTTATAAAATCAGGTCCCTGACTCAATCAAAATAAACAGCTGGCCCAACAAAGACAACTAATGTATAATGATGTTTTCAAACTATTGCACGAGAGTTGGTTATTGTTCAAATAAAGCTGAAAGAAAATGAATTTGGTATTGACAAATTTGATATGCTTAAATGCAGATTAAGATCCTCTTCTGGTAGAGGAGCAGAGTAGGTGTACTCTAAGAGTACAACGGATCCACATTTGATGTATATTAGTAAGATATGTACTCACTTTAATCTACCAAGTGTGGATCCCTTCTACTCTAAGAATATCCCTTCGCTGGTACTCCGCCAAAGTAGATGAAATCAATCCGGACATTGACAGCCTATCTCAGAAGTGAATGATGCCAGTTATGCAAAAACAAAGGAACTCACATGAGCTATGGACGCGATTCAATAAAACTTTTGCCATGACTCGTTGACTTGTTAAAAAAAACCAGTGTTGCCATGAAAAGCGTAAAAAAATCAGACATGCTAACAAATGTGAATTGGATTCAAGTACACTTAACAACAATGTAGAATGAACTTACTAGTAATATGTTCATGAAGATGTTTGAATATTTCAGTTCAGTGCCTACTAAAACTGTGATTAAACTTAAAGAAAAAAGTTATGCGAGTAAATATTTTACGGGGAGGAATTTAAAGTTGTCCTACTCAAGCAACGCATGCATTATATACGCAGTTAAGGACTGTCCACTGCTGGTGATGGGGCATACATATGACTCTGATTATGGCACTGGCATCGCACACACGCACGCACATTTGAATGTATATGCGTGAGTAGAGAGAGAAAGGCTTGATTTATTAATTTTTGTATGAAACCACATGCTATAAGACTGCTCTGTATTGTAAAGTACCTCTCTTTTATATAAGAAAATGACAGTTTTCAATATATGTGCATGCAGGTTTGATGTTATGCACACGTTACAACAAAGAGGAAATGGCATGCCTTAGGTAGCAGATTCATTGATGTGGCATTTGGCTTGGCAAAATTCAAATCCAAAGGAGCTTATAAAATTCCTAAACCAAAATACAAAAATTTACATGTTTGCAAACCAGCTTATGAGTCCATCTCAAATAGCTTAGATGTTAATGGGAAAGATAGTTTGGAATCCAAGCGACTGAATGTATAGCCTACAAGCTTATAGAGTCCAGATTGGCCAATGAATAAACAAATAATGTGTGAACAATCCTAATCTAATAAGCTCTAAAAAAATCCTCATCGTATTTTCTTTTATATAAATAATCATACTTCAATAAAGTTGAGGCAATGCAATTCAAGTTACAACTATTTGGTAAATTCGTCGGAACAAAACATGATGGAAATAGTTTATAAACATGTACTCAAATACTTTACTAGAGTTTGAGGAAGCCAGAATTAACTTCAATTTGATAAGCAAAACATGGAGGAAAAATAAATAAACATGTACTCACACCAGGAGTAGCATGGTCCAAACTTTTTTGCGCCTTAACAAGATCTGACTTCAGCCTATCAATTTCACCAGTGAGTTCTGCTTCTTTCTTCCATAATGACCTTATTATACAAATTAAACATGAAGTTGAAGGTCATATAAAGGGCTAAGAATTTTCAAAGATCATGAAACTTACTTCCTCTCATCTTGTAGTTCATCTCTTTTTCTTTTCAGTTTATTAAACTCGTCTTGATGTCTGGATATGAATGCCTCTTTCGTCTTTGATTCATCTTTTCGTTGTTCTATGTAAACATCTAATTTAGCACCCTCATCTTTAAGTTGTTGAATCTCATTTTCAAGCTTTTGCGCCTGAAAAATACAAATAAAGCAATAGTGCAAGGAACAATCTATGTCATTAATTGACCTCCACTTAAAACCTTTCGTGGATTTAGACTGGTGACTCAAAATAAAAGATAAAATACTTGATTGATTGTTTAACCACAAGTGCTGCTTAAAAAGAGTGTCCAAAGTACAAATCATGAACGTGACTTTTACAAACAAATGATTTATGAATCGAGAGATACAAACTCCATTTTATTTAGAATAATATACATATACCCGGATCTCAAAGGAGATAATGACGCAATTGACCTTCCCATGGATTATGTAAAACAGAAACTATAAATGAAGTCTCTCGTTCTTTTCAATGGTGATGCACAAACTTTAAGGTTTCGATCTTTCATATCAAAACAGAGATAAAAGCACATATGATGATATTAGATTTGATTCTAATGCTTTCGATGTAAACCTTTTCTTATGAAAGAAAATGTTAACATGCACCCATTGGGCACATGTTAAGGTTTCTCATTTACTATTTCACCCTTACCGAGTATAAATGATTAGTTTAAATTGCAAGGATAATTTCGAATTTAAACATTAGAAAAAATTGCCTACCCATGAAATAAATTTGTCCTCATGTTAAATGACCCCTAATGTGTGCCCAGTGGGCACAATTAACACAACCCTTTTGGAAACAGAGCTAACCTTCTTGTCTACGGTTTTTTTAAAAAAAAAACAAACAAACAAAACTGAGGAAGTGGATATTGTCGCTTAACCATTAGCTATATCTTCAAAAAATGTCAAAAAGCAAGATTGGAAATGTGAATTTCGGAAGACTAAAAAATCAAAACTAAATCTTTTTTGACTTTAATAAAAATATAAATTAACAGTGAATCAATTTGAATTTTATAGCATTGAATCTGTATTCAATTTTGAACTCACAAATGTTTAAATATGAACATATATTAGTGGCACTAATCACGCATCCATTAGGATATTGGAATAGTACAAATATCTCTTAACAGGGAGTGCTAGAGATAAAGAAAGACTTCAACAACCAGGATATGAATATTTAGAATACAACTATATGCAGCTTATCAATATGTTTATTTCAGCATGTGGCATTCAATATTTTAAAAACAGTAGATGAAAATACTTGAGCTTCCTTGCACATGTGCAATGGTGATAACATAACTTTAAGGCATATGGTAGACAACAAATTCAGCTGAGTTGTTGACGGTTTGACAATAGACCCAAAATAAAAATACAAAGTGCCTTAAACAAACTATATAGTAAAACAATGGTAAAGAAAGCATGCAACTCTGAAATTCTTAACCACAGAAATGCACATCTTTATAACACACACACACACACACACAAACAGACGTGTGTGTGTAATTTTGAAATCTTAAAGAACCAAGCTCATGCTTGTAAACTCCTAGGGAATATGCATTGAATCCCAAGCACATATCATAGAAAATATCAAGGTTAGTAGCCGTAGCCGCTGAATGCAAGATTCAAACATATGACCCTGGCCAGCTACTCATGCTACTTACAAACCAGGCAACCATGTAGGGTTACACGTCTTAATATAAAGTTTACTAAACAAATGACATTCTCAAATATAATATAATATTCATAGAAGAATTCTAAGATGTGTGGCGTCCACTTGTGTTATTTAATAATCAAGATACACACTCCGTAGCTTATGTGATTGAAAAAATGTATAATAACCTGCGCCAAATGTGATGAATAAACACGTTGGAGATCTTCAATTTCACTCTGGAGCCATTTGTCACGAGCAGCTTTATTCTTAAATTGAGTAGCTCTTCCTTGCTTTTGATACAGAACACTTAGTTGTTTCTCGCGGTCCATTATACTAATAAAAAAGAGCAAAAGTTTATTAGCAGGATAGTTTTGAAGAAAAGTAAAAAAAAACGAAATTTATTCAAGGTTCATTGCTGATAAAACTAGCTCGTGCACCTTCTACTAATTTCCTCCTCCTTAGTTACTTTTGATTCGAGTAAGGGCGTAAGTGCTTCCAGCTCATTTCTTGTTTTCTGGATTTCTTTTTTCACACTCTGAATTTGCTTCGCGGCTTCTTCCTAAAGAAGAACAAAAAAAAGCAAACCAATGGTAAACGTATTTCTAGACAAATTTTAAAAGGGAATTTTTGCTAAAAGTCTTGATTAAGAATCCAATCTGTTTTAAAGGGGCCTATAAATACAAGTTTAAAGGGAAAAAAATTGAGACTGAAAATTTTATATTCAACTTGTAATCATATTTTATATGAATAAATTCATTTATCTCTATCCTTAAAACATAAAAAAATTAAATACTCTATATTTTACATAAATTTAAAGAAACAATGGCTAAATTTACTCAAAGTAGCAGTATGTTCTTATAACTAACGGAAAAGAATTTTTTTTTTTTTTAACTTGAGACAAATTTCCACTTCTTGTGAAATAAATCGCAGCAACTGAACCACTGATTCTCCTAACATAGAATGAACTTGGAAAAAAGATGCTTACATACAAACTAGAATATAAAGCTTACCTTAGCCCGAGAATCCCCATAAATCTTCTCTTCCAAATCTTTCAGATCAAGCTCAATTTGTGCACGCACTTTTAATGCACTGCTTCGTTTCTTTTCTACCGAATCCTTGTCTTTCTGCAGACCCTGAATGCTTTTTGTCAACAGTTTGTACTCTCTTTCGAGAATTTTCATCTCTTCGTGGGCTTTAAATATTTCATCATGCATGTCATTTGACTTACTAGAGGCCTTTTTCCTAGCATCTTCAATCTAAAATACAATAACAGAAAATTAGAAAGAAAAAAAAGGTAAAACAAATCAATCATGGTTCGGTTTCAAATGAATCTTTTTCAAATACAACAAATGGCTGAACTCACGATTACTTTGATTGTATTAATTTGACCAACACACATGTTATAAGTCATATAACCTAAATTTCCCGTGTTTGGTTCGTTTTGCAAATGATTAAACATCAACTTCCCATGCATTGACATTTTATGCCCAGAGGAGAAACTTTTAGTTTAGTTAATTATGTATAGTTAAATTATGCAAAGGTGTCAGATGCCTTTTCAGAAAATTTCAATGTTGGCCACTGCAAACATACAGACAAGGCCTCAAAAATTTGTTGCTAGGAATACTACTGTACCATCTACAGCATATGGTCATGCTAATTCTGTTGCATGAGATATCATCTGCATGACTGCAACTTTAGGGGTTATGAGAGTTTGGAGCTTAAGGACAATGAACAAAGCATTGATATGATGCTACCAAAAAGGAACTGAATAGCTTACTGAAATGAAAGTATTGCATGCAGGGAATTAATTAACAATGTTTATCCATGTGCAAATTTCATGTTGGTTATTGACGAGGATGCTATAGTGCCCTTAAAATTGTCAGTTTAATACAAACTGTAAATTGTTTGTTTTCACTCGAATTAGAAGATTAAATTGAAACTGCTTAACAGTATTTCAGAAGAACACTCTATGGTTTAACAGATGGTAGAAAATAAGTAGGTTAAGCTAAATGATACGTATATATATACTTCTAGTAGCAATTCACTTCAAGAAAAAAAAAGGATTCAATAGAGAAACCACAGATGTAATTGATTGATCTTTATCATGGCCATACTTCAGATAAACTTGATTACACTGGACTAACTGATATCTAAAGTAAAACTTAAGAAAATAATTAAACTGAATAATGTTGCTAATTGAAGCTGAATTCATTCCTCATGAATAAAAAGAGTGGTGTGTATTAGCTTAAACAGATTTGATTGTGATGAAAATGTATTAGCTTAAACAGATTTGTTATAACAGTATTGCCCATTAATCCAGATGCAACAAAATCACAGTTAGACAACTGCTATAGGGAGCGAGAATATCAACTAAAGTGAAAGGCCCCTATTAGTGTTGCTAAGACAGCTTCAAAGAGAAAAGGTGTGAGCTTGATGAGACAGATGATTAAGAGATTGTTTCATTTATCTTGAGAAGTGGTGTATCGTGTTGCGGGTTTTATTTTGAATTAAAATGGTAAAATGTGTAATTCAATGACTTAGTAGGCTTTAATTTTGAGGCTGTCTACATAACTTTATTTTGTTGAGCAGTTGGATATACAATGTTTGCACATTAGGAACTAGAGTGGTTTATCCAACATATCTAGGGTTATAAACATATATATGATGCATTGCTTTGCGGTTGGCAGTAATATATTTATAGGATAGAAGGTTACTTGACCCTACCATTTACAGGAAAAAGAAGAAGGAAAGAACGAAGTTTCCATTTTGAGGTAAATACACAAATTTTGATATTCTGCCAAAAACTTGTAGACTTTGACTTAACTGTACAATGATTTCTCATTCTGTATTTGTAGACAATTGTTCAAGACAAAGTTTGAAGTTATGATTGGAATCTCAGATCTTGGCTGTCTCAAGGTTCAAGATTCCATCGCCGTATTCTTCGTTTAAAATTTCAATCAGTTATGGAAATTTCAGTTATAAATTCGATTCGCATTTTGGTATATTTTTCTATAAAATGCATTAAGGAAGAGTTCATAATTGTATTTATGAAAATAAAATATATATTATACATCAAAAAATTGATTTAATTATCGGTTTTACTGTTTTTTACATGTTATTTCTGCTAAATTAAGTCGGGTTGAAAAAGTATCATGGTTTCTTCTAAAATTATTTATTCATTTGTCCCACCTTTTCTTATCTTGTCATCTTTTTAATGCTTTTTCATTATTAATGCATTTTTTATTTTCTGCTGTTTTAAAAAAACATTTTTTTCAAGCATTTGAAGAGCAAATACAGAATTTAGGCCGAAATCAGAACTTAACCAGATTCTGTCACGGTTATCATCGGATCCAGAATTGAGTTACCAGAATGAGTGGAATTTTGAACCTTGGTTTCTATTCAGTAATTCAACAAGGATCGGGACAATGCGAAAACAAAGGGCTGAAACATGGGCCATGAGTAATAAACTAGTGTCTAAGACCACTATCGTGTTAAAGTGAAAACAGAGGGCGGGCAATACTATTTTTCAGATGATGAAAGTAACTAACCTCCTCTAAATTCTTCTGAGTATCGCGGAGTTCTTTGTCAAATATTGTATACTCTAGTGACCTGCGTTGCTTATCAAGCTGTTGGTACTTTTTCAGTTCTTCTTTTTCTTCATCCAGTTCCCTCAATCTTGCCTCCAAATACTCAACAACTTGATCAATTTGCTTCCGCTTGTTTTCTGCATAGCACATTAGATAGCACAATTAGCATGGTTATCATTTAACCATGACAGCTTAAATTTAGAGTAATGTGATAACATGCCAGTTTCTGTCATAATTTTCAAGCTCTCACGCCTTCTCTCTTCATATACACGTGTTCCACCAATCTCTTTTAGCAGATCTAGACGCTCAGAATCTTTCATCAAGGTAAGTGATGATATCTGATATAATTAAAATGAGTTCACAGCTTACTTTTCGAGTTATCCAAGTAAATATTAAAAACAACAATCTAGAACCACACCTTTCCTTGTTGAACAACATAGTATGGATTAGACCGAGAGAAGCCAGCACTCTCTAGCAGATTCATTACTTCGGTTTTGCTAAATATAATGATCACACAAATATTTAATATTTGGGGAATATGGGTGAAAATGATTTTGGCAAAAATGAGATACGCAATTACGCATACTTACGAGACATGCTTAGCATCCAAGAAATATTCATCTTTTTTAGTACTGATTGTTCGACGGAGACGCACCTCATCCTTATCAACCTACAACAAGCAAACTTGAATAAATCAGATGTCATTCAGCAGAAATTTGCATGGGACCACAAATGGTAGCTAATTGTCCATCAAAGCATATGTAAGAAATAAAAGAATAAGCTTTCAGATGTGATACGGCCTTAAACAATCAATAACCAGATGGTTAGGTGGCTGACCAAGGTCAGTAATTTATTTTGTAAGGCCATTTTTCATATGCATATGCATTTTAATACAGAAAATGTTTTGGTTTATTAAATCCAAAACCAATCTTCATTTGTAAAGCAGGAGTGGGGTTCTCCCTTAACACACATCTAGATACATCAATCTTTATGACCTGTTAACTCTTCCACTCTGCAAGGAGCTAACACACGAATATCCATACATTGTATCTATTTAGACTCATCTTGTTGATACCAGACTACAAGAACACCCTTTATCCCTACTTACAAATTAAGATTATGCTTCATTAAAAACGCTCTACGATAAAATTGTACATAAATATGGACAACCAGATTGAATTAATAGCAATCTTGGTTATTTATCTAATGCTACACTACATTACCAGTTAGAACTAAGAAGTGTGTTCTGTAAATGCTTTCGTTTTTCCCACTCAAGCAAAACACAAGTTTTATTGTTAAAATCAGAAGTCATACGCTAAATTACTAAATACCATTTAATTTTTAATTGCATATTAAACCTACATCCTCAATTTTCAAACCAATAATTAAAACTTAAATTATCTATCAGCAATCTCTATTTCAATGTAACTAATAAGTTGTAAATGACCGTGCTGTTGATTAATATAATAATATTTTATTTTGACTTGTTAAATCATTTTTAGCAAATTGTCTCCACGTTCAGTATTTGCACTTCATCGAAAGAAAATGCTAATGAAGTTGACAAAAATGAAATATATCAAAAACTGGATGAGATGGATTTTTCAATAGACAAACAAGCATTTTATTTGTTATTTTCTTATCGGAAGGACACAACATTATTAAAAAAAAGGCACGTGTAGAATTCACTAACTGGCAGAGCAAACATATCATGGATCTGACACAATAAAAAGAGCCACCTCTATATATTGCTTTGTTTAACCATTGATTTAACAAAAAGAATCTTCAAATAAAATAAAGAACATAGTCATAAATTTGAGCTACTATAATAATTTCCAGTTGATATTCGACATCTTGAATTAAGGGCATTTACCAAATAATCAGTAGTGAAAGCCGTTGTACTTCACACATATAATTTCAGATAATAGTGCATTTACATAAAATATTAGAATTGATACTTAATGGTCAATATGTACAACAAGGTTGTACCAAATAGGTTGCCTGAATCTTGAGAGGATATCATAATCTTTAATTTAGCTTATTCTTTTAAAACACACAAACATATGCACATGTGTGTGAATTAGAAGCCTGCTCATAAGTCAAACGACGCGAAAACAGTATTAAAATGGCTATTGTGATATATATAGCCATTGAGCACCAAATATTTAAATAGTTACATCAGTTATGCATGGCCTTGCCATAATGGGGCTTGAAGCATAACAGTTGGCACTTCCATCTTCTAATTTCGTCACATAAATCAGTGTGATTTTATAATTGTGTCTGCATATGCTGCATGCGGCTATATACGTGGCGAAAGGCATGTAATACTTGTGAAGTAATTTACGTATATGTATGTGAGTATGTATGTATATGCATATGTGTGTGTACGTATGTGTGTGAAGAATCAATCTCAGCATATAAGATGGTTGAGATTAAGATCATGTGTTGAAGGAATGGTCCTTATCGTTAATCTAAAGATGCACAGCCCAAGAGAAATAAATTCATACTACAGAATTACATATAATATCTGTTACATAGATATAGAACAGAATCAATTCTTGGCTGCCAGAGTTGTATGTGATGCATGGTCCTGTCTTTAGACAGTACATAGTTGACAACCAAAGACAAAAACAAACAAGATATATAGATATGTCATAAACATTAGTTGAAGTTAATGAAAATGCTTAAATTAGCAATATGACAGAACAGAGAGGGTAAATGCAACTTACAGGGATGCGGTTGTCAGCATTGTCAAACACAATCTCCACGAATGCTGATACAACTTGGTGACCTGCACCTTCCTAAAATGCCTCAAGAAACATTAACTTAGTGAGATTGCCCGCAATCATTAGTGATAAGGAAGATTGATAAGTAGAAGCATATTGGTGATTACATGGAGAAGAGCATGCCTATCTTCATTACGCAAATTTTGGAAGAGGTCGCTAAGAACAAAGCGTATGGCTAAAAGCAAGCATACTTAGCATTAGCTTCAAAAGATGGGCAAAATTGGATAAAATGTCGATATTGGTTTTTAAAAAGTATTGTTACCATGGAAGAAATTTGTTTTTCCAGATCCATTAGCGCCAACTGCAGAGTATAAGTGGGAAATGGATCAAAATGAAATAAACCGTGGTTTTATTTTAATCTGATCTAGGAGTGAGTATAGTGATTTAAGTAATTAGAACATGGAGCAAGATGATGATTAATGTAACTCGTCAAATCCATATTAAGGACTAACCAATGAAAGTAAAACAATCATGGTATGTGATTATGGTACTCTTCAAATCCAAATGAAGTACTAAAAGATCAAGCTAAAAGCAAACATCTGTCACGCATATATTTATCTCCCTGGATGGTGTAAAAAATTAGGATCTCTGGGTGTTCTACGCATGTGCTTGCAAGGAAAGGGGAAAGAGGAACTAAATAGAAATTAGAAGCAAATATGTGGAACAGCGTTGACTAAATGGTTGCAATTGGTTAGGTTCTGGACTTAATGGAAAATAAGCTTAACGTATGAGAACAAGAGCATGATTCAAGCATGTATATTTACACCTAAATAAAAATCATGATTAGGAAAGACATCTCATATGAAGTGATGAGTGATCTACCTTTGAAATTCATTTAATAGAAATATTAGTGTATCCAATCATCGGATTTCAATTTTTTTATGCAATCTAAATTAGTCGTTGAAGTAATTTTAAAGCTGTGCAACATCTTCATTATAAAATGTTCTCATATCAGACTGTCATAAAAACATGAAAGTACCACATGACCTATCATGTATTTGTACTGTGTTTTATACTAATTGCTTCTCCTAACACTATAAAGCAGACAATAAAATCATTCATGCTAAAATTGGAAGCATGGTAATAATAAATATTCAAACAAATGATAATGGTTGTACAAAATAATAAGTATCAGAAAGTATCTGTTTTTATGATTATATTCAGATTAATATAAAAATAAAAGCAGCAAAGAAGATTGTTTATGCTCTTAAAAGATGTTTCATATGAAGAAAAACAATTTTTGAAAATGCTCAAATGTTTTAAAGCAAAAAAATCCATATTTTAGTGGTTTGGTTCAAGTTTAATACTTGTAATGCTGAGTGATTAGATCTTTTGAATACAGTCCATTTGTTTTGCAGTTAAAAAGATGTTGAATGTTGAATAGAATTATTCAACATTCATTGTAGCAAGTGTTATACAGTGACGTATAACTATCTACTAAGATCTATATTCAAATCACTACTGTTTATCACATTACATAAATACCTAATGTTCATATATTTTTATGATGGTAAACAAACACTTAAACCTATTAATTGCAAACAAACTCAATGAGGTAACTTTGCATTTCTGCCTATAACTTTACTTTAATCACTCTGCTAAGGGCTGTACAATTAAAAATCAACATTAACAACATAGTTCTAATGTTACCAACATCAAATGATCCATAGTATTTTAAATATTATATAGTTACCAACGCAGTTGACTTTTGGGCTAAATGGCTCCGTCGCCACTTGCTCCTTGTAGCTTTTAAATCCTTCAATGATAATCTGCCATACACGTAATACAACGCGATGTTCCATAAGAAAAAAATACAGTTCAATGGTACAGCTTAAGAAATAACAAAAGGAAGAAATACCCTTTTGATATGCATCCTTGTGCAAAGTCATTCAACACCTAAACATAAAGGCGAAATTAAAACTAGGGTTTTATCCAAACAAACATATGGTACGGCTATGAATGCTATGCAATGGCTATTAAGTCACAAATATCGAAAATACTGTTTATCGGAAGGAAATAAAATAAATAAAAGGATGAATTACTCAGCAAAGATTTAGTTGACTCTTTGACCTCCGGTGCGAAAACAGTAAGACGGATGCCTAACGTGAAGTTTGGGAGAAGGACAAGCAGCAGGAAATATAGGATTAGTGTTTTCGTTACGGAGACGAACCAAAATGGGGTTCTGATGGCGGGACGATACGAAAGAGCGGGAAACTGGGGGAAAAAATGGAGAACAAAATTCGTCGGAGGAGGAAAAATGAAAAAAACAGGTAGTTGGGAGTAAGGTGCCCATATTGTTGTGTGCGGAACTTTTTTCTGTTCTTTTTACCTCCAAAATGATTCTAGTAAAAAATTCCCTGCACATGCAAAAGGACCGTTCAATTTTCATTTACACTCGCTTGAAGTCGATTTTGGTAAAAGGAATGATTAAAGGGAGAATTGATTTTATAAAGGAATGAAGTATACTATTGAAATTGATAGAATTTATAAAGAAAAATATATATATATAATTTATACTTAATTTAGGCAGTTACTATTAACATCGACTTAAACAATTGCTAATATCAATTAAATATTAATAAATTAAATCATGGAATTTACTTCAAAATTCACCTTGCGTTTAAAAGATGATCTAAAAATAAACGCTAATGGTTTTGCGTAATCAAACAACATATATATGGTGAAATCTGATCCTTGAACGTGAATACGTGATTATTTTATGTCAATTATTAATGGCAAAATGAAACATAATGAACAGCGTAAGTAAATTTCTTTTATCAATTTCATATTAGAAGTTGATTAGTGATGATATTTAATTCTATTTAAAATATGCGTGTAAATCAATATTTTTGTAAACCCATTAGAGAATGGATTATCATAACAAGGAACGGCTACTAATTATATTTGACTATATCATGTTGTTTTCTATTATAGTTGGTTTCATCGTTTATTTTTTCTTCCCTTTTTTGTTCAAACAACAATAGATGCAATAATGATATGATATATTTTTGGTTGAAGTAGTAATCAATGTTCTTCTTTAATATTTTATACAATAATACCTAATTTGAACTGCAAATCATTGTTTGCTATGTTTATCTTAGTTATGGTTACACTGTTTAAAAGGGAAAAAAATCTACTTACAATTAAAGTCGACAACAACTTAATTGTAACAAGATTAGTTGGATTTATATGTACTAATGAAGCATTAATTTTTTTTTAAAAAAATCAACTATGGAAAAATTAGATGAAGAAATTTTGATTTTATTATTTGAATAAAAAGGAGAAGAAGATGAGTTAGGCTTTTAGAAAATAAAAAGGTTATGAAAAGGGGACGTGGGTGGATGAGTGAAATTATTGATTATATGATGGGATAAATTGGTAAGAGAAGTGTTTACATTAGTGTAAATAGTATCTTCGTTAATTTATTTAGGAAAATAATTCATCTTTCCATACTTACCCTCTACATCATATCTCTTCAACTTTATTGATTAATCATAGGAGTGAGTAAACTTTGGTTAAAACCAACAAAACTATTTTATTTTTGTCAGTCTAGTTCGGTTTTGAAACTAGATAGGATTACAACCGATCAGGAAAAAAATTAGTTTGATTATCGGTTTAACACAAATTAACCAAACTTCTACTTCATTGTTCACTGATGTTTTAAGGATTTTTTAAGATTAGTTTAATTGTCTAAATAAATTTTATTTATCATATATCTGCCTGTATTTACTATTAAAAAGTACAAAATAATAATAAGAACGCGTTAATCATATACGCATGTTTTGCTTTAAAGAATAATGAATATTCCAAACATAAAATGTGGAATATGTTTAGTTCGGTTAAATCGGATAACTAACCAAACTAACCAAATTCAATTCGGTCTATTTGGTTTGGTTTTCATTTATGTTAGTTTTAGTTTGATTTAACAATTTTCATCATCATGACAACCAAACACTCGTCCTCAATTAATCTTCTCTCCTAATTTTCTGCTTCTACGGTTGTATTATTTTCAACTTAAATATGTAAAAATTATTGACTTTAGTTTTGTTTGAACAAATATAAAAAAAAGTGGAAATTTAATTTCATCCCTTATTTTCAAAATTGATACATAGGAAACTCTTTCTAAAATCATGTTTTAAATTACACCTATTTTAAATTTCGATAAAAAAATCTATTTTGTTGGAAATTGGATCTTAATAATAATCACATGTTTCTATGATCAAAATAATTTTCAATGAATTTTTTTAAAATTTATTGAAAAGTGGAATATATTTTTAGAGAAATCTGTAAATATTTGTAGAATTTTCTACACTCTACAAATATTTGCAGATTCCTCTACAAATATCTACAGAACTTCAAATATTTGTAGTTTATCTGCAAAATATTTGCATACTTCTGTGCAAATATTGCAATTTTTCCGCAAATACCGAAAACTTGAAAATAGAGGCTTTTTCATAGTAAGAAATGGGACGGCTATACATTTTGAAACTTAAAGAGTGTGTTTTACAAATATTTCCTATTAAAAAATAACAAACTAAATAACTATGTATCTTTAACTAAAACTCGGTAAAGACATAAGATTCTAAACATCTTCAAACACATCATTAGAACCTTAAATATAATGAAAAATATAATATACATATAAGGTTCGGATGGAGACTGAGATAATAAAGAATTTTTTTTCAAATAAAAGGGAAGAAAGAAAGAAAAAATAAATAAGACTACGATTCAGGGCTTGGAGACGAAGATACGTATAACGTCGGTGGACAAAAAATGTTCAACAACCGTTGGGGTCACGTTAGAACGCATCGGATGCATCTGACACGTCGGGCGTGGGGGCCCACACATTTACTATGTTCAAGCGAATAGTTGGAATTGAATGGTTAGGGTCTGATGCATCAGACGTCGTGTAGTCAAAACCTTGTAAATTCCTCACTATAGCGCATAGCCGCTTTTCGACTGTTATGTTTTTTCAACATAACGTTGTTAAACATTAGGTCTGCTTTAAGCCTCGTTATTTTTCATTATGCTCGCTAAATCAAGGTTTTTTAACACTCATTTTAGCAACATTAATATAAAAAAGTTGATTTGACTAGTCCTATTTTGAACCAAATCAACAAAGTTATGGTAAATACATAATTTCAAGGTATACGTGTTCAATATAAATTAGAAATCTATTATAATCACCAAATATGGACTTCTTAAATAATGATATTCGTCGATTTTATTATATATGATGTGAACTTAAATATTTGATTTCATATGTAATGGAGTTTTTTGCACCTCCGTTATTTTCCGCTATATTCTCATTATAACATTTTGCGACTCCGCCTCTGTGGTACCACTAAGTGCTTTAGCTGCACAGGTCAAACATCGTCGCCTCTACCAACGGTCGCTCCTCCTCTTCTTTGTATTCTCTTTCTCCCT
The DNA here is from genome assembly GCA_030765085.1 of Allium cepa. NCBI lineage: Eukaryota > Viridiplantae > Streptophyta > Magnoliopsida > Asparagales > Amaryllidaceae > Allium > Allium cepa. Next base: position 627,852,657 of record CM060932.1, on the reverse strand, counting down.
TTGTTTCTCCTCACTAAAAACTCTTATATCTTTATACAAACCCGAAAATTCATTGATTGTCGCCACTTATACCTAATTTTTTAAGGTAAATTTCTTCGAAACTGTGTTTTTCCAACTTATATCATTTTCAAATTATTTTATTTATTTTTTCTATAATTTTTACCCGTGAATTGTCAGGCCACCACATCCTAGATTGGACCGAGGATATGACGTTGGCTTTCATCGAGGATTGCTTCGCCAATATTGGATCCCGCAAAGATCAGTTTGGTTATTGGTATGATAAAATAACCAACACCTTCAACACCCACATAAGCATAGAATATAACGCCAATCAAATAAAGTATAAATCTGACAACTTGAAGCGAGACCGAAGCCCTGGAATAAGCTACTACAAATTGAAGGGGGGATATACAAAGAAGGATGTGGTCAGAGAAGACGACGAGTGATGGGACACCGCTGCTAGGAAGTACAAGAAATTTAAGATTTGATCGCGTTCGAAATTTTAGGAGTTAAATATCATATTCGAATATTACACTAAAACTCTCGCCTATAAGTTCTTTGTTTCGAAGGCTCCACCCATCAACGTGCAATTAGACATCGATTTGTACGACCAGTTTTTCTAGGGCGATGCTATGGAATTCGGCTCCCGCACTCTCTAAGCTTGGTCACATCCTCGTCGCTCTACTATCGCTTCCACTCCTCATAGACATTAGCTGAGCGGAGCTTCTTTGCAGGAGTTGGAGGTGACGCAAACCATTGCCGGATGTATGGGTTCTGCAAGAGGAGGATGGCCCAATTAAGAAATGGGTGATCTTATACATTCCAAACGGTATGGAGACAGAATACAAAGTTGTCTGTTGTGTGATGGACAAGCCCCAGGACCTTAGGCGACTTGTCATTTATCTAATAGGAAAATTTAGGAGAAATATGTAGTTTTTTATTTGTATTCCAAACCAGTGATTTGTAATAAAAAATGTTTTTTATTGCATTCTTTCTAGCATTTCATAGTTTATAATCAATATAAATTCATTAAACAAGTCAAAGACCTCTAGCTCAAATGGTTATAGATGTGACGCTCTAAACAAAGGTTCTAGAGGTCATGCATTCGAACCCTCGAGAGATCATAATGAGTGATCTACTTAAATAAAATATTGCTTTATTATAAAAAATCATTAAATTATATTATTTGAAAATAATTGAAATAGCCAATGGGATTGGCTCAGTTGGTTGGTAGTTTAAACTATGAGATTAAAGGTCACGAGTTCAATCTCCTAGGTCGAAATTTGTTGGCATTAATGAATTATGTTCATAAAAACCAAAATATTAAGATAAAAACTGTTCATAATAAAAATAATTAAAATGCCAATTTCGAATACCTCATTTGCAATGTAAGAACACATTCCTCTTTCATTCAACCATCTCCTTTCATGCCCATTTCAAATGCTCTTTTCTCATGCTCCTTTTGTCAAACACAAGTACACACCCATCAAGAAGAAAATGCTTAACACGAGAGAAAATATGTAGAGAGAAGAGATAAAGAACTGATTATAAAGTGGTCAATATAGTGATTTTTATTGACACCACTAAGCGGAGAATTAGTAATTTGGTTCTCCCCTTAACAAAATCTTCTAATTAAGAATTTACCTTTCTTTTTTCTCACTTTACCAAAAACATTCTGTGACGACCCGTCTTTCTCTCCACGGAAAGACACGTCATCTTTTAAGAAAGAAAGGGATAGAAAAGAGAAAGAAATAGAAGAAAGAAAGAAACAACATAAGAATCTCAACGGTGGAACAAATAAAATATATTAATCACATAAAATAGTACATAGTATACAACATCTATCAGAGTTACACAGCTTATACATCGCATACTAGACAGTTATAAACACCTGTCTAGTTATTACAACTCAAAATACAACTCAAACATTTGACTCAGAGATCATATAGCAGAACATTATATATCTACAAACGCTGAAGCCTCTTGCTCCATAGCTCCTTCAGAATTCGTCAAAGCTAACCTGAATCCCTTGGCTGCTCGTAAAAATTTGAGTACCAAAGAGTTTAAGAAAACAGAAGATAAACTCCGGATCAAACATGGGTCTGGTGTGAGTAACAAGTTAAAGTTTCTTAACTTTGAAAATCCTTTGAAAACAAAAGGTATCACGTAAGACTCTCCACAAATAAATATGGGTAAATTTTTACCTTACGCTAACCAAAACATTTGATAGGAAATCCAGTGATATTATAATAGGGTCTAGGGTTTTCAAATAAAATACAGAAATAGCTGGAATGCTTACATCTCACGTTCCAACATAGTTGGGCACAACTAAAATGTACGACACTTATTGGAGATTGGATTCCATACAACGGCAGGGCTAATGGGGTACCGTCCGTCACAGTACGTGGCCTGGATCACCGTACCGAGGATCCACCCTAAATCCCCTGCAACACAAGGCCCGAACCATCCCTTACTGGACAGCCCAGAACAAGAAAACCCCGGCAGTTGTTGCAATCAACTGCCCCACACAGCCGAATATAAAGGGACTTCTAGACAGGGGTAAATCTCATTCTACTTGGGTGCTACCCACTTAGCCTTGCTGCACCTCCCATGTTTTAGCCATTCCCCATTGATAAGGCTTGAGGCTATGATTACCTTTAGAGAACACGTCTCTTAGAATGCTCATCGTCCACCTAGCGATATTCTGAAAGCATTCAATCCATACAAGTTCATTCTGGGTTCGAACGAAACCGAAGGCATTATCTCGTTACACTTATTTTAGAATCACCCTCAGAGTTAACGACGATAACCCTTACACTCTGAATCTTTATCTTCACTTGAGATTCACGACCTATTGTTAATTTGGATCGATGTGGTTTTCGGATATCCAAATTTGGATCTCGGTCTCATCGAAATTCAAAACGCCATCTTTTAGGTCCAAGTTGTTTTTAAAGTTAAAACAATTCAATTCTATTATCTATATTGACACGGATAGATAATTCACATCTCACAAATTGATAACTCACATTATCATCACAAAATAGATAATTCACATTATCATCACAAATTATCATCACAAATAGATAATTCACATTATTATCACAATTCAACCAAAGCATCCATATCACATAACATCACTTATCTCATATCCGAGATCTCAAACCATTCAAGGCAATCAATATCATTCATCCATACATAAGCAATGATAAATTAGTCACACTATCTCTAATTAATTTAAAATGAATTAAATTAATTACTTCATCTCTAATTAATTTAAAATAAATTAAATTAATTACTTCATCACTATAAATCTTGCTTAACTTAACCATTAATTAATTGCAAATCAATTAATTAATCATTCTCTAAATATCCATCTTTAATTAATCACCCTTGATTAATTATTCTCTAATTACTTTAAGTAATTGGCCTTTAATTAATTATACAAATTAATTATCCTTAACCATTTACAGTAATTAACCTTTAATTACTTCATAAATTAATTAATCACATTAATCCTTAATTAATTACATTAATTAATTACTTTATAATCCATTATTATTTCTTTAATTATTAATTACTCTATTTAAATTAATTACATCAAGTAATTAATCTTTAATTAAACCACATTTATTAATTGCTCTTGATTAATCACATTCAGTAATTAACTACCCTTAATTAATTTATTAAATAAATAAATTACTCCTTACTTAATTACATTTAATAATTAACCTTTAATTAATTTTATTAATTAATCACCCTTGATTAATCTCATTCTTTATTAATTAATCACCCTTGATTAATCTCATTCAGTAATTAATTACTCTTAACTAATTACATCACTTAATTATCTTCAAATAACTCTTAAATTAATTACACTAAGTAATTAATTATTAATTACTTTCACTAAGTAATTATCCTTCATTAATTGCACAAGGTAATTAATCCCAAATCTCTTCCATTAATCAATTACATCCAGTAATTACCCATCTTAATTACTTCACTAAGTAATTAGTCTTCATTAATTACATTAAGTAATTATACTTAACAAATAATCCAGTGATTATCTTAAATTAATTAAACTTAATTAATTAAATTAAACTAATCACATTACTTTAATTAATTACATTGAGTAAGTAATTCCTTTAATTACTTCCAATAAGTAATTATACTTAAACAATTCCATAAATGATTATCCTTAATTAATCTAATTAATTATTAAAATTAATCACATTAATTAATTATTTAACAACCCCTAGTTAATGATCTTCATTAACTATTAACAATTCTTTAATTACTTCTCTTAAGTAATTATACTTAGATTAATCATTATTGTTTACAAATTAATAAATCTTTAATAACCAATTAATTAAGCTCTAATTATTTAATTAATTAAGTGATTAATTGTAACTTAATTAATATTTAATTACTTGATTAATTAATTTCTAATCATTAATTAATAATCTAATCTTACATAATTAATGATTCTTAATTACAAATTAATTATTCCTTGATTAAATAACTTAAACCTTAATTAATTAATTTAAACCCTTAATTACTTAATCAATTAATCCAAATCATTAATTAATTAAATTTAATAAATTACTCTTTAATTGCCTTAAAATTTTAATTTATTCCAAATCATTAACTTAATTTACTTTAAGATAAAACATTTCTCTTATTAATGACTTAATTGTCATTAACAAACATTTAAAAACAATTTACTTTTAAATTTACTTTTAAATTCATTTCAAATTAATATTCAAAATAAATATAAACTTAACTTTAATAAAATTAAAACAATTTAAAACTTTTTATATCATATGTTAAAGAAATACTTATATCTTATAAAAGAAATTTAAAAGAGTTTCAAACCAAATTCATTTTAAATTCAAATCATTAAAATATACTTAAACATTTAAAGTTGTCAAAACATTTAAATTTTCTTAAACTTTATTTATTTTAAAGCTAGGATATAAATTAGAATTGAATCTAGATTAAAACTCTGATTTAAAACTTGTTTAAATATTTGCTTTCAAATTTTAAATTCAATTTAAAATTTAAAAACACTGTCAGGTTGTAAAACCTGAAATCAAACAATGACCCGAGCCCAACCTCAAATACTTCGAGTCGAACCTTACAAAACCTCGAGCGAATTATTCGAACTACTCGAGAAAAACTCGAGTATCTTCTGCTTCAATTCCAAACTACATCAGAACCCAGATAAGCACCGTGCACATGCACAGACCAGCCACCCTTCTCCAATCATCCACGATGATCCTTACAAGTCGTCGATCACCCTCGCTTCTAATTACGATCTTCAGATCATCGTTACAAACTCGAATTCAAATTCGAGTGTTCAAATCCAAATCTGGAACCAAAAGAGCAAACCTGGATCACCTCGTACTCGAGTCTCTAACCTCCTGAGCTTCTGATCTTTCAGCAACACCATCGCCAATCTCCCTACTATAAAATCTCTCAAATTGGTGGAACTTGATCCACCAGAGGAGTTGTAGGAAACAAAATTCCGATCATCCAAAAAGCTAGGGCTACAGCCTTAAAACAATCATCGCCACCGCTATAGCCACTTGATCGCCATTCAGACATTTTTCCCTTACTCTCCGATCATCCCAATACCATCACTGAAAATTACAACCTTCCAGACCATCGAGGTAATCAAAACTTCCCCAAAACACCATTTCTAGTCAAACCAGAAATGTTCATTCATTTTCAAACTAAAAATTATGATTTTAGTTTTAAAAGTCAAGTTTTAGTTTAGGTATTCAACTTATATTCCTGAATTTATAAATTAGGGTGTTTGAGTTTTTACTTTTATTAAGCATGCACTGTTGTTTTTAGTTTACAGTGACATTCAGGTTTTAATTTGACTTAATTAAATTTTTAATCATAAATCTATGATTAATTAAACAACTTCTGTTTATATTCTAAGTCATAACAGTTATTAGATCAAAGGATAATGATTTTTGGTTGCAAATATGGGTCTTGAAAACAAAGAACAGAGATATCTCAAATGATACAGGCATGCACACATTTACATCCAAATATTCACAAATAATTCATATATATATGTGTGTGTGTGTGTGTGCAAAAACTTACTCATCTATATCCACACAAATCATAATTATCACATGAATCTACATGCAACCATGTTAATACTTAAGTAATTTTTAAAAAGTATGTTACTCGCCTGTTTTAAAGAAGGACGGAGCACTTTACTTTTGAAAAAGCTTGAAACTGTGAAAACTTATTTTGCTGAAATGCTGCTTGAGTTAAAAACTTGAGTTGCTTGTCTCAGATTTGCATGCAGTAGACAAATTCCAGGTTTGAAAAGAAAATTCTTAAGCTTTTGAAAATAGGTTGTAGTCTTTGATTCCAAGTTGAAGAAAATGTTGCATTTAAAATTGGAGCTGCTGGAATATGCTCCAGGTTGAAGAAAATGTTTAGGCTTTGAATTTGAACATGAAAATGGATTGCAGGCTCTAGATTATAGGTTGTTTCTTTTTGAAATTCCCAGGTTTGAAAAAGAAATAGGTTTTGGTTTTCATCTCAGGTTTAAGAAATGAGTTCAGGATTTTAAGAAAAATGCAGGCTTTATGATTCTGATCTTTATTTTGAACGTGGATTACAGGTTCTTGATTTGATTCATATTTCTTGTTTTGAGGAGTTGATTTACAGATTGATTTTGATCTTTGAAAATGGGTTACGGATTTTGTTTCTGGTTTTTGAAATGGTTTGAGGAGTGTTATTTCAGATTTGCTTTTGACAATGAATAGAAAACGATAGGAAGGTAAGAAAACATATGTGTTTATAAAGGCTGATTTTAAAAAAATAAAAAAATTTAAAGAAAATCAAAAATTAAAGATGACATGTGTAAAATCATTCAACATTTGTCATACTCATTTATTTATTAAATTACACATGTTATAAGGTGTTTTAATTTCATCACACTTGTCCTTTAAGTAATTAGTATTTATTTTTAAATGATAATATAAGCTTTATACTTAATTAATTAGTTTATAAATACTTTTTATGTATAAATAGCTTTAAAGAAAATAAAACCAATTATATTTATAAATAAAAGCTTATACAAATATCTTTAAAAATCCAAAGCATTTTAAAATATTTATCTTTTGAATTTCAAAATTAAATTCAAATTATATTCTAAAATCCAATCAAGATATATATATATATATATATACACACACATATATAACTACACTTTTAAATTTTGAAAATAAAAAATTCTATATTCATTAAAATCTATTATATATTTATAAAAACAATACATTATAATTATTATTTGAAAATAACAAATTTATCAATGTTAAATAATTCATATAAGAGATTATCTTATTACATATATACATTACTTATCTTTCTAAATGAATCAATATATCATATGTAATTTATATTTTAAACTTCTATGTATAATTACAAATCATATTTATCAAGTAATATTTGAAAAGAAAATAAAACAAACCTTTGTTACTAATCTTATTTAAAGTTAAGCTAAAATAAATATTAAACAATTAACATTTACCTTAAGTATTTAAAACCATATAGTTATTTATTAAATAGCTTTGAAAAGTTCAATATTAAATTAATCAGAATTTCCAAATTGCCAAATATATTTAGAATTTGAAACAAGATTTTATTTATTTATTAAATTCAAACCAAAGATTTCTATTTACAATATAAACAAATATATATACATTATAAATAGAAATTATAATATTAGCTTTAAAATATCAATTTAAATATTTATTTTGAATAAATTTGCCAATTTATATTACAATTATAAAAGAAAATTATCAAATCAATTTAATTTTTAATTATAGATTATTAAATTGATATTGCCCAAAATTCTGGGTCATCACACATTCTCCCTTTACCGGTTCTTTTTCATTAAAAGCTATTTGAAATAAGTTTATTATTTGGTCTTTCATCCGCCATACAGTATCAACAAAGTAGTGGGTTTATTTAAAAAAATTGAATTTCAAACATACATTATATAAAAAACACAAAAAATAATGAAATTTTATTACACCTTCTTTGCATTTGCAGCTATCACCAAAAATTCACCTTATTTTACATATATTATTCAAATTCGATTGTTCTGTATTCCTAAGTCAAAATCATTGGAATTTCAACTTTTATCCTTTTGGTCATCTAAAGCCATTTTGATCAACATCGATCGTTCTTCATCAAAATAACAGTAACCAAGAGCCTTCGATATTTTTTCGGACGACTTGATTATGAACATATGTGATTAGAACTTATATTCGATATTTTTTCGGACGACTTGATTCGGTAATTATTTGAATTATGACTTAAAAAGATCATAACTAACAATTGATAGTTAATATTTAAAAACTTATATTCGCTAATTGATTATCGATACAAATAACAAATATATATTAATCAAATTATTGAACATAAAATTAAAATTCTATTGTTATACGATAATTAATATTTACCACTTTATATGTATATAAGGTTCTTAATAATTCAAATTTAAACATTAGTCAACGATCATTTTGGCAAATGGAATAAGGGTAACAAAATTCAATCCAAAAGGGGTCTTCGACAAGATGCTCCCTCTCACCCCTTCTCCTTAATCTAATGGAAAATGTTCCAGCCCTATATATAACATCTCTCCTATACTCGGGAGAATATTACTTCCGATGGAGTCTTTACCCTTCAGTATGCAGACAACACCCTCTTATTTTGCTCCCACCTCCCTCGCCATATCACGTCACTAGAAGTTATTTTATATAACTGTGAAATGCTCTCGGCCCTTAAAATTAACTTACACAACGGTTCTGTTTTAGTCATCAACGACATTACAAATGACGTGAGTGAGGTAGCTAACATATTAAACTGTAAAACCATATATCGTCGCATTAACTACTTAGGTATAGACAAACGAAACCTAAAAGAGAAGAATATAAAAAGTACACCTTCTTGGAAAGCTAGCTGCCATTCTCGTAAACTTGGATTTGGAGACAACAATGATTTGTTGGCTTTCCGATCATCGTTCTCTAGACGGATAATTAACAAAATTGACAATAGCAGAAGGAACTTTTTATGGAAAGGGAGTTCAAATGGATCCAACTTAAAATACCTCGTTAATTGGGGTCTAGTATATAAGCCTAAATCCCAAGGCGGTCTAAGCATTGCAGATCTTGAAGCCTTTAACATATCTCTTCTAAGGGATGGTTTTGGAAATTCTTAGGTAATGATACAACAACTTGGAAAGAAATAGTTAGCAACTTTCATTATAATTGTTCCAGAATTTTATACAAACCCAACATATCATCATTATCCTTCTTTTAGAAAAATATTTCTGACATGTTCCATATATTTAAACTAGGTTTCTAATTTAATACACAATCATGAAACAAAACATCCTTTTGGAATGATCCTTAGGCTTCCCCGATCGCCTTAAAATATGAATTTGTTGAACTTTATTTAGCATCGAACAACAAAAATGATCTTATCACAGACATCTTTAGACCTCACAATATTTCTATTTGGAATATATCTTTTAGCCAAATTTTAATGGTGAACGCATTAGGCAACTCCAAAGAATTACTAATATGAACTAAAATCAGGACCAATTGGTTTGGCGTTGGGATAAAATGAAAAAAATACACTTCCAAGTCTATGTATATGTTTTTATCTTTTTTCAAAAACTCAATCCTATGGTAGTTCAAACTTATTTGAAAAATTAGCACGTCGTCCAATGTTAAAATACATACGTGGATTGCATTACATGACAAACTAAACACCATTACTGTGCTATATACTAAACTTATAAATAATACTAACAGTAACACTTGTTATTTTTTCAACTGGCATTTGAAACCTCCTCGCATTTGTTCTTCGATTGCCACTTCACTGAGGATATAGTAAGAAATTTAATTTATATTTTTACATCGATCTTAATAACAAGTGTTTAGATTTAACTATTGGACCTATTTTAGATTTAGCTAAACTATTCATTTATTAAATTTTTGACTTCTTTTTTCCTATTGCCTGATGGGGACTTTGGAATGAAAGAAATCAAGGATCGTCAACAATACATATAGAAACTCAACTGCTATTTTATACTTTGTTGTCTGGCATATTTCTCTTTCCATAGGGACCCGTAGAAGCCATTCAGACTGGAGATATCACCTTTATCAAATTATGTGCACCACTCCTCTTAATAGACCTCTTCCTCTCCTTGATTACCAAGTGGGAGATTAGTGGAGAGTTGGTTCACTTCATGTTTGCATTAGAGTCTCTCTGTTTCAACCCGCTATTGGTACATATTCCCCATTCTCTCTTGCAGAGCATTTCAATTTTCAAAGCATTCCCCACTTCCTCCTCGATTTCATTTCAAATCAGCGGTGCACTTCTCAGTCTATGCTCCTGGTTCTTTCTGATCAGATATCTTACCGCTATAGATTATTTTCATGCTTTAATTTAGCTATATCTTTTCTAGCGCTATCTACTCACATATCGCTGGTTGTATACCTATTACTTTGATTATATACCCTATCAATCATCTATGTGATGAGATCGATCTTATTTCTCATCCTTGCACATTATGTATAATCACCCATCAAGCCGATTAATGGTTTTTTTTATAGTTTTTACGTAATAATAATAACGAATGCTTCCCTCAAGTTAAGGAGCACTTTAGTCATTGAATAAATTAATTTTGATAAATAATATATGATAATCAATCAATTAATTTTAACGATAATATATATAACTAAAAAATAATTTAATATATAATATTTAGCGATTTAACAATTACGTTGATCATCTATGTGATGATCCCATGTTATTCTCCCTCACTTGCATACAATTTGTATCGTCGCTCATCATACGCATTGATGATTCTCGTTTCTTACATATATAGTTGAAAATTAAGTGCTTTTATTTTTTTGAGGACCGTTCTTTTATCAAAAAGAAAAATAATATCTAGTACTGTATATCTATAATTAATAGTTTGTAATTTGTAAAGTGTAGTTTATGTGAGAAATGCAGATTAAGGATCTTAAGGCTAAGGATAAACACTCGAGGGAGGATGAAGTGTTTTAGAGAATTGTTAGATCTTTTTGAGTTTTTGTTAATTTAAACACAAATGTATGCAATATTCATACACATATATGATCACAGAATCAAACACAAATGCAAATATAAAGTAAAAACAGTAAAGGAAAGAACACACCGGATTTTATACTGGTTCAGAGTTATCCTACATCCAGTCTCGCACACAAGTACGGATTTTCTTTCGAAAACAATCTTTACAATTACACCCTCGATTTCAAGGCTACGAGGTACACCCTCCAGAATCACAATCCTTTGGGTAGAGATACTTGATTTCTCGGGCAGCAAGTTCACCCAATTGATTTCCCAAGGCTACAATCACATCTTATCTCGCTTGATTGATTTTCAAGGCTACAATCACACCTATTCTCGCTATGTTGATTACAAAAATCCTATAACTCTGAATAGCACTGAGGATCTTATTGAGATAGTGATAGAGAATCAAACCAGAGATAATCTAGTTAGATTCAATGTTGATTTCGACAGAGTAATGATAAGAATTTGTATATAGAAATGTGGAAGAAGAAGAGGAGTGAAAAACTAGAAAAACTGAACTAAAATTCGTTGAAACTAACCCTTATTTATAGAAGAACAACAGCCATGTCCATTCATGAAGAGTTATGACGAATAGACACTTCTTTTGAAATTTAATTTTTGAACTCAACCGACACCATGTCGACATGGGATACTTGAGTTTGTCGACATCCCAACGGGATTTTTGATGATTTGATTTTCTTTGAAAATAACCTTTATTTTATATTAAAACTATTTTAAACTTTATAAATATTCTTGACTATATTTAAAATACATAAGTAAGTATAAAGAATAATATATACAAAATTTTACTATAATTTTATATTTAAAATCTAAATATAAATATTTAAAAGTTAAATATATTATATTTAAAAGTTAGTTTAAAAACAAGGATAATTTGATTTTGAAATTAAAGATTATTTTGAGGCTAAAAGTATTTGAAATCAGGATAGATGTTTTTTGATGCTTTTAAAAGGAAGGTTTTGAAATAATTTTGAAAACAAGATATAATTTTGAAAAATCATTTTGAATAAAAAGTTAGAGGATACAAAACAATGTTCCACTAGATTTTTCGTAGGTTCCATCCTACTTAGGGTTCCATCCCTTTAACAGGCTCGAAGTGGATTCCATTCAACGAATAAATTGGATTTTAAGATGCCAGTGCTTTTCTATGAGTTTTAACAAATTTTCTAATTAAAAAATAATAAATTACTTGAACTCTTGAACTCTTGATAATCTTGATACTCATGAGTCTTCAATCTTGATATCTTGAATCTCTATACTGTACGGTCTTCATTCTTGTTACCTGCATGGTTAAATCCTGCATATACATATATATCTAAACTTATACTGTTAGTATTTATATTTTATAATATATTCTAAGGTTGTTGTCATCAAAACCATCATCTCACGGACTAACAATCTCCCCTTTTTTGATGATGACAACCTTTGTTTATAAAATATTACTTCTATCCTAATAACTCCCCTTAAAACTAATAACACCCCCTTAACCTATGCCTAAATACCCTATTTTATACTTCTTCCCCTTTGTCATCAACAAAAACTAACTCTAAACCATATAACACCAAACTATAGAACTCCCTCTAAATCTAATACTCTATGATATGTGATTATAATGATAGTGTTATCATAAATAATCAACACTTAGATCTAATAATAAACCTAATCCTAAACTACTAACTATTCTTAGTATATGATAACCATATAGTTATATTTATTAATAGGGAAGAACACATATAAGAACACAATTTATTTATTAATCATATAGTTATATTTACATTTTCATTGTAAAAGTAAGAAGGAACAAACAACAATGGTAAAGAAAAAAAAGAAACTAATGTGTGTTTTGGAACATAGGAGATCTATGGATCAAATAGTTTGGATAGTGGAAACAGAAATTTCCACGTTGTTCGACAAGATTCTCATCTTTATCAAAATACACTTCTCCAATGCAAAAGACTTTGTTGCCATCTTTCGCATGCGCTTCTTCCATGGGTTCTTCTTCTACTTCTTATGCTTCTTCGCTGGCCTCATGTTCTTGATCTTCTAAAGAATCTTCGTCAATCAAGATTGGGTTAGCATGATTGTCCATTAGAAATTTTTGCAAATTCCTAAGGATTTTGCCTTGCCTCTCTTATTCCTTGGCCATTCGAAGTTGCATTACTTGAATTTCAGTCATTAACTGAAGTGCATCTTTTAGAGAATCCTCCATTTTAGTCACACGAGCGAGAGTAGTACGTTGAAATGGACCAGATGTAGGAGAGGGGAACGAAAAGGTTGACTTTATGTTTGATTTGGAAGAGGAGGCCATTGATTACTCGATTTCAGAGAAAAGAACAGAGAGATAACAGAAAGGATGAATAAAATTTCGAAAATGTAAAGAATATATAACCAATTATTTGAATTTAGATGGGAAAAGTTTCAAAAAATTTAAAACGTTGTGTGTCAACATAGGGTAGAGGAGTATGTCGACATGGTTCTTGAATTTTTGCCTATTTAATTTATTTTGAATTAATTTTTTAATTATACTTTGTTTATTTATATTTTATATTTCAGTTATTGAACAAATACCTAATTCTCTTCTTAATTTAGTAAATATAGATTCATTTAATGGTTTTGTTAAGATATCGACAATTTGATTCTCAGAATGGATATTGTCTAGAGTGATTACTTCCTTACTTACATTATCTCTGAGAAAATGATGTTTGATATCAATATGTTTAGTTCGAGCATGTTGAGTAGTATTTTTGGATAAATTTATCGCACTCGTATTACCACAATAAATTGGTGATTTTGAAAATTTTAAACCATAATCTTTTAAAGTTTGTTGCATATATATTACTTGAGAACAAGCCAAAGCAGCAGAAATATATTCTACTTCAGTTGTGGATAAAGAAACTGTGTTTTGCTTTTTTACTAAACCAGGAAATCAGAGAATGCCCCAAAAAGTGACAGGTTCCACTTGTACTATTTTGGTCTGATTTACAACCAGCATAATCAGCATTATAGTGAGATATTAAGTCAAAGGAATCATTTTTAGGGTAAAATAAGACATAATCAGATATGTGTTTAACATATCTTATGATACGTTTTACGACTTTTAAGTGGGTCTCTTTAGGTTGGGATTGATATCTTGCATAGAGACAAACACTATACATGATATCAGGTCTACTAGCAGTATTATAGAGTAGTGATCCAATCATTCCTCTATATAACTTTTGATCTACATCTTTTGAGAGATCTTCTTTACTAAGGTACTCATTGGTTGCCATGGGAGTGGGTTTTCCACTTGCAGTGGTCAAACCAAATTTATTAATTAGGTCTTTAGCATATTTTTCTTGACTAATAAAGATACCATTATCTAATTGTTTTATTTGTAATCCTAAAAAGAAATTTAATTCACCCATATGACTCATCTCAAACTCTTTTGTCATTATTTCAGAAAAATACTTTATTCATTTCAAAATTAGTTGATCCAGAAATGACATCATCTACGTAGACTTGTACTAGTTGAATATCATTTTTATTTCTTTTAATAAAAAGAGTATTATCTACTTTACCAAATACAAAATTTGATTGTAATAGATAAGATCTTAGTCTATCATACCAGGCTCTAGGAGCTTTTTTTAGACCATATAAAGCTTTTTTAAGTTTGTAAACATGATTTGGTAATTTATCATTTTCAAAAAGTGGTGGTTGTTCAACATACACTTCTTCTTTTACAAATCCATTTAAAAAGGCACTTTTAACATCCATTTAAAATTATTATGATTTGCGAAAGCAAGTAGAATCCTAATGGTTTCTAATCTTGCTACGGGAGCAAAGGTTTCATCAAAATCTATTCCTTCTTCTTAAAAAAACCTTGAGCGACTAAACGTGCTTTATTTCTAACTACCTCTCCTTGTTCATTCATTTTATTTTTATAAACCCATTTAGTTCCAATTATAGTTTTATTTTCAGGTCTAGGAACAAATTCCTAAACTTCATTTCTAGTAAATTGATTTAGTTCTCCATGCATAGCCAAAATCCATGAATCATCAGTTGATGCTTCTTTTGGATTTTTTGGTTCAATAGTTGATATAAAAGATACATTACTCATTTGACTTAGTTGATTTCTAGTTTTAACTACAGATTGCATATCTCCTAGTATGTTTTCAATAGGACAATCTTTTGAAAGTTTAGTCCTTTTATTAGGATGGTTAATTTCATTATTAATTTCAGTTGACTCTTGATTTTGAGTAATTAAATCATCGTCATCATTTGTATCTTCAAAAAATTTGAAATTTTCATCGAATGACATATGCATTATTTCTTCGATGGTGTTAGTTCTTAAATTAAATACTCTGTATGCTTTACTTCTATTAGAATATCCGATAAAGATACCTTCGTCGAATTTAGGATCAAATTTGTCTAAGTTATCTTTAGTATTTAAAATAAAACATTTACTTCCAAAAATTATAAAATAAGATACATTAGGTTTCTTTGAGTGAAGAAGTTCATAAGAAGTCTTATTAGTTAAAGGTCTAATTAAAATTCTATTTAAAATATAACAGGCGGTAGCAACTGCTTCTGCCCAAAAATTCTTTGGTAATTTACTGTCTGAAAGCATAGTTCTCGTGCACTCTTGAATCGTCCTATTTTTACGTTCTACTACTCTATTTTGTTGTGGAGTTCTTGGAAATGAAAAACTGTGAGTTATTCCCTTTTTATTGCAGAATTCCTCAAACTTTTCATTTTCAAATTCACCACCGTGATCACTATGAATGGTTATAATTTTTAGAGAAAATTGATTTTGAATCCTTTTTGAAAAGTTCTTAAAACATTCAAAAGTATCACTTTTATGTTTCAAAAATATTTTCCATGTAAATCTAGAATAATCATCTATAATTACAAAAACATATTTACTATGATTTATTGACAGAATTTGAGATGGACCAAATAAATCAAGGTGAAGTAATTCAAGAGGTTTTGAAGTTGAAATCATATCTTTTAATTTAAAGGAACTTTTTCTAAGTTTTCGTAATTAACATGCATCACATAGACTATCTACTTTAAAATTCATTTTAGAAAAGTCTCTTACTAGATCATGTTTTGACAGTCTAGATAAGGGTTTAAAACTCAAATGCCCAAATCTCTTATGCCAAATCCAAGGGCCACTTGTATTTGCCAAAAGACATAAGTTATCATTTGAAACTTTCATACTAAGAATATAAATATATTTTTTCCTAATTCCCTCAAATATTATAGTTGAATTATTATCTTCAATGTGACATTTATCGTTTTCAAATTTAATTTTATATCCTTTATCGCAAAGTTGATTTATACTTAGCAGATTATGTTTCAGATTTTTAACTAGCAAAACATTAGTAATACTAGGAGTTTCAGAGTTACTGACTTTACCGATGCCAATCACATATCCTTTTGAATTGTCTCCAAAGTTAACCAGTCATCCGTCTTTGTATGTTATATCATTTAACATATCTGGATTGCCAGTCATGTGTCTAGAACATCCATTATCGAGTATCTATTTGTCCTTTTCGATCTGCACAGTTTGTCTGTTGTGTATTGATTCCTCAATAGCCATAAAGCATGATTCCTATACAACAAACAATTTTGGTAGACAACTTGAATTTGAACATTGATTATATGCAGACTCAAAAGACAATGATGATCTGAATATTTCTAAACTAGTATTAACAAACATAACCATTTTAAAACTTTTTCAAAAATCAGATTGTGAAGCTTTGAAAACCTTGCTCCGATACCAAATGTGAGAAATGCGAATTAAGGATCTTAAGGATAAGGATAAACACTAGAGGGGGGGGGTGAATAGTGTTTTAGAGAATTGTTAAATCTTTTTGAGTTTTTGTTAATTTAAACACAAATGTATGCAATATTCATACACAGATATAATCACAGAATCAAACCAAATGCAAATATAAAGTAAAAGCAGTAATGGAAAGAACGCACCGGATTTTATACTGGTTCGGAGCTATCCTACATCCAGTCCCGCACACAAGTACGGATTTCCTTTCAAAAACAATCTTTACAATTACACCATCGATTTCAAGGCTATGAGGTACACCCTCCAGAATCACAATCCTCTGGGTAGAGATACTTGATTTTCTGGGCAACAAGTTCACCCAATTGATTTCCCAAGGCTACAATCACACCTTATCTCGCTTGATTGATTTTCAAGGCTACAATCACACCTTTTCTCGCTATGTTGATTACAAAATGCCTATAACTCTGAATAGCACTGAGAATCTTATTGAGATAGTGATAGAGAATCAAACCAGAGATAATCTAGTTAGATTCAATGTTGATTTCGGCAGAGTAATGATAAGAATTTGAATATAGAAACGTGGAAGAAGAGGAGTGAAAAACTAAAATTCATTGAAACTAAACCCTATTTGTAGAAGAACAACAGCCATGTCCATTCGTGAAGAGTTGTGACGAATATACACTTCTTTTGAAATTTAATTTTGAACTCAACTGACACCATGTCGACATGCGGTACTTGAGTATGTCGACATCCCAAAGGGATTTTTGGTGTTTTGATTTTCTTTGAAAATAACCTTTATTTTATGTTAAAACTATTTTAAACTTTATAAATATACTTGACTATATTTAAAATACATAAGTAAGTAAAAGAATAATATATACAAAATTTTACTATAATTTTATATTTAAAATCTAAGTATAAATATTTAAAAGTTAAATATATTATATTTAAAAGATAGTTTAAAAACAAGGATAATTTGATTTTGAAATTAAAGATTATTTTGAGGCTAAAAGTATTTGAAATCAGGATAGATGTTTTTTGATGCTTTTAAAAGGAAGGTTTTTGAAATAATTTTGAAAACAAGATATAATTTTGAAAAATCATTTTGAATAAAAAGTTAGCGGATACAAAACAATGTTCCACTAGATTTTTCGTAGGTTCCATCCTACTTAGGGTTCCATCCCTTTAACAGGCTCGAAGTGGATTCTATTCCACGAATAAATTAGATTTTAAGATGCCAGTGCTTTTCTATGAGTTTTAACAAAATTTCTAATTAAAAAAAATAATAAATTACTAGAACTCTTGATACTTATGAGTCTTCAACCTTGATATCTTGAATCTCTATACTGTACAGTCTTCGTTCTTTTTACCTGCATGGTTAAATCCTACATATACATATATATCTAAACTTATATTGTTAGTATTTATATTTTATAATCTATTCTAAGGTTGTTGTCATCTAAACCATCATCTCATGGAGTAACAGTTTACAATAAAAGAGTTACAAATAAACTATAATATTGTTCAAACAATTAAACTTGTATTAAAATTTTATTAAATTAATTTAATTTATATGTAGGAGAAAAAATATAACCATACATCAAGCTTAAGGAGCATAAGTCACATGTAAGATCTTAGTAACTCTCGAACTCCCCTAATTTTTTTAATTTAAGCGGTTCAAATCTAACATTCATCACCATATATGCAAGCCTTATGATTAACTTACTTTGGCTTATGTCGAAAGTAAGAAAATCATAGTTCGGGGTGAACGACGGTTCAGGACGTCCAATAAGGGGGTTAAAGCACCTTTATTTTCATGGAAAATATAAGGGTTGTTACACAACAAGGCTCATGTATTTTTCAGTGCAAATGTTATGCTTAACTTAAAATGAAAATTTAAAATTTACACTTACTATGTTGTTGTACAACAACAAATATGAAGATGTAAAAATTTGTAGTTCAAGTATTTATGCACTATAGATAATAATTATTATTGCGGTGTTTATTTAGGGTGTAACGTTTATAGTATATTCGGTTCAACATTTGATATTCACAAAATGTTTGCTAAATAAGATTTGGTAGTGATTGAGAAGATGTCTACAACATCAATTTTAATATCATATTAGCAATTTAACAATATAAAAAGAGGTATTTGATTTTCATTGTTTTTATTACATCAATAGAGAGCAATTTTCAAGTGATTTAGGACATATTTTGGATGATGGAGAATATGATGTTTGTATTGATTTGATCTCCATGCTAAAATGAAAAGTCAACTATGAAAAGGGTAGAATTATATCAATTAATAGGGACATGCATGTATGAATTTTTACTAGATTAATTATATCATGATACTATTTTCAAGTCTTAAATTGATTAATGTTATTTTGTCCTTAATTCTTCTATCTCGAGCTTAATCAATAATAATTTCCTCACTAATCCTTTAGGCTGATGCAACATATGTTTTTTTTAAACCAATTTCAAGGACCTTTATTAATGTAAATATATATGAATATACACAATCATGTAGCCAAATATTGGCCACAACTTCTCCTTTCAATATATAGTACACGACCCATTACTTGAAAATAAACGAAATGCAATCCTAACGTAGCCCAAAAACTCAACTTCGGGTTTGCACCCGATCTAACTTCTCGGTACTTCCAACATAAAGAAATATATTTTCATTAAATTAAATCTGGCTCTATTTAACTCATTCTTATTTTGCTTCAAAGCCATGGCTGCAACAGAAAACCCACTCAAAGAAGTAATTTTACACCATAATTTCAGTGGATTTCACAAGTGCATGTCAGATCTGACGAGTTTGATCACGATATGGTGAGCATTTCTCCCCTCTTTCTTAGATTTGAATTTAGATGTATGATGATTACCTAATAACCCATTTGTTTTACTTAGATCTGAACACTTTACGTTCTGTTAATTTGATTTTAGCACGAATTCCACCATGCAAGCGATAAATCTACATCTGAAGTTAAATTTGAGTTAACTCTCTGATTCCTCGCTTTAAAGATAAGTACCTTTTCCATCCTCTTCTCATTGCTATCGACCAAGTTCTCATAACGTCCATTCATAGTCATTCTAATTTGTTTATATTTGTTGTACCAATGTTGGAAGCAGATGCAAGAGCGCCTTTCTCTTTCACTGAATTTGTATCATTCGTCCTTGTAATAATTCATGTAAAAAAACAAAATTATACAATTAAAACAGGTCATAGCTCAGCATCGCGTAGAGTAGATAGACGGAGTGTTTTGCATGGTGATCAGGCTCTGGAACCACATATTCTAGGTGGTTGGTGAGCTATTACAGCTATTTTGTACATATTACTTCGTCTAGACTATATGTATAGGACTTGTATTTAATTGTTGTGTTCTGATTCTGACTGCATCATAAATCATATTACATAACCGCTCTTCAATACGCATTGTGGATCCAATGATCCTATTATCACGTCCACGCCATAAGGACCACACACATGTAGACATAACTGCCATAACCACATTTGTACTTTTGTTATCTCGATTAAAACCAGCTGATATTCTATTTATCTGCTCTATAATAAGCAAGTTTTCATTTTGAGTCACCGTTGAATGAATTTTTCCTTTGCACTATTCTCATACATTAAAACTGTAGTCATGTTCGAAAAAAAGACGTTCAATACTTGCATCATGATCAGTGCACATAACACACTTTGGATCCATATTCATACACCTTTGGACTAGTTTATGTTTGGCTAACATACAATTGCTGATAGATTTATACATATAAACTTCCATCTTTAGAGGATGTATATTACTCCAAATAAACTTATCCCAATCGACTTTGCTGTGATACATTTTAATATTAACCCAGATTGATTTAAAAATGTTTTCGTCGTTTTTGCTGCATGCCCAAACCCAAAAGTCTCCCTTCTTGCTGCTGTGTATGTTGGTTTCCAAAATTTCATTTCTATGTGTGACAACCTACTTTTTGGATGATATAAATCGACAATAACCACAAATTTCTAACTCAAACCATTCAAAAGGGAGGGTCATCAATGAGATTTAAATAAGAAAATAAAAGAAAGAAGAAAACAAAATACAGAATCTCACAACGGAATGACAAAATATAATAATCAAATAAACAGTTCATGAAGCTGTTTTATAATATACATTTGATCACACAATTTTTACAACATAATCAGAGTACAAACAACAACATACCAAAATGGTGCAGGCGAATAATACTAATAATATAATATACCAAACTCCGTCTTCGTCCTTCGGAAATAATGTCTTCAAACACTGAAAAACCCAGGCTGACCCGAGCGTAATGAAAAGACAAAACACTAGAGTCGGAACTAAAAGTTCTTATGTAAGTTAAATCAACAATAAGTAAATATGAGTGTAATAACTTCAGAGACGTTTATAAGATTTTACATCTCTTATCCAGTGTGTAACGTGCGTGCAATGACTTAAGAGATATTACGGGATTTTCCATCTCCTAAGGATCCGTTAAACTATCTAAATGTAGTAAAATATATTATGTATGTAGTGTCTATCAGTAATGTAAAGTATTCAAATAGCGTTAAGGCGTTACATTGATCCCCCTTAACACATTTTTAAGCAGGTAGTCTATGTAGGCCTATAACACAACCAGTAACGTAGGTAGCCAATGACTCCCCGATAAGTGCCATACTAAAACAAAATCGCAGTGGTCGCCAATAAGGATAAAAAGTATAACAAGGCACGTGAGACAATGCCCAAGGTAGGATATTACCAGTTCAGGTTGCAGGGCCGGTGCTAACGCATCGTAGGTACGACAGCCCACCGCGTCCAACACCCCCAAAATCAAATCAAGGTGCACCGTTCAAGCTAACATCAATATTGTTATACGAAGAGGTGTGTCCACTAGAGGTAGCTAGCCCACTTGGCCTTGACAAGCCGTCATGTTTTAGTCATTTCAAATTGGCACAAGTGCTGGGGTCATCCATCATCGTTCTCTTTCTTCAAATCCAGCAAATATTCACCAAGTCCAACCACTTCATTGTGGATCATCTACCATGTACACAGTTGTTAAGTGGTTCCAATATGGACATAGAGTATGCCAATAAGAGGCCCCGGTCTCTTTAACAACCAAACGTCATTTTTCACACCGGTTGGCTCTTTTACATTTCAAAACTGATTCATATTTGATATCAAAATATCATATTCAATTCAAAATATCCTTCATTTCAAAATACCATATTTACTCAAAATATGTCATTTCCACTTAAAAATATCATTTCAAATTCCAACTTAGGTTATAATCTCATTTAGCCACATTTGCTTTAAATCAACGGCTTAAATATAAACATCTTAACCTTACACGGATTGAAATTTTAGAAAATAGTTTGAATAGTTTAAAGTAGTTTAAATAGTTTGATATAAAATGGTTTGAGTACTGAAAATGGTTTATATAGTAAAATAGTTTGGAAAATCAAAATAATTTGAATATAAAAAAATTGATTTTAAACATTTTATGTTAAAATAATTTATTTTGAAAATAGTATCAAATCAAACTGTTTCTTTCCATTTCAATAATCTGGACCCATGTCCATATTTCAAATCAACAAAACTCAATTTCAAAATTTTCAATTCAATTGATTCAATCTCAATTTAATTTCAAATCAACCTGATTTCAATTCCAATTTGAATTAACTTCAATTTTCGAAGTGTTCATTTTTGACTTCAAATTCGATTCAGCAATTCAATTTAATGATTTAAATTTCAATCCAATTCTTATTTTAAACCATTTCAATTCGTATCGATTTCAAGTCCAATTTCAGTTTACTGATCAAAACCTCTTAAATCAAATTAAACTTCATTGTTCAAATTTTAAGCTCCAAATCTTCAAAATAATTTAATTTTTGAAATTAAAGTCATATATCGATTATAACTTCATATTTCCAATTCAATTCTTTAAAACAATTTCCTTTTAACCAATTTTAGTTTCAACATTTTAAAGCTTGGATTAGAAAATAATTCAATTCATATAAATCCAAAAATTATTTCTTTTAAACAATATTACTTAACCAAAATCCAAATTCGAGATTTTTAAAACCATTTAGTTTAACCAATCCGGTGTCCGTATATAATTTTCTACCATATAGCCACGTGAATAGTTATTTTAATTTTAATTTCAGGGATGGATATATATCATTTCAATCCAAATTAAAATGTCATGGGTATATATCATTTCAACCTATTTCTTAATTTATTCGAAATAATTCGAATAACAATTTATATGCTGTCACTTAATATGCAGAGTGATAACAGGGATATATACGAATAAATAAACATCCAATCATCCAAAATGTCAACGAATAGACATCCATCACAAGCAACATCCAAATAAGTCAATAAATCACAATAATTAACTGGTTATCAATATCAGGTACTAAACTTACAATTAATTTCAATATTTCTTTAAATGTCAATTTAGTTCAATATAAATTCAAATTAAAATTTAAATGACAATTTAAATCACCAAACAACATCCAATGAAATTCTTTTCACATCTTAAATTTAATTCAACTGACATAGAAAAATTCAGTATTGCATGAGTGGGTTAAATCATTCGCCTTTGATTTATAGCCGATTAAAAATCCAATAAAAGCCCAAAATTCGAACACTCTCCAAATTCAACCAAAGTTCCATGTTGTTCGAAATTTCGATACGAATTCAATGGAAGAACCCGCGCCAAATCTGAGGTCATAAGCAAAAGTTATGCTAATCAGAACATTTAAATTTAAAATAAAATAAAATAAAATAGAAGGTCAATTTGGTAATTCAACTATCTCTTACCCTAACTCTAACGCAAACAGATCGCATGAACCCAAGCATCACCCATCTTAGCCGCCACATACTCGATGTTACTGCGCCACCTACACACGTCGTCACCAGAATCTGACATCGTCGTTGCATCGCACCCTCAGGCCAACTATCTCCACCACGCGCGCGGCCTCTAGGCACCCCCTACGAGATCCACCGTCACCTTCCTCCTCCAATCCTGGAAAACTCGTGCGACTACATGATGAACGGAACATACCCTTGAGACCTGCTCGTCCTCCTCTTCCAAACGAAAATTCCCGATTGTCGATTGGATGAAGATCCACCGTTGAATTAAAACCCTAAAATGGATGGCCGAGAATGCCAATTTCTTGACAAATGGAGCCTCCAATCATAAAACGAATTGTAGGCGTAGATTACATTCGTCAAGAGCTTCGCAATGATATATTATATGATATGGTTTGAGCAGTTCGAATTTTGGAGTTTGATTTGAAATTTTAATTAATGTTTTGAGATGTCTGTCATTAAGAAGGAACAGATGGGATAGAAATTGTACGTACAGACAATAGAATAAAAGACTACTAGGGTTTATAACAGCCTATATATAGACAGAGCAGAAACAAGAATGAGTGGAACAAATCGAATGGGTCAAAGCGATAACGAATGGCCCGAAAAGTCTGTTTCATTTCTGAAACGAAAATAGGTCATCCAATATATTGAAATATAAGCTTCCAATATTTTTAAACTCAATGAAACTAGTTTCAAACCATAATTCTATTGTATGTAAAAGTTAGCTTTTAAAATCAGATTACATTCATTTAAATTCCATCAATTGATTTCTACGCATTTTGAGCTCGCATAATCAAACGATAAGTCTGATCGCTACGAAACTTGAAATCCTATAATTATTCATTGTTACGGATCAGATTAAACTGGGTCCGTCGAAATCCGAGACAGTGTCCAAAAGACTAATTTTACACGTTAATTAAATGAATTATTAATTTAAAACCAATTTAATTGCTTTTAAATTCTAAATTAAAAGTTAAAAATTTTCATCATTCTTGATTACACAGAAATCAATAATCTATTACAATACAGCATCCCATGTTAAATCCACTACTTGAATATTAAACTAATTTCAACATTAAACTAATTTCAACGTTCAATTATAATTATAATAAATCAATTCATTATAATTTAAAATTCCAAACAAATTCTTTTATTTTGATTTACATTCTTATTATTTAATCATCAAATACTTTATGAATTTATGTAACTTAAGTTTCCATCTTATTATTCTCATTATTCTATGGTTACCATCTTTTCTTCTATTAACAACAATATTTCAATTACATTAAATTTCAATAATTGATTTCCAAATTAATTTCAAACGGATTAAATAATAGAATGACAAATAAAACAATAGTTATATCTCAGTAATTTAAACACGTTTATAAATTTATTGTTTGCACACAGAAGTTAATAAATTACTTACCACCTAACATATTTCATATTCTATATTAAAACCAATTAAATATAATAACCTACAATTTCACCATTAATACAACATTGTTTTTAATCGTTATTTGCAATTATAACCAAATTAACTTTATAATTATTTCCATTGACTGAAATTACATTAAAATTGTTGTCAATAACATTAAATTATATCATAATAATTTTTCCATTTATATATCATAAATTTTTAATTCTGACAATATTAAATTTTCAAATCTTATTCAATTTAATGTTTTTAATTATAAAAAATACTGGTCGTTACAAACCCCCTACTCAATTTTTTGTCCTCGAAATGGAACAAGAAAGAATCAAGAGGTTTGATATATATTTTATTAAAAATATTCAATTTATAAACAATTACTTACATATTTGAGCTTATATAAAAATTTGAAAATAACACGACTTCTATGAAAAAATTTCTAAGTCGTAAATTTACGAAAAATTTCGGCAGAATCTCCTTTGCGTGGATAGGTCTGAAAAAATAATAACATCAATAATTACAATTTATATATATATATATATATATTATATTTTAATAATAAAACATCCCGACCATGGGAAAATAATAAAATACCGTTCCAAAAACCGTAATCCGAAAACGTATCTATTTGTCGAACAAACAAACTTTATTTATGAAACCAAAAGCAACTGCTATTGCATCCATAAACCTGTATTTCGCTTATATAATCTAAAAGAGTTTAAATTATGTAAAAAGAGTAATACATTAGTTGTTTTAATTAATAGTACAATTAAAACACATATATAATAATCATATGCAAACAAAAGCAGCACAACCATCATATGCAACGAAAGAATCCATCATACATCTATAGCAATCAAACTAATGGTTTGTTTATGTTCAAAAACTTTTCATCATACAAGGATGATAATTAAACTATCAAGTATATCTTACGCTTAACCGCCTTAGTTAATACTCAATGGATTATTCGTATAACCTCAAACGATTTGAAGTATCATTTCCCAAACTTCCCATAAGCCAAACAACATAAATATTACATAGCTCAAGAAAGAGATTTGACCCTCCCGTTCTAGTTTACATTTTCACATATCATTTACTTCCATTTATTTTATTTCATTTATACAAGGTTATCTTTTATTAATTTACATTCATATACTTACATAAATTATTTCCCATTCGATATTTAATATGTTCATTGAACAAATTCTCAAAGTATTACATTTACCTCTTTGCAGTTTTAAATCCCATTTATTATTATGTAACTTTGATTTTTCGTTTAATATCAACGTTCATTAATGAATCATTTCATACTTAAGTTTTTCTACTTTTCATATTTATTTCTTCTTATATAGTATCATTTAATATTAAATACAATTATGAACCATTTCAATCATTTTTCATTTATTTATAAACATATGTTCAATTTTTGTAATTAAGCTTTTACTTATATAATATTCCATTACATATTCATATTTAACATTTTAACTTTTTAAACATTTCTGGTAAGTTATATATATGTTTTTAAAAGGGGCATTTCACCAGAAGGACAAACTTTGCAGTCCAATTAGTTTCTAGGATACACATTCAAAAAAAATTACTTTCAAGGCCAAAATCAGTAGAATAATTACTTTCAAGGACAAAGTCAGCAGTCCAATTACTTTCAAGGACATAATTTCATAGGTTTTTAGGCCCTAAAAACTAATTATTTTGTGTTTTGTCCTTGAAAGTAATTATTTCAGTTGTGTGTCCTAGAAACTAATTCCATTTGCTAAAGAGGCCCTTGTGGCTAATTTTCACTTTTTTAGAATGTAACTGAATGTTATATAAATTTCATCTTATTCATTTTAGTTAACAAAAATGTTCAGTAATTTACATCTTCTTAATTTTCATCATCTTTTAATTTACAAGTGATAAATCTCCAATTTCTTTACAGTTTCATTAAACACTTAGCTTGTAATTTCTTATTTCTTATTTTAGAAGTTTCCAACTATTAAAATTTCACCTTAGCTCTACAGCTGAAAATCATTAATCAATAGAAACTTAAGAACTAATTACCGGGTTTCATTTCAAATCATCTTGAGATAACATATATGTGTATCTTTTTATATCAAATCATACTTAGGAAACTAAAATTAAAATTTTATTTCACCAAACAACTATGTAGCAAAGCTATTATAGTGGTCTTCCCACTTTAACACTCGAAAATAAAAGTCGATGAAGTCGTGATCATCATCAAAAGTATTTTTCCATGACAGAAGAGGGGAGTACATAACTTATTTCCTTTTAAAATTCTTTTAAAAACATTTCTTTCAAATAAATATTTCTATCAAGATACTTCAAAATAATACTAATATTATCTTTCCAGAATCTTTTGAAAACAAAATTTCAAAAACCCGAAACTTAAGTTCTCAAATTTCCAATTAAATTTATTTATTTGTAAATCTTAACTAATACCATATTAATAAGATTACATTTTCTATAACATACATTAGTCAATAGTTTAAAACTTTGACTTACCAACAATAAATGATAATAATTGAATATTATCGTTTACCAACATCCAACACCAAAATTAACAA
This sequence comes from Allium cepa, assembly GCA_030765085.1. Lineage (NCBI taxonomy): Eukaryota > Viridiplantae > Streptophyta > Magnoliopsida > Asparagales > Amaryllidaceae > Allium > Allium cepa. Next base: position 627,824,793 of record CM060932.1, on the reverse strand, counting down.
AATCAATATATGAAAAATTGTATATACAAAATATAATACTAGGTATAATTATTATTTTTATCTATTTCAAAAACAATATTGTGTCCATCTACCCCGTTTAAGTGTTTAGAAACCCCTATCGATGCCATAGCGTCCTATATACCGAACAAAATTTATAAATACTCAACATAACTAATTAACATAATATAAAATAATTTTTATACCACTAACAAATGCGCTCTCTCATACACACACACACTCAGACTTATTCTCGGGTATTGATAACCCTATCTCTAATGAGTTTAAACCCCAATAGGCTAAGGTATCTCCAAACCAAAGCTCTGATACCAACTGTGACGACCTACCTTTTTGGACGGTTTAAATCGACAATAAACCACACATGTCTAACTCAAGTCATTCAGAAAGGAGGATTGTCAATGAGATTTAAATAAGAAAACAAAGGAAAGAAGAAAACTGTAACGACCCGAAATTTTCGAACCCGAAAATTCCAGATAGTTAAGAAAAGAAGAAAGAGATAGAAGAAGAAGAAGAAGAAAAGAAACATCAACAACTCACATTCGCAGCGGATAAAATATAATAATAAATAATAGTTTACAAAAGAATACTATATTTGTTGATTACATTTAATATACATCAGAGTTACTCATATATACAGATAATGGACATATACAAATCATGTCTCAGATACACAATGATATACTACAGCGGAAATACCCCATACGTTAGCCATCCAGCTCGCCTCCTGAGCTCCAGAACGTACCTACCTGAAAATCTGTAATACTCGGTCTGACCCGAGCATTACACCAAAGTAACACCCGGGTCAGGCTGGAAACCAGCGTGAGTAAACCCGTTTAACACGAAATACCAAAATAATTAACTGATATAAACCCGGGTAACTTATAACAATTCAACGAATTCACAATTTGTTATAAACAACGCTTATTTCACACGTCCATTTCTAAGTACCAAACTTAGATAAAACAATCCAATTTACTTAAATCATTTCATCCCAGCCTATTGATTTCACAAATCAATTTATAAAATTCGAAGTGGTTTCGGGTATTTTCTAATACCCGACCCGGCATCTTCGAAACTCATGTTATTCCGTCCCAAATTATTCAAATGAAATACATAACATTTCATAACGGATGTATCAGCTCATTCAAAACATCCAATACTATTCAATTATTCATACAAAGCTTATTCACATACAAATCAATTCAATTGATTCTAATTTAATTTCAAATCTCAATCACTCAGATTCCTTTATAAATTAATTCCAAAATCAATTAATCAATCGACCATTCCATATCCATTCATCTTAATTAATCACCTGGATTAATTATTCTTCAATTTCATTCAAGAAATTATCCTTGATTAGTTTCACGATCTTAATTACTCTTACCCAAAAACAATAAGAAATCTTAATCACTTCATCAATTTATTAACTATATTAATTACATTAATTCTTAATTACTTTTCTTACTTAATTTCTGATAAGTCACTTATTATGAATTAATAAATCTCAATTATTCAAGTCTTTAATTACTTCATCAATTATATAAATTACCGATTTCCAATTATATTTCAATTTATCTTAATCTGTATTAAATTACATTAATTAAAGTATCATATTAATCATTCTTGATTTATCTTACCCTGCAATTAACTATCCATTTATTTTCTTCATGAAATAAATCAATTTCTCCATAATTATTTATCTTAATTAACCTCTTGTTTAATTACACAGTAATTGTATTTTATTAACATTCATTAACAATTATTTTCAAGCCATCAGATGATTATTCAGAATTGCTCTCACTTAATAAATTAACTTATAACTTAAGTTATTGATTAATTCAAAACCCTTAAATACTAAATTAATTAACCCAAAAAAATTAATTAATTGAATTAATTAATTATCCATTTTTAATCACCCTTACGTTTCTTTCAAAATCCAGTATATATATATATATATTTCGATAACTTAGGGTATCGAATATTCAAGCAATCCACAGCATTCCACTGTCCAATTATCAAGGCAAGGGTGCGTTCAAATCAACAGCAACCAACGCATTCATGCATGTTAAGTTTTCAAGATAAGAGAGCATGGACATAAAATATAAAAGAAGGCAGTGCATGCGTGTCACATTTTCAAGACCAAGCAAATACGTGACCAATTTTCAAGCTAGCAGGGACATATCAAAGTTAGAACATCGAACAGAAACTACTATTAACAAAATAAAAATTCCTTTAGGTCCAAAATAATGTGTTCAATTGCATCATGGCATTGCGCAAGACCAATTATCAAGACAAGGCAGGGGCGTGTGCAAAATTTCAAAGCAACAAGGTAACATATAGGAATCGAAGCAACAACAGTATGGGATGAACGAAGCCAAGCAGCAGGATTTGGTAAACACGCAAAATCAAGGCAGTGGACATAGACGCTTACAAAATCAAGGCTATGATTAATTTACAGCGAGCAATAGGGCGCGTATGAATAGCAATAACAGTGGATCATCAATAATCACCATCACTAAATTCACTTAGGAATTAATATCAGTACTCACCATCGAGAAATCGCGACCTCGAGCTTGCACGCGCCTCTGAACACTCCACCGCGATGCTCGACTTCCATGATTTCGCGTCGAGTTGGGGAAAAGACTCGATTCCTTCCATCACCGCGAACACCAAAACCCACGCGCTCACTGTTGATGTTCGGCCATTGATCGATGTTTGTTGCTTTGTTTTTTTTTTTTTTTTTAAATTTACGAATCGATTTGGAAAGGAAAATGAAAGAAAAGAGAGGTTGGGTTTCGTATCTAATGAAAGAAGAGAGGATGGAAGAAATATCAATTTGAGAAAGCTTTTCGAGTACGCCTAAAAAAATCTCTGACATATGTACTTTAAATTATATTATATTATAAAATTTCCAAAACGTCTCGTTAAGCATACGCAAAATCCCGAACCCGAATCAGACGTGCCGACAGGCATTTATAAGGTTTTACCCGCGTTCCGAACATGATGGAACGTGTTTCGAAGGCTAGTTTGATTGTATGCGCGAGTTACAGACGTAAACGATCGATATTCAATTAAATCGATTAAAATAAATCTACGCGTTTCGAGCTGCCTGGGTCAAACGACAACTCAGATTGCTACGAAAATTGAAATCCGATAATAATTAACTATTACGGATCCAATGGAGCTGGTTTCGTCCAAATCCGAGACTGTGCCTCGGAAGGCTATTTTTAAATTCAGTTTAAACGATATATTATTAAAATTGAACAAATTACCTTTAAATTAAAATTCATCCATTCTATTATCTCCAGTATTATCATTATAAATTTTATAAGCCTTCAACTTATTTCTAATTGGCTTAAAATTCCATATTCAACATCTTACCCAATTTCAATTATTAAATTCAATATTTAACCATATAATCAATGATTTAATTATCAAGTAAATATTGATATTTCGAATTCAAGTCCAAAATTAACTTTTAAATATCTTAAAATCAATTAGCTATTCGAATCTTAAACTGTTCGAAATTCTGGGTCGTCACATTCCTCCCCCCTTAAAAGAATTTCGTCCCCGAAATTACTAGTTAGGAAGAATGGTCCCAAAACCCGTTTACCCTTTCCCAAAACTCACAATTCGACATCCTATCAACAATCTTTTATTAAAGACCCACAATCCTAACTACTTGCCAAAACCTTCTATAGTTTTCACGCAACACCCTTTTGCTCAATACTTTTAAATTTCAATTTAAATTCAAAATTTGAATTATCAAAATTTTCTCGAAATTTTTCAAACTCTCTAAATTTCCGAAAAATTTTGCCAGCGTCTCCTTTGCGCGGCTAGCTCGGTACTACTACAAAAGGCCTCTACGGGCTTCCCAAATTCCAAAAAGAAAACAAAAGCCAAGTGGCTACATCAAAATCTCAATCCAATATCATACAGAATCAAAATACTTACCTGTTAGTCGGGCAATTCAAATTTATCATATGGGATCAAATCCAATTTCCTTTTCTCTTCAACACCTGCATATCTCACTTAGCAACAATATCCAATCGCAACCTTACAAATCATTTTATACATTCTCATATATAGGTTTTCACATATACTGCTATTCAATTTTGTTGTTTCCGTTTTCATATGAATTCAATTTTATTCCGATTTCTAATATTGAATTTTATCTTTCATTAGAACTAATTCATGTTAGTTTCATTTACTAGTTTACTATAATTTTCAATTTGAAATTTTTTTTTTTTGTCCTTAACCAATTTTCCAAAAATTTTCTAACTCCCAAAATTTCCAGAAAATTTTGGCAGAGTCTCCTTTGTACGGAGGAGCTTTTGCAATTTGACAAGAGATATAAATATATATACATCGACCCACCCGGTCGGAAAAAGTAAAAACAGTTCATATTTCCTAATTTTATTGCGTAGGCGTACCTTATTTAGCATTTTAAGCAAGCAGCTTATTAATTTAAGCAATTAGCGCAATCCAAATCAACCAAACAGTCTTCAGGTACCTGTACTTACTCAATTTAAATATGTAAGTGCTATATATATGAAGTTTTATTAGCATTTCACAAGCATTTCAAAAACAACAAACACCAAACGCTTACCACAAGCGATTTATATAATTTAAAGCTAATCCAATTGCTTTCAACCAAATTTATATGCCATTACATTCAATTCTAATGGTTTACAAAGCAATTGTTCACATTTAATTCATTTTTAAGCAAAACAAACTCATATTCACTTCAATTGACTCAAAAATCAATTATATTTGCTTTCACTAATCCACAAAATTTAATTAAATCCAGTTTACGTTAAACAACAATTATTTCTACACAATTTGATAACCTCCATGTGAAAAAAATAATTACTTAAGTTTTATAACCTATTAAAATGGATTCCAACTCAATTTTATTTTCTTCAATTCCATTTTAACTTATTCACACCCATCCATTTAGTTCGCCACATTCCATTCTTATATACTAACCATTTCCAAATTACTTCAATCCAAGCTTTTATTAATGGGCTTTCATTCTTATTCGAAGCCAAGCTTCCATGCATTTTAAACTCAAGTTAACTAGTTAAATTTTAATTTTAATTCACCTACTCAACTTATCAAAATAATATGCAACACATACCTAACTCATTTATACCTCAAATTAATATGTCACCGAACTTAAATTCAGTCTAATAATCCAATTCCAATCACATCTTTGATTTAGTCTTTATTAAATCAGACTCATCCATTATTATCTAATTCAATTAACTCATTTTAACTCTTTAATTTACCATTTAATTCATTATCGAATTTATTTTATTAATACAACGCCATCCATTTACTTGGGTTTTATTTTGCAATTCAAACAATTTCTATTAAAATCACTTCTCTTATATCTAATTTACTTGCAAATTTCATTAAATATTATTCAAATCACCTTTGGATTTATTTGTAATTCAAACCATCACATTTTCAATCTAGCTCTATTTTATTAGCATTTTATAGCATCTTCACTTATTCAATTCATTATCAAATCCAAGTTGAATTCTATTTACAATTCTAATTCACTACCAAATTCCATTATTAATCTACAACCATTTGTTTACCCAAGTTAAATTTTATTAACATACTCAATCAAACAATTATTTAACCAATTAGCTTATTTCCAATTTCTAAATTAATTACAAAAATCATTTCATTAATTAATATATATTTTTCTTGAGTTCAAATTTTGTCTTCTATATTTCTAGTTTGAATTTATTTCATCTTTCACAATTCCAACACCTTTATAAAAAAAATTGAAAAAAATGCCTTTAAATTTAGATAATACTATTTAAAATAGCTTTTTATAAAAATATTTCTTATAACTCGATGTCTCAACCAGTCCATCCTTGTTCTCACAGAAATTCAGTCATACGTTGATCAGGCGTAGGACTGAAAATCTATAAGTACTTGGTAAACCCGTTTTCAACACCCAGTGAGAATACTTGGAAAATAATTTTATTGAAAATATTGAAAGCATTTTGAAATAGAGGAAATATCTTTGGTGACAATTCTCTGAAAATCATCACCCCCATCCATGGTCACAGTTACATACCAGGGTTACGTTGCAGTCACAACAAAAGTCCATGTAACTGCAGGCTCTCCGCGGCCTCTCGATTACGCCATGGATCCCACACAACAGATCACAGTTACATCCAGGGTTACGTTGCCGTCGCAGCAAAAGTCCATGTAACTGCAGGCTCTCAGCGGCCTCTGACTTTCGCTAACGAAATGAAACTTCTCCACTCCAACACAAGTCGCAGTCTACCGAGATAAACTCAACCGCAGACTGTTGGCTCTCAGCGGCACACACGACTTTCGCAATGTTACCATAGGTCGCAGTTACATCCTGGGTTACGTTGCAGTCACAACAAAAGTCCATGTAACTGTTGGCTCTCCACGGCACACACGACTTACGCTATGGTAACTCAACTCATAATCCTCAGGAACTAGTTTTGTCCGGACTCCTCACAGGATCAACTTTAGAACCCCCTTGGGGCTCAAGGCAGCGCCACCCAGTGGCACTCCTGAGAAGTCCATTTCAAGGAAGCGCCTTTTTCCCCAGAGCTATCATCAAAACATTTTATACTATACATATAGTATCTTCAAATCATACACCTAGTATGATATCATACAAAGCTCCTTTACACAAAATCGATTATCCCAAAATCGATAATTTTCAAAATAGGCTGTCCAAAACTCAATATTGATTTTTTTCAAAAATCAAAAGCCTTTCTCAAATCCAAAGGTTCCCAAAACCTTTTCCAAAATCCTCATAAGATCCTTTATATATAATTTTTAAAACTTTGGTTCTTTTCAAACTTGTATAAAATTCCTTTTATACTTCAACATTTTCAAAAACCATTTCTTCCAGCAATAAATTCAACAAGGGAAGAATATATAACAAAGATATAACTTTGTTTATCCAAAATCAAATATTCACATTTGATTATTCTTTCCAATATCAATTTCCTTCTATTCACACTTCCTTAAATTTCCATTCACTTATTTACAATTGCCTTAATCCCCATTTGGATTATCACTTCAATTCTTATCTCGGTTGGGTATTTAACCAATAACAGTTTGAACTCCGACCAATTTATACTTAGAAAATAGCTTGAAAATTTTAAAAATAGATAAGTAGTGGAAAAATAATTATTAGTTTGTAAAATTGCTATAAAATAGGTAACTAACTGTAAAATAGTTGAGAAATAGTTGAATATTTTCAAAATTTGTAGATAATTGCCAAATAGTTGTAAAATAGAAATTAGTTTGTGAAATAGTTGAAAAATAGTGATTAGTTTAGGAAACAGCTGAAAAATGGTTAGAATCCTCCAAAATAATTATAAACAAGTATAAAATAATTTGGCTTTAAGAAAGAAAGGTTGTATATATTTAATAGCTTAGAAAAATAAGTTTTTATATAAAAACAATTTATATTGAAAATAGTCAAGAGTCAAACCGTTCACTTCTCCAACAATTCAATTTAAATTTCCACTCCATTTAAATTAACCCAATTCCAATTTAATTTACTCCAATTTCCATTGGACTTGATTCATTCCCAATTCAAATTGAATTGATTCACAACTCCTTTCTAACTTCAAATCAAATTCCATTTAATCTTTAAACTTGCACAACTTTATTATAATTCCAATTTTACAACTTCCATTTATAATCAATTACATTCACATTTTGCTTTTAACTTGGAGTTATACATTTTATTTATCTTATATATTTTATTATTCCATAAACATTTTAAATCCAGATTCCAGAGTTTTAAAAATTTTTCCAAAACTTAAACATCACCTTAGAATTTATCTATATCCAAATTCTTTGACAGATTCTATTATCCCTTTGAATTTCAAAACCAAACTCAATTCACAAACAATTCCAATTTAAAACAATTTGGTAGCAATTTCTCTTCTAGAAACTCGAAAATAAACATCGATAATGCTGCAGTCATCACCGACGTTATTTTCCAGTGACCGAAAGAGTTCAATGCTTTTATCTCATTAAAACATTTCCAAATATTTTTGATTTCAAATCTCCCAGATTTCAAATTCAATACAAAAATATTTTTGAAATAATACTATTCTTTCTTCAAAACCCTTGGAAACCACTTTCAAACCCAAAGGAATTTTAATTTTTCCCAAAAATTCCAAATTCCCAATCCATCCAATTCATATTTAAACATTACTCTGGAATTTCATCTTACTTATTCAACTTAATTACAATTCCAAAGTTATTCTAATTATTTTGGATTAATCCATTCAATTGAACCCACTTCAATTTTAATCATTACAATTTAATCCAATTCAAATTTTCCATTTAAATTTGTAAACTTTACATCTTCAATCACATATTCAATTAATTCAAATCAAATTCAATTTGAACTAATTCAATTCCAATCTCAATTTTAAACCGTCTCGAATTAGATAAATTCGAGTTCAATTCTCAGAGGTTGGTTTAACTTTTTAAACCAAATTAACTTTGTTCACTTAAAGGTTTTAATCAATTTAACTTTTGAGTTCTAATTCTAGAATTTCATTTTTAATTAATTTCACTTTTAATTTGGTTGTATTTTATATTACTTCTTAATTTAATTTCAATAATTTAACACCCAATCACCTTAATATTTTTTTAGAAGGAAATAATGTCTTATATATCGAAATATACTTTTATATAAAAGCATTTAAAACCTTTATATAAGAAAATAACAAGTACGCGCTCATATATATATATATATATATATATATATATATATATATATATACTCAACTCATTATAGAGTTCTACGAACTCTATTTAATGAGTAATCCCCACCAGAGCCAAGGTTCTCGCTTAACCTTCTGCTCTGATACCAAATGTAACGACCCGAAATTTTCGAACCCGAAAATTCCAGATAGTTAAGAAAAGAAGAAAGAGATAGAAGAAGAAGAAGAAGAAAAGAAACATCAACAACTCACATTCGCAGCGGATAAAATATAATAATAAATAATAGTTTACAAAAGAATACTATATTTGTTGATTACATTTAATATACATCAGAGTTACTCATATATACAGATAATGGACATATACAAATCATGTCTCAGATACACAATGATATACTACAGCGGAAATACCCCATACGTTAGCCATCCAGCTCGCCTCCTGAGCTCCAGAACGTACCTACCTGAAAATCTGTAATACTCGGTCTGACCCGAGCATTACACCAAAGTAACACCCGGGTCAGGCTGGAAACCAGCGTGAGTAAACCCGTTTAACACGAAATACCAAAATAATTAACTGATATAAACCCGGGTAACTTATAACAATTCAACGAATTCACAATTTGTTATAAACAACGCTTATTTCACACGTCCATTTCTAAGTACCAAACTTAGATAAAACAATCCAATTTACTTAAATCATTTCATCCCAGCCTATTGATTTCACAAATCAATTTATAAAATTCGAAGTGGTTTCGGGTATTTTCTAATACCCGACCCGGCATCTTCGAAACTCATGTTATTCCGTCCCAAATTATTCAAATGAAATACATAACATTTCATAACGGATGTATCAGCTCATTCAAAACATCCAATACTATTCAATTATTCATACAAAGCTTATTCACATACAAATCAATTCAATTGATTCTAATTTAATTTCAAATCTCAATCACTCAGATTCCTTTATAAATTAATTCCAAAATCAATTAATCAATCGACCATTCCATATCCATTCATCTTAATTAATCACCTGGATTAATTATTCTTCAATTTCATTCAAGAAATTATCCTTGATTAGTTTCACGATCTTAATTACTCTTACCCAAAAACAATAAGAAATCTTAATCACTTCATCAATTTATTAACTATATTAATTACATTAATTCTTAATTACTTTTCTTACTTAATTTCTGATAAGTCACTTATTATGAATTAATAAATCTCAATTATTCAAGTCTTTAATTACTTCATCAATTATATAAATTACCGATTTCCAATTATATTTCAATTTATCTTAATCTGTATTAAATTACATTAATTAAAGTATCATATTAATCATTCTTGATTTATCTTACCCTGCAATTAACTATCCATTTATTTTCTTCATGAAATAAATCAATTTCTCCATAATTATTTATCTTAATTAACCTCTTGTTTAATCACACAGTAATTGTATTTTATTAACATTCATTAACAATTATTTTCAAGCCATCAGATGATTATTCAGAATTGCTCTCACTTAATAAATTAACTTATAACTTAAGTTATTGATTAATTCAAAACCCTTAAATACTAAATTAATTAACCCAAAAAAATTAATTAATTGAATTAATTAATTATCCATTTTTAATCACCCTTACGTTTCTTTCAAAATCCAGTATATATATATATATATTTCGATAACTTAGGGTATCGAATATTCAAGCAATCCACAGCATTCCACTGTCCAATTATCAAGGCAAGGGTGCGTTCAAATCAACAGCAACCAACGCATTCATGCATGTTAAGTTTTCAAGATAAGAGAGCATGGACATAAAATATAAAAGAAGGCAGTGCATGCGTGTCACATTTTCAAGACCAAGCAAATACGTGACCAATTTTCAAGCTAGCAGGGACATATCAAAGTTAGAACATCGAACAGAAACTACTATTAACAAAATAAAAATTCCTTTAGGTCCAAAATAATGTGTTCAATTGCATCATGGCATTGCGCAAGACCAATTATCAAGACAAGGCAGGGGCGTGTGCAAAATTTCAAAGCAACAAGGTAACATATAGGAATCGAAGCAACAACAGTATGGGATGAACGAAGCCAAGCAGCAGGATTTGGTAAACACGCAAAATCAAGGCAGTGGACATAGACGCTTACAAAATCAAGGCTATGATTAATTTACAGCGAGCAATAGGGCGCGTATGAATAGCAATAACAGTGGATCATCAATAATCACCATCACTAAATTCACTTAGGAATTAATATCAGTACTCACCATCGAGAAATCGCGACCTCGAGCTTGCACGCGCCTCTGAACACTCCACCGCGATGCTCGACTTCCATGATTTCGCGTCGAGTTGGGGAAAAGACTCGATTCCTTCCATCACCGCGAACACCAAAACCCACGCGCTCACTGTTGATGTTCGGCCATTGATCGATGTTTGTTGCTTTGTTTTTTTTTTTTTTTTAAATTTACGAATCGATTTGGAAAGGAAAATGAAAGAAAAGAGAGGTTGGGTTTCGTATCTAATGAAAGAAGAGAGGATGGAAGAAATATCAATTTGAGAAAGCTTTTCGAGTACGCCTAAAAAAATCTCTGACATATGTACTTTAAATTATATTATATTATAAAATTTCCAAAACGTCTCGTTAAGCATACGCAAAATCCCGAACCCGAATCAGACGTGCCGACAGGCATTTATAAGGTTTTACCCGCGTTCCGAACATGATGGAACGTGTTTCGAAGGCTAGTTTGATTGTATGCGCGAGTTACAGACGTAAACGATCGATATTCAATTAAATCGATTAAAATAAATCTACGCGTTTCGAGCTGCCTGGGTCAAACGACAACTCAGATTGCTACGAAAATTGAAATCCGATAATAATTAACTATTACGGATCCAATGGAGCTGGTTTCATCCAAATCCGAGACTGTGCCTCGGAAGGCTATTTTTAAATTCAGTTTAAACGATATATTATTAAAATTGAACAAATTACCTTTAAATTAAAATTCATCCATTCTATTATCTCCAGTATTATCATTATAAATTTTATAAGCCTTCAACTTATTTCTAATTGGCTTAAAATTCCATATTCAACATCTTACCCAATTTCAATTATTAAATTCAATATTTAACCATATAATCAATGATTTAATTATCAAGTAAATATTGATATTTCGAATTCAAGTCCAAAATTAACTTTTAAATATCTTAAAATCAATTAACTATTCGAATCTTAAACTGTTCGAAATTCTGGGTCGTCACAAAAACAAAATACAGAATCTCACAGCGGAATGATAAAATATAATAATCAAATAAAAATTTAATGAAGCTATTTTGCAATATCCATTTGATTACACAATTTTACAACATAATTAGAGTACAAACAACAACATACCAATAATGATGCAGCAAAATAATACTAATAATATAATATATCAAACTCTGTCTTCATCCTCTGGAAATAATGTATTCAAACACTGAAACGCTTGGGCTGACACGAGTGTAATGAAAAGACAAAACACTCGAGTCAGAACTAAAAGTTCTTATGTAAATTAAATCAACAACATGTAAATACGAGTGTAATAGCTTTAGAGATGTTTATGGTATTTTACATCTCCTATCCTGTGTGTAACATGCGTGCAACAACTTAAGAGATGTTACGGGGTTTTCCATCTCCTATCCTGTGTGTAACGTGCGTGCAACAACTTAAGAGATGTTACAGGGTTTTCCATCTCCTAAGATCTATTAAACTATCTATATGTAGTGTCTATTAGTAATGTAAAGTATTAAAATAGCATTAAGGATTTACATTGATCCCTCTTAATACATTTTTGAGCAGGTACTCTGTGCAGTTCCTGTAATACAACCGATAACGTTCGTAGCCAGTAAGTCCCCTATAGGTACCATACTAAAACAAAATCATAATGGTAGCAAATAAGGATAAAAAGTATGACAAGGCATGTGAGGCAGTGACCAATGTTGGATACTACCAATTTGGGTCGTAGGGCTGGTGGTAACGCATCATAGCTACGACCACCCATCACGTCCAACACCTCCAAAATCAAATCAAATCTAATCAAGGTGCATCGATCAAGCCAACATCAATATAGTAATATGAAGAGGTGTGTCCGCTTGAGGTTGCTAGCCCACTTGGCCTTGACAAGCCGACCTGTTTTAGTCATTTCAAATTGGCACAAGTGCTGGGGTCATCCATCATCGTTCTCTTTCTTCAAATCCAACAAACGTTCACCATGTCCAACCGCTTCATTCTGAATCATCCACCACGTACACAGTTGTTAAAGTGGTTCCAATATTGACAGAGAGTATGCTAATAAGAGGTCGCGGTCTCTCTAACAACCAAACTCCATTTTTCACACTGGTTGGTTCTTTTACATTTCAAAATCGATTCATATTTTATATCAAAATATCATATTCAATTCAAAATATCCTTCATTTCAAAATTACATATTTACTCAAAATATGTCATTTCCACTTAAAAATGTCATTTCAAATTTCAAATTAGGTTATAACCTCATTTAACCACATTCGCATTTAATTCAACAACTTAAATATAAATAACTCAACCTTGCACAGTTTGAAATTTTAGAAAATAGTTTTAATAGTTTAAAATGATTTAAATAGTTTGATATAAAATGGTCTGAGTATTGAAAATGGTTTATATAGTAAAATATTTAGAAAATCAAAATAATTTGACTATAGAAAAATACATTTTAAACAGTTTATATTAAAATAATATATTTTGAAAATAGTATCAAATTAAACCGTTTCTTTCCATTTCAATAATCCAGACCTATGTCCAAATTTTAAATCAACAAAACTCAATTTTTTCAATCTTTCAATTCAATTGATTCAATCTCGATTTAGTTTCAAATCAACTTAATTTCAATTCAAATTAGTTTCAATTTTTGAAACGTTCATTTTTGACTTCAAATTCGATTCAATAATTCAATTTAATGATTTCAATCCAATTCTTATTCTAAACCATTTTAATTCATATCGATTTCAAGTCCAATTTCAATTTACTGACTTAAATCCCTTATCAAATAAACTTCATTGTTCAATTTTAATATCCAAATTATCAAAATAATTCAACTTTCAAAATTAAAGTCATATAACGATTGTAACTTCATATTTCTAATTCAATTCTTTAAAGCAATTTCCTTTTAACAAATTTTAGTTTCAACTTTTCAAAGCTTGGATTAGAAAATAATTCAATTCGTATAAATCCAAAATTTATTTATTTTAAACAATATTACTTAATCAAAATCCAAATTCAAGATCTCTAAAACCATTTAATTTAACCAATCTGGTGTCCCTATAGAATTTTCTACCATATGTCTATGTGAATATTTATTTTAATTTTAATTTCAGGGATGCATATATATCATTTCAATCCAGATCAAAGTGTCATATGTATATATCATTGCAATCTATTTTTTAATTTATGCAAAATAATTCAAATAACAATTTATATGTTGTCACTTAATATGCAAAGTGATAACAGGGATATATAAAAATAAATAAACATCCAATCATCCAAAATGTCAACAAATAGACATCCATCACAATCAACTTCCAAATTAGTCAGTAAATCACCATAATTAATTGGTTATCAATATCAGGTACTAAACAAGCAATTAATTTCAATATTTATTTAAATGTTAGTTTAATTCAATATAAATTAAAATGACAATTTAAATCACCAAACAACATTCAACAAAATTCTTATCACATTATAAATTTAATTTAACTAACATAGGAAAATTCAGTATTGCGTGAGTGGGTTAAATCACTCACTTTTGATTTCTAACCGATTAAAAATCCAATAAAAGCCCAAAATTTGAACAGTCTCCAAATTCAACCAAACAATTCCATGTTGTTCGAAATTTTGATACGTACCCAATGGAAGAAACCGCGTCCAAATCTGAGTTGGTATGCAAAAGTTATGCTGGTTAGAACATTTAAATTTAAAATAAAATAAAATAAAATAAAAGGGCAATTTGGTAATTCAACCATCTCTTACTCTAACCCTAACGCGAACAGATTGCACCCATCTTAGGCGCCACATACACGATGCTTCCACGCCACCTACACATATCGTCGCTAGGATCTGACATCGTCGTTGCATCTCCCCCCTCAGGTCGACCAACTCCACCCCACGCGCGGCCTCCAGGCGACCCCACGAGATCCGCCGCTGCCGATTTCCTCCTCCAATCCTAGCGAACTCATGCGACCACATGATGATCGGAACATACCATTGAGACCTGCTCGTCCTCATTTTCCAGATGCAACTCCTCGATCGTCTATTAGGTGAAGATCCACCATTGAATCGAAACCCTAGAATGGACGACCAAGAATGTTTCGCCAACTTTTGGACAAACGGAGCCTCCAATCGGAAAACGAATTGTAGGTGCAGATTAGTTCGTCAAGAGCTTTGCAATGATATATTATATGATAGGGTTTGAGTAGTTTGAATTTTGGAGTTTGATTTGAAATTGTAATTAGGGTTTTGAGATGTCTGCCATTACGAAGGAACAGATGCGATAGAAATTGTACGTACAATAATAGAACAAAAGATTACTAGGGTTTATAACAACCTATATATAAACAAAGCTGAAACAAGAATGGATGGAATAGATCGAATGGGTCGAAGCTATAACAATGGCCCGAAAAGCCCGTTTCGTTTCCGAAACGAAAATAGGTCGTCCAATATATCATAATATAGATTTTCAATATTTCTAAACTCAATGAAACTTCAAACCCTAATTCTATCGTACATAGAAGTTGGCTTTTAAAATTAGATTATATTTATTTAAATTCCATTAATTGATTTCTACGCATTTCGAGCTCGCACGATCAAACGATAAGTTCGATCGCGACGAAACTTGAAATCTTATAATTATTCATTGTTACGGATCAGATGAAACTAGTTTTGTCGAAATCTGAGACAGTGCCCAAAAGACTAATTTTACACGTTTATTAAATGAATTATTAATTTAAAATCAATTTAATTGCTTTTAAATTCTAAATTAAAAATTAACAATTTTCATCATTCTTGATTACACAGAAATTAATAATCCATTACAATATAGTTTCCCACGTTAAATCCACTATTTAAATATTACACTAATTTCAGCGTTCAACTACAACTGTAATAAATCAATTCATTGTGATTTAGAATTCCAAACAGTTTTTTTATTTAGATTTACATTCTTATTATTTAATCATCAAATATTTTATGAATTTATTTAACACAAGTTTCCATCTTATTCTACAGTTACCGCCTTTTCTTCTATTAACAATAATATTTCAATTACATTAAATTTCAACAATTGATTTCCAAATTAATTTCAAACGAATTAAATAATAGAATGAGAAATAAAACAATAGTTACATATTAGTAATTTAAACACATTTATAAATTTATTGTTTGCACACAGAGGTTAATAAATTACTTACAACCTAACTGACTTCATATTCTATGTTAAAACCAATTAAATAGAATAACCTACAATTTCACCATTAATACAACATTGATTTTAATTGTTATTTGCAATTATAACCAAATTAACTTTACAATTATTTCCATTGACTGAAATTACGTTAAAATAGTTGTCAATAACATTCAAACAGTAATATTAAATTATATCCTAGTAAATTTTCCATTGATAAATCATAAATTTTTAATTCTGACAATATTAATTTTCCAAAGTCTTATTTAATTTAATATTTTTAATTATCAAAAATACGGGTCGCTATACTATATCTACGTATGTAGCTCACATTAGCTGTTCATATGACTATTTTCTAATATTTCCTCCGCCATAATATTTGACGCAGCGGATAATTCGAACAACACTTCAATCGATGGAATGTAGCAATCGGTGAGTTGAAGATACCAAAATGCCCAAGTTCGTTGATCCAAAGATACCGAACTCTAGCTATCTCAAACACGTTGATAGCGCATTATACCGTGTTCAAGATCTACGATTCTTCGCACGTTGATCTAGCGCACTAGATTCCGTGAATCGGCTTCTACGATCGTTGAGTCGAGCGCACTCGATTAACCGAAAGAGGAGATAGGAGATTACACTCAACTACCAATTGGTATGAAAGCACAAAGCTAACAAAAAGGAATTTTATTCAAAAATCAACAACGACAAAAATGTACAACACACGCGTATTTATAGGAGTTACAACCCAGTCCTTAAGTCGTATATGACCTATGACCTCCTTAGGTCGTTGCCGACCTATCAACAGTACACACGACTCATCATAAGACGACTTAAGAAATAACGACCTAAAGACAGTACATGTTCAACGACTTAAGACATTACGACTCATATTTCTGCTACAGACGACTTACGACCTATGTAAGGTCGTTAACGACCTAAGACAATGGCATAGCTTGCTTCTGGAAAAGTTAGATCGTGAAAGAGTTAGGTCGCAAAGTTTTTAGGTCGTGACTCGCTAGCTCGTCTCCCTTCACCACGTTAGGTCGTATACGACCTAATACGCCTTCGTTAACTCGCAGCTTCTCCTCCTTAGGTCGGGGCCGACCTAAAATATGTTCTGGTTCCTTTAACCCGTTGTCTCTTACCTTGTTAAGTCGTAAACGACCTAGAGTGTCCCAGTTAGGTCGTGGGCAGTGCTCCTTAGGTCGGCAACGACTTAAAACTTCCCAACGACCTATCTCTGATACTTCTCCCACATGACCTAGAACGAAGTTAGCTCGTGGCCGATTCACAATACCTTCAATAGGTCGTCGCTCCTCTTCACGTGTTCCGTTAGGTCGTAGGTCACTGCTGTTAGGTCGTGAACGACCTAAATTTTCTCTCTTAGGTCGTGAACGACCTAGGACTTGTGAATTTCTCGAATTTTCAGATTGCTCTGCATCATCCTCCCATGGTTGAGAAAAATTCGACCTCGAATTTGTACATTCTTCTTCATCTGATTGTTTATCCCCGTAATAAGGAACAAGATGTTTAACATTGAACACGTCAGACGTGTAAACCTCTTCTGGCAGCTTCAACTTATAAGCATTCTCATTGATCCGTTTCACAACTTCTACAGGTCCAATTTTCCTGGCTTTCAACTTATTATAAGTGCCCACTGGAAAACGATCCTTCGTTAACACAGCATACACCAAATCGCCTTCGTTAAATTCAACATTTCGTCGCTTCAAATCTGCAGTCTTCTTATATTTCTCATTCGACTTTTCCAATCGTTCCTGAACGATTTTATGACATTCAGTTAGCTCATCAACAAATTCAACAGCCCGTTTAATTGTTCCCTTCGACTGTGGTACTACTGCCAAATCTAACGGTCCCCTGGGTAAAATTGAATAAACAATCTGAAATGGACTGAATCCTGTGCTACGATTCACTGCATGATTATGTGCAAACTCGGCTTGGCATAACTTCATGTCCCAACTTCTCAAATTATCCTGTACAAGACATCGCAACAAATTTCCCAAAGACCTGTTAACAACTTCCGTCTGTCCATCAGTTTGCGGATGATAAGCACTGCTAAATTTCAGTTTCGTTCCCACCATCTTCCACAAACTCAACCAAAAGTGACTCAGAAAACGAGTATCTCGATCAGAAACAATAGATTCTGGTAAACCATGAAGTCGATAGATCTCCTTGAAAAATAATTGCGCCACTCGAACTGCGTCCGCTGTCTTTTTGCAAGCAACAAAATGTGCCATCTTCGAAAACCTGTCCACCACAACAAATATCGAATCATTTCCCCTTTGAGTTCTAGGCAAACCCAAAACGAAATCCATGCTAATATCAGCCCATGGCTTAGACGGTACTGGTAATGGCATATACAACCCTGCATTCGTTGCTGTTCCCTTTGACACCTGGCAAATATGGCATCTCTCCACGAATCTTTCAACCTCTTTTCTCATCGATGGCCAAAAGTAAGACTGTGAAATCAACTGCAAAGTACGATCACGGCCCACATGCCCTTCCTCGTGTAACTCCTTGACAATTTTCAATCTCAAGCTACAGTCTGGTATACATAAACGATTTCCCTTAAACAGAAATCCATCAACCAACATAAATTCATCGGTACTCCCATCCTTCACTTTCTCAACATATTTCACAAAGTAAGGATCTTCATTAATCATCTCTGGCAACATTTCAAACCCCGTCACTTCAACCTTCATTGTCGTTAATAAATGACTCCTCCTACTCAAAGCATCAGCTACCCGATTTGTCACCCCTGATTTGTGTTTAACGACAAAAGTAAACTGCTGTAAATAAGCAATCCATGATGCATGTCTTGCTGAAATCTTATCCTGCCCCTGTAAATGCTTCAAAGCTTCATGATCAGTGTAAAGAACAAATTCCTTCTGAAATAGATAATGTCTCCAATGCTTAACAGCTTGTACAACAGCATAAAATTCAACATCATATGTACTGTATCTCATCTTTGCCCCTGACAACTTCTCACTGAAATATGCAATAGGTCTTCCACCTTGACTCAACACTCCTCCAATTCCAACCTTTGATGCATCAGTGTGTAGCTCAAACAACAACTGAAAATTAGGTAAAACAAGAATTGGTGCTGTTGTCAACAGTTCCTTGATCTTTTCAAAAGCAACTCCCGCTTCCTCTGACCATGCAAACTGTTTCCCTTTCATGCAATCAGTAACTGGAGCCATCACGCTACTGAAGTGTGGAATGAACCTTCGGTAGAATGATGCCAATCCATGAAAACTTCTAACTTCAGTGATAGTTCTCGGCTGTGGCCAATTTCTAATAGCTTCAACTTTACTCTGGTCAACTTGAATACCTTCCCCTGAAACAACATACCCAAGAAATAAAACAGTATGCGTCATAAACACACATTTCTTTGTAGCAGCATAAAATTGTTCTTCACGCAGAATAATCAACACTTCCCTCAAATGTAGAACATGCTCCTCCATACTTCTGCTGTAAATCAGAATATCATCGAAATAAACCACAACGAACTTCCCAATGAATGGTCTAAAGATTTGATTCATCATCCGCATGAATGTACTAGGTGCATTCGACAAACCAAATGGCATAACCAACCATTCGTATAACCCCTCTCTCGTCTTGAAAGCTGTCTTCCATTCGTCTCCAGGTCTGATTCGAATTTGATGATAACCACTCTTCAAATCAATCTTCGAAAATATAGTTGCCCCACTCAACTGATCCAGTAAGTCATCCAACCTTGGCATAGGAAATCTATAACGAACAGTAATCTTGTTCAAAGCTCGACTGTCAGTACACATCCTCCAAGTTCCGTCCTTCTTTGGTACTAACAATGCTGGCACGGCACAAGGACTCAAGCTTTCCTGAACACGTCCCTGTTCCAACAACTCTTCCACCTGCCTTCGTAACTCCTCATGTTCCTTCGGACTCATTCGGTAATGTGGTCGATGTGGTAACACTGCTCCCGGAACAAGATCAATTTGATGTTGAATGTCTCTAAGTGGCGGTAACTCCTTAGGCAACTCCTCTGGAAAGACATCTTCAAATTCTTTCAAAATTGGCTTTGCTGCTTCTGGTATTTCAACTTCTTCACTACTCTCTCTCCCAATCAACAAAAATACTTCAGTCTCTTCCTCAACTTCCTTGATAAACTCCTTCAAAGTCAACAGAGTTTTCAATTCCTCAATCTCTTCTAGCTTGCTCTCCTTCTGCTGTTGCTTCTTAGGAACCAAAGTGATTTTAGTACCCTCGAACATGAAACTGTAACTGTTGGCACGACCATCATGTTGTACTGCTCTATCAAACTGCCACGGTCTGCCCAACAACAAGTGACAAACATCCATGTCCACTACATCACACCAAATTTCATCTTTGTACTTCTTCCCAATAGAAAAATTAACACAAGCTCTTCGACACACTTTCACTTCACCACCCTTCCTTAACCATGCTAGCTTGTACGGTTTAGGATGTTTCTCAGTCTTCAAGTTCAATTTCCTCACTGCTTCTGTAGAAATAATATTATCACAACTTCCAGCATCAATAACGAACTTGCAAACTTTCCCCAGAATAGTGCATGTCGACTGAAAAATATTGCTTCTCAACCAACTACAATCCTCCTCTTGCTTTGGTGTAAGACATGACCTCCTCATCATAAGATTACAACCTTCATCTCCAAACAATTCTTCCTCCTCCTCAACATAAGGTGTATTTGAACACTCTGCTTCCTCACCATCATCCTCCTCAACTTCTGCAACCATTGCTCTCTTCTTCGGCTTCGGACATTCATTGCTCTTATGACCCAACTCCTGACAATTGTAACATTTGAACCCACTGCTAGCCTTCGCCTTCTCAGCCTCCTTCACAACTGGTTTTGAAACAGGTTTAGGAACATTAGAACTTCCACCAACACCCCTTGCTTGATTATTGGAATTAGTAAACACACCACCTCCACGCCTTCCTTGTTTCTCCCAAGCCAACGCTTTCTGATGTGCCTCTGCCACTGATCTAGGATCGAACATATTAACCATATCCTGGATCTGCATTCTTAGTCCCCCAATGAATCTAGCAGTTAGTTGTTCTTCCGTTTCCATAATATCATTCCTGGCAATGAGTTGGTAAAATTCATCAGCATAATCACTAACAGACTTTGTCCCTTGCCTCAGATTCTGCAACCTCTGGTACATAAGTGATTGATAGTTGTAAGGTAAGAAAGTAGATCTCATCAACTTCTTCATCTTATCCCACGATTCTATCTTTGACTTCCCCATTCTCTCCCTTGTAAGTTTAGTTTGCTGCCACCACGCCAAAGCTCTCCCCCTCAACCTAGTAGCAACCAACTTTACTCTCCTATGCTCAGGAACCTCCTTGAAATCAAAGATCTCTTCAACATTTGATACCCAATCAAGAAATTCTTCAGCTGCCATCCCTCCTTTAAACTCCGGAATCTCCATCTTCATACCCGATTCCCAACGTCGATCATCATCAATAACCCGATACTGACGTTGTCCCTGATCTCGGTCTCTGAAATGAACACTTCCCCTATCACCGTCAAACTCCTCATCAAAGTCTGATGCATATCGTTGTCTTTCACGCCCTCCAACATCTCTACCACCACTCCTACAACCAACATCCCGTCTATCATGGTCATCAACATTCCTCCTACTTCGATTATCAACACTCCGTTGATCCTGACTTTCTCTCCTCTCCCGATCTGAATGATGTGAAACTCTACTTCCTCCATGAATGGATTCAGGTGAATTTCTTCTTCTACTTTGATTCATATCAATCATAAGCTTCTCCAACCTACCAATGCCTTCATCAATCTTCTCGTGCATACGTTGCTCCATTTGATCGGCCTCTTCTCTTCGATATAGTGCTTCAATGTTTTGATGACGATTGGCTCTCCTTGGTGGCATGATTGAAAAACTTCACAAACTTCAACAATTCAATCACAAGACTTCAACAAATCACGGCTCAACAATGTCTCGGCTATGACTTGATTCGGCTCAATGTGCAACGACTTATGGTTAAGTCGGCACGGCTCCACACTTCAAATCTTGGCGCGCAAAAATCTCCTCACAAATTCAATCACTCTCCAACACTTGATTCAAAATGCTATAGATCAAATACT
The DNA here is from genome assembly GCA_030765085.1 of Allium cepa. Taxonomy (NCBI): domain Eukaryota; kingdom Viridiplantae; phylum Streptophyta; class Magnoliopsida; order Asparagales; family Amaryllidaceae; genus Allium; species Allium cepa. The sequence continues at coordinate 627,802,399 of CM060932.1, read as the reverse complement.
CCAAGCTTGTTGCAACTTCAAGATGACCACAACGAACACAACTTCAAACTTCAACACTTGGCTCCAAGAATCAACTTAGCTATGATTGGCTAAGTATGGCTCTGATACCAATAATGACGCAGCGGATAATTCGAACAACACTTCAATCGATGGAATGTAGCAATCGGTGAGTTGAAGATACCAAAATGCCCAAGTTCGTTGATCCAAAGATACCGAACTCTAGCTATCTCAAACACGTTGATAGCGCATTATACCGTGTTCAAGATCTACGATTCTTCGCACGTTGATCTAGCGCACTAGATTCCGTGAATCGGCTTCTACGATCGTTGAGTCGAGCGCACTCGATTAACCGAAAGAGGAGATAGGAGATTACACTCAACTACCAATTGGTATGAAAGCACAAAGCTAACAAAAAGGAATTTTATTCAAAAATCAACAACGACAAAAATGTACAACACACGCGTATTTATAGGAGTTACAACCCAGTCCTTAAGTCGTATATGACCTATGACCTCCTTAGGTCGTTGCCGACCTATCAACAGTACACACGACTCATCATAAGACGACTTAAGAAATAACGACCTAAAGACAGTACATGTTCAACGACTTAAGACATTACGACTCATATTTCTGCTACAGACGACTTACGACCTATGTAAGGTCGTTAACGACCTAAGACAATGGCATAGCTTGCTTCTGGAAAAGTTAGATCGTGAAAGAGTTAGGTCGCAAAGTTTTTAGGTCGTGACTCGCTAGCTCGTCTCCCTTCACCACGTTAGGTCGTATACGACCTAATACGCCTTCGTTAACTCGCAGCTTCTCCTCCTTAGGTCGGGGCCGACCTAAAATATGTTCTGGTTCCTTTAACCCGTTGTCTCTTACCTTGTTAAGTCGTAAACGACCTAGAGTGTCCCAGTTAGGTCGTGGGCAGTGCTCCTTAGGTCGGCAACGACTTAAAACTTCCCAACGACCTATCTCTGATACTTCTCCCACATGACCTAGAACGAAGTTAGCTCGTGGCCGATTCACAATACCTTCAATAGGTCGTCGCTCCTCTTCACGTGTTCCGTTAGGTCGTAGGTCACTGCTGTTAGGTCGTGAACGACCTAAATTTTCTCTCTTAGGTCGTGAACGACCTAGGACTTGTGAATTTCTCGAATTTTCAGATTGCTCTGCATCAATATTTTTCCTCTTAATATTTCGACCATTTCAACCCTTAATCTGTGTATTAATCTCCACCCCTTTAGCTATGGATCATACCACATGGACGTTCATCTACCATCTATAAATTTTCATTTCTATACATTTCAATGCTTCTTCCCTGATTATCAACAGATGTTTTAATACTTCTGAGAGGTCGGCTTTGATTTCCATATCCCAAAAGATTGGTTTTTGATGTATTTGTACTTCATACATTTAGCATATTTTCCTTTCTCGTTAATTACTTTCCATACAAGTTTGATGCCAAAAGTCGTATTCAATTCTTCAATAGCTCTCAAGCCTAATCCTTCTTCTAACTTTTCTTTACAGGCCACCTTCCAAGGTATTTTGTTAAGTTTCCCTTTCCAAAGAAATCGAGGCATGCCTGTTTGATTTTGTTAATAGTTTCTGCCGGGAGTTTAAAAAATTGCATCCAATAATTTATAACTGGGTATATGGTGGGCTTGATAAGTTCGCTTTCTATCCGTTTTCCAATAGGTTGATGCATCCAATAACTTCGCTTTCCAATCACTTACTCGACCCTTGATTTTGTCTATTAGGAGGGAACAATCATTATCCTTTAAATTGACGCTTGATAATGGGATACTAAGGTATCTAATTGGTAGCCCCCTTTATTTAATTCTAAGAACCTCTTCAATGACTTCTTTTTGCACTCCTCTAAAGAATAGAAAAGATTTCTCCTTGCTCAAACTCAATCACATCGCTTTGTTCAAAGATTTAAAAGTGTCCCTGATGGCTTGCTTCAATCACATTAGCTATCAAAAATATTAAGATGTCGTCGGCGTATATTGTGTGGAAAATATCATTGTTTGGAGATGTTGTTTTGAACAGTCCCTTCTAAACACTCTCTTCAATCAACAACATTAAGTACTCTATAATGAATGTAAACAATAGAGGAGAAGTTGGGTTGCCTTGACGAAGTCCTGATTTGCTTGTGAAATACCCCGTTGGCCTACCCTGATCTATTGTAGAGAAACTCTGTTATAATTGCTTGCCATTTTTTTTAGAGAATCCTACCGTGTTCATCACATGAATAACAAATTTTCTATTGGCTGAATCATATGCTTTCCTCAAATCTACTATGATGCACATAATTTTATTATTGTTCCGACCCATCCCTCGAACAATTTCATAGGCAGACTAAATGCCATCCCCTATCGATCTGTTTTGGATGAATGCACATTGGTTGGCATAAATCAAGTCATCCATAAACAGTTTTAGTCTGTTGCATAGGACTTTCATTAGGATTTTGTAAACCATGTTGCAACAAGCAATCGACCTATATTGCTGAATTTGATTGGCCTCTTTACTCTTTGGACTCAGATGTAAAAATGTGTGATCGGTCTCTTTTAAAATCTTGCCTTTCTCAAAGCAATCACTCATTGCACCCTTTAATAATACCTAACAAACATTATCGAATTTCTCACTGAACCTATTGGACCCAGCACCATGTCGTCCTTAATGCTATAAAGTACATATTTAATTTCTAATATATCGATCTGGTCATTCAAGAAATTTGCCCATAATATGTAATTACATACTTGCACGTTATTGGAGGTAGGGGAATAGTCTGTTATTAATTGAATAAATCTTGAAAATGATTCACCATATCTTCCAAAAAATCATTTCGACCGTAGGACAATCCACCACTTAAATCTAGACTTCCTGCCGATTTTTGTTAGTTTCTTCTGTTTGACATTTTAGCATAAAAGAACGAAATTTCTTCATCTCCCAATAGCAGCTAGTCACATTTGGTTTTTTTCTTTATGTCTTAAAATTTTCAGCATTATCACCTTTTCCAGTTTTCCTTTCGCTTCCGATAATCCAAGTGCTAAGCGATCACTTCGATTCCTCTCCAGTTTCCATTGCATATTAACACACTAGCTCCTACAAATTTCAACCTCCTACCTTGTGTCGTTCTTTCCTTTTCTCCACTCCATCAACTTATTCCTAATCATTTTCTATTTATAAATCAGACAATATAAAAGTCTACCATCTACTGGAGTATTCCACGTTCTACTATCAGGTCATTGTAGTTGTCACATGTCGACCGGTGGTTCGTGTATTTAAATGTTCTAGCAGGACGAAGGCCTTGCTCTACTATCGATACCGGGATAGGAGTATGATCGCTAGATCCTAGCGGCAAATATCTTGTATTATAGTTCCAGAATCTCTCTACCAATTGACATTAACAAATATTCGATCTGTCTTAGTTAGAATGTTTTATCAGGCTTTGGCCATTATGAAAACTGAAATCCCTCAATTTTTGTAACGACCCGGAATTTTCGATTCAGAAAACTCCAGATAGTTAGGAAAAGAAAGAAGAAGAAACATAAATAAGTCATAGAAACCTCACATTCGCAGCGGACCAAATATAATATCACATAAATAACGGTTATACAAGAAGAACTGTAACAGTACATTTACATTTTTATGTATCAGAGTTACAAAATTTACAATCACTGGACAGTTAAAATAACTTGTCCCAGATGAATAACAATATATATATATCACAGCGGATAGACACTCGATACGTTCCTGTCCTCCAGCTCTCCTCTTGAGCTCCAGAACGTCCTTACTTGCAAATCTGTAATACTCGGTCTGACCCTCTAACTTCTTCTTCCCAGTTCACCTATTTCCACCGAGCAAACCCTGTGCACACGAGCATAGTGCACGTGCACACGTTCTCCGTCACCTTTTCCTGGCCACCGACCTTCGGCCCGGGTCGACTTCAACGCGCCTTACCCATCTCATCACTTGAAACCCACTCCAACGCCATTGCTCAAAATTTGAACCCACGCAACCTGTTACAACAACGTCTTCCCACCGAAATTGTCTCGCCCCGCTGCGTCGAACAACTGTTACCCACTACATTTTACCAAAACACGCGCCACATCTCCACTCACCTTTTTCCCACCTGCGCATGCCCGGAACTTCATTGTGGCACCGTAGACGGCCTCGAAAACGAGACCATACAATCCTTACCTTAAACCCTAACCTTGATTCATTCTCCTATCACGGTTGTAGGAAAAACATTCTACCATTTTTCCTACCTCCGCCCGTACTCCAGCAACCTCTCCAGCTAACGACGAGTTCCCAAAACGCCTCCGCCGTCCCAGAACCACCAATATGCAATTTCCGTTCATATACCTAATTCCCACCCAATACTTAACTATAAACTTCCGAACCACCACCAAAAATCACCATTTCCAGTGCCAATCACAACTGCATAATCAGTCGATGGAAATTCATGGTCGAATTTTTCCCCCTTTTCAAGGTTGGTTACAGTAAACAACAATTTCTTGTTTATACCAATTGATATCAGACGAAATAATTTTTGTATGAATCTATACCCAAAAACATTCAAATTTCTTTTTGGAATTGGATCCTCAAATCCATTGGGATGGGAGATCCAGATTTTTTTAGTTAAACTTTGTTAATAATTTTTTTATTTTTTTCAAAAAGCTGTTGCGCGTAATTCTTTATTTGACACAGAGAGTCCAGGCCTAGCTAATTATACATATAATTGGTGGATCTATTACATCCTGTACTAGTGCCAAAACACAAGGGTTCATTCAATTCCAAACATAGAGATATATATGTTTCCAGTAAGCCAAGTTATTAAGGGTTGTTCTCACTGGTAGTTGTTGTTCTTTTTTTTTTTCTTTGAAACAAAGAACAGAAATTTGTTTACTTATATACACAGCCATTCAAATATATATGTTTTCAAGCAAACCACTAAACACCCATGCAAGTCATAATACCACCTATTATCTCATGCGCCAGCAAAAATAATCAGGAAGATTTATCTTCTAAAAATAATATTTACTCACCTTTCTTCTTGAACAGAGCAGCACTTGCTTCAAAACAAATTGCAGCAAATTTTAATTTTTTTTCTTGATCTGCTTATTTTTTGAAGTGGGAATCTTAGTTGAGTTGATCACGCTTTAAATCTGAGATGATCTTGTTTTGTTTTAGTTTTGGAGTTGGAATCTTGCTTAATGACTTGCATAGAGTTGTTTGTTTTGTTTGTTTTTTATTTATAAATTCTAAAAATAAGTGACACTTGTTATATTGTTACGATTCTTGCCTTACATTTGTCTAACATGATCTAATTCCTATTACACTTGTAATTTTTCTATGTATTTAGTTTACAATTGTTTTTTTATCCATTTTGTATTAATTTCTCAAGCTTAATGTAACGTCCCGAAAATTTTCGACTTTCGAAAATTCAACATCGATACTCACTTTATCGACTGCCGAGAAATCGAAGGCCGAAAACCCGAAATGTTATGGGTTTTAAAAAGAATTTAAGAAAAAGGAAGAAGAAAGAAGAGAGAAAATAAAAGAAGATAGAGGGAAAAGAAGATAGAAATTAGAGAGAATAGAAAACAGAAAAGAAGATAGAAATTTTTAAAATAGAAGGAAAAGAGAATAGGGAGGAAACGGAACAGAAAACAACAGAACAATAACAGAATCTCACAATTCGCAGCGGAACAACATATAATAATAAATGAATAATCTTTAAACAAAGAACTATATCAGTTATTACATTACATTTCATTACATCATATCATCAGAGTGTACAACAACAACAAACAGTGCAGCGGAAAAAGAAATACTATATAAGTAATATGCCATGCCATCCAGCTTGCCTCCAGCAACTCCAGAATATCCAGAATATCCTGATAAACCTTAACTCTTGACTGCCCGTGTGGAAATTGGTGGGCACCCAGAGTTTAGGAAGGAAAACAATAAACTCCAAGTCAGTCATGTGACTGGTGTGAGAACTCAAAACAGTTTATTTATCTTTAAAATAAAAATAGAGGAATATTTTTAAATTCAATTCGCAATGCTTTTAAAAATGAAACTACCATAAGGCCTCCCGCACACACACACATGCAAACGCAGAATCGGAGGAGATTTCTCCTTATGATAGTCAAAGATGCTTGATACGCATTAAAAATAACATTTGATATTATTACTAGTGCATAGCGTAGGGAAAATTCATTTCGAAAGTAAAGATATAAATCTTAGCCAACATAGACATTTCGAACTATGCCTACTATAGCTAACTATGTTCAATAGCAGGTTACCGCCACATTCCATAACAGGTTATACAACTAAAACCGTACAAGTCACGTATTGTTTCTTTGGATTTCCAACAAATGGTCAGGCCAAGGAACTTCCCATTGCCACATGAGAATGCCTCTGGAAAGACATCCCCGAGAACCAAACCGGAACTCTGCCAACACAAGGCCGGGTTACCCCTAACTGGGTAACTACTGACACGAGCACGCCATTCCCCGATCGTAAACGACCTTTCTCACGGGATCCCGAAAACCAACAACCACAAAGTAATAAATTCGTAGTAACCACATAGGTTAAATATCTGGGCTCCATACCATGATACCACCTCTATCCAGAAGGAAATGTACATACCCTAAAGGGTGCTACCCCTCATAACCTTGCCGCATCTTTCCTGTTTTGACCATTTCCGGGGTGTGAGGTTCGACGAAGTCACGTCCACAAAAACATACTTTATACAAAAGCCATGCTTTGGGTCAACAAATGATCAACACAACGATCACTAAGATAGACGATCAAATAAATGATCCTATCACAATAATCAACACAATGATCATTTCAGCAACACTCAGCATGTCACATTACCAAATTGGGAATATATCGCTGATAACTTCAACTATATAACCTCTGAGCTCGTACGTCTCAAAGAAGGGTGTTAAGCTAAAAGAATAAATTCTCCGCCACCAACAGAAATATATTTGAAAGAAATCGGCTTTAATCTCAACTTGTAATGTCAGACACACAATCCATACAAGTCTGTTCCGGGATCGAACAAAACCGAAGGCACTTACAAAGAAGTCCTTGCAATCCGGATATTCACAATCCTGATCGGATTTCCCATCACTTAGGAAGTCTCTATACCGCTGCAACTCAGTGCAGAGACAATCGACAGGTCATCCTATCGCTCTCGCAAATACCGGGTCTTCAACACCGATCTTCAATGCAATTATAACGACGTATCACATATTCGGAATGGGTTATATGACCCCATGGTCCTTTCCCGGTTAACCCGAATAGTGAGCGCTTATTCAAAAATAAGTGTGGCATTCACATTCAAACAAATCACATCAATTACCCATTCAAAGGGAAATATTGATAGTCGGTTATTGAACTATCAATTGATATGCATACATCACCAGATTCCAAATAATTTTTCAAATTATTTATTTTCCAAAATATCTTTACAAGATATATAATTTCAACACTTCAAAAATAAATCAATATTTACTTTTAAACAAATTCTCCTTTCCTTTATAAATTCAATAGTGAATTTATAATTCCAAAATATCAATGAATATTCGATTTCAATTATTCATTTCAATTTATCTTCAAAAAGATAAATTCTCTAAACGTTTCCTTTCACATTGGAAAAACATTTCCATACTTATTTATTCATAAGTAATTCACAAATTTTATTTATTTTCAACACTTGGAAAATATTCAATGTACTTAAATCAAAATTAAGTATATATTTCATTCTTTTAAGGAAATCATTCACTTAAACATATTTATTTGGGCCAAAACGAATGTTACGTAAAACATCGTTACGACAACCCAAAATCACTAGTATAGGGATTCGAAATTAAAATAGATATATAAATCCCAATACTATACAAAACATTTCCTTTCGGAAATCATTTACTATAACAACAGTGTTATAGTCCATTATTTCCTTCTATTTCTCGAAAACGTCTATTTCAACAATAAATGTCGAAATCTATGGTTTCGAATCTCAACACAATTAAAACTTTGTTAGATCGTTTTAATTCTATTTCAATATCACATTCAAAACAATTTCTTTAACATATTATTCACTATTCAAAAACGTGAATATACTTCAATTAACAATTTCATCATTTCTATTCATTTTTAAAGGATTATTCACAGTTCAAAAACGTGAATATAACTCCATAAATAAGTTTCAACAATTTACTTCTTAAAATAAGTCGTTTGCGAATTTATAAAACAACGTTTATAAATTCCTTTTCTATTTATTTTATAACAACTCCTTTTATAAATTCCTTTATTAACCTATTCAATTTATAACTCAATTATAAAACTAAAGGTTCATATTATAAGTTAAATACTTATAATTTATTCGTTCACAAAAATCGTTCCTTTAAACTTCATAATTATAAATCTTATAACTTTTAAGATTCAATTATTCATCCAAATATATTCTTTAATAACTTCACAAAATTTATAAATCTTACTATTTATAAATTTCATTTATAACTTCACCATTTATAATTTTATAAATTCCATTCATTTACAAAATTTATTTTCACTTCATTCAAACACTTATAAAAACTCGTTTTATAATGTCAATATTTCAATTTATAAATATCCATTTATAAATCTCTAAATATAATTCAATTTATATTATTCTTTTAAAACGTCTTAAATCTCCTTTATTATTTCACCATTTTGATTCATAAAATAATTAAATTTCATAAATCCTATATTTAAACTTTTCACAATAATTCTAAAATATCTCGATTTAACTATTTTATAAATCAATAGCATCATATTCTCAAAAATCAGTTTTTAACTGTATTTCACAAAAATCATAATTTTTATAACATTAAAAATTATAACGTTTATTTATTTAAAATGGATTAATTCCAAAATATAGTATATTCTCAAAAATCAACTTTAAAAATCATTTTAAAATCCTAAATTTGGTCCAATGATGCTACATACCAAATAGTCAATCACGACAACAACGATATCATATATCAATATGAAAATCCATCAAATATCAAAATATCTGAAATCAAATAAAAACTGTTGAGGAATCCAGTTGGATCCCTCCAACCTGTTTTCCTGCATCCACAAACATTAGCACAATACCAATTTCGCTCCAGTACGAAATTATCGCGGTATATGTTTTTAATAAATATTATCCGCTTAATAACGGCGCAATAGGGTCTCATTCGCTAAAAAATACGGGAAATCAACAACTGCAATATATACATATGCCAATATATATATATTGATATTATTTATAATACCAATTTCACTGTTTATGAAATATTCGCGGTATATGTTTTTAATAAATAACATCCGCTTAATAACGGCGCATAATGTCTATTTTAACAATCAATAGATATCAATCATCATTCAAATATGCATTCAAATATTTTAAATCTAACTATTTAAAATAAAATCGAAACTGATTCGATTGAGTGAGAAGTTCTCACCTTGATTTTAAATTCCGTTTTAGCGATTTATTTCGAATAAAATTAAACGGACGTTTAATTTTACCAAAATTCTCACTAACTCCAAACGACTCCAAACCAACTCCATCGCGTAGTGCTCGTCCATACGATTCCAACGCAAATGAGTTTGCATTTTTTCGACCTCGTATGAAAAAGTTATGTATTTTACAAGTTTGTACACGATTTTTATAACTAATTTACAATATAAATTTACTTATCAATCCAAAGCAATCTTGGCCGTACGTTCTCTTGCTACCAGATCCTAGCCTCACGCGCATCTCCATCTCCCTCCTCTTTCACGCAAATGCCCAGGCCGTTACATGAACCCAACCACACCAAGTTAGGGTTTCAATTCACGAGCAAAATACTAAACTATATGTCGATCAGGGAGTTGCAAATCGAAGCCCCCAACATGCTCTAACTTCGGCCAGAGCAAGGGTGAACTCGGCCACCCTATCCACCTTGAAATGCGTGCGCAGGCCAGCACTGTCGGCCCCCCCTAGACACCACCACATCGCTCCGTTTTACATCACAACCGTTCAGATCGTAGCTCTCACTCCCCTCTCCAACTTTCATGTTGACAACTTCCTCTAATTGTTGACGGATCGTGAGTGATTGAGGGAGGAAGGTGGGAAAAATCTGGCCTTTGGTTATAAATGTGGCGGCTAGGGTTTATAACCTAATTTTTTTTTTAATTTGTGTGAGGGCTATTTATAGAGAAAACCGAAACACTATTCATTCCGGAAATTCCGAACTCCGATTTACGCGCCGTAACTAGCGTTTCTAAGGTTTACCCCACGTTCCGGACACAATGGAACAGGTTTCGGAAGCTAATTCGGACATCTGTGCAAGTTATGGCAATAAACGCTCAATTTGAATTAAACCGATTTAAGCGATTTTCTAGGCGTTTCAATTTGTACCGGACAAACGGTAAATCCAATTGACTTGAAATTTGAAACCTTATAATAATATCACATTACGGATCCGATGAAACTAGTTTCGTCGAAATCTGAGACTTTTTGAAAAATGGCTATTTTTACTCGTCAAATTAAAATTAAAAATAAATCGATGCGTTTCGAGCTGCCACGATCAAACGATAACTCCGATTGACACGAAATTTGAAATCCGGTAATAACTAACTATTACGGATCCAATGGAACTGGTTTCGTTCAATTCTGAGACTGTTCAAAAATTGACTATTTTTACTAGTCGATTTAAATATTAAAATATTCAATTTTCACAAATTAACTTTTAATTCGATTTTTAAAAGTTCTAAAATATCTTTCTAACTTTCATATGATAAAATAAAATTTTACAAATCATTTTCAATCATATTTAACCCAATTTTCAATTATTTCCATAATTTAACATATTAAATTATCGATTTAATTATTCAATTAATTCAATAACTCAAATAAAAATTTATTTGACTTATAAATTCACTTATTAATATTTAAAATTAATTAAATATTCAAATTTTAATTAACAAAAATTCTGGGTCGTTACACTTTTATACTTATATGTTATGTTAATATTAATTTTTTTTATATATACAAATTTACTATGAGATATCTACAAAGAAAGAATATTTTAAACCCTTTTATTAAATTCTATTTAAACTTAAGCTAAAACACTTTTAATAAATAGAAATATAAAAATTCTATTCTTTATTTTCAAGTATACAAGTAAAGTGCTTTAGATTTTTATTTAAATCTTTTTTTCTTAAACTATCATACTCCCAATAGAAATTTATCTTGAGTATAGAAAATATATGATTAAATTTTAAATAGCCTTTGGAATTTATTTTATTGTACTTTAAAACAAAATCTCCAAATTACAAGGTATACATATATATTATAATTTGGATACCTTTTTTCTTTTATTAAATTCAACCCAAAGACTTCTTATTTACTCTGTATGTATAGAATATATTTTTATTAGCTTTAGAAGATATATTTTACAAATTAAATATTATTATCTTTTGAAAAGATAATTCTTGCCAAATTATGTATTTGTAAAAGAAGACCATTAAACTGATATTGTCAACTATATGAGGAGATTTTTAAATGAATATTTATTCTTATAAAATATGTATCTTAATGGTAAAAATCAGTAAATTACCCAACTACCAGATGGTCCAGAAATTTGGGATATCACATTCCTCCCCTCTTTAAATCTTTTCGTCCTCGAAAAGGAACGAAGCCAGAATTTGTTAAAGTGCTTAAAATAAGATAAATTTTCTTTATTTCTTTTTTTAAAACACTTTTTTAAAATATATATAATATTACCAAAATATTTTTTATGAAAATACTTTTATAACTTGATGTTCCAACAAGTCCATCCTCGTTCTCACAGAAATTCGGTCATAGGTTGATCAGGCGTACGACTGAAAATCTATAAGTACTTAGTAGACCTATTTTCACACCTAGTGAAAATACTTGAAAAATAATTTTATTGAAAATATCGAAAACATTTTTTTCTTTTTGAAAATAGAGGAAATTTCTTTGTGAGAATGCTCTGGAAATCATCACTCCCATCCATGGTCGCAGTTTCATTCCAGGGTTACGTTGCCATCGCAGAAAAAGTCCATGTAACTGCAGGCTCTCCGCGGCCTCTCGATTACGCCATGGATCCCATGACAAATCGCAGTTACATTCCAGGGCTACGTTGCCATCACAACAAAAGTCCATGTAACTTCAGGCTCTCCGCGGCCTCTGATTTTCGCTGTCGAAATGAAACTTCTCCACTCCTACATAGGTCGCAGTCTACCGATATAAAATCAACCGCAGACTGTTGGCTCTCAGCGTCACACACGACTTTCGCTATGGTATACTCTACTTATAATCCCTAGGAACTAGTTTTGTCCGGACTCCTCACAGGATCAACTTTAGAACCCCCCTTGGGGCTCAAGGCAGCACCACCCGGTGGCGCTCCTGAGAAGTTCATTTCAAGGGAGCGCCTTTTTCCCCAGAGCCATCATCAAAACATTTTATACTATAAACATATAGTATCTTTAAATCATACATCTAGTATGATCTCATACAAAGCTCCTTTACACAAAATCGATAATTCACAAACTAGGCTTTCCAAATTCAATATTGATTTTACCCAAAAATCAAAAGCCTTTCCAAATCCAAAGTTTCCCAAAACCTTTTCCAAAATCCTCATAAGATCCTTTATATATATATACACAGATATATATAATTTTTAAAACTTAGGATCATTTCAAACTTGTATAAAACTCCTTTTATACTTCAAACATTTTCAAAAACCCTTTTCTTCCGGCAATAGATTCAACAAGGGGAGTTCCATTTTATAAAACAAAGATATTTAACTTTGTTTACTCAAAATCAAATATTCAAATTTGATTACTCTTTTCAATATCATTTGCATTCAAATCCGTACGATGTACACATATCATCCGTACGCTATACCAATCTGATCGCTCACTCGACCACACAATTTCACTTCCGAACTAGTATCGTCCATCCGACTTTCTAGTGCGGACACAGATTTGGTTTCTCGGTCAGAAATCGTCATTCTCCTTGCATAGTCATAACTATGATAGAGAATATTCAGAACCAATCAACAATCCATATTCAGGTTCGTCATCGAAAATCGAGTGAAAAATCCCAACTCGGATCGACATACTATGTCGAAATTCTGTGCTCGAATCTTGATCAAATCACTATGCGAATAGAATAATATACGTACACCCTACGTATTTATCTTTATTGGTTAATAGCCAAATCAATTCCATTTTTATTCACATTCACTTTGATTTTCATTCACTTACTCACAATTGCTTCAATCCATTTGGATTATCACCTCTATTCTTATCTCGATTGGGTGTTTAACTAATAACAGTTTGAACTCCGACCAGTTTATTTAGAAAATAGCTTGAAAAATTTAAAAATAGACAAGTAGCTGGAAAATAATTACTACTTTGTAAAATAGGTGTAAAATAGTTAGAAAAAGTTAAAATAATTATGGAAAATTTAAATAATTGCAAAATAATAGTAAGATAGTAATTAGTTTTGTAAAATAGTTGAAATATAGTAATTAGTTTATAAAATAGTTAGAAAATTGTTAAACAGTTTCAAAAATAATTGTAAAACAAGCATAAGATAATTTGGCTTTTAAAAGAAAGGTTGTATATATATAATGAATATCTTGGAAAAATAGGTTTATATTAAAACAATTTATATTAAAAATAGTCCAGAGTCAAAACTATTCACTTCTCAATCTCCATTCTCATCAGTTCAATTTAAATTTCCACTTCCATTTAAATTGACCCAATACCAATTTAAATAATCTTCAATTTCCATTGAAATTGATTCAATCCCCAATTCAAGTTGAATTAACCTCAGTTTCTTTCCAAATTTAACTTTATTCAACTTTAATTACAATTCCAAATTATTGAAATCAATCCGCACTAATTTCAAATTGAACCCACTTCAATTCCAAATCGTTTCCAATTAATCAATTCAAATTTTCCATTTGAATTTTATACTTATACATCTTCAATCATAATTTCAATCAATTCAAACGAATTCAATCTGAACTAATTTCAATTCAACCTCCAAGTTTAAACCATCTCGAATTATATAAATTTAAGATAATACTCCAAATGTTGATTTAATTCCTTTAAATCAATTTTACCTTTAAAGTCTTTAAACAATTCAATTCACAAATCAGACCTAACATTTACACCACAAATCAAATTAACCTTTATTTTTTATCAATAACCTAAACCTTTAAATAATTTGAAAAACAAATTTCGAATGTTTTTAAGTCTTAAGATTCAAACTTCACAATTTAGATCAACTTTAATTTCAATTTATATTCCATACTTATCTAAATGCTTTACTTCCTTAAAACATTTCATTATTATCTTATTCTGAAATTCTTTCCCAAATTCACGAATTAAATTTCAGTTTGAATTTATTTCAAACTTATCTTTATTCAATTTCAATTTCAGTTTGGTTGTGTTCTATTACTTCTCAATTTAATTTCAATAATTTTAACAACCAATTCCCTTAATATTTATTAGAAAGAAATATTGTTTTATATATATCAAAATATATTCTTATATAAAATCATTTAAAATCTTTATATAAGAAAATAACAAGTACGGTCTCTCATATATATTCACTCAACTCATTCTAGGGTACCGTTGACCCTTTCCTTAATGAGTAATCCCAACAGAGCCAAGGTTCTCGCTTAACCTTCGGCTCTGATACCAAATGTAACGACCCGGAATTTTCGATCCAGAAAACTCCAGATAGTTAGGAAAAGAAAGAAGAAGAAACATAAATAAGTCATAGAAACCTCACATTCGCAGCGGACCAAATATAATATCACATAAATAACGGTTATACAAGAAGAACTGTAACAGTACATTTACATTTTTATGTATCAGAGTTACAAAATTTACAATCACTTGACAGTTAAAATAACTTGTCCCAGATGAATAACAATATATATATATCACAGCGGATAGACACTCTATACGTTCCTGTCCTCCAGCTCTCCTCTTGAGCTCCAAAACGTCCTTACCTGCAAATCTGTAATACTCGGTCTGACCCTCTATCTTCTTCTTCCCAGTTCACCTATTTCCACCGAGCAAACCCTATGCACACGAGCATCGTGCACGTGCACACGTTCTCCGTCACCTTTTCCTGGCCACCGACCTTCGGCCCCGGTCGACTTCAACGCGCCTTACCCATCTCATCACTTGAAACCCACTCCAACGCCATTGCTCAAAATTTGAACCCACGCAACCCGTTACAACAACGTCTTCTCACCGAAATCGCCTCGCCCCACTGCGTCGAACAACCGTTACCCACTACATTTTACCAAAACACGCGCCACATCTCCACTCACCTTTTTCCCACCTGCGCATGCCCGGAACTTCGTCGTGGCACCGTAGATGGCCTCGAAAACGAAACCATACAATCCTTACCTTAAACCCTAACCTTGATTCATTCTCCTATCACGGTTGCAGGAAAAACATTCTACCATTTTTCCTACCTTCGCCCGTACTCCAGCAACCTCTCCAGCTAACAACGAGTTCCCAAAACGCCTCCGCCGTCCCAGAACCACCAATATGCAATTTCCGTTCATATACCTAATTCCCTCCCAATACTTAACTATAAACTTCTGAACCACCACCAAAAATCACCATTTCCAGTGCCAATCACAACTGCATAATCAATCGATGGAAATTCAAGGTCGAATTTTTCCCCCTTTTCAAGGTTGGTTACAGTAAACAACAATTTCTTGTTTATACCAATTGATATCAGACGAAATAATTTTTGTATGAATCTATACCCAAAAACATTCAAATTTCTTTTTGGAATTGGATCCTCAAATCAATTGGGAAGGGAGATCCAGATTTTTTTAGTTAAACTTTGTTAATAATTTTTTTATTTTTTTCAAAAAGCTGCTGTGCATAATTCTTTATTTGACACATAGAGTCCATGCCTAGCTAATTATACATATAATTGGTGGATCTATTACATCCTGTACTAGTGCCAAAACACAAGGGTTCATTCAATTCCAAACATAGAGATATATATGTTTCCAGTAAGCCAAGTTATTAAGGTTTGTTCTCACTGGTAGTTGTTGTTCTTTTCTTCTTCTTTGAAACAGAGAACAGAAATTTGTTTACTTATATACACAGCCATTCAAATATATATGTTTTCAGGCAAACCACTAAACACCCATGCAAGTCATAATACCACCTATTATCTCATGCGCCAGCAAAAATAATCAGGAAGATTTATCTTCCAAAAATAATATTTACTCACCTTTCTTCTTGAACAGAGCAACACTTGCTTCAAAACAAATTGCAGCAAATTTTAATTTTTTTTTCTTGGTCTGCTTAATTTTTGAAGTGGGAATCTTAGTTGAGTTGCTCATGCTTTAAATCTGAGATGATCTTGTTTTGTTTTAGTTTTGGAGTTGGAATCTTGCTTAATGACTTGCATAGAGTTGTTTGTTTTGTTTGTTTTTTATTCATAAATTCTAAAAATAAATGACACTTGTTATATTGTTATGATTCTTGCCTTACATTTGTCTAGCACGATCTAATTCCTATTACACTTGTAATTTTTCTATGTATTTAGTTTACAATTGTTTTTTTATCCATTTTGTATTAATTTATCAAGCTTTTATACTTATATGTTATGTTAATATTAATTTTTTATATATATACAAATTTACTATGAGATATCTACAAAGAAAGAATATTTTAAACCCTTTTATTAAATTCTATTTAAACTTAAGCTAAAACACTTTTAATAAATAGAAATATAAAATGCTATTCTTTATTTTCAAGTATACAAGTAAAGTGCTTTAGATTTTTATTTAAATCTTTTTTTTCTTAAACTATCATACTCCCAATAGAAATTTATCTTGAGTATAGAAAATATATGATTAAATTTTAAATAGCCTTTGGAATGTATTTTATTGTACTTTAAAACAAAATCTCCAAATTACAAGGTATACATATATATTATAATTTGGACATTTTTTTTCTTTTATTAAATTCAACCCAAAGACTTCTTATTTACTCTGTATGTATAGAATATATTTTTATTAGCTTTAGAAGATATATTTTACAAATTAAATATTATTATCTTTTGAAAAGATAATTCTTGCCAAATTAAGTATTTATAAAAGAAGATCATTAAACTGATATTGTCAATTATATAGAGATTTTTAAATGAATATTTATTCTTATAAAATATGTATCTTAATGGTAAAAATCAGTAAATTACCCAATTACTAGATGGTCCAGAAATTTGGGAAATCACAATTTTAGCTTCTGTCATACCTGTTGCATACATAAACTTGTCTATCTATTCCATCTTATTGTATGGCACATTGTTTCCCCTTGTTTTCCCCCATCATTCAAATTCAGTTAAAGTCACCCATTAAGTCCATGGTCTAAATATCGATATTGCATCCTCTATCAAATTTAACCATCAACCATCCCTCAAATACTCTGAATTGTGCGCATATACATATGTGATATTGAAAATAAGATCACCATAGTTTTACATTTCCAAAGTTATATGCGGTGCACTCATACTAATGATATTGACATCCCACACATTACTATTAATCAAGACAAGAATGTGACATTCATAATAACATCTCATATTACTCAAAATTGTCCGCTTATCGTCAATTAGACTCTTCAATTTCTCAATTTTATTAAATTTTAGTTTATTTTGTAGATTTCCAATGCAGTCCAACTTATGGAAATACATGGGTTTCTTAATATCTACAAGCCTATTAGGTTTGTGAAAACGCTTAACATTCCAGCTTAGTAGAGTCATTTATATACCTTATTTCGACTTGTTAACTCACGGCTCTGAAAATTGGTGCCTTTTATCTCCTTTTGTTTTTCACTTTAGTTCTCATATTATGGATACCATTTTATTATGAGCTCTTTTTTGATTGAGTCAAGGTTTTTAGGTCGCCCGATGGGGCTCTTGGGTTTATCTGCTTCACTTTCATCAATGTGATCGAAGCTATCACCTTGCAAAACATTGGTCATCCCCATAGCCTCTGATTTCATGTTGTTGGTATTGTCCTGTAAAAAACTTATCAATTAGTTCATTACATGTTTAATATTTGGGTTGAATGAATAAGATGAAAAGTTATTGTGGGATTTGAGGATATCGCTTTTGTCTTATGATGACTGGATGGGCGATGCTGACGATGCTCTGGTATTACACTCAATATCTCTATTTGACAGTGTGTATCGGGTTATTGGACTCAGCTTTTCCCCCTCCTCCTTGACTAAGAACTTAACTTCTAGAAAAATCCCCACCAATCCTATTTTTATTTCAAATCCTTTGAAATTTCCCCAAGTCCTTTGTTGATTTCACTTTATAACAGTGTTATAACCTCCTTGTTGTTGTCTGCTATCTCCGTCTTTTCATGAGATATTTCCCATAGATATTGTGTTTACCACACTTCCACTTTCACCTTGACTTCCTGACCTATGTTTCCCTCATTCATCTTCCTCTAAACTCCACTTCTTCTAAGATTTTCTCCTTGATCTTAGTCAATTAATCAATTGCATCTTCCACTTTCTTTGATGTAGAACTTGACTCTTCTCTCTCTCTCTCTCTCTAGTTCTTTACTCTTACCATCCTTGGTAATACCTTCATCAATGGGAAATATCGGAGCTTCTCTGTTACTATCCACATGTCGAGTATGCAAATTTGGGATAATCATTTCTTTAGCGTTTACTCCTTTCTTCCTCTTAACCTCATCTCCCCTATCATTCAGCTCTTTTATAGGTACCCCCATCTTGATATCATTGATCTCTACCTTCTCTTCTTTCTACTTACCGTCATCTTTAGTTACCCCAATCTTTATCATCGGACATTGTTTTTTTTAATATATCTAAAATATTAACAGTTGTCACACCTTTCCAATGGGTTTTCATAGATTACTTCATGCTCAAATGCTTTATTGTTTTCACGCATTGCCTCTAGTTATTTTAGGAACCCCGCTTCTACATTGATATCCATGTTCTTGTTCTATTCCGAGTGATTTCATCCATCTTAATTGGTTTACCAATTAGACTAACTAAGACACTGATTGCCTTACGACCTCATAATCTAAAACTTAGCATTGGTAGTCCCACCCATGCCGGCATGCTAGTTACCAAGTTCCTGTCTGTTTGATTTTAGGTTCTTCATGATGATTAGATTTTTATCAAAGAACCATGGACCTTCTAACATTTTGTTGCATTCTTTAACATTTTGAAAATGCACCAAGAAGAACCCATTGTCTCTTGATTGCAAGGTAAAGTTAGTTTTCCACATCCTTCGGGCGTACGTTTCCAAGGCCTCATAATAGGGTCTGTGTAACGACCCAAAATTTTTATTGTTGAATTTGAAATAATTAATTGATTTTAGTATTGAAAAATTAATTTATAAGTTAAATAGATTGAATTTCAAATATAGCAATTTGTTGGGTAATTAAATTGTTGAATTTAATACTTGAAATATTTAAAATAATTGAATCTTGAATCTAATATGAATGAAAATGATTTTGAAAGTTGATTTAAATTTTATTGAATAAGAATGAAGATAACAAACTTTTAAATTGGAATTAAAAGTGATTAAAACAGTTTATGGAAATAACTTTTTTCAATTAATGTGTGAAAATAGTCTTCCAGGCACTGTCTTGGATTTCGACGAAACCAGTTTCATTAGATTCGTAATAATGAATTATTATATGTCATCGAATTTCATGGCGATCAGACGTATCGTTTGGTCGTGCGAGCTCGAAACCCATAGAGTTTAATTAAAGGAATTTAAATTAATACAATTTGATTTTGAAAAGCTATCTTTTGTATATAATGAATTTTGGTCTCGATACTTGTTCTATTGCATTCGGAATAGAATACGAGTATAACATATAAAACAACAGGCGGCACGCCTCGTTTGGAGTTCGAAAATTTAGCGAGTGGATAGTGACTTGGAAATTTTCTATATAAGGATATGTTCATTTCATTTTTGCAAAACCCTAGAGAACTAAATGTAGCCACCATTAAAAAAGTTAAACTCATCCAATGGTCTTGAATTCTCCGGCCAATCCACACGCTTTCAAGCAAAACGTTTAACATGGAAATCGTAACCCTCCTCACCACGCACCGATCCATATATTCCGATCGTCAAATCAAGGCTCGACATGTCTTAGATCTTGCCACATTTAGGCCAGCTATTTGGGTTCAAGGAGGTGATCAACGTCGACATGCAGAAACATGTGAGTGGCGCGAGCAAGGGTTGAGGCAGAGCGACGGCGGCAGGCGCAAGCCACGGCGGACGACAATATCGGCAGCGACGATGAGTGATGATAGCGCGGTCGAGCTTTTCTTGGGGGAGGGGGTTTCGTCCGTGAACGAGCGTATGGAGGGAAGATGATTTTAGGTTTAAAATTTTAATTATTAAAGTTAATTATAATCTAATTTATTTCAAACGTTTATTAATTCATATTTAATTCATACGACGTCCAAATTGAACGCTACAAATTGCTTTGGATTGGATGGATTTGGAGCTAGTAGGAATTTGGGTTAAAACTGAATGCAATTTTAATTCAAACCAGAGCACTTTGGCGACTTCTGGAATCAGTGAGTTAAACTCACCTTTTGGATTAACTGGTTATATTTTATAGTAGATTTAATTTGTTTATTGGATGTTTGGATGATTTACTATTTATTAATTGGTTTAGATATATTCCCACCATTGAAGCGAACGTGACCCAGTTACGTTCCCTTGTAAAAGTGGATGACCATTTGTCCCGCCTCGAAGCGGTTGATTCATATTATTGGTTATATATTGTATTTGATGTAGGAGATAGGTTGGACGGATCCAATAGTATTTCTCATACCAACGATCTTATTTTCATATAATCTGATATATGATATGTGGGATGCTAAATTTGATGACATGTATATGATTTTTCTTATTAGTGCTTTAGCAGCATTGGGCCTTATTTTTAGTATTTTAAAAGACTATAAACTAATGATTTGATTTGATAAGGGATTTTGCAAATGATATACATTTTAATAATTTTTCTTGAAAATTTATTCAAAGAAGAAATTCATTTTAAAATAAGAAGTATGATTTTTAGTGATTATAAATTTATAGTTTTATAAAATATCTTAAATAGAGATTTTGAACTGTGAATGAAGACTTTTAAATCTTAAAAATAAATCCGTGTTTTATAATAAAGGAATACAGTTTTCAAAAGAAGATGGAAATATTTGGTATAAATATTTATTGTCGTTTTATATAAAGTGATATGTATATGATATATACAACTATTAAGATTTATTGATAAACATGGAAATTTATAAAGATGAGAACGTATAAAATTACATTTTACAAATAACATGAAGATTTGTAAAATCGTATTTTATTTTTTTAGGGATAGATTTATAAATGGTGTATTATAAATAAAAAGGAAACTATTATAATTTAAGAAATGGGAGAAATAAATCAAATTTTGTATTTATAGTAATACGTGGATTGTTGTTTTACAAAATTAGTCGATTCTATTTTGAAAGCTGAAAGTGAGATTTATAGAGGATAAAATTATAAATTGGGCTTTGTAAATAAAAGGGATTTAAAAAAAAAGAAAGTTTTATAAAATAAAAAGGGATTATAAAACATAGTTTTATAAATATGAAAATGATTATGTTGAAATATAAGTATGGATTTTTATCAAAGAAGCATATTTATGTTTTAAAGTTTATGTATTTATATTAAAATTATCTTAAAGTGGTTTATTAATATTTTGAAAAGTTAATTATTAATTTTTTAATATGGTTTGAAATTAATTTTAATTATTTATAAACAAAGTTTTTGGAAATTAGTTATTATTATTTGTAATAATGTTGAGGATAAATTATTATCGTTTATTTAAGAATGTTTTGGAATTTATTAATTATTATTTTAAGATGTTTAAAGTTAATATCTATTTATTTATAATGTTATTAGTATATAGTAGTGTTAAAACTAAATGATTAGTATTCATTTATAATTGTTTTCGAGATTTATAAATGGAGTTTTATAAACAGATGTGGTTTTTATAAGAGGAATCTTGTAACATATTTTAGAAAACATAAAGGAAGTTCGGTTAAAAAGATAGAAGAGTTTTATAAATGGTTTTAAATATTTATAAAAGAATTTTAGAAATGGGTTTATAAATTTATAAAAGGTTTTTTACAAATGGTATTGTGGATGTATAATGGAGTTTATAAATGAGTTTAGAATTGAATAAAAAGGAAATCTTTCCCCAATGTTTGGTGAATATACTTATACCACCGAGATAAGTTTATGGATATTTTTCCAAGTATTGAGAAATAGGGATTTGTGGATATATATATGTATGTATGTATGTATGTAAAGGATTTTGATTCAACTATTTACAAAGTGAATTAAATCAATGAAAATTTAACTAAAAGGAGGTTAGTGGTTGCTTGTATGCTTAACCATTGTTGGTTTTTGCCTATGGAATTTAAATCCCTGATTTGAATGTTTGTTTACTCGATGGTTAAATAACCGACTATCAAATTTGGACCCAAAATATAATTTTGGAAATATATAGGAGGAACACGTGAGTTACGTAGCACGGTCATCTTCGATGATGTTGTGCTATGCATATAATTCTCGTTTCGTTCTCCAAGGACAAACGATAAGGAAATCAGTCCGCTAATGGTTAGGAGGTGATCTCTCTTATCTTTGACTGTTTATTTTCTAAAGAACCGGGGTTGAGTTTACTGAGAATTATCGAATGTTGTTTCGAAGAGACCAAAATCAGATATGTTATCCGAAAACCACTTCGATCCAAGTCAAGCGTTTCGAAGTAAGGACCTCCTGAAAATGATCGAATTGAAGATGGAGCTCTCAAGCATTTCGTTTAGTCCCAGAATGAACTTATATGGATGAATGTTGTTCTTGTATTGTTGCTTGGAGGGTCATGTTAGCATTCCAAGTGGGAAGTGCTATGTAAATGTAAAACGTAGATTCGAGCCTCATCAATCGAGAAATGACAAAAATGGGGCATGTAGCAAGGACAAGTGGGTCGCTCCTATCAGTGTATGGTCATTCCAAATCTTGATCGATTACTATATACTCATGTATTCTTTGGGCCCATTAATGAAATGGGTGATCATATTCGATACTACTAGTCAAGTGGTAGGCCATCCATGTGTGGCAGGGGTAAAAATGTTCTTATCAAACACCAATGCATTTTATCTAGAGATGTACCATTGGAAGATATTTCCTTACCTTGTCATAACATGTAATCCATTCTCAAGTACAAGCCTTGACGATTTTAGTTGTACGCCTATTCTGTTGGAATTTAATTAATGTAACAATTTCGGCTATGATTAATAAGTATTTGTATTCTAGACATTATTATAATATCAAGGAATTTTCTGTAAAATGTTTTGGTTACTGTAAGGTAAAAATTCATCTGTGTTTATGTGCAGCATGGTCTTATGAGATACTTTTGATTTCAAAGCTTTTTTTATACCTTTAAAATCCAGCTGGGTTTGCTTTTTCACGCTCGTTTTTCAGACTGACTCGGGTGTTATACTGTTATAACGCTCAGACCGAGCATATTTACAGATTGCTTTGGATGCATTGGAGCTTAGGAGACGAGTTAGAAGTCTTTAAGTCGTATTCACGTATATGTTTAATTCCCGCTACATTGGTTATTTTAATTATCAGCAATTATGAGGACATGTTGTTATAACCGTCCAGGCTGATGATTTTGATTTGTTGTTGTACTCTGATGGATGCATGTATATAACAGTTTCTCTTTTATAAAGACAATTGATATCAATTATATATTGTTCCGCTGCGACTATGAGATTCTATGTTGTTTTAGTTTCTCTCCTTCTTCTTCTTCTTCTCCTTTTTTTTTCTTTCCTTCTTTTCCTCTAACAATTAGGTTTTCCAGCATTCAATTGTTCATGCAATACAATGGATGTATTAGTGTCGATTTTCGAGGGTCGCAAACCTCCGATTTATTACAGTCCAGGACCCACTACGTACAGAATTAAATAGTTTTTCCATTCATCCTCTGCCACTTTTATCACATTTAGGTTAATGCTCCTTTTTCTTACCATCAACCTCAATAGGCTTTATGAAATCCAAATCAACCTCTCCAAACCCATATCTAGACCGACCCTTGACTATGCACTGTAGAGACCTTCTTCGCCCTCTTCGTTATGTTGAATCTAACGCCAAATTTACTCCCAATTCCCCACCTCGTAGTAGAGCCGTCTTAGGCCTTGGAGGGGGAGGGGGGTGTTCTTCTGTTCCTCCTACAGAATTGACTTTCCTTTCCTCCATTTTTAACTACCATTTCACACCCCTCTTCCTCCGTTGCTTGATCCGAACGACCTATGTTGTCCTTAGCTTCCACCATTATTAAGATGATGGTATATTGGACAAGAAAATATAGATATTTAGGAGAATTTTAGAGAAGGAAAGAGAAATAGGGAATAGATCTAGAGAGGAGAAACATAGGGTTTACGCTTAGGTTTTAGTGGATGTATTTATTTTGGTTGAGTTATTTTAAAGTCAGTAAACATCTTCAACCTAAAGTTTTACCATCTTCAACGAATGCGAACTAGCTAATATCTCGTCACTAAAAGAATTAAACAATAGCCCACAAACTTCAAGACCCAAATATCACAAATTCTAACCTTAGTGCATCTTCCTTTAGACTTCAAATTGATAACAATAATTAATTTCTCATAATCCAAACTATCTAGTATATTCCTAGTCCATATTCATAGTGTTTCCCCACCATCCATCTCAGCTCACACCTTTAATAGTTCAATGCACTCTTCCTTTTATCCCTTCTTTCTTGCCACTCTACCATATCTAGTTTATGGGGTGGCAAGCTAAATCACAATCGGTTTTGAATGTACGGTGATTACCACCACTCTTTCGTCCAAAGAGGTCTTGATCAGTAATGTTGGTTAGTTAATTTCCTCTAAATTGGAAATCTTGCTCATCCGCTTGCATATAAGGGTCAAATATGGCTATTGACACTTCACCTTCCTCCTCAACCAGGTTAGTTAAGATGCCTATTTGATTTCAACACCTAAAATCTTGGTATCCCTCCAAAGGGATCCCATGTCATCTCTAATCCCAAAAGCACTCTCTGTTGGATCAGGGACATTGCAAATGAGGATAAAAGGGCGAATTTCAAAAAAATTCCTTTTATTAATTTTCACATGATCATGTATTATGTTTGCATGAACAATTTACTTTTTTTTTACTAAGTCATATTTAGTGAATCAAAAAAGGACTTTGTTTTAATTTTAATTTCATCAATTTATATTAGAAACACTTATGTCTTAATTTTATTTTGATTAAGACATTTATATTTCTATAGTAAGTTTTATGTTCATTAAGTTTTAAATTCACCGTTGTTTTCTTTTTTCTTATTTTAATTTTCTATTTTGATTAATATTATGTTTGCATGCAAACATGACAAGCCTTATGAATATGACATGTAATGAAGATCTAAGTAATTAATGAACATCATATGCTAATAAATAGCTGGGGTTTGTGGTTATTGCACTTATGGTAAATGGTGATGAGATGTCAATTTAATATTGGTAGATTACACAAGTAATTCAATAACAAATATTTGCATGTGTTAATTTCAGTTTGACCATTAATTAATTGTACATAATTTTATTCAATAAAATACCATATAAGTGCGTACGTGTGTGTGCATAAAATAATTAGGTTGTAAAATAAAACAATTTCTTTTGACAAGTTGTGAAGTATATAACTATATGTATGTGTACACACAAAAACGCACACACACACATAGAGTAAACATATTGTTTCCTAGCCGTACATTGAACACATTTACCTGTTTGATTTTGATTTTTTTTAAATTTATAAATCAACATATAAAACAGACACACATATACATACATACATATACCTATGTATATATGTATATATTAAACCATAGTGTAAACAATTACATGTACAATTTTTGTTTTAGCTCAATCAATAAATCATAAAACATATTTTTATACATGTATAATTAAATTCGAATAATTTTTTTGTAATTAAAAGTAATAACAATCAATAAAAAATATTTTTTGAAAAGTGATGCAAGAGAAGCAAATGGGAAAAGTTTTGATCATCTTTTAAAACTTAAATCAAAACTAATTTAATAGTTTAATGTATAAACTATATGAGTATATATGTAAATGTGTGTGTTTATTTGAAATTGGCACTATTTCCTCATTAAAAACCTATATTATACCAAAGTAGTATAATTCGAGAGAAAAAGTGTACAATATCTTTATGGCTATACAAGAATAATTTACATGTGTACAATAGCAAGAAAAGAAAAAAAAAACTGCAAGTATAAAATTTACAAATTTTCATAGTGATAGTAATATAAAGACAAAATAGATTAGGTATTAAGAACCAAATCTATTTATTAATCTACTCTTAGTTGGCTAGTTTCCTAATTTCAACCTTAGCTTTAATTATGTTTACCATCCTCCTCCTTGAATCTGTCTACTCATGCTCATCTATTCGTCCATGGTTTAGAAGTAGATTCCCCTCCATGAATGTAAGATAGGAAATGACACATGCTAGTGTATTTTGGAACTTCGTTCTCATTGATTCAAGCAGAGTTGACGGTCGAGCAAGGAGTGATTTTAGTTAGGGTCGTGGAGTTTATACCCCATCTTCATAGCATGTTAAAGTTGAAAGAATTACTCTCTATCTTGCTTTTAAACGTTGATGCTTGGGAGGTAATGTCCACAGTAATTCTTCTACCGAGCTCCAATTTATCACATGTTTTATCATCAAATATTGTCTTATTGCATTCAATCCACAAATGGTATACAGAAGTTACCAAAATACAATAGGAAATATCTCTAATTTGATTTTCGGATTTAAAGTTATCATGAATGCCCTTAGTTTCATCCAGTAAAATGAGTGAGCTATGTGGAGATAGTTTTAGGTTAAGCCTAATATTCACCAATATAAAATATTGTAGTCACATAAAAAGTATGAGTGAAATATATTTCAATATCTCCGTTCCATAAAACACATTTTGGGTTGATATAATTAACCCATTTTAGCGCTCTATCCTTAATATTTATTTTCCTTATTAAAGGATAAGCATAAAACGAATTGTGCCACAACACTACCTAAAATTGTTATTCAGAACTATTTCTTAATTTAACCCAAGCACCCTTAAATGTAAATTTTCCCAGATCTCATACCCTAAAATTCTCTTTTTTATTTTTGCATATTGATACTTGATTTATTAAATCTTTAATTTCTCTTATTTCGGTGAGGATACTTGGTGTTAATTTGTACCTTATTATTTTAATAACTATGAGATCCATATTTCTACTTAATTCTATCCTATCCCACCCCAATAAGTCAATCATCACTTCATCATTAATGCACAGATCAAACCATGGAGAAGTAGTTTCTTCATTTGTAATATTTCTTTTAATATACTGCATTCCTATTTCTCTTGCTTTAAGTATGGTTTTTCCAAGTAGAAGAACTATTACTATCAATACAGATGGTCTAGAAATTTTTATTTAAGCAATACTTATTTCTAATCCATTTAGACTATAAATTTTTCTTATTTAAAAAAATGCCACAATGGTGCCATACTTGTAGCCTAGCTTTCTTTAACTCTTATATACTTTTCAAATAGCTCCTCCCTCCATTTTGGTATACATATCTTATCCTAGGTTATCATATTATACTTTTCTCCCTAAAAATAATTTGTTAATTTTCTTGATGACAGCCCTCGGGATTTGATGAATCATAAGCTAGTACAAAAGCATATGGATTATAACAATGTGTATAAGTTCAGCTCTCACAATAATTGATAATAATTTGATGTCTCAATTTTCCATTTTCTCTTTTATTATGGATAAAAGATTTCTACGGTTAGAGTAGTGCAAGTGATTAGAAGATAAAGGAAGTCCCAAATATATAATAGGCAGAAAATTACTTCTACTTCCAATACAGATTTTATCAGAATTTTATTTTTATATCCATCACTAAATAATATTTTTGACTTATTTTGATTTTTAATTAACCCTACTTCTTTTTCCAAAGTATTAAGGATCATCAAAAGATTATTTGCATTTTCTAAAAACCATCAGATCATCGGCATACAAAAGATGAGTACGGCATGGTGAAATTCTATTAATTGGAGAAATCATATTATCATCTATATAATTTGTGGTTAAAATTGAAAAGTATTCCATTGATATGCAAAAAGATATGGGGTGAGGGGATCCCCTTGTCTTATGCCTCAACTGCTACTAAAAAGGCCATTTGGAGCACCTTGGACTACAACAGAATATGAGGGGTAGTGATACATTCCTTGATAAGATTTATTAAATTGGTAAGAAACAGGCATATGACAGATAAAATTCTATTAGTACAATCATAAGCCTTTTGCAAATCAGTTTTATTCAAAGTTCAACCGATCCCTTCCCATTGAAACTTCTCGGCAGTTCATGTGCTATGATAATATTTTCTGCTATGTATCTTCTTGGAACGAATGCAAAGGGAAGCAAACATTTAATTCTATTACGGATTATTTCTTAAATAATTTTATAGAATATATTATAGCAAGTAATATGACGATAATCGAAAATATAAATTGACTTAACTTTCTTGGTAATTAGAGTGATAAAAGTTATGATAAAAGCGTGATTGATTCCTTTAGCCAATTTACAAGTATTAAAGACTTCGAGTATTGCTTGCCGAGGAATATCTTTAATCTTGTCCCATTGAAATTTTTTGTTTTTCGAAGAAAAGTAGTCCAGACTTGGACCTTTGTCATTAGGAGTGGAGAAAATAGCTTCTTTGACTTCTTTCAAGGCGACTCCTTGTGGTAAGAACTTTCTTCCCTTTTCATTACTCATTTTTTTACATTGGATGGTTGGGAATTGATAGTTCTACTTTTTAACACTATTAAAAAGGGATTGTTAGTTGCTGATTGCTACCTTTTTAATAACAACCGACCTTTTTGACCCTCGGGTTTAACGCCTGAATTCGACACTTCGAAAACCAAAAAAGGTTAAGTTGTTATGATATAATAATAAGAAAAAAAATCTAACTAATAACTTCTTTTATAGTCTCATCGCGGAATAAAATATAATATAATACATTAATAACCATAAGCATTTCACATCATCATGATATCTACATTATCAGGTACACATGTCTGTACAATACAAACCAAACCTAATCCATATACATAATCAAATCTAGGTCATAACACTTATTTACTTCATTTACAATATGTACAAATAAATCTCCGTCTTCACACCATCTTGTCACTAAACTCCATTAACCTGGATATGCATATGCATGTATGTATGTATATAAAGGGAAAATTGGATTACATTAGACATCAGTTTGGTGAGTGAGCCATACTTTACTCTACATATACAAAAACATATACTATAACATGATTTGAATCTAACGCTCGGTCACCTCACGTCATGCTGGTTGCACCATAACTAACTACCATATACATATAGTCGTATCGCATCGCATCTATGTAGACTCACTTCCCAGGATTCGCCTTATATGTTATAGGGTTGTCTGTTGCCACCATCATGTCAATTGCATGTAGGACTCACTTTCCGAGGCTAGCCCTAAACCCTATGCAACAACTCGGTGTTGAGTAGCAATTAATTAAAGGTATTAATAATGATTTAATTTAATTTAATTAAAATGGGTTTGCAATTAGATTTATTTGTATATTTATGAGTTTAAAATGCTTTTTGATATGATAAAAGTAATTATACATGCTGTAAATCTAGTATTATTAGTAAATGTGGTTAGAAATATATTTCAAAGGAGAAGGAAGTTTTATTATAATTAAATGAGTGGTTTGGAAAATTATTTAATAATTGAGCATGAACTGTAATTAAGAAATAATTTAAAATAAAATTAGTTAGAATATGAAAATAATATTTTAATAAACTTGTATATAAATAAGAAATGAAGTTTTTTGTTAGTAATAATTTCAATGTAAAGGTTTGAATTGATTTTTTTGCCAATAAAGGTATTTTTATAAAGTGGGCCAAGATAGTAGTTTTGCTTTTATTAAATAAAATAAAGGAATTTATGAAATATAAGTTCTTTGAAAATTTGTGATGCTGAGTAAACATTTTAATGATTTTAATGATGTGCATAATTTTTTTTGAAGTTTTATAGTGTTTTATGTTGATTAGAAAATGGTTTATACAAGAAGAAGTAGAAAATGG
This sequence comes from Allium cepa, assembly GCA_030765085.1. Classification (NCBI taxonomy): domain Eukaryota; kingdom Viridiplantae; phylum Streptophyta; class Magnoliopsida; order Asparagales; family Amaryllidaceae; genus Allium; species Allium cepa. The sequence continues at coordinate 627,772,018 of CM060932.1, read as the reverse complement.
AATTGTAACGGGCTTAAAATTGTACAAGGCCCATATTTCTTTTCATGTAAACCAAATTATTGTTTTCATGAGAAGCCTAGACCACTCTTTATCTATAAAATTCTTTACTTCATTAACTAAATTGTAGTTCATGTTCAAGCTTATCAACAACTTCTTCATTTTCTTGTTCCATGAAACCAAGAAGAAAGTAGAAAACCCTCCTCTTCTATTGATTAAAATAAAATCAAATAAAATCCAATTAATTCATCAAATAACATTATAAATTCATTAAAATTCAAGAAAAAGGAAAGTTTATTTCTAAAGTCTACTGTCTTGCAAAATCCCACCCAAACCCACGTTCAAATCCAATTTAAGTTATAATAAAGTGTTATTACTTTAATTCAGACTACGTATCACCATTATAGATCGAGAGGAAAGCATGAATCGCTCACTGAATTCACTTCTCACTACATCGGCCTATGTTGTCTAGACTGTTGCACCTCCAAACCTCAGAATTTCACCTCCAAATTGGTATAGATGCATAGCCCTCTTTATTAGCTTCGCAATGCCATTGATTTTGTCTAGACTGTATGTATGTATATAAAGGAAAAATAGGTCTGCGTCCGACATCAGTTTGGTGAGTGAGCCATACTTCACTCTACATATACAAAAACATATACTATAACATGATTCGAGTCTAATGCTCGGTCACCTCGCGTCATGCTGGTTACACCATACCTAACTACCATATACATCTCGTCGTATCACATCACATCTATGTAGAATCACTTCCTTGGATTTACCTCGTATGCTATAGGGTCGTTTGTTGTCCACCATCATGTCAATTACATGTAGGACTCACTTTCCTGGGTTAGCCCTAAACCCTATGCAACAATTCGGTGTTGAGCAGCAATTAATTAAAGGTATTAATAATGATTTAATTTAATTAAAATGGATTTTCAATCAGATTTATTTGTATATTTATGAGTTTAAAATGGTTTTTGATAAAGGTAATTATACATGTTGTAAATCTAGTATTATTAGTAAATGTGGTTAGAAATATATTTTAAAGGAGAAGGAAGTTTTATTTTAATTAAATGAATAGTTTGGAAGATTATTTAATAATTGAGTTTGAAATGTAATTAAGAAACAATTTAAAATAAAATTAGTTAAAATATGTAAAAAATTAGTTTAAGAAACTTGTATATGAATAACAAATGGAGTTTTTTGTTAGTAAGAATTTCAATATAAAGGTTGGAATTGATTTTTTTTGTCAATAAAGGGATTTTTGTAAAGTGTGATAAGATAGTAGTTTTGCTTTTATTAAATAAAATAAAGGAATTTATGAAATATAAGTTCTCTGAAAATTTGTGATGTTGAGTAAGCATTTTAATAATGTGTATATAATTTTTGTTTGAAGTTTTATAGTGTTTTATGTTGATTAGAAAATGGTTCATACAAGAAGTAGAAAATGGAATTGCAATGGGATTAAAATTGTGCAAGGCCCATATTTTTTTTCATGTAAACCAAATTATTGTTTTCATGAGAATCCTAGACCGCTCTTTATCTATAAAATTCTATACTTCATTCACTAAATTATAGTTCATGTTCAAGCTTATCAACAACTTCTTCATTTTCTTGTTCCATGAATCCAAAAAGAAATTAGAAAACCCTCATCTTCTATTGATTAAAATAAAATCAAATAAAATCCAATTAATTCTAAATTTAAAGTACATTGCTCTCAACACCAAACAATGTCTACCTTTATGAAGAAGCTGAAGTTTTGAGAGCATGATGGATTTCAAGAAAGAGCAAATGAATGGGTTGTAAGCAAATTAAGAGAGCTAAGGCTAAGGTGAATGTTATTTACACTCACAGCTCTATTTATATAATTTCATCTTATATACATATTGTTGTGTACTAAATCATATATGATTACTCTCCTTGAACTTATGTTGGTTTGTTTTGAATGAATTTGAATTATATTGAAGTGTGAATGGAATTTGAATCAATTACAATATATCATTTTTCAAAGCTTCATGAATTCGGTCGACTGAGCCATCGTTTCAGTCGACTAAACTAGTATGAATTCCAGCCCAGCAGTCATTTATTTTATATTTTTAGTCGACTGATGTCAGTCGACTAAGAGGATCATTCAATCAGCTGACCCTGTATGTTTTGATTTTCTAAAATAGTGGTTTTATTTATTTTCTTATATTATAACCTTTATTCCTATTAGATGTAAAAGCATAATATTTATTTATGTATTATGTTAAGAACTTTTTAAAGAGTAATTAGGGAGTTGTAAATTTATTTTAAATATTGTCTAATATGTGTCATTCATTTTAGAAATTTATTTTGTACACATTCTTTCATAATTACATCGTATTTATTTATAAACTATGAAATGTCTTTTAGATGTTATTTAATTGTTTTCAATACAACAACTAAAAATATTGCATATTTATATAAATAGATTTGAAATATATTAATGACTAATAAGTATAGAAATTATATTATAAATGATTTAATTTATTCAAAAGAAATGTTTAAATTATAGAAAATTTAGAAATGACTCCTATAATTATATTTGACTTATAAAGTGATTTAGAAATTGAGTATATATATATATATATATTAATTACTAAAGGAATTTCTATATTTAATCTTATATTGTGATTATTAATAATAAATAAAGAGTATTATCTAATAATTAGAAGTAATAGTTGTTATCCTAAATATTTGCTTAAATATTATTATATTAACCTTTTTGTAATTAATATTCCTTCTATATTGATTTATCTAATATGAATGATTCAACATTGATATTGGTTTGGGTTATCTTTTAAAATGATACAGTAATGACATCTTTCTATTTGATTAGTGTTATTTTATTTATGTGATGAGAAATCTGAATAAATGGTTTAGTGATACTGTTAGATATGAGACTTTCGGTAACACTTTTACAAATATTCTTTAGATTTGCCATATATAATATAAAGGAAGCAAGTGTTATATGTGAGCACCGAATAAATGGGCTAGAAACACGCGGTGATTTGGGACGCCGTTGTGATGTTTATTCAGTTACTCTTTTGCTCGTAAATAACACTCATACGAGGGTATGTTATGTGTGATACTCGCTGCGTTGAATATACTTAGAGCTATGTGATTGGCCTATATGTAGAGCCATGTGATCGCCATTGTATATATACTATGTGTATGTCTACCTTTGTCCAGCTTCCTTTTGTTTTGAAAGTGAACCAGATTGACTAGTTTCCACCCTACCGGTCTGATCATAGTGTCATGCCCCAAATCTCCATCACCATTATTGTATATTATATTTGATAAGCATCACATGTTTCGGTAGGGTAGTTTCCCTTTAGCGCCTTATGTCGCATAGGCCGGTAGTCTGTTATATATAAGGGCAGCGTGGGGTCATGACAAAGGCTACACATAGATGATCTATTGGTGGATAAGAGTCATAATTTCTAGGAAGTTAACTAAGGTTGTAGAAACAGATCCGGCTACATGGCATGCGACCAGTAGACCATGGGTTCCTGGAGCGGGCATGCAGCCATTAGTCTCCCGTCTGGTTTCGATTTGCATGTGGAAGATAAGCATATATGAGATAAGATTATACCTGAGACCATGTCTAGAGTATGATTAACCCCGTATCCTTCTTTAACATGTGTCATCATCTATTTATTTAAATGATGGCTCATTTTATTATTTTGATTATGGCAAACCCGAGAATGTCCATTATATATTTGTATTCATCTTAAGGCATTGTTGTGTGCTACCCTAATTTACTTGATGATTTCTTTATTCTTTACAGGCAAACGACCTACATATTATTGATTATATTTGGACATTGTTCTAAGCTAGCTCAGATCTTTCTTATCGATTCTAGTGATTTGATAACGATACTTTATAATATGAGATTTAGATAGATTCTGGGCTTTGCTTCATCATTGCCCGGCTTCACTTGAGGATATCTTGTTATTGATTCTTTTTGGATTTTGATGATGATTTCAGGATATGAATGATTCACCCCATTCACCCCTTGGATATGATTTTCTAGCTTTTCTACTGGTTTGATTTATATTGGTAGTGACACTTTTCTGTATAAGTTTCTTATAGATGCTATTTGGAGATCTTTTAGACCGTTATGCTCCACTATTATGCTTTTTCTATATTACTTCCATATGCCATATTACCCCTATCAATATAGATATAGTCTGACCCGTGTGTTATTTATAATACTCGGGTCAGTCCGAGACATTTTGGGTTTAGGGATGAGATGACCGATTTATGGATGTTGGGCATACATGTAGGCTAGAATATTATCATATATAGTTATTGTATGCACTTAATATGTAATTTAATTCATGTATTTGATGTTTGGTATCAGTGTATTTAATGTTTAACCAAGATTGTGTATACGTTTCTATTATATATTATCGCCGCATTTTGACTTGTGTTCTTCTTGTTAATACTATGTATTATGGATTGTTCTGTCCTAGACACGCAGGTGTTTATTTCTTTATGTTGATACTGTGTACATATAGATGTGTTATTTATTCGATGTTAAAGTACGTACCAGTGTTAGCCCAAGGGAATATCCATGTGCATGCTCTATATTGCCTTATTCTCCATATTATTTGATAGTATTACTTAGTAATACTCTTGAGTGGTATAGGTATAGTGTTGGGTGTGTCACACCCTACAGGGTCACCTTCTATCCTCATACACAAACTGAACTCACGCCCTAGACCTACCTCTTGCACTATTGGGTCATTACCATCCATCCTCCACATCTGTCCGTCGAAGCACCACAGAGGAGCTACACAATACTCGGATCACCTACTTGTGTCATAGGTTCATATCCTAGGCCACCTACGTGTGCTACGGGATAGTAGATGGTCACATCAATGTTGCATCATTTTCCGTATCATGATTAACACACAAATCCACCTCAAACAATGATCAATATCACATAATTCAACTTGGATTCATAACATTGCCTCTTACTTTGTCAATAGCCTCCACACGTCTTCGGGATACAAAAGAAGCAAGACTCAAATTGATAAACTTTAGTATATATTAGCCCATCTGGGTCTAGGTTCAATCTGCACCCAAAAATAGGCCACCGATATACCGATGGGGTAGGTTGGTGTACCGGTCGAAGCAAAATTCAGGATTTCTAACCACGTTTCTAACATTTCCTCTATGTCTTCGCCTCCAGTCACCTTTGTTCCACTTTAGGTCATTTGAGAATGTCTTTAGCACCCAATCATACGTTTCTATGGCCATTTTTCACTTTGGCTCATCAAATTACAATATAAATTCATTAAAATTCAAGAAAAAGGAAAGTTTATTTCTATAGTCTAATGTCTTGCAAAACCCCGCCCAAACCCACATTTAAATCCAATTTAAGTGATAATAAAGTGTTATCTACTTTAAGACAGACTACGAATCACCGTTATTGATCAAAATTGCATTATAAAGAGAGGAAAGGATGAATCACTCACTGAAATCACTTCTTACCACATAGGCCTATGTTGTCTAGACTGTTGCACCTCCAAGCCTCAGAATTTCACCTCCAAATTGGTATACATGCATAGCCATCTCCGTTATCTTCGTAATGCCATTGGTTTTGTGTGATTTCGTTGAGATTCAAGGAAGACATGTTTAATTTAGTTTTTATATGCAAAGAGGAAAAGAGGAAGAAGAAGAACGGTATTGGTTTCTGAAAAACTGAAAGAGGAAGTTACATACTTGGCATATATAGAAAGAGGGAAAACAAGTGTTATTTGAACTCAAATTTTAAACTTTGGCGCTTTTCAGCTTGTCATATATTCGACCATAAATGCCTCATACAAAATTCAAACGAGGCAAACCAATATACCATGCGAATCAAAAAATTGAGACGGTCACACTGGCACTGGTTTCAACCTCAAATTCCAAAGTTGAAAAAATGACCATTTTGCCCATCCATATTTTTAATCTATTTTATTAACACATCAGATTCAATTATTTCAAGACTAATATATTATCAATATTTGAATATAATATATACCGAATTCCCTAGGTATTACATTCTCCTCCTAAATAGAATTTCGTTCTCGAAATTCCTACGGGACAAAGAATGTATCACACTTTCTCTCGTATCACATATCATAGTATGTAACACACACAAATACATTAGCATATAGAGTCAATTAATTATTTAACCATTCATCCAAATAATTATCCACATAACAAAGAAACCAATCAAACCAAGCATCCACAAACAACATACAAAATCTGATATCAAATTCATCAAATAAGTTTATGGCATAAACTCATTCTGAAACATCAATTACAAAATGCACGTGCATGTCTACAACTTATGCAATCCATGCCACCATCTTGAATAAATGACGCCACCATGGATAACTATGGGTACCTTGGCACAAATGTTCTTACACAAAATTTTGATTTCTTAAACCATTCCTAAATGCATACTCAACACTTAAATCATCAAGTAGTACTATCCTCAATTCAACTTTCGATTGCTAAGGTAAGGCAACTCAAAGTGAACGGTGTCTTACCCAAACAAATTCAAACAACTTGAATCATAATACTATTCACTTCTTTCACTTAAGAACATAAAAAATGATCGATATCTTAACCCGGTGAACATAACACTTCTTACATCTAAATTTATAATCTTGCTTGACCGGTATCAGTATGCTTATGACATCTCTTCTCCAATATTCCATCTTAAGTTCTACAACCTTCAACCAAGCATCTCATATGGCCGAAGCCTACCAAGTACCGTCATCATAATTTTGGCGCCCATTATATGACCTGAAGGTCCAACATATGACCTGAAGGTCTGGTACTGGTATTAGACCCGAAGGTCCATCATATGACCCGAAAGTCCATCATAGTGGCTCGAAAGCACACGAAAATCATCAAATATTTCAATTAACGAGTCCGGAATTAACCAAAATAGCAAACGCACATGTCCCATAACCATGAGTTTTACTAAATTGTTTAATTCTCTTCTTCGTTTCCTTGAAGTGCAAAATTGTGTATTCCAAAAATAACATTTCACATTCTCAAACGGACAAGTCCGGAATTAAGCGAATCAGTAAAAGAAAGGGGTCATAGTCCTCGATTTTGCTGAAAGTTTAAGTCACTTTCTCATTCTTATGAAAACGCAAACTGTAAAAATTCTGAAAACAATTTCATTTATTTTATAAAAGTAATAATTTACATTCTCAAACGGACAAGTCCGGAATTAAGCGAATCAGTAAAAGAAAGGGTTCATAGTCCTCGATTTTGCTGAATCGTTTAAATCGCTTCCTCATTCTTTTGAAAACGTAAACTGAAGATTTTTTGAAAAACAATTTTTATTTTTAAAATGATTTGCAAATTCATGATAAAAACAGCAACATTAGTGATAATTTCGACAAGGAAATTGCACTTCTCAAAACACCGTAGAAACGGATCTCAAAATCAGCATTACGGGATAACCGCTTAAAAATCCACTTTAAAATTTGACGGTCACTGAAGTCAAAGAGACAGTGATTTTCATACGTCAAAATCTCATCAAAATAATTCACATCAAAATATAATACCAGTGAATTTTCATTCATTAAAATGTCAACAAAACACCGAGCTTAAAAAATCTAGCACCGGCGTAAAAATCCCGTTATAAAAATAACGGCAACAAAATACGTTTCATAACCAAGCATCGGTTCAACGTAAAATTAATGTAGTAACGTGCAACTCATGTTTGCACGCACACTACCAAATAAACAAAGAAAGCATTCTATTATATCTTCAATTAAGATATTCTAAAACAGCAAAAATCTAACCAGATATGATTAGCACCAAAGAAAACCAGCAAGAATTTCAACAAATCAAACAACTGGTTAAACAGCATAATAAAATTAAATTCAATTTCATATTTCGATTTTCAAATCAAAAAGGTTATCAGCCGTACTCAGCAAAGACAGTCTCACTGTTTTCGCTGCGCACTCTGATAAACAAAACACGAATCAACCAAATCCACAAAACGCAAATTCACTTTTATTTTTAAATAAAGATATTTAAAATTTTCAACATATTTCAAAACTTTGATTTTGACTCAAAGCACAAATAAAACATCGACTAATAGTTGTAACACATGTTCCATCTAAGTTATGTTTTATATTATGTCCATAAACCTGGCTTTTATACCAACTGTGACGCCCCACCTCTATGCTCACAATAACAAAGAGTATTAAAAGAAATACTGTCCGTTATTACGAAAAATAAGGCTGGATAAGAGCGGCCATCCGTAGTTAGGCCTTACACTAGTATTGGTTATCTCGATAGGAGTGATATATATTTTTAATTTTCATCTCTTATTTATTTACTCCCATCAACATATCCAATTCCAGTATAAAACGAACTACGATGGTTCATAATAGTTTAGGACAATAGATATAATAATAACACAGATAATATAAATGCGGAACACAGATAACACAGAAAGTCTCATATATATAATAACTGATGTCAGTTACAATACGTGTGATACAATACATATGATACAACTACAACTGTCAACTCTGGAAGTTACATATACAAGTACATTATCGTAAATAATATACATGAATATACAACATCCTATACTAAGACAACGACTACCCTAAAAAGTATGAAAAGACTTCATAGCTCTAGCAGCAACCCAAAGTAAGATATCAACAACCTGTAAATACTCGCTTTGACCCGAGTATTAAATTCAAAAGAAAATAATACACGGGTCAGTCTAATTCAAACTCAGTTATTAGTGCACAGAAGCAATAATAATTAAATAACAATTAGACGACAGTCACAATAAATCTCGTCTATCCGATCCTTAAATAAAGAAATCGGATAACGATAAATATAACACGTAACAGTGTTAAACAACAAATCAGCAAATCCAAATTATCAACGAAGATAAATTAAAAGATTATAAATGAAGATAATTTAAAAGATTATTAATGAAGATAATTTAGAAAACAACAGAATTGCCGAAACGGCAATTAACGACAAATTCTAATTATTAAATAAATAATTAGAAACTCATAATCTAATTATCAAAAAGATAATTAGACAACAACAAAATCATCAATTTAAACCAATCAAAATACAATTCAAAACATATTGAATTGAATAAAGGAAGCAGTTCAAACAATTGAAATATCAATTAAAAACTTCAAATTCGATAGGGCTGCAGTGCACGCTTGCATGCACTGCCTCGCCACTACGGTGATGAACGTCAATTCGAGTAGGGCTGCAGTACACGCACGCGTGCACTGCCTCACCACTACAGCATATGGAATATGCAAAAGATCAATGAATCAAAACAAATAGAATATCAATAAATCAATACCGTATGGCTGCAGTTCACGCTTGCGTGCACTGCCTTGCCACTACAGTTATGATGTACACAAAAGCCCAATGAATCAAAAGTAAATGGCACTAACTCAAATCAAAATGAACCAATGGACAGAACAAGTGCAGCCCCTACATGAATAATGGAAAGCATAAGTGATACAACAGTTCAGTGAACTGAAGTGAAGTCACTAGTGTAAACCTACACCAGGCCAAGTGCCATCAAGTAAACAAGACTCGACATGAATGATCAGGTAATAGGAATATAACCATCAAGTTAGAACATACAAGTGAATCATAAACCAAGACAAACTCAGGTATCAAAGTGCACAAGGGCAGTCATACCCAAACAAGTGCAACAATAAGAAGAATCAAACTCAACAATGCTCAAAGACCAAGGCACAATATGTAATAGTGGCACTGCACTAAAAATTGCAAATACTAACCACTACAATGATACAAGGTCAAACCCGAGTCATCAGCTGGGTTCAACACAGGGAAGTCGCACAGGTTACGACTTCAAACATGCGAACAGGGAAACCAAAACAATGCCTAACTCAAATGAACACAGCGAAATGCACAAAGGTATAGCAATTGCACCAAGACCAAACAGTGAACAAAGTCCAGAGCTGGTAAGCCCAAATAAATGCACAGACTCAAGTGCATCAAGACCAGAAATCAAAACCAATGCTCAACATCAAGCAAATGCCAGTGCGAGCCAGACCAGAAATTAGTGACGTGATCTGAGATGCAGACTCGAGCACAATAGGCAAAGGAGAATGAACTCCACAGTGAATCGGGCCATACAACAACATGTACATCAACTCGACTAACAAGCTTGAGTAAATAAGAAAATGTGCAGACAATTCAATACATTGCAAGAGCAACAGGTAAGGGATGCGTAAATGAAAATGCAGTGAAACTAAAGACTACATGAAATAGGTAGGCAAACTGTCTTAAATGGTCAAGACAGCTGTAATACTTCAACTACAAGTAATTCGAAAATCACGTGCATACATAACCAGTGATACCAGATCACACTATGCAACTCAATTCAACATAACAAACCTACTATAGTTCAAAATCGTGGAAACACAATGTAAACTCAAGTGAATATGCAACGTGTACACAAGTGAATGCAACTGCGACATATAACATAAATATATACGAAGGGTAATGCACGGTGAAGACTACACAATAAAGCATGGCAGTGTACAGTTCAATGACACAGAAATAGCCAAAGTCATCGAAAATTCGTGGAACCAAACTTTCCAGAAAATCAAGTGCACAGCACTATCAAATGAACACTCAAATTACAATTTCATCAAAGTCACTGTCGAAATCAACCAGAGCAAGTCAAGGTCGAAATTAATCAAAGCAAAAAGAAATGTAACATGTCAAAGTAGCCAAAGTCAAACTAGCAATCCACGGAAAACAAAACCGTGTTATTCAATTAAATTGAAAAAAGTCAGTAATCATCTTAAACACCCAAACGAAGAACAATAGCCAAAGCAAATTAAATGACGAATTCAAATGGACGAAGTCGAGCAGTTAAAAATCAATCCGTGGTAGCCACGAAACCAAGCAACAAAAGTTACGAAATTGAAGAAGTCAGATATCATCAAAAATGACTTGAATCAGATGTGAGTGAAGAGAAGATCACTCACCCTTTTACGAATCGAAGCAGCTGTTTTCGAATAGGCGAAGAGTCTATTGCTGAAGCAAGCCACCAGAATACCATCGATCGAGCTACTGAAGTTGTCGTCTTCAGTTTACTCAAAGCCCTAACTTGACCAGAGGAACGCACGAGGAGACGAGCCGCCATTCTTTCGTTTTATTTTCTTTTCGTTTATCTCGTTTAGGGTTTTCGAATGAGAAGGTAAAGAGGGACGGGTATGACTTTATCACGGCACCAATAATACACATGGGCCGAGATAAATTTTAAAGCCCGCCTACCTGCTTGACCAATATTTGAAAGAATTTTAAACTCAATTTAAAAATTCCAACAGCAATTAGAAAACCAATCTGATCGTCACTTGACGATAATTAATTGTCACAAATCCCTTTTAACAAATTTCAAAAGAATTTAAACCGGATTCGAAACCCTCATATAGCAATTAACAACTAATTAAATCGTCATTTGACGAAAATTACTTGTTATAAAATTCCGGGTTGTTACAGACTCCCCTCCTTATAAAAATTGCGTCCCCACAATTTTCATAATTAAGGTCGTCACTAACAATAAATTTTCTAACATAAACTAGTTAATATAGAAAATAAAGGCAGAGAATTCAAACGTCAAAGAAATCTTTTAATTTCATAATAGAAATTCACAAATTCTTAACAAAATCTAACTATCAAGTAGATAATCAGAAAATAACAAAACTGAATAAATGCAATTATCAGCAATATTCAATTATCAATTAGATAATTAGAATACAGAAATCACAAAACAGCAACATCTAATCATCGATACGATAATTAGAAAATAGCAAAATCTAATTATCAACAAAGATAATTGGAAAACATGAACTTCATAATCAGCAAACTCTAACTATCAACAGAGATAGATAGAAAACAACAATTCAATATAACCAACATAATCTAGAATCAATTAAAGACTAGAAATCTTATAATCAGCAAAATTAGCAATTATCTAATTATCAAAAGCGATAATCAAATCAACAAATATTCGATTATCAAAAACGATAATCAAATCAACAAATATTTGATTATCAAAAACGATAATCAAATCAACAAATATTCGATTATCAAAACGATAATCAAATCTCAAATATTCGATTATCAAAAACGATAATCAAATCAACAAATATTCGATTATCAAAAACGATAATCAAATCTCAAATCAACAAATATTCGATTATCAAAAACGATAATCAAATCAACAAATATTCGATTATCAAAAACGATAATCAAATCTCAAATCAACAAATATTCGATTATCAAAAACGATAATCAAATCAACAAATATTCGATTATCAAAAACGATAATCAAATCTCAAATCAACAAATATTCGATTATCAAAAACGATAATCAAATCTAAAATCAACAAATATTCGATTATCAAAAACGATAATCAAATCAACAAATATTCGATTATCAAAACGATAATCAAATCTCAAATCAACAAATATTCGATTATCAAAAATGATAATCAAATCTCAAATCAACAAATATTCGATTATCAAAAACGATAATCAAATAAACAAATATTCAATTATCAAAACGATAATCAAATCTCAAATATTCGATTATCAAAAACGATAATCAAATCAACAAATATTCGATTATCAAAAACGATAATCAAATCTCAAATCAACAAATATTCGATTATCAAAAACTATAATCAAATCAACAAATATTCGATTATCAAAGACGATAATCAAATCTCAAATCAACAAATATTCTATTATCAAAAACAATAATCAAATCAACAAACATTCGATTATCAAAAACGATAATCAAATCTCAAATCAACAAATATTCTATTATCAAAAACGATAATCAAATCAACAAATATTCAATTATAAAAAACGATAATCAAATCTCAAATCAACAAATATTCGATTATCAAAAACGATAATCAAATCGCAAATCAACAAATATTCGATTATCAAAATGATAATCAAATCAACAAATATTCGATTATCAAAAATGATAATCAAATCAACAAATATTCTATTATCAAAACGATAATCAAATCTCAAATATTCGATTATCAAAACGATAATCAAATCTCAAATATTCGATTATCAAAAACGATAATCAAATCAACAAATATTCGATTATCAAAAATGATAATCAAATCTCAAATCAACAAATATTCGATTATCAAAAACGATTATCAAATCTCAAATCAACAAATATTCGATTATCAAAACGATAATCAGAACTCATAACATCAAATATCTAATTACCGATACGATAATCAGAAACAACAAATATCCGATTATCAAAAATGATAATCAGAACTCATAACATCAAATATCTAGTTACCGATACGATAATCAGAAACAACAAATATCCGATTATCAAAAACGATAATCAGAACTCATAACATCAAATATCTAATTACCTATACGATAATTAGAAACAACAAATATCCGATTATCAAAAACGATAATCAGAACTCATAACATCAAATATCTAATTACCGATACGATAATCAGAAACAACAAATATCTGATTATCAAAAACGATAATCAGAACTCATAACATCAAATATCTAATTACCTGCAGATAATTAGATTCAACAAATATCTAGAAATCAATTAAGATACTCTAGAAAATCAACATAAAAGGTGGATCGATCCCATCATATGGCGAGTTTTAGCTACGCCGCACGTGCATCTCATATGGCCGAAGCCTACCAAGTACCGTCATCATAATTTTGGCGCCCATCATATGACCCGAAGGTCCAACATATGACCCGAAGGTCTGGTACTGGTATTTGACCCGAAGGTCCATCATATGACCCGAAGGTCCATCATTGTGGCTCGAAAGCACACGAAAATCATCAAATATTTCAATTAACGAGTCCGGAATTAACCAAAATAGCAAACGCACATGTCCCATAACCACGAGTTTTACTAAATTGTTTAATTCTCTTCTTCGTTTCCTTGAAGTGCAAAATTGTGTATTCCAAAAATAACATTTCACATTCTCAAACGGACAAGTCCGAAATTAAGCGAATCAGTAAAAGAAAGGGGTCACAGTCCTCGATTTTGCTGAAACGTTTAAGTCACTTTCTCATTCTTCTGAAAGCGCAAACTGTAAAAATTCTGAAAACAATTTCATTTATTTTATAAAAGTAATAATTTACATTCTCAAACGGACAAGTCCGGAATTAAGCGAATCAGTAAAAGAAAGGGTTCATAGTCCTCGATTTTGCTGAATCGTTTAAATCGCTTCCTCATTCTTTTGAAAACGTAAACTGAATTTTTTTTTAAAAACAATTTTTATTTTTAAAATGATTTGCAAATTCGTGATAAAAACAGCAACATTAGTGATAATTTCGACAAGGAAATTGCACTTCTCAAAGCACCGTAGAAACGGATGTCAAAATCAGCATTACGGGATAACCGCTTAAAAATCCACTTTAAAATTTGACGGTCACTGAAGTCAAAGCGACAGTGATTTTCATACGTCAAAATCTCATCAAAATAATTCGCATCAAAATATAATACCAGTGAATTTTCATTCACTAAAATGTCAACAAAACACCGAGCTTAAAAAATCTAGCACCGGCGTAAAAATCCCGTTATAAAAATAACGGCAACAAAATACGTTTCATAACCAAGCATCGGTTCAACGTAAAATTAATGTAGTAACGTGCAACTCATGTTTGCGCGCACACTACCAAATAAACAAAGAAAGCATTCTATTATATCTTCAATTAAGATATTTTAAAACAGCAAAAATCTAATCAGATATGATTAGCACCAAAGAAAACCAGCAAGAATTTCAACAAATCAAACCACTGGTTAAACAGCATAATGAAATTAAATTCATTTTCATATTTCGATTTTCAAATCAAAAAGGTTATCAGCCGTACTCAGCGAAGACAGTCTCTCTGTTTTCGCTGCGCACTCTGATAAACAAAACACGAATCAACCAAATCCACAAAACGCAAATTCACTTTTATTTTTAAATAAAGATATTTAAAAATTTCAACATATTTCAAAACTTTGGTTTTGACTCAAAGCACAAATAAAACATCGACTATAGTTGTAACACATGTTCCATCTAAGTTATGTTTTATATTATGTCCATAAACCTGGCTCTGATACCAACTGTGACGCCCCACCTCTATGCTCACAATGACAAAGAGTATTAAAAGAAATACTGTCCGTTATTACGAAGAATAAGGCTGGATAAGAGCGGCCATCCGTAGTTAGGCCTTACACTAGTATTGGTTATCTCGATAGGAGTGATATATATTTCTAATCTTCATCTCTTATTTATTTACTCCCATCAACATATCCAATTCTAGTATAAAACGAACTACGATGGTTCATAATAGTTTAGGACAATAGATATAATAATAACACGGATAATATAAATGCGGAACACAGATAACACAGAAAGTCTCATATATATAATAACTAATGTCAGTTACAATACATGTGATACAATACATATGAAACAACTACAACTGTCAACTCTGGAAGTTACATATGCAAGTACATTATCGTAAATAATATACATGAATATACAACATCCTATACTAAGACAATGACTACTCCAAAAAGTATGAAAAGACTTCATAGCTCTAGCAGCAACCCAAAGTAAGACATCAACAACCTGTAAATACTCGGTCTGACCCGAGTATTAAATTCAAAAGAAAATAATACACGGGTCAGTCTAATTCAAACTCAGTTATTAGTGCACAGAAGCAATAATAATTAAATAGCAATTAGACGACAGTCACAATAAATCTCGTCTATCCGATCCTTAAATAAAGAAATCGGATAACGATAAATATAACACGTAACAGTGCTAAACAACAAATCAGCAAATCCAAATTATCAACGAAGATAAATTAAAAGATTATAAATGAAGATAATTTAAAAGATTATTAATGAAGATAATTTAGAAAACAACAGAACTGCCGAAACGGCAATTAACGACAAATTCTAGTTATTAAATAAATAATTAGAAACTCATAATCTATTTATCAAAAAGATAATTAGACAACAACAAAATCATCAATTTAAACCAATCAAAATACAATTCAAAACATATTGAATTGAATAAAGGAAGCAGTTCAAACAATTGAAATATCAATTAAAAACTTCAAATCCGATAGGGCTGCAGTGCACGCTTGCATGCACTGCCCCGCCACTACGGTGATGAACGTCAATTCGAGTAGGGCTGCAGTACACGCACGCGTGCACTGCCTTGCCACTACAGTTATCATGTACACAAAAGCCCAATGAATCAAAAGTAAATGGCACCAACTCAAATCAAAATGAACCAATGGACAGAACAAGTGCAGCCCCTACATGAATAATGGAAATCATAAGTGATACAACAGTTCAGTGAACTAAAGTGAAGTCACTAGTGTAAAACTACACCAGGCCAAGTGCCATCAAGTAAAAAAGACTCGACATGAATGATCAGGTAATAGGCATATAACCATCAAGTTAGAACATACAAGTGAATCATAAACCAAGACAAACTCAGGTATCAAAGTGCACAAGGGCAGTCATACCCAAACAAGTGCAACAATAAGAAGAATCAAACTCAACAATGCTCAAAGACCAAGGCACAATATGTAATAGTGGCACTGCACTAAAAATTGCAAATACTAACCACTACAATGATACAAGGTCAAACCCGAGTCATCAGATGGGTTCAACACAGGGAAGTCGCACAGGTTACGACTTCAAACATGCGAACAGGGAAACCAAAACAATGCCTAACTCAAATGAACACAGCGAAATGCATAAAGGTATAGCAACTGCACCAAGAACAAACAGTGAACAAAGTCCAGAGTTGGTAAGCCCAAATAAATGCACAGACTCAAGTGCATCCAGACCAGAAATCCAAACCAATGCTCAACATCAAGCAAATGCCAGTGCGAGCCAGACCATAAATTAGTGACGTGATCTGAGATGCAGACTCGAGCACAATAGGTAAAGGAGAATGAACTCGACAGTGAATCAGGTTATACAACAACATGTACATCAACTCGACTAACAAGCTTGAGTAAACAGGACAAAGTGTAGACAATTCAATACACTGCAAGAGCAACAGGTAAGGGATGCATAAATGAAAATGCAGTGAAACCAAAGACTACATGAAATAGGTAGGTAAACTGTCTCAAATGGTCAAGACAGCTGTAATACTTCAACTACAAGTAATTCGAAAATCACGTGCATACATAACCGGTGATACCAGATCACACTATGCAACTCAATTCAACATAACAAACCTGCTATAGTTCAAAATCGTGGAACCACAGTGTAAACTCAAGTGAATACGCAACGTGTACACAAGTGAATGCAACTGCGACATATAACATAAATATATACGATGGGTAATGCACGATGAAGACTACACAATAAAGCATGGCAGTGTACAGTTCAATGACACAGAAATAGCCAAAGTCATCGAAAATTCGTGGAACCAAACTTTCCAGAAAATCAAGTGCACAGCACTATCAAATGAACACTCAAATTACAATTTCATCAAAGTCACTGTCGAAATCAACCAGAGCAAGTCAAGGTCGAAATTAATCAAAGCAAAAAGAAATGTAACATGTCGAAGTAGCCAAAGTCAAACTAGCAATCCACGGAAAACAAAACCGTGTTATTCAATTAAATTGAAAAAAGTCAGTAATCATCTTAAACACCCAAACGAAGAACAATAGCCAAAGCAAATTAAATGACGAATTCAAATGGACGAAGTCGAGCAGTTAAAAATCAATCCGTGGTAGCCACGAAACCAAGCAACAAAAGTTACGAAATTGAAGAAGTCAGATATCATCAAAAATGACTTGAATCAGATGTGAGTGAAGAGAAGATCACTCACCTTTTTACGAATCGAAGCAGCAGTTTTCGAATAGACGAAGAGTCTATTGCTGAAGCGAGCCACCAAAATACCATCGATCGAGCTACTGAAGTTGTCGTCTTCAGTTTACTCAAAGCCCTAACTTGACCAGAGGAAACGCACGAGGGGACGAGCCGCCATTCTTTTTTTCTTTTTTCTTTTCGTCTATCTCGTTTAGGGTTTTCGAATTGAGAAGGTAAAGAGGGACAGGTATGACTTTATCACGGCACCAATAATACACATGGGCCGAGATAAATTTTAAAGCCCGCCTACCCGCTTGACCAATTTTTGAAAGAATTTTAAACTCAATTTAAAAATTCCAACGGCAACTAGCAAACCAATCTGATCGTCACTTGACGATAATTAATTGTCACAAATCCCTTTTAACAAATTTCAAAAGAATTTAAACCGGATTGGAAACCCTCATATAGCAATTAACAACTAATTAAATCGTCATTTGACAAAAATTACTTGTTATAAAATTCCGGGTTGTTACAGAAAGCATCCAAACAAGAGAAATACTATTCTATTCAACTAATACAACAATACAAATCAAAATCCTAAATCTAAGTGGAGTTATAACCTAAGAAATGTGTTAACCTAAGATAGTGATAGTGTTAAAAGAGTCGACGATATGATACATTGTCTAAATGCGCCTCGTATGCAATGTAAACTCTGCACTCATTAAGTCGCTGCTCCAAACAGGTTTCTTTAAACGGACAGTTTCTCCTCGAATGATTGAAAAGAACCATCTACTGCTCCCTCAGAGTCATATCAGAACCTTAAAAATTCCATTTCCATGGAATCACCTCTGCATCCTTTATGCATGCAAACCATATACCCTTTTCCTTGATCTTTCCAATTAATTAGTCTTCTTCAATTTCCCAACACGAGTTTATCTCAAATAGCTCAAAATCCATCATCTAAATCTTTTATCTAAATTCTTTATCCACGCCAGTCAAAATACTTTTCATACAATCCTTACCACCAACTTAAATTGGAATATCTTCTATAAACAAAGGTTAAACTTTACACAATTATTTATTCTCCAAATTGTATTTATCTACAAATCCTAAATGCCTCATCTTGTCCACAAATAACACCAACTCTTATGATCTTAATAATCATCCATATTCAAGTATTTCTACATACTCATCAAACTTAACAAAGTACTTATCCTTGTATAAAAGCACAATACCAAACCAAATTCGAAATATCCTCTACAATCAAAAGTCCAAACTAAATACCATTAACAACCAAAAACACAAGCCCAAATTATTTTCTAATATAAACCAGCCAATGGTTCATATATCATTTTACCTACTTACTATTCATCCATACTATGGATGAAAAACTCAACAAGATGGCATCTCACTATATAAGTCATATTGACATAATACTAAGCAATCATGGTAACATCATACCCAAACAAATCTAAGAACATTATAAAAAGGGGCGATATCCTAGCGTAATGAACATGTCATCAAAATCATGTCATGCTCAATCTTAATCATATACTTGTAGTCATACCTATTACTTACGCATCGACAACCTATAACTGTTGCCCTAAAACACATGTACAACAAGACGATGATCACTTGCTTAAAAAT
Organism: Allium cepa; assembly: GCA_030765085.1. Taxonomy (NCBI): domain Eukaryota; kingdom Viridiplantae; phylum Streptophyta; class Magnoliopsida; order Asparagales; family Amaryllidaceae; genus Allium; species Allium cepa. The sequence goes on along the minus strand of CM060932.1, from coordinate 627,752,437 downwards.
AGCATTCATCGAAGCCATATAACATAAATGGCGTAATGTTGCCCTCAACATTAGGTCAATGACAGTAATCCTAAAATCAACTTAATAACCTACCGTTATGACTTTATCAAGCAATAAAGCATCTTAAATATCATTCTGTTTCATCTTCGATCATTACTGCAATAACATGGAACAATAGAATGTGAATTTCAACTATTTTCAATTTCTGTACTATGGACATCGGGTCGATCACATAGTAGCATCATTGGATCACCGAGACCCTATCCTAAATTAAAATCTTAGCATTTTAACAAAAATCTTCATCCGCATCTCCAAAATATTTAAATCAATTTGTTAAAATGATCCAATCAATTGAAATTATAATATCATTTATCTCCTTTGTACTGCTAAATTTTTCGAGTCAATTCTACTTCAAATATATCTTCAAAATTTTCAATATCAAATAAGTATAACTTAGGCCCAAATCTCTTTTACATTAGTCTTAATCCATTTATTTGGCTATTAATTAAGCGTTTCTTCTATATTTTGCTTCATTACAATATTTACTTTACTTTCCTCTATTTAACTATAACCACGGTCTTCACTAACCTGGAAGTTCTCTTATCCAAATTCTGAGTCCCTTTTAGAGTCAGATGCCTAAGTGGCATATCCACCGATCTTATGAATTTTACTTACTTGGGGAAGAAGTTCATAATCTTCTTCAAAAGCATATGGTATTTCTTTATCTATCAACTTTTATGCGACTATCAGGATCACGACATATGACAATATCATGCCAGTCTGCTAATCCTTAGCCAAACCACTTCCTATCTCCTATCACAATCCCTTTCCGTTCTTCATAGCAGATGGTGGCATATTTGCATTTGGGAGCTCTTCCAATGCAAAAACCTTATCTTTATTATTTTTTCTATCCCATGAAACATCCTTTATTATACCATTTCGAAATTCCTTTTTCATATTCCGAATAATAGTAAAAGATTAGCCGACAGAAACTTATCACGATATCAAATTTTTAAAAAATTATACTCGATTATTAAAACACATCGTCACTTTTCAAAATATAGTGTTACAAAACATCAGATTTTCTTAACAACCATAAAATAAAATATTTTCATCAAACGTTTTATTTTGTAATAGAAAATTTCCAACACTTTTGAATAATACACCTAGATATTAATATATTCCAAATTTTATACCACAAGTCTTTTAATTTCCATCCAAAGTATATGCGTTAAACGGATAAATCCTACTTACTTTTGAAATGGAATTTTAAATCTCTTTTTCAAAAACCTTTTAAATACTTATGATCTTATATAAATATAATATCATCTTATAAATTCTCTCATTAACAAAATTCTAATTCCATCTTTCAAAACAAATTCCCATTTTAATAATTTCTTGAAAAATTTCTCTATTAAAAATATCTTTCTTCTACAACACATTTCTCTTACCATCCTCATTAAGTCCCCATCCAATACATCTATCAAATAAAATCCAACTATTTACATATATTCTCACAAATGCTTAACCATATTCTCATCACCAATCACGGTTCAATACTAGTATATGACTAAGAATTACTCCTCATAAACTTGGTGTATGTACTATGAGGTTTACACTGGTATGCTTATTGCTTACAGATGTCGGTGGAACTGAACATGGATGTTCACACATGGTATCCATAGTATAGATTCTAGTATCATTTCTAGTTTTGGCCTTACCCTACCAGTCTTAGTCTTTGTTCCAGTTTCCATCCCCACTAACATACTCATCCTCTACTATCCATAATTGAGATTCATTAGCAACTCCCAAAATGATAGATAACTCAATGAAAGCAGCTACAAAAATATTCAACTCATAATATGTACATATGTTTTTGAAAAATAATCATAATACACACACACACATTTATTATACGCTCTCTCGATATGTCCTAGTCCTTTAATAAAGGTATGTTTTACTCTGATACCAAATGTAGCAACCCGTCTTTTCGACCCTTAGGTTCAACACCCTAACCGACGTCAACACTTCGGAACAAGAAAAGAACGAGTCGTTGGGATATGATAACAGGAAATAAATATAATTCTAAATAACTTTTAGAGTCTTGCAGTAGATGGAAATAAAATACGATGCATCAATAATCATAATAATTTTACATCACCATAATATCTACATTAGTGGATATACATGTCTGTACAATATAAACCAAACCCAGTTCATATACATAATCAAGTCCAGGTCATAACACTTATTTAACCATTCATAATATGTATAAATAAATTAATGTCTTCCATACCATCTCATCTCCAAACTCCATCAACCTGGACACACACACACACACATCATATATGTATATGAAAGGAAAAATAAGGATGGAACAGACATAATTCTAGTGAGTAAGCCATACTTTACTCTGCATGTACTAAAAAAATAATACCATAGCTTGATATGAGTCCAATGCTCGGTCATCTTGTGTCCTGCTAGTCACACTATACCTAACTGCAATATACATCTAACTGTATTGAATCACATCTATTTGGACTCACTTCCTTGGACACTTTCTCATGCTCTACAAGGTCTCTCGTTGTCCATTATCACGTCAATCACATTTATTTTAGGTACAATCAGATTGACATTCATGGCTTGGACCATGAACGTACTTCCTTCATCACCAATGTCGGCCTATATTGCTATCGCGTCATGCTATTTGGGCTATAAAATGTGAGTGCTACTTGTTAGAGGCTCGTCAAATGTACGTTATCAGAACAGATTGGATAGTCCATGGAGGTATATGTGGATGGCATGGTGGTAAAATTGGAGAAGGCCGGGAGGCATATACAGAACCTGACCAAGACCTTCAACATTCTAGTACAATATGAAGCTCAAACCAAAGAAGTGTTCATTTGTCATTTGACCATGAAATTTCCATGGCTATGTTGCAAGCACAAAGGGAATTGAAGCTAACCCACGAAAAATCTAAGCCATCCAAGATATGCAAGCCCCAAGAACTATAAAGCAAGTACAAATCCTTAATGGGATGGTTATAGCTTTGAGTTGGTTCATGCCCAAAGCAACCGACCAGTGCCTCCTCTTCTTCAACTTTATCAAGAAGGGAAAATCATTTACTTGGAAAAATGAGTGCACTAAGGCATTTGAAGAACCAAAGTAGCACTTAGCTACACCTCCGGTACTATCCAATCCCGTCGACGGGGAGGATTTGTACCTTTACCTTACAATATTCGACCATACGATCAATGTTGCATGAATAAGAGAAAACAAAAAGGTTTAGTGGCCGATCTACTATGTCCACAAGAGGTTGTTAGGTCTTGAGACAAGGTGCATATGGTTGAAAAAGCTAGCTTTCTCCCTACTATGTAAGCTTGGAAACTCTGACCATATTTCCAAGCTTAACCCATCAAAGTCCTGACCGACCATCCGTTGAAGTAAATTCTCAACTGACATAACATAGTCGGCCTACTACTAAAGTGGTTTGATGATCTTGGGCAACACATATCTTTCTAGCCTTGCACTTCTATCAAAGGCCAGGAAATTGTAGCTTTCATCACCAGGTGCTCAAGCCTGGACAACTGAGAGGAAGAGGCCATCACCAATCAACAATCTTAGAGCTCGTATGTAGATGGGACATCAAATGAGAAGGTGGCAAGGGATGGCATGGGTCCTTCTCACCCCTAAGAGGAGATAATTTTCTATTGTAGTATGCCTCACTTTTAAGATGACCAACAACTAAGGTGAATGCGAGGCTACTTGGTCGGTCTCAGGATGGCAAAGGTGTTACACGTGGATTCCATCCATTTGTTCAGCAAATCATCACTAGTCGTCAATAAAATTGACGATCATTTACAAGTCAAAGGAAAGACATTGGTCTTATATGTAGCAGAGGCCAAGAAATAATCAACACCTTCACGGAGTTTAAGCTAGAGCAGATACCCAAGAAGTAGAATGCCAAGGCCGATCAACAGGCCAATGTAGTAAGCAATCTAGAAGAAACCTATCCTTGGGTTCTGTTAGAAGACTGAGTTACCCCTTGCTATAGCCGGGGGTAACATCAATGGAGATTGATATATCATCTATGGATAATTGGATGACTCCCCTAATCAAGTACTTATTAAAGAAAGAGCTTTCGATTGATCGCAATAAAGCCCGAAAAGTCCTCTACCAGAATCCTTAGCACACAATCATGGATGGAAAGATCTATAAGTGAGGGTACTAAACACCACTTCAGTGATGCGTGTTTGAAGACAAAGCCAAACAGACACTAGAAGAGCTGCATAAAGGATTTAGTGAGGATCATGCCAGGGCAGAGCATAGCAAAGAAGGCCGCTTGGAAAGGCTATCATTGGCCTACCGTGATCAAAGGTTCAATGAACTTCTTCAAGAAGTGTGGTCGGTGTCAGCGATTTGCAAAGATTCCCAAAGCCTCTCCTACCCTTCTCATTCCAGTGACTTCCCCTTGGCCATTCGATACTTAGGGAATTGACTTGATAGGAAAGCCTCCAAATGCTAAAGGAGGATACAACCATGACTTAGTCACTACTGACTACTTTACCAAATGGGTCAATGTCGAGACCCTCATTGGGCCACTGCCTTTAAGATATTGAACTTCATCGTCAAAAACATCTTTTGTAAGTTCGGTCCGCTAAAGAAGACCATCACTGACAATGGCACTTGGTTCAAGAGTAGCCTCTTCTAGGACTTTTGTGCAAGGAATGGGATAGAGAGGTGCTTCTCATTCGTCATCCACCCCTAAGAAACTAGGCAAGTAGAGGCCATCAATAAAACCATCAAGTCAATACTAAAGAAGCGCCTTGCAAAGTTAATGGAAACTAGGCCGAGGAACTGCCGCTCGTTATCTAGTCTTTCTACATCTTCATCCATACATCAATCGACCATCTTCCTTCTTACTTTCCTATGGATACGAAGCCATGCTTTCCAGCGAAGTAGACACCCCCTCACCTCGTCGTCTCACATACTAGCTTGAACAAAACGTCGAGCTTCTCAACTATAAAATCCCTCATTCTAAAACCCAAAGATGGCACCCCAATGTGCAATAGTCAACTTGGAATTATCTTTCGGTGACATAGATGAGATAAGTTATTATATATAGTCTTAAATAAATAGAGTAGAAATACAAAGTGAAACACATATTCATGAATTCAACTTAACAATTATTTTTACATCCCAAAGTCATGTTCTCGTAGGTTCAAAAATATGGTACATGGTATATCTATTAATGTCCCCTAAATGACAATGGGACACTAATACTAGATACAATGAAAATAAATGTAATAATAACACCTAAGCCTCCTGCTTCATCTTTAGATTACATTATTCAACTGTCCCAAAAAGCAACCTACCTAAATAAACAAACTCGACTTACTCGAATGAGTACCTATGAGTTCATAGGGGAAAACAAGAATAAAACGATAAGTTAGACATAAAATATGGTGTGAATAACATATTACCCCAAAGCATACAACATAATGAGATTATGCCACCTACGTGCAGAATGCGTTGTCTCCTCATTTTTCAAAGCAATAATATCAAAATGTATAGGGAATTTAATTTGTAAGATCATTAGTAAATGTAAACATTACTATAATACCATAACTGAAAGCATCCCCTCGGTTTTTATCCTAGAGAAAACCATGATATTCCATTATATCGAGATACCCTACCATTTATCTACCCCTAGGGCTTTACATACTTTTGTGAGGGTGTGCGTGTGTGTATATATAATAGCATAATTAAGGTATTAGTATATAGGCATAATGCCTTAGTGCAGCCAAATGGTAGAGCTATAATGATATATATATAAGCTATAACCTTGCCTTTCAATATCAATACTGCTTCTAAATCTGAATCTGAAGCTTCTATGTGCATAAACATGTCCCTATTTCCTTCTGGCATAACCAATAATGGAACTTTTGTCAGCCAAAATTTCAACTCCCAAAATGATTCTTCACATTCCTTCGTCTAAACATATCTTTCATTCTTTTGAGTAAGTATGCTTAATGGTGCTGCTATTCTGAATAAGTCTTTAATAAATCCCCGATAGTATCCAGCCAATCCTAAGAAAATCCCTATCTTGACAATTGTCTCTAGTTTCTTCCAGCCATTCATAGCTTCAACCTTTAAAGGATGTAATGATAATCGCTTCTTTGAGACCACATAGCCAAGGAACTTCACTTTTGATTTCCAAAAATGACATTTAGAAAATTTCGCTATTAACTTATGTTATCTCAAGGTTCCCATGACCAATCTATGGTAAACTTTATGGTTCTTCTCATCCTTAGAATACACCAAAATATCATTTATGAAGACTAATACAAATCTATCTAGTTGATCGTGAAAGACTCGGTTCATTAGATCTACAAAGAAAGCCGAAGCATTAGTTAGCCCAAAGGGCATGATCAACCACTCATATGAACCATGCCTTGTCCTAACATGGTCAAGGGAATGGCCTCCTCGACCACTCTTAGTTGATGGAATCAAAAGGTCAAATCCAGCTGTAAGAGTACTTTGATTTAACTCAACAGATCAAATGAATCATTTATTCTCGGCAATGGGTAATGATTTTTCACCGTAAGCTTGTTCAGCCTCCTATAATTCATACACATCCGAAGTGATCCAACTAGCTTCTTCACAAATATAGAGCTACAAAAACGCTATTTATCCCACGTCAAAGCTCTCCATTTCACACAACGAAACTCCTGACTCTGCTTTCATCTCGTTCAAGGATACTAAGATGATGTCTTTTCCTTTGGGATTCTGCAAGGTATTGATTCTTTCAGATTAATAAATTCTGGCCTTCTGCTATACTAATCAATCCATACCTAAAATTACTCCATACCCTAAAAATCAAACACGAACGGATCACACAAAAACAAATGGTTGCACATGATAAATTCTAAGTTAGTGCACCTTAACCCCAAAGTGGAATACATAATAATCAGATAAACACATGTAAGGAAGCAACTATGTAGGTAACATCCAATCATACTCTGTTAACCACATCCTTAGAAATAGAAGAACGTGCACTTCCGACATAAAAAGGAACTCTAATAAAAAAATTAGAAATAGAAATCATGCATTCTAACATGACATTTTTGACCTTCTCCTCGGTAGAAGGTACTACTAGCGGGTCTTCTAAAGCAAACAACATTGTCTACTCAAATCGAGGATAGTCTTACTTTTTATGGCCTAGATGATCACAATTGAAACATTTGACCTTAGCCATCGCAACTGGTTGCAATTAAATAAAGTTGTTGTATGTGCATATGTAAATTTATATTTATGCACATATACATACTTAACGTCTATATATGTATATTCACACATGTTTAATATTTCATGTCATGTTGTACTATGTTGCAATTGAATAAAGTTGTTGTACGTACATATGTATACATAAAATATTTGATGTTTAAACTTAATTTTTCTCATTTTAAATATCATTTGGATCATACGTGATAAAATAATGAATTTGAACATGAATAAAAACTATACAATTGTTGGAACAATTATAATTATGATATTGTTTTAAGGTGATGTCGGTATGTTCATGTGATGCTTCAAATCTAATATATAATGCCTAAACATTTTGATTATGAATAGGTATGGAATCATATTTCCAATTTCATCTAGATATTAGATTTTGATCAAATTATAAGTTTTGCAGAAGGAAAAGGTTGAAAGTCCTTTCCATTTTCTCTTCAATCACCAAAACTTTTCTAACTCAATTATATAGATTTACTTTCTTAACTCTCTATATATATTTGTGTATGTGTGTGTATTTGTATATAAATAGAAAATGGCAATACATAATGTACATACATATAAATGGCTACACTATAAAAAAGCATGTGTGTGCAAATAGAAAAAATGGAAATGCATAATATATATACATGTAAATATGTAAACTATATACATATACATATACATACATAAATACATATATACATACCTACATACATGCATGCATATATGTGTGTGTGTGTATAATATATTGTACTATTAATATGTGTGTACAAACCACATACATATGTTATAGTGCATCATATGTATACACTTAGGCACTATATTCCTAATATGTTTGTGTAATTATCATATACATATATGAGTATGATATGTGTATATACAATGGATATAAATCCTAGTATCTATATGTATAAACATAAGGATATACACATGTCTACATCTATTTTTTTACCACGTATGATGTGAATTACACACACACACACACACACATATATTAGATGTATTCAAATTAAACACCAAATAATCATTTTCACTTTATATATATATTATTTCATATGATATGTCCAACCGTATATTATATGTACACGAGTACATTGGATGAATTCATACTTAATCACATGTGATAAATAATTAACATAGATTTAATTAATCAAAAATGAAAAAATCTCAATAAGATATAATTTTATTGATTCACTAGATTAGATCTATTATTGAACATTAGACTTCATAGGCCTACTATGATTTAAATAGGGATTTTTTTTGAAATCTACTCATTATACCCGCTGCAAAATGGTTGGGTTCCTCGTATATGAATTGATTACAATAAGTTTGTTTTTACCTAAATCATGACTTTTTGCTTAATGTAAATGCATCGCTTAATTTATTTCTAAACATCATTAATGGCTTCTTTAGTGCCTTTAAAGGGTAATTTGAATTGTTTTTTTTTGTCATTTATTAAAATTTGTTAGCTTTTGATAATTTTGTAAGCTTCTGATACAATGCTTGAAAACTAATATAAGATTATGAAATTAATTACTAAATTTTTATGCATTTGTTGATGCATATAGGTGGAACAAGATGAATCAATTACATGTTCCCAATTATCACAGTAAGCAATTAGTAAATCTTTGACATAGAAGCTACTTTTCAAGTATATATATTTATTTAGTCTTATGAGTATTAGCATAATCTTATTTACCTATACACATCCTAACAAAATTAAATAAAATGATGTACTCTTTGGTAATAATGAAAGCCCTATTTTATTATTTCGTATCGAGTTTTTGATCTTTTACATTTAATGCTGTTTTAATTATTACAGAGTGTTTGGATTTATTCCAAAAGCCATTGTATATATTTCTTTTTGAAAGAAGACTGGCCCAAGGCCCAAACAAAACCAGTTGCAAATTACCCTACCCGTAAATACAACCCCTCATTATCGAACACTTCAACCCTAAGTGTACTCTTATTTCACATTTTCATTCCTCTTCGAAAGCTTCTTAACCCTAGAAAATTAGGATTTCTTCCAATTTGGGCGATTTTTTCTAATCCCCAATTTATATATCTTGCGATTTCTTCAAGGGGGTTTCCATATCATCTGCTTTCTATTATTAGCTGTAAACGACTTCAAATCGGATGTTTTTCCATTGGTTTTGTTCGAGCTTTTCGTAGTCACTTATAGTTTGCTTCTCTTGCCCTTGAAGCTTGTTGCTTTCCCCTATTACATATAAGTAAGCGATAAACTTGGTTGTTAAGCTTGCTTCTCACTACTAGAAATATAGTAAATAGTGGCGGGTAGGGGCAATGGCCGACTGCTTCGTTAGAGGAGAGGCGACGGCTGGCGATGACTAGCTACTATATTAATTAGCCAATCAAATAATTAATTGATTTAATTTCCATTATGATTTAGCATAAATTAAATAATTAATTGATTTAGTTCAACCTAACGAGTGCTTGTAATCGGTTAAATTATTATTTTTGATGATCAGTTATCATGTAATTCAAATATTTATCGTTATTGAAAATCTAACTTGCACAACTAATCCATGCGACTTTTTGTCGGTCCATCGAGCAACTTCGATTGGGTTGATTCTTTGCCAGCAAAATGACCCATTTCGAGCTTAATTTTTTTTGGCCATTTTCTTTCGAATCCAATTGTACATATTAGATTAACACATTACCATGTATCAGTGGTTTGGATTTAGTCCCGTTTGAAGGTCGTCTGGCCTTTGGACGAAGGGTTTTTAGTCGGAACGTCGATGAACAACTATAAATTTAAAATTCAGGATCGAAACCTTAAAATTTTCCATTTTTCAATCATCTTTTGGAAATAGGTCCGAAGCATTTTAGATCGACATAAGATCCAATAAGTTAATTTTTCTACCGAATATTTTATTTTATATAATTTTATCATACTAAATATAATTTAAAATTCATAATTAATTACCCAATGGTTAAAAAAGCATTTTAATTCGTAAAAATGTTACAAAGAATCAACTTTATCGAAATTGCTTAATAGACCGACTAAAAGTGGCGTAGATTGGTTGTGCAAGTTAGATATTTGGTAATGATAAACATTCGAATTGCACGACGATAGATCATCGAAAGTACTAATTTAACTGATCATAAGAATTCGTTAGATTGAATGGTTTTGCTAAAATATATTGCTTATTTCTTGAAATGAAATTATTATTTTTAAACATTTTTTAAAATGTAATATGAATAAGAATTTTTTTTAGAAATAGAAAATTGACCTGTCGTTGCTAGCCGACAACATGTTGAGTATACAGAAACCAGAATACGCGACTTTCTTCATTATCCTATCTTCCCAAATACTCCAGAAACGAAATAAATCACCTCACAAAGCCGTCTCCACTCATCAACTTTGTCGTAGGCCGCCACAACTTGTTGGAATCTCCAATCTCTTTATTTTCCTCTCAATTTTGGTAAGTTTGTAACCCTAATTTTGATTTAGGTCTAGTTGGTTTATTATGGGTTTAAAGTTGATGATTGGTTGGTGATAATAGTGTATTATTTGATTTGGTAATATTAACTAGTGATGCAATTATTTAATTTGTAATTATAAATCAGGGTTAATTCAAAAACGGAAAATTAGTATATAATTCTTGATTAATGTGTATGTTAGTTAGTGTACGTGATTGTTTATTATAGTTTAGAATAAATTTAGGGCTAATATATATGGTTGAATAGTGAATATGTTAAATATAAATGTTACAGTTAAACAAAGTTTTATTCTAATTAATCACTGTGTGTTAATTAAATTGTTAGTAGTAATTATAAAATAGAGCTATTAATTTTTCGTAATCAATTATTTTTAGCAATAAATTAATTAGTGCGCCTTTTTGCAAACTTCAAATTTTAGTTTATAAAATAGTTAAATAAAAAATTTAATAGTTAAATGAATTATAAAATACGGTTTAAAATATAAAATTTTGTTAATAAAATATTTGAATAGTTGAATGAATTATAAAATATGTTTTAAAATTCAAAATTTTGTAAATAAAATATTTAAATAGTTGAATGAATTATAAAATATGGTTTAAAATTTAATCTACAGTTAGTAAAATAGTGATTTGTGTATATGTCTTTTTGGAAGTAGTTTTAAATAATAAATTGTTTTTGAAATAAATATTCTACTGAAATTGATTTGTAAAAATTAAGAAATAAATATTCTACTAGCGTTAATCAACAAAAATGGACTTCTTTGTTCAGGAACAAACCACGTAACATGAGGAAGTATATCCCTGTTGATTTACTACCTGTCTTCTTTGGAGGAAACCTTGTTTCTCCCGACAATATTGCAGCTGCTGGAGCATATTGAACTGTTACAAACGTGGTCTGAGTCTATGTTTGTGACAGCATAACTTTTTCATTTCTTTTGGAATTCATTGATTCTTTTTTTTGAAAGATGAATTTTTCTACTTTATGCACACTAATTTTCAGTTGAATCAACGATTGTTTGGCCACCTGTTTTATGTCCGAAAGTTGAACCCAGAAAATATTTTAGACCTAGGTATTATTTGGCTAAGTGTCTTTATGTCCTTTTTCCGTCCGATTTTTGACATTTACTTCTATTTTTGTGATATTTTTGAAGTACTTTGAGGGCTATGATGCCTACCAATAGGATAACCCGGTTTTGATGAATTCAAAATTCAAATTTTGTATTATTTGAATTTAATTTGAATTTAAATTTGAGTTTCGGTTAGAGTGGAATTTTGCTTGTTTTTTGTCGTTTTCGAGCACGGTTTTCTCCAATTCTTTTTGAAATGATTTTTAAAATTTAGGGGATTTAAAAATAATTATTATGTAAAATTTTAAAGAATTTTTCAAGAATAAAACCTATTTATTCTTTATAATAAGGGAAGTTTTCAAATATGGTTTCAAAATGGGTTTTCGAAATAGGTTTTCAAAGCTTATTTTCAAGGTAAATTATTTTCTATAAAAATTATACATTTTTGCATTATCGAACGAATGAGAAGGAGAGTTAAACGATTGGGTAAAACGCATAGTATGGGATACGTGTGTTTATCCTTTCGGTTAATTCCTGACTTGTCCGTTTGATCGTTTTGACCTTCAAGTCAAGATTACCGATGATAAGAGACGAACCTTTTACTGCTTTGAGTGTGAAATTTACTAGCGGTTAGTAAACCGTTTAGTGCGAACGGATGGTATGGGACACATGTTAACACTTTTCGGGTTCCTTTCCGAGAGTTTGTGACACATTTGCCTATTGGCGTGCCAGTACTGGACCTTCGGGTCATTTGCTATTGCGGCGTATTTGTCTTCGGACGTTTTCCATTGCGGCGTATTTGTCTTCGGACGTTTTCCATTGCAGCGCATTTGCCATTGCGGCTTATTTTCCTTTTGACGTTTTCCTTTGGGCGAGGTACCTATTAAGTGAAACCGTACTTGGCAAAAATAACACGTGCAAAACCTTTTTGAGATGATTTTTACCCTTGTATGTCGTCATTTCGAAATAGGTCCTTTGAATCATTCGGTGGCGATTACTTCAGGATTTTGGACTCTTGGGAGTTCTTTTGAGATTTTTGTTGATACGCTATATTTTGATCAATGACAATGTGCTTTAACAAAAACGAAGAATGTTGAAGACCGAGGATAGCATGAGTATGATTTAAATATAGGTCTTAGTTTAGATTTATTGTTAAAATCTATCCTCAAGAGGCTTGCACAAACACTAGTACATGTTTCATAAATTTCATTTTTTAGAAAAAAAATTCACTGTGCAAAAATCAAAAGTTTAGTCGACTGAACAGGTATGCCCAGTTGACTGAACCTGTTACATATATATAAACATGCACAGTTCCAGTCGACTGAAACACCCTACTCAGTCGACTGAATTTGTTCCTGAAAATTTCACTTTACATTTTTCAGTCGACTGAAATCCCTGCTCATTCGACTGAATTTAAATCTATGAATTTTTTCTGAAAGGACACCTTCTTCCTCCCAAGTGTTGCAACCATTCTCCAATGGAAATGGAAGCATATCTTGCTTGCATCTCTAGCCAACAAATGCATCTCTTCTACACATATAAATACATTGTTCTAACATCTTCAAATTACCAATTCTCTTATGCTTTAATCTCACTACTTTCTTGAACATATTTTATATTCTCTAAAAGTTTTCAAAGAATCACCAATCTATTGCTTGAATATCTGTTTTGTTTATAACACTCTTTTGATTCATAGCAATTCACATTTCCTAAATCTTCACAAACACATTCCATACTCTCGAGGATAAGATCATAGGAACATTGTACTACATTAGACTCATTAGTGTTGACAAGAACACAACAAGTCGAATATTCTTTTTTAGTAATTGAGTTGAAGTCCTCTTTGGTAGTCGAGGCAAGAAATCCCTTCCGGTTGTTCGGGTAAGTTGTACACCTATTCCTCCGGGTTAAGAGAGGGTTTTAGTTAGTAGAATTCCTAAGTGAAGCTTAGGGACTGGACGTAGGACTAGAGGCCCGAACCAGTATAAAATCCCGGTGTCTATCTTGCTTTTACTTACTTTATCTACCTAGACTATTCCGTTATTCCATATTACACGATCCTACCGCATTGCATCTTTCACTTGGTATCAAAGCTTGGCCGTCCTATAACCATAACACCGTTATTAGACATATTGATAATATGGAAAATAACGCAAGTACAAGCACAACATCTACCTATAACTCTACATTTGCGAAAGGACAATCTAGCCAAAGACCCCCACCCCTATTCAATGGACTAAACTATAACTATTGGGCTACAAGGATGAGGATTTATATGTAAGCAACAAGTTTCGAAGCCTGGAATGCCACTCAAGTAGAGTTCGTTGTATCCACGACCGATTATCCTACATGGACACAAACTAAGAAGAATGAAGCTAGTGCAAATGCCAAAGCTATGAATATGCTATTTTGCGCCCTGGATAGAAATGAATTCAATCGTGTTAGCATATGTACTACTGCGTATCAGATATGGGAAACACTTAGAGTCATACATGAAGGCACAAACAAGGTCAAACAAACAAAGATATCCATGCTGAAGAACCAATTCTAAAACTTTAGAATGTGACAAAATGAATTCATCAATGACATGTACTCAAGATTTCAAGACATTCATCATGCCTTAATAGGATTAGGAGAAAAATACACGGACTTTGACAATTTGTCTAAAGTTCTAAATTCACTCACTGATGAATGGGAGAGAAAAGTACTAGCAATTGAGGAAGCAAATGATCTATCTACAATGAAACCAGAGAAATTAATTGAAAATCTTATGTCATATGAAGTAAATATGCAAGCTAAGAAAGATCAAGCTCAAGAAAGAAAGAATGTAGCTTTTCATGCGGAAAAGGAAGAATCAGAGTCTGAAGATGAGGATTTAGCATTTATAGCCAAAAATTTCAAGAAATTCTTAAGATATAGAAAAAGAAATAAAAACGAATTCAATAAGAATTTCGTGAACAAACCTACATCCTCGAATATATGTTTCAACTGTCACAAGAAAGGTCATATGCACAAGGATTGTCCAAAGCAAAAGAAGGAGAATCAGAAAGCTCTCAATAATAAAAACAAGAGAGAGAAATTCAAAAAGAAGGCATTCTCTGTAACATGGGACGATTCAGATTCTTCTTCATCTGAAAGTGAAAATGATAGCAACAATGAACAAGCGAATGTATGCTTTATGGCTCAAGAATCTGAGGTTAGTAATTTTACTTTCGATGATTTAATTGAAGTAAATACTGAACTTTTGAGCACAATAAAAAGTCTTAAAAAGAAACTCAAGGAAACTCGTGAAAATCAAAACAAAGCTGAATTTGAAAGAGATATGTTAAAAGATGAAAAGAAAATTCTAGAAGAAGAACTTGAAAAAGTTCAAGAATCTCATTCAAATTTGGAAATTCAATTATCACTTTTAAGTCAAGAAATTGAAACTCAAAAGACAAAGAATGATATAATTGTTTCTGAAAATCATGAGTTAAAGACTAAGATTAGACAAGTTGAGTTAGAAAATAATAGTCTTCAAGCTAGATTAGATGACATCACAAAAAATGATTCTAACTTTAACAAAGGAAGAGAAAATTTATCTAAGATTTTAGAAAATTCTCAATCCTCTTCAAGCAAACATGGATTAGGATATAAAAAGAAGTAAAAAATTCCCAAAAAGAAAATTGTAAATTTTAAGAAGAATATTGATTCAAAACAACAAATGTTATCAAGAGAACCTATTAAAACAAAAGTAGAAACTAAGAAAATAAAAATTTCCAAAGACTAACAATATTTTAATTAGGAATAAATATATTAAAACATTTATGGATAGTGTTCATAATAATAAAACTATATTTATAAAAAGGATACTAAATTGGGTTTGGTTTCCTAAACTATAACTTATAGGACCCTATTAAAAAGGTGGGTACCAATAATTTCATATTTATTTTCAGGTCCCACTCAAAAAGAAGAAATGGATACTAGATAGTGGTTGCTCAAAACACATGATCTAAGACAAAGATATGCTTACAAACATCACATACTTTGATGGTGGCTCGGTTACCTTCGGAGACAATTCGAAAGGCTATATCATTGGCAAAGAAGATGTGAGCAATTATGGTACATCAAATTTACCTTTTATTACAAATGTTTCATTAGTTGAAAATCTAAAACATAATTTACTTAGCATAAGTCAACTTTGTGACAAAGGTTTTAAAATAACTTTTTCGGAAAACAAATGTAGTATTTTTGATCAACACCAAAATCTTGTTTTTGAGGGAAATAGAAATAGGAATATTTACGTTCTAAATATGAAAATTAATTATAATACAAGTATGTGTTTACTAGCCAAAGATAATGGTCCTTGGTTATGGCACAAAAGATTTTGTCATATTAATTTTAAAACTATTAGAAAACTTTCTACAAATGAATTAGTAAGAGGTTTACCTAAAATAAACTTTAAAATAAAAAATCTTTGTGATGATTGTCAAAAGGGAAAATTAACAAAGTCATCTTTCAAATCTAATAAAAATATTTCGGCCTTACAACCACTAGAATTACTACATATGGATTTATTTGGACCAACATAAGTTCAATCCATTAATCATAATCGATATATGTTTGTAATAGTTGATGATTTCTCAAGATATACATGGACTATTTTTATGAAAAATAAAAGTGATACTTTTAAGCATTTTAAAAGATTTGTCAAAAGAATTCAAAACACTAAAGATTTGAAGATTAAAAATATACGAAGCGATTATGGAGGCGAATTCGAAAATGAAGCTTTTGAATCTTTTTGTAAAAAGAAAGGAATAAATCATAATTTTTCATTTCCTAGAACTCCTCAACAAAATGGAGTTGTAGAAAGAAAGAATAGAACATTACAAGAATGTGCAAGAACATTATCAAATGGAAGTTTTCTACCAAAACATTTTTGGGCAGAAGCCGTAGCTAATGCATGTTATGTATTAAATCATATATCAATTAGACCATTAACTAAAAATACTTCATATGAACTATTTAATAACAAAAAGCCAAATATATCTTATTTTAAAGTATTTGGATCAAAATGTTTTATTTTAAATACAAAAGATCAACTAGGAAAATTTGATCCAAAAGCCGACGAAGGAATTTTCGTACGATACTTAGAACGAAGTAAAGCATTTCGAGTATTTAATAAACGAACAAACATATTTGAAGAAACTTTACATATATCTTTTGATGAAAATTTTAATAAAAATTTGAGTATAAAATATGATGAAGAATTTATAAATATAGAAAATACAAACCTTGAAAATTGTGATAATGAACTAAGATCTCCACCAAGAATATTACGAGATCACCCAGCGCAAAATATAATAGGTGAAATGAATTCTCAAGTTAGGACAAGAAGTCAACTAAATCAAATGGGACATGTTGCTTTTATTTCAACAATAGAACCTAAAAATCCTAAAGAAGCATCAACAGATGATTACTGGATTGTTGCTATGCAAGAAGAATCAAATCAATTTGAACGTAACGATGTTTGGGAGTTAGTTGCCCGTCCGAATAATCAATCAGTTATAGGAACAAAATGGGTTTACAAAAATAAAGTAGACGAACAAGGTAATATAACTAGGAATAAAGCTAGACTAGTAGCACAAGGGTATAATCAAGAAGAAGGTATTGATTTTGAAGAAACTTTTGCTCCAGTTGCAAGACTTCAAGCAATATATATTCTATTAGCCTTCGCATGCTTTCACAATTTTAAACTTTATGAAATGGATGTTAAAAGTGCATTTTTAAATGGTTTTATAAAAGAAAATGTATACATTGAACAACCTCCTTTATTTATACATGAAAAATATCCGGATCATGTATATAAATTAAAGAAAGCACTATATGGTCTTAAACAAGCACCTCGTGCTTGGTATGAAAGACTTAAAAGTTATTTACTAAATTCGGGATTTCAAATTGGAAAAGTAGATCAAACTCTTTTCATTAAAAATACTACTAAAGATATTCTAATAATTCAAATATATGTAGATGATATTATATTTGGTTCGACAAATGAAAACTTATATAAAGAATTTTCAAATATAATGACTAAGGAGTTCGAAATGTCTCATATGGGAGAATTATCCTATTTTCACGGACTTCAAATTAAACAATTAACAAATGGAATTTTCATAAGCCAAGAAAAATATTGTGCTAATCTAATTAAACGTTTCGGAATGGAAAACACTTCTACTAAACCTACTCCTATGAGTACCACAACTCATCTCGATCGAGATGAAAATGGCAAAAGTGTAGACCAAAAATTGTTTAGAAGTATGATAGGCTCCTTACTTTACTTAACCGCTAGTAGACCAGATATAATGATGAGTGTATGTCTATATGCACGTTCTCAATCTAACCCTAAAGAATCACGTTTACGAGCTGTAAAACAAATTATGCGATATCTTAATTATACTAAAGATTTTTGTCTTTTCTATCCAAAAGAGTGTCCGTCCGAATTAGTATCGTTTAGTGATGCTGATTTTGGTGGATCTCGAACAGATAGAAAAGTACAAGTGGTACGTTCCATTTCATTGGAAAATCACTTGTATCTTGGTTTAGTAAGAAACAAAATTGTGTTTCGCTTTCCACGCGTGAAGCAGAATATATATCAGCCGCCTTTGCATGTACTCAAGTCATCTATATGCAACAAACACTTAAAGATTTTAATATAAATTTAACAAATTCTACAATATATTGTGATAATACAAGTACAATAAATTTATTCAAAAACCCAGTAAATCATTCTCGTATAGAACATATTGATATTCGACACCATTTTCTACATGACAATATCGAAAAAGGAATCATAAATTTAGAACATATTTCTACCGAAAATCAGATTGCCGATATATTTACTAAACCTTTATTAGAAAACTCTTTTATAAAATTACGACAAGAGTTAGGAATAATTTCTGTTAAAGATGTTTTATAGCAAATATTATAAAAATTATAAAACTCGGTTGACTAAACAACTTTGCCCAGTCGACTGAATAACAAAAACAAAAATTTTCAATGTATATGTTTCAATTCAGCTACATAATACATAATATATTAAAGGATGTCTCTAATCCATCCATTACTAACCAATTTTTTTTTTAAAACCAATGAAACAATGATTGGT
Source organism: Allium cepa (assembly GCA_030765085.1). Classification (NCBI taxonomy): domain Eukaryota; kingdom Viridiplantae; phylum Streptophyta; class Magnoliopsida; order Asparagales; family Amaryllidaceae; genus Allium; species Allium cepa. The sequence goes on along the minus strand of CM060932.1, from coordinate 627,733,484 downwards.
TCTAAAACCTTATTAATTTACCACCACATTTTTCTTAGCACTTTTATACTATATATATACATTTATACATATGTTATTTTCAAAAATTAAAAAAGTTTGAAAATTCTATACAAAAATGTCTTCCAACAACTCATACTCTCCAATCAGCATCACCTCCTCGGTCGATAACTCACCTACATCACCAAAACTTCCTACGCCAACACCAAAGCATGAACCAGTTTATAAATGGGAAAACTATCGAACTGGCTACACACCGAAACCGAAGAAGGCTAAACGTGGACTTTTTATCTCACCTGATACGAAAAGAAAGATTGATGAGATTCATCACTTTTAACAACAACAAATTGATCTTCAACAAGAATTATACTTTGAACAAAAAGTAACGGCTAGACGATTAAGCTTTCTTTAGCAAATCGGTTAACGTTTTTTAGTTCAAAGAAAACCGATGTGACTGAGCCCCTACCTTGACCAGTTAGTTCATATGATCCATCTTCATCATACCGTACACCAGTCGATCCCGTGAATCCTTGGATGTCGCCAAAAACTCCTCAATATAGTCCAAATTCATGGGACAAAAACTATATGGCGAATGAAGGAAATAAAATGCAAAAGAAAAATAGTCCATCTCCAAAGAAATGATTATTTCTGTGGTCAAATCATGTAGTTATATTGTAATATGGCTATACAATTGTAATCGTTTATTGAAAATTTTTGCTTTAAAAATTTAGAACACCAAAAACTCAAGGTTCAGTCGACTGAACCTTACTGCTCAGTCGACTGAACATAAGGTAGAAAACAATTATACAATAGTTCAGTCGACCAAATAATCTGCTCAGTCGACTGAATTTAACACAGAAAATTTTCGACCAAAAATTCAGTCGACTGAACAGACAATTCAGTCGACTGAACGTCGTTTCCCAGGCTGCTTTTTCCCTTTTTACCACCAATTCCTACCTTTACTTTTCACTTTTACCATTCAAAAAGCTCCTTCTTCACCATTATTCTTCAAAACGCTAGCCCCCAATCTTCGTATTTTTCAAAATCCCTCTCAAAACTCTCACAAAAATGGCTCCAAAAAGATCAAGGGCTTCAACTTCAACCTCCTACGAGCCAATTGACGCTCAAATTGCTCTCATATGATTGGGATAAAGATGAATAACTCTCTTATGGTTTTTTTTTAATTTCAAAAACACTAATCAAAAGGCTTGTATAAATAGCCTTTTAAGTTTCATTCATGCTACATTCCATGTTTTATTTATTTATGCTACATTTTATGCTATATTCTAAGTTTTTTTTGAAAATTATAGTCATGCATATCAATGATTGTTTTGACAATATACTTCTACGATTATTACTTCCTTTTTATCGTAAACAAAGGGGGAGAAATCTATATTACTAACCTTGTTTTGTAGAAAAGACAGTGCATATATTCAGGGGGAGGAAATAATTACATCTCTACACGTTTCAGTATTGTCATCTATCAAAAAGGGGGAGAATGTTGATACGCTATATTTTGATCAATGACAATGTTCTTTAGAAAAAAGGAAGAATGATGAAGACCGAGGATAGCATGAGTATGATTTAAATATAGGTCTTAATTTAGATTTATTGTTAAAATCTATCCTCAAGAGGCTTGCACAAACACTAGTACATGTTTCATAAATTTCATTTTTTAGAATAAAAATTCACCATGCAAAAATCAAAAGTTCAGTCGACTGAACAGGTATGCCCAGTCGACTGAACCTGTTACACATATATAAACATGCACAGTTCCAGTCGACTAAAACACCCTGCTCAGTCGACTGAATTTGTTCTTGAAAATTTCACTTTACATTTTTCAGTCGACTGAAATCCCTGCTCAGTCGACTGAATTTAAACCTGCGAATTTTTTCTGAAAGGACACCTTCTTCCTCCCAAGAGTTGCAACCATTCTCCAATGGAAATGGAAGCATCTCTTGTTTGCATCTCTAGCCAACAAATGCATCTCTTCTACACATATAAATACATGGTTCTAACATCTTCAAATTACCAATTCTCTTATGCTTTAATCTCACCTACTTTCTTGAACATATTTTATATTCTCTAAAAGTTTTCAAAGCAATCACCAATCTATTGCTTGAATCTCTATTTTGTTTATAACACTCTTTTGATTCATAGCAATTCACATTTCCTAAATCTTCACAAACACATTGCATACTCTCGAGGATAAGATCATAGGACCATTGTACTACATTAGACTCATTAGTGTTGACAAGAACACAACAAGTCGGATATTGTTTTTTAGTAATTGAGTTGAAGTCCTCTTCGGTAGTTGAGGCGAGAAATCCCGTTCGGTTGTTCGGGTAAGTTGTAAACCTATTCCTCCGGGTTAAGAGAGGGTTTTAGTTAGCAGAATTCCTAAGTGAAGCTTAGGGACTGAACGTAGGACTAGATGTCCAAAACCAGTATAAAATCCTGGTGTCTACCTTGCTTTTACTTACTTTATCTACCTAGACTATTCCGTTATTCCATATTGCACGATCCTACCGCATAGCATCTTTCAATTTTCATTGCCTACACTGGCGTGTTGAGATTTGGCGTATATGTATATTGAGATTGCCTATTGGCGCTATTTATGGGATTTACCTTTTGGCGTTGTATGAGATTTTTATCTCTTTGTTGACATTGGCCTTATGGCTTATGTCGATATGGCTTTTGCTTATGTTTTCCTTGGAGTTGCCGATATGGTGGGTGTGGGAATTACTCTTTTAGGAGTTTACATTTTACTATTCCCTTATCCATTCTTATTGATTTATGATTTCCGATGATATGAGACATGCTACATTTTAACGATTCATGAGATTTTTCGTCTCCATTGTGTTTTATGCTTATTAAAACAATAGTGTTCTATCACCTAGTGTAATTATATATGCCATACATGATGCATATCCTCCATATGTCTATGGTTAGCTTTCTTATTGTTTCTTCTTGTTTAAGAAGAATATCACTATGCTCTATTGATCTGCTATCACCTTTTACTGATTCGTTTAGCTAGACTGACCCATGTATTTTACACTCGGGTCAGAACGAGGTATTTCAGGTTAGGTACATTTGGACTTAGCCTATTTTGCTTCTACATGGACTATTCTGCTAGCTCTTTTTGTTATAGCTTTTTATGTAGTCCTTCTGGTTTGCTACTCTGATATGTGTATTTTTTTGACTCGTGTTTGTATTGTAGTCATCATACCACATATGTGATGTATCATTTTGTATACTTTGTGATGTATCTGTATATGTGTGTATATATGGAATTATCTGTTGTTCTGTGATGTGTTTTGCATTTGAGTTGTATTTTGTTCTGACAGATCCTATAGCCACCTATGGCTTTGTATTAAGTATTTATTAGATATGTCAATCCACTTGAGAGAAAAATATATGGCATTGTCGACGTATTCAAAGGATATTTAAGATAAGGCTATAGATGCTCGCTACTATCCAGCCCTATTCTCTGCACTAGCAGATAGCATTACCCAGTAATACTCTTTGTTAATGTGGGTCTCGGGGTAGGGCGTTACAGCTTGCAATTTCTCTAAATAAAAATTATTTTCCACTCATTAATAACCCAAACAAATAAAATAAAGCTTTTAAACTTTATTTTCACATTTTATTTCCCAAAAATTCATTGTTTATTCCAAATAAGCAATTTAAAATCTCCAAATCTTGTTTCAGTTCACAATATTAAATCGTAACTACCGTTATAATTTAATATTTATAGGTAATCTCCAAAACCAGGGTTGTTAATAATAAAAAATATTTTAAAAATAAAAATTAATCTTTTTATATGATAATTATTTTTATTTTGTATGTATACAAGTTTCCATATGTTTCTTATGTGTAAATATGGAGAAAATGCATTTTGTATGTTGTATATGTACATAAGTTCATATGTTAGTTAGGTGTGAATTAATTCATTTAGCCTAATTTATTTTAACACTTGTAAAAATATTTCGAACCATTTCAAAACATTATTTATAGCCAAAACTTATTTTTAACCCAATTTCCACCTTTTATTTCAATGAACAACCTTTAAAAATCAAATACTTCTTTTAAAAGTTATTAAAAGAAGTAATTGGCAATAAATAATAAAATTATTGCAATTTCTCTAAATAAAAATTATTTTCCACTCATTATTAACCCAAACAAATAAAATAAAGCATTTAAACTTTATTTTCACATTTTACTTCCCAAAAACTAATTGTTTATTCCAAATAAGCAATTTAAAATCTCCAAATCTTATTTTAGTTCATAATATTAAATCATAACTGCCGTATAATTTAATATTTACATGTAATCTCCAAAACCAGGGTTGTTACATAAGCCAGGGCATTGGTTGCTCCTGAATATTTCCTTAGTTTAAGCACCTTGCATCTAGATCTCACGAATAGAAAAATCCAATCTACTCATCGGCTTTTAGAGTAAAGATTAAATCACTTGATTATAACAGCTTTTCTGCAGATCATTTATTTTAACTCTTTTAAAATAATTATGAAACCTCCAATTAATTTTAAAAATACTTAATTATTTATTTTAAAACATTTGTAAAATATTTGGGAAATAATACTTAAGTTTAAAGTTATATTTCAAAAGTTATTAGAAGTGTTGCAAATAGTGCTTTTAATGCTTATTTGATCAAAACAAGTTTTCTATCATTTAGAAATCCATTTTTTAACTCAAATCTCTCTTAAAACATTTCAACATATTAATTGAATTTATTTTATATTTTTAAAGAATTAAAAGTATCACTTTTAAAGAATTTATTGCTTTGGTTTTCGGACTGCCAAAGTGCAACTATTTTGAAAGCTTGATTTTCTCATAATTCAAAATTTACTACATGAAATCTCGGCCTCTTTCTTTTGTTTGAAACTATGATTATAAGAGTTTGGAAAATTCTTATTACAAAGAATTTCGACTCCAATTTCATCGTATAAATGGATTTAACTTTTATGGTGCGAAACCGCGAACTGCCCTTACGGACGCGCCTATTTTTTGACTTGATTATTGTTTTCTATCTAAATCATATAGGGTCAAGTTTAAATGTTTATAAAACATTTATAAATCATTTCAAATCATCTCAAATAGGTTTAATTATTCCATATCACTTTTATAACTTGATTCAGAAAGTGATTTCCTTATGTAATATCGACGTGTATTTAACATGACTTGTTTACATAATTAAAAATTATACTAAAACAACCAATACATGATGATCAAAGAATAGTTAACATCTATAGCATTGATATCACATCATCATTATATATATAAATTGAGTTTCTCACCTTCATTGGCTTCTAACTTATGAAAATTCGCGATAGCTTTGCTAAATCAAAGCCTACGGAATTAAGCGTTAGACCTTTGAATGGGCTCGGTCTATGCTTGTAAGTGGAGATGAGCTTGGCCTTTGTGGTAGGAGGTGGTGGCCATGGGTTTTGAGTGAAGAAAGAGGTGGATTTGAGGCTGTATTTAAGTAGAATGCAAATGTGTGTTTTTATATATATATATATATATATATATATAATTATATAAATTTATTTTCTTTTTACTAATTTTTCTTCATAGTTTTCCTAAGTAGAGAAGCCATTAAAGAGGTGTATAAAGAGATAAAGAAGCATAGGAATTTATGAAAAAATGAAGTGATGATGGAGGGTGGTAATTATTGGAAAATTTGTGAAAAATATCATGATATTTATGTGCATATACATCACCATTTCATCACCACCCTCCTCCTCCATCACTATGCACAGTTGAACACCCTCCCCTCATGTGTGTAGCCATGTAATCAAGTTGATCTGTAATGACCTAGAATTTTAGTCATTTGAATTTGGAGTGTTTAATTAATTTTAGATATTGAAAATTTAATTTTATAAGTTAATAACTTGAATTTCAAATATAGTAATTTATTTGATAATTAAATTGTTGAATTTAATATTGGAAATATTTAAAGTAATTGAAGCTTGGATTTGATTGGATAAAAATGATTTCAAAGCTTATAAACTCTATTTTGACAGAGATGAAGATGGTAAACTTTTAAAAATTTGAATTAAAAGTGAATGAACTAGTTTTTATAATAATTTGTTTTAATTAACATATAAAAATGGCCTTTTAGGGCACTTTCCTATATTTCAACGAAACCGGTTCCATTAGATCCATAATAGTATTTTATATTATGTCATCGAATTTCGTGACGATCGAACGAATCGTTTGGATGTGAGGGATTGAAATGCGTAGAAATTAAATAAAGGAATTTATATAATAATTGGGTTCGAAAAGCTATCTTCTGTATATGATCGAATTAGATCTCGAGACTAGTACCATTGCATTCAAAATATTGGTATAACATATAGGACGCCAAGCGGTAAACCTCGTTTGGAGTCAGATATTTTTTAGTGCATCGAGTAGATATTTCTAAACAATATATATATATACACACGTATCTATATATGTATATGTATATATATATATATATATATATATATATATTTAACAACATACTTCATCCCATACCCAATGTACAAACACTGTACCCTTGCCTACGTATATAGCAGTACCCTTCTTCCTTATAACTGGGTCTAATCGAAAAATTGTTTACCAATTTCCACTTTAAAACCACTCAAAATCACATAGCCCTCATCGATTTGGACCACTACGAGCGAAATCCGACGAAGGCGTCAGCTAGAGTAATGGGCGGAACGACATAAGGGAAGGGATGAATGGTGGAAATCGTTTAAAGTGGAGCATGAAGGACGTATTTTGGCCTCGTCCAGTGTTAGTTTTGGGGCGTTTTATGGTTGCTGCGGCGATCTAGGCCAGACAGTGCGGCTAGCTAGGAAGCACGACAAGGAAGGGCGACGTTCGACGACACGCACGGTGTGCACTAATGGTGAACGGCGGTGGCAATTCGTAGGTCATGGTCGAGGTCTAAATCGAACACGACGAGGCAATCATGTCGACAAAGGCTACTTATGGAGTTGGTTGAATAAGATATGCGCTTATTGGAATTTGGATTCAAAATGAAACGTTTTGGTGACTATTAAAATCAAAGTGAGTTAATCTCACCTTTTTGGTTAACTAGAATATTATATAGTCAATGAAAATAATTTATTGGATGCGAAAATATTTATAGTTGACTTTTATTGACTGTTTGAATGAATTATAGTTTATATTGTTGGTTTGGATATATTATTGCCTATTGGAGTGGATGATACCCTATTATGTTCCCATGTAAGAGCGGATTACCCTCTGTATACAAATCCGCCTCAAAACAGTTGATTTTCATTTTTATGATTATATTTTGTATGTGATGCGGGGGACGGGTTGGAGGGTTCTAATAGGATTCCACAAACTGTTGATTTATTTTCATATAAATTGATATATGATATGTTGGATGTTATAATTGATGACATGGACACGATTTTGTTTATTAGTGCTTTAGTAGCACTGGGCCTTATATTTTGGTATTTTAAAATACCATAAAATAGTGATTGATTTTGAAAACGAATTCAAAGTTATTTTGGAAATTATATATGTTTCAAATAATTATTTTTTAATTATTTGAAGAAGTAATTTATTTTAAAATCAAATGTATGATTTTTGAGTATTATAAATTAATAGTTTATATAAAATATTTCAAAAAGATATTTTGAATAGTAAATAAAGGTTTTTAAGATCTCGAAAGACAAGTCAGTCTTTTATAATAAATGTATATTGTTTTAAAAAAAGAATATAGAAATATTTTGTTATGTATATTTATTAACCATTTGATGTGAAATGATATATACACATAGGTACATATATTATAACTTGTTTATAAAGGTGAAATTTACAAATATGATAATTTATAAAAGTGATATTTTACAAAGAAAGCAAAGATTTGTAAAGTCAAATTTTCATCAGTAAAGTACGGATTTATAAATGGTGTTAAAATAAAGGAAACTATTATCATGGGATAGATTAGGAAAAATAAATCAAATGGTGGATTTATTATACGATGTGGAATGTCGTTCTAGAAAATAGTTGATTCTATTTTGAAAATTGAAGGTGAGGGTGGATTAGAAGATGCCAAATGATTTTATAAATAAAAAGGGATTTATAAAAGGAATCCATGAATATGGGAGCAACGTTTCAAACGGGTTGAAATAACGTTTTTGATGGGATTTTATAAACAAGCGAGATTTATAAAGGAATAGAGTTATGGATAAAGTTCTATAAATAAATGAATTTTATGAAAGGAAGTTTTGTAAAATAAAGGAGGTTTATTAATATAGTTTATAAAATATGGAAGTGATTATGTGAAAAGTTAAGTATGGATTTTATCAAGGAAATATAATTATGTTTTAAACGTTGTTTATATAAATTAATACTGTTTTAAAAGGGTTTATCAATATTTTTAATATTTGAAAAGTTTAGTATTTAAATTATTAATATGGGTTGAAATTAGTTTTAAATTATTTATCGGTAAAGTTTTGGAAATTAATTATTAATATTTGTAATAATGTTGAAGATAAATCATTATTGATTATTTAAGAATGTTTTGAAAATTATTAATTATTATTTTAAGATGTTTCAAATTTAGTATTTATTTATTTATAATTTTATTAGTATATAATAGTGTTTTAAGTAAACGTAGAATTTATATTTTAAATATTTTTGAGATTTACAAATAGTGTTTTATAAACAGATGTGGGTTATAAGAGGAATCTTATAACATGTTTTGAGAAACATAAAGGAAGGATGGTTAAAAATAAAAGAGTTTTATAGATGGTTTTAGATATCATAAAAGAATTTTTGAAGTAGGTTTATAGATTTATAGAAGGAGTTTTATAAATGATTTTATGGATTTATAATGGAGTTATGAATTATTTTAGAATTTAATAAAGAGGAAATCTTCCTCGAATGTTGATGAATATACTTACAACCTTGACATAAGTATATGGATATTTTCCCCAAGTATTGAGAAATGGGGATTTGTGGATATATATAAGTGATTTGAGTTAATGAATGGATTTGTCAAAAAAGGCTTAGTGTTGCTTGGTGCTTAACAAGTGTTGATTTTTTTTTTTGGAATTAAATCCCTGATTTGAATGTTTGTTATTCGATAGTTAAATAAGCGACTATCGAATTTGGATCTAATGTAAGTTTCGAAATATCTAGGAGAAACACATAAGTTATATGGAAAGCCGTCCACTAATGGTTAGGAGGTGATCTCCGATCTTATCATTAACTAATTATTTCCTAAAGAACCGGGGTTGAGTTTACCGGAAATTATCGAACGTTGTTTCGAAGTGATCGAGATCTGATATGTTATCCAAAAACCACTTTGGTCCAACGAACTTGTATAGACGGAATTGACGACGGAGATCTTAAATGTTTTGTTCAGTCCCAAGACGAACTTGTATAGACGAATGCTGATATTGTATTGTTGCTTGGAGGGTAGTCTTAGCATTCCAAGTGGGAAGTGCTAAAAAGGTAAAACGTAACCTCGACCCTCATCAAGCAGGAAATGAAAAACATCAGGCATCCGGCTGGGCTAAGTGGGTCGCTCCTATTAGGGTATGGTCATTCCAAATCTAGATCGGTTATTATCTATTCTTGTATGCTTAGGACAAAAGTGGGGTGATCATATTCGATACTACTAGTCAAGTGGTAGGCCAGTCTTGTATGGCAGGGGTACAAGATGTTCTTGTAAGACCCCATTGCATTTATCTAGAGATGCACCTTTGGAAGGTAGTTCCTTACCTTATCATAACATGTAATCCAATCTTCAATACGTGCCGTTACGGTTTTGATTGTAGAACCTATTACACTGGAATTTAATTAATGTAACAATTTCAGCTAAGAATAATAAATGTTTGCATTTTGAAACTATTATAATATCAAAGAATTTCATATAAAATGTTTTGGTTAGCGTAAGGTAAAAGCATGTCCATGTATATGTGCGACGTGGTCTTACGAGATACTTTTGATTTTCGAAAGGTTTCTATAATTTTTAAAAGTTCAGTTGGGTGTGTTTTCTCACGCTAGTTTTCTAGACTGACTCAGGTGTTATTTTATTATAATGCTCGGGTTAGACCGAGCATAATTATAAATTTTCTTTGGATGCATTGGAGCTCAGGAGTTGAGTTGGAGGACTTTAAGTCTTATTCACATACTTGTTTATTTTCCACTTTTAATTATTGAAATCATCAGCAATTGTGAGGACATGCTTTAATAACTGTTTAGGCTAATGATGGAGATTTGTTGTTGTACTCTAATGCATGTATATAACAGTTCTCTTTATAAAGATCATTGATATTGTATTATATTTATTGTTCTACTACGATTGTGAGATTTTGTGTTGTTTTGGTTTCTTTTCTTCTTCTTCCTTTATTCTTTCCTCTTTCTTTCCCATAAATATCCGTCTTTCCATTAAATATGGATTTGAAATGTATGGTTTATTGTCAACTTGAATAGCACGGATTAGCGGGTCATTATATGATGTGTGCAAGAGTGAAGTGAAGTTTGCTTTTTAAATGTGTAAATATTTTAGCTCTTTTGTAATATATGTGTACAAGACACATAAACAAGGTTGCAACAACTTTGAACAACTTTCGTTCGTTAAACCATTGAAAATCAGGAAGCCATTTCCCAGTCTCATTTTCACTTATAAATTAATTTACATATAAATGTAAAAAAAATTAAAAACTAATTTCTTATCATTTTTAAATAATTAAAACGATCTCATTTGAATTATAAAAGCATATAAATTGGTATTATACAATTGTTTGCAAAAAGTGCTTTATATCGATAAAGCAATATCTTTCGTTAAATTTCAATTAAAACATACATCTTTATAAAACTATTATAAATGACTTATTATCACTTTATAACTAAGAAAAATGAATTATTATCATTTTAAAACACTTTTTGGAATAATTATAATAATTATTAAATCATTAAATCTCAATTTAAATTCATGAATCAATTATTAAATACGATGCCATTATTGATGATGTCAAAAATACTTTTTATTTCCAAAAAATAAAATAAATAATTTTATTTCATATTCTTGTTTAAACGGGTAAAAAAGTGTATGTATCCACTCCGTGCACAACTTCAGATAATTTTAAAGTTGTTTATTGATAAAGTAGTTTTTCGACAATTTTATCAATATTTTACTTTGAGTATATATTTTTGTAAATACTTATTCAAAATAAGATTACCAATTATTTATTGTTCAAAACAACATAATCTATGTTAAAAAAACTTATGTTTGAATATTTTAAAAATAAATTATATTTATCAAAGTGATAAATTTACGGGTCATTACAGTTTATGCGGTCTAAATTAGCAATGTTAGGGCTAACTAAATAAAGTCCACCGATATAGTATGGTGTCTAAAAAGATAGTGTTGAAGGTTGGGATTGGTTAACTAGTATTTTTCCCTACCTAGCTACTGGCCTAGCCCTAAGCCAAAATGTTAACCTCGATATAAAGGCTAGAATTAATTTTAGGTCTTGGGCTAATTTTTAAATTTTGTTTAGAAAATTAAAATTTGAAAGCAAAGTTTAAAATATAAAAGGGAAATTTTATAAAAGTCTTATAATGCATTCAAAATTTTTAATTTTTTTTGAGAAACTATACAATTAATTTTGAAAACTTGAAATTAAATTTTTACTTAACATGATTAATTCAGTTAATAAAATAATTAATTAAAGATTAATTAATTAAAACATATATATTGATATATGTCTATAACTACAATTATTTTAGTTATTAATCATCGCAAAATTATTTATGATAAACTAACTAAAATTTTGAACTTATTAAAATGTTTAATTAAATAAAATTTATTAAATAAAATTATTTAAAAATTAATTAATGAAAATGTATACATAAATTGATATGTACAAATAAACTATAAATGTCACAGTTGATTAAATATCTTAAACAGTTTAAGATGAGTGATATAAAAATTTAAATTTTTGTATAAAACAAATTAAATATAATTTAATTAGTAAGGATTAAAATTGATTAAATAAGACTTAACTGATAAGACATATATATTATACATAAGTAAATCAAATTACAAAAGTTATAAATAATTTAATACCTATATAACTATATATGTATAAAATTAAGTGGAATGGGAAAGAAACCCAAATTAGATTTAAGAATGAATGGATATACTATGATTTTAGACATATTGTGTTCTTGAATCATAAGGATATTTCGCAATAAATACATTATTCGCTCTATCGATATCACTTAAATAAATATATATTAACGATCTCGAATCTTTAGTATGAATGTTGACTTCTATCATTTACATATTGATAAATTATTTGCATTCTCTATAGTCGTTGACCAAACTTAAGCTAGAGATGTCATGTGTAGTATTAGTAATATATTGATTGGACGAGGTAAGATAAGTGTATGCATTTGTCGAGCAAATTCAAGGTACATACATTATACTTAGCCTGCCGCGAAATGGTAGGTATATGTGAATAATCTCTCTTGATTTGTTGAGCGAACGCAACGTCGAGATTGAGATTAGGACAAATACCGCAGGTTTAAAGTTTCATATGATACAATCGGTAAATTGTTATCCATTACTTAGAGACTATGATATGTTGAGCAAACTCAAGGTCAGAATTTAAGGCAAGTGAATCCTAATATCCACAAGAGAAATCAAAAGATCTCTATAGTTTTCTTAAGGCTTTGAGAAATATAAAAATCTAATAGGTGCCTTATTAAAAAATTGAAATGGTAACATTTAACCATTCTAATATTGTTAGATTATCTGATATATAAAGTTAAAATAATCCACATCGATAAATTTGCGCATTAATAAAATTGATAAAATCTTTATCAGTTAAGATATACAAATGAACAAAATTAAAGATTGACAAAGAAATAAAAGTATACTTACCTCAAATATTTTGGCATGTTTTCACTTCAAGACCCATGCAAGAGCCTAATTATACAGTATAAACACATTCATAACTTGGTCGCTTAAGTGTTTAAGTGGCCAAGACTATCTATTGTCTTCTATGGATGTTGAACTCCAATATCAATACAAAAACATAGATGTTTGATCCATATTCAATCACATATAAATGTTATTAAGAACGGTCAGGTTCATAATGTATGAAACTTTAGTGAAATTAGTGCACTGGAAGTAAGCAAATAAACTATAATGCGAAGTCGTGTATTCAATATAGTTGATTACAGCAAGGATATCCTTTGAATACATTTTGGAAAGGAAAGCGAATGTACAAGAGAGGATGTAACTTAAGGTACGGTTGGGATGAAGAGGGTGAATGGTCACTTCTGCTTTATAAAGGGGTATTGAAAAGAAGAATTGTATAAAATACTGAATGATACTTAATATGGAATGAAAATTGTGATTTCTATTCCAATTATGTTGTAATATTGAAAATTAGTTTTCATAAAAATAATTTATATGATTTTGAAGATATTTGATCAAAAATTCTGGACTATAAACTAGTTATAGTAAAACAAATAAGCAACCTGCAACAAGTATTTATTTTAAGCTTCATATTTCGCACACTACTATAGTAATGGTGGAAATATTGGGAGTATGTCATATAATACTTATTAGTGGATTCATCAAGATATGAAAGTTGTTTTCGTAAATATATAAAATATTATCTATGAAATAATAATTGTTTTCGGTATTAATTGAAAATAAATATAGATTTATTTTATTATGATTATTTTGTATATTCATTATGATAAAATCTATTAATATAATTATATTTCTTAAATTATGTACATAACATAGAAGTATCTTAAATTTTAACAATTATTTTTGGGATTGTGGACTAACCAATATCTTGGAGAAATAATTCATTAAATTATATGATTATGAGGGTGCGAGAGAGTTGGTAAACTCATCGGATGATACATAATGATATATGTAGTCAAAATTCTACTGATACCAAAACAGATCCAGCTACTTTGTTCTAACTTACAGATGAATTACCATAGAACGAACATGTGTGTTTAATACACAAACATTGTATTTATGATAAGCTTATTGAATATGGAAAGGAATTAGAAATCATAACATGCAAAGAAAATAAAATAATTCATTTGGTAAGTGAGTATATCATAAATAGTTCCTAGTGCACCCAAAAAAAGGTTCTATCTCAACAGTCACTCCTCCCGATGATACATAATGATATGTCAATAAGTAGTGGTCAGATTTTTTCAAAGAGTAGTTTATGAGTTCATACAAGATAAGAGTTTATAAGAAACTCATACATATCTTTGGTCAAAGAGTAGACATGTTATATGAGTCGAGAGACTGTACATAATACTTTTTCGTGAAGGATCTTGTACGGTCCACCCCGAAGGAGTTTGAGACCAATCAATATTGACTGACCAATTTATATGATGAACCTAAGTCCTGTAAAATAAAATTTATATTATTTTAGAAATATATAAAGGTAGTTCAATAAAATTTTATTAGTACCTATTTTGTTGCATTGAGAAATAATTATTGTTTCGAGAAACACCAACTTCATGTCGAAAGAAATTTTATAAATAACTAGTAGTAAAATGGATTTTTATACGAACTGATTGTTAATACCTCAGTTACTGATTTTGATGATAACAACCTTCATAACAAAATATACATTTATATAAAATAAGGACACTAATGTTTTGCCAAGTTATATAGTATACAGTGCAGGATATTATAGAGGCGTTGAATCGAAGATTGTACAGTATAAAGACTCGAGAAATGGACATGAAGACTCATGAGTATAAAGACCAAGATATGAAGATATCAAAATTATAATATAGTGTATACAGTTATAGAATTTTGCTAGCGTCCTTGGTTGCAAGTTTTGAACTCTATCTCCTATTTTTTATCTTTTATATTTTTAAACAAAATATATTTTCAAATATGTTTGAAAATATTTCATAAAAGATTTTAAAAGTTAAAAATGTTTTACAAAGTATCAATTTATTTTTCAAATTATAAGGTTTTCAAAAACATTTTAAAGAGAACTAAGTTTTCAAAATTTTCATATATATGTCGACATACAAGCGGAAAATCAGTTTTCTAAAATTTGAATTGAAGTGTCTATTTCGCATTTGAAGATTGGCATTTGCCTTTACCCGTTTAAAGATTGGCATTTGTCACTAAATCTATAAAAGCAATTGTACGGGACTGGATGTAGGAGAAATTTGAACCAATATAAATCTATGGTGTCATCTCTTTAACTCTCTACTTTACTTTATTGCTTTTATTTTATCTGTTATTACCTTTGTGATTGATTGTTGACATAATTTTTTGTTGAAAATTAATGATTTAATATTAAATATGAAAGGAATTTAAAAAGATATAAACAAGTTAGAAAACACTATTCACCCCCTCTCTAGTGTTTAACTAGCCTTAAGATTCCTAATTCCTCAACCCACACCAATGAAACTAATTAGGAATGATGAAATGAAATTGACCAAACATAAACAGATACGTTTGATTAGAATGTCTAAAAGAACTCTCGAACATCAAGAGAAACTGTGACTTTCTTATCGATGTCGAGAAAAGAAAGTTCTCAGCTGTCAATATGCCATTAAAAGTATCGACTCTACCATATGGTATGATGCGCAAATCCTAAATGGATTTCATGTAGGTTTTCAAAATAAGATTTTGATAGTTATACCGAAGGGATGTGATCCAACGACTACAGTAGAGTCTCTGAGAAGAAGAGCAGTGCGGTTGAAATATGGTAAGCTACGTTGATAGAATAATACTATAAATTTCAATTTTTGAAATTAATGTAATAGATTAATTATTCAATGTACTTAAGTTAACATGGATTGTAATCACAAAATTATCGCTCGATATGTTTTTCTGGTTCTGATATATGTATGTTGAAACAAAACTTTTAAATAATGATTAAGAATATGTTGTTCGTGCTTAATAACCGAAGTGTCTCAAAGTTAGTGGGAGCGACTCTGAATTTGTGGGTTACTAGATACGATCAAAGAAATGATACAGAAGTCTTATTTAATAAGAATCAGAGTTAAGAAAGTATTTGATAAAGAAATCAAATAGTTTGATTTTCAATCAAAATATAGAGGAAGCGTTTTGCAACGATCCAAAATTTGATCGCTTTGATTATAGATATTTAAATTTTCAAATGTAAATTATTTTCAAAAAATAAAAAAGTTTTAAGTGATAAATAATAATGATGAACTTATTTTGGAAAAATGTGCACAAAAATATTTCTTTTGGAAATATATCGATAAAATAGTCAAAAACGGTTTTATCGATAAACAACTCTATAATCATCAAAACGTCGCATACGGAGCTAGATACATACACTTATTTTTATAATTGAAAAAGAATATGAAATAAAATTAATTATTTTATTTTTGAAAATAAAATGTGTTTATGACATTATCAGTGATAACCTTATATTTAATTATAGATATATGAATTTAAATTGAGATTTAATAATTTAATAATTATTATAATTATTCAAATAGTTGTTATAAATCATGATATTTCATTTTAAATAGTTATAAAGTGGTAATAAATCATTTTTAATAATTTTATGAAGATATATACTTGATTTAAAAATATAAGAAAATTCGAATGACTTTATCGATATAATAGCGATTTCTTTAAATATTTGTTAGTATTAATTTATATGGTTTTATAAATAAAATATGATCATTTTAATTAGCTAAAAATTATAAGAAATTTGTTTTCAAATTTATTTTACATTTATATGTAATTTAAAATATAAGTGAAAATGTGATCGGAAATCGATTTCTCGATTTTCAACGGTTTAATGAGTGGATGTGACGCCCCACCTCTATACCCACGCTAGCCAAGAACACTCCGGAGTAGTGCTGTCAACTAGCACGGAGAATGAGGCTGTTGAGGAGCGACCATCCATGTAATTGCTTATCACACGGTGGCTATAAATAATCTTCGGAAACAAACATAGAAATAATCATATCACAAATCAGTCACAGACATCCATATCACAAAGGCGGAAGAAGATATGAATATATAACTAACACATGAAAGTGTACATCAGAGTAGTGGTCAGTAAGTTCCACGATAATACAAAAGAATAGCAACACGTGCTATACAAAAGAATACAACTATGAGTCTATATCTCAAGTGTATACAACAAAAACTGCTAATCTAAACAGTTAGCCAAAAGTCAGAGTGATGAATCCCTGGGAAGAAGTCAAGCAGAAGCACCTGTAACATCTCGGTCTGACCCGAGTATTATTTAAGAAAATAATAAACGGGTCAGTCTAGCTATAAATATCAGATGACATGATATAACATAAAAGATATGGCATAAACATAAACATCCATAATGACATACCACTATAAGTATGTAAATAATGATCAACAGAAGATCAATCAATAAGAGATAATCAATATCACAAGAATCTTCTCAAAGATTCGAAAAGGGCATCATACCCCAAACTTGTACTCATAACAAGTCAATGACATAAATTCTAGAAATCAATGCAAGAAGTCCAGAAATCATAGAAAAGAGAAAGAGGCCTATCACATGACGGTCCGAAGACCAAGGGGAGCTACCCCACATGTGTGAATGGAATCACACAGATTAAGGTCCAGACTAACCAAAAAGAAAAAAGGTATGTGTGAGTGGAATCACACAAGTGGTGTCTAGTCTAACCTCGCAACAAGAGACATCGCACAGTTGCTAGTCTAAATCATCAGAATGATCGTCATGATCAACGAGAAGTGTCAATTACACTAAGCTAGTAAATATAGAAGTTTAGCTTCATGTCCCATAACCACTTGCTTAACTTAAATATTTACGAACAAACTGTAAATCTTCACTAATAAAATTGTCACAAGAGGTTCAATCGAACAAGTCCAAGAATTAACCGACGAAGTGAACGCAAGCGTTTCATACCACTTGTTTTACTAAGTCGTTTAATTAGATTTCTCATCCGAGTGAGGTAAAGGTTTGTATATACTAATAGATTGGAAAACGGTTTAAGAAAAGAGCTTTGTTATTAAAAATAGAGTTGAAATTGTTTGTTAAAAGAGTTTTGATATTTACTACTAGTATTGAAACCTTTATATTATAAAGTGACAAAACACAGAAGCAATTGTAGAAACAATCAGTCACAAAAATCGCATACGGAGATGTGAATAAAATCCAAGGAAATCAGCTCAATGTTTTTCAGATAAGATCCCCTATGGAGGGGGGGTCCAGGGGGGGTGGCAACCCCCCAAGGTGGGGGTGCGGGGGCAACGCCACCGCTTACGGGGTCGACCTACCCGGTCAGGTCGCGGGGGTCCAGGGGGCAGCGCCCCGACCAAAACGGTACGACCTAAGTGAAGACAAGCGGCCTACGACCTAAAGCAAAATGAGGTCTAACGACCTAAGGGTTCATGCGACCTAACACAATGGCCGAGCGACCTAAAGGAGACGCGACCTAAAAGAGGCGCGACCTAAAGGAGATGCGACCGGCAAGAGGCGCGACCTAAAGGAGACGCGACCTAAATTAGGCGCGACCTAAAGGAGCCGCGACCTAAAAGAGGCGCGACCTAAAGGAGACGCGACCTAAAAGATCGCGACCTAGTGACCTAACGGTTTAAGGGTCTTGCGACCTAACTGGAAACAAGGTCCAAACGACCTAACGACTTAAAGTGAAACGTGGCTGAGCGATATAAGGTCGGAGACGACCTACGACTTAACTCCGTGTGAGCGACCTACGACCTATGGTTGCTACGACCTAACGAGTTCCAATAGTGAAGGCTTAAGGTCTAACGACCTAAGGGGTACGACCTAAGGTCTTACGACCTAAGGTGTTGAGGTTGAACGACCTAACCAAATTGCATAGGCCATACGAGCTAAGGCCTAACGACCTAACTCCGAACGAGCTATACGCGAGTGACCTAGGGCGCTAACTCGCAAACGACCTAACTCCAGACGCGCCTTTTCAACGCGTGCGAGCTGAAGACCTGCCGACCTACGACCTAACTCCAAGCGACCTAAGGCCTAACGACCTATGATGGGCGAATGGGCTAAGGCCAGAAACGACCCAAATGAAGGTGACGACTTTTCCACGCAAACGACCTATAGATGCTGGGCGACCTAAGGGGGACAGAGCGACCTAAGCCAGAAATTCACCAAAAACACTAAAAAGTGGAGTTTTTCGCCAATCCAATCCAAACCAAATGCAAATGTGCGTGCAAACATGATAGGGAATCATTCCCAAAAGTCCAATATGGTTATAGGCTAGAATTGTGAGATAAAAATCTCACCTTTGCACCAAATATCAATGAAGATGAAGTTTTAAGCAAGCAAGAATCAATCCTTCTTCTATCTAAGCACAAGAAGCTTAAATCCAATGTCTTCTTCTTGAATTTGGAGTAGAAAGATGGATTGCAATTGAATTTGAGTTTTGGAATTTTAATTTCCCATTCCCTCCACCATTAATGCCAAAGCTTGATTAGTTAGGAAATTTATGAAGAGTGAGGAGAAGAGGGTTGGAACTTGGGCTTAATAGGCTAAACTAACCCAAAGTCCAAAGCGGGAAAAGTTAGTGAAATTTCACTAACTCCAAACCTATCGATGTTTATACTTAAAAAAGTTGTAAACGACATTTCGAACTCAATGGAAGTGGTCTCGAGTCCTAATTTGACCGTTTGCAAAAAGTAGCTTTTCGGACCAAAATCCGATTAACGAGTTAATATTTAAATAAAATATTTAAATACAAACTCGATAAATATGCGGGTTGTTACAGTGGAAGTCATTCAAAGATTGTTACAACCTTATTTACATGTCATGTACACATATTTAACCATACGTATACATGCATAAACTTTTCATGTGCACATCTGAACATATAAATACACATAACATACATATATACACTTATATATATACACACACCTATATACATATCTAAGATATTTTAAATTTCTTCATCCTTAAGTATTTACAAAGTCAGTGCACATGCATAAGTACAAGCACATGGCCTTGTTCATGATGTAGTGGACTTCAGGTCATCCTAAGGTGATGTAAGGAGGGGATGAATGTAATGATGTTTGGTGATGGTGGATGATATAAGGTGGAGATATTTTCTACCTCTCCACAGTAACAACCCATTTTTCCTCTTATTCATTCCACCATAACACCCTCAAAACAAAACGAAAGTGAGAAATTATTATTTTCAAACCATGTGATATTCTAGTGGCTATAACTTTTATGTTTAGCACTTCTTTAATTTTTGAGTTTAGCCATGTCAAATGCTCAATTCTTTGCATTGCATTTTCGGGCCCAGAATTTTAGATCTGAGAATACCCTCTCTTCTTTGATCATATCTTCCTCATAAATAATCGAAATTAAGTGTTTCTTTCTGTTAAATCGTAGAGAAAATAATTTTCAAGAACTTTACTTTTGACAACTTTTCAAAATTCTTTGATTAACACGTCCGATATTCAGTTATAAGTTGACCCATTATTAGATGTGATTTTTATAAATCCGAGAATGCCTCTTCTTCATTTGACTATATCTCTGTCAAACAAATTGAAATCAAGTGATTCTATTTTTAAAATTCAAGAGGAAATAATTTTCTATAACTTTCCATTTGACAACTTTTTCAAATTTTGAGAGTGTGAGGGTAAAAAAATAAAAGAAGATGAACTATTAATGGGTTTGGTTTAGTGAAAGGTCGAAGCTCTACCACTTCTCTTCCATACTTTTGGCCATCCTCTTCAAATCTTGGTCGAGCCTTACCAAAGGTCTAAGAACCAATTCCGAAAGCTATCATGCAATCGTAGTGGAGCTATAGTCCGTTTAGCGGAGTTAGGAAGCAATAATGCTGAGAAAACTTATAAACTATTGTTATATATTTATTAGATGATATACTATTTAGATATGATTGTTAATAATGGTTGTTTAACATGTTTGAATATGATAATATGGATATTTAATATGGTTTTTGAATATATATGTACAAGTCACGGTAATACAAGTCGATAAGCACAAGGAAATCAATTTCCTTTATTGAATGAATTGGTGTATATGGAATGTTTAAACCTTTTGAAAATGGTTTTAAATGATTTAATAATGTTTTATAAACATATAAAAAAGTTTCGACGAAGTTTGAGAAGAAACTGAAAAATTGGTGAAAATAAGCACATCGGGCAATGGTAGTTCGCGATTTCACGCTGTAATGTTTTGAATCCATTTATAGGATGGATTCAAAGTTGGATCGCATTAAAATAAGAATTTTCTAAACCCTTATGATCATAGTTTTCAAGCAGAAGAAAAGGATTTAGATTTTGTTTTATAGATTTTAAAATATGAGCAAATCAAATTTTATATAAAATCGAGCTTTGGTAGTTCAGAGGCCAAAGTAGTAAATGTTTTAAAATGGATGCTTTTAATTCTTCAAAAATATAAAATAAATCCTATAAATCTTATAAAATGTTTTGAAATAGATTTTAGTTATAAAAATGTATTTCTAAATAATCGAAAAGTTTATCTAATGAAATAAGCTTTTAAAACACTATTTGCAGCACTTTTTCAGAGTGCTTTTTAATTACTTTTGCAAACAATGATTTAACTTAATTATTATTTCCTGAATCTTTTGTGAATCTTTTCACATGAATAATTAAGTATTTTTGAAAGTTATTTGAATTTTTTCAAAGGAGTTTAAATTAAATTGGTTAAAGGAAAATTGTTTTAAAATAAAATTTGGAAGTGTTAAGTAAATAAAAATCAACTCTAAAAGATAATAAAAGGATTTAGAGTCGATCACATAACTTGACCATCTTATGGGTGACGAAGAGGTAGTCTCTAGGTTTGGGTTTGGGAAACCAGTTGTCTGCCCTCCCTAGCAACCGAACAAGCCCAATAAAGGGAATAGTAAATTTGATTTACTTGGATCAAAATTTCCCAAAGTATAAGAGATATAAATTTTCCAAATTTAAATAACTTGGATTGTATGGAGATAATCTTCTTATACTTGGTATTAAGTTACGTTAAGGGATCCCGTACTATCCGGTGAATTTAAAAGGTGATTTCACCGTTATTCGACGGATAGTAAAGGTTGAATACGAAAATTGATGTTGAGTAGAATTAGTATAATTTCTATCGACTTTCTTTAACTCAATAATGTTTTCCAATATGACTTATGAAAATGATTTGGAATTAATTTAATTCCTATACTTAAAGTTAATTAGTTTGGGTTTATAGTAAATGATGTCTTAAATAACATTGCTTTTAACCTGTTTTAAAAGTTAACATTTGGAAATCTTTGTTAAGACTTAAATGAAATGATTTGAAAATATTTCCCTAAGTGAAAATGAAATGATATAGAATTATTACAAGATTTAAAAAGGTTTTAAGTAATCAAAGGATTTGATAAGATAGTTTTAATGATTCTATATATACTACAAAGAAATTAAAGATATATCCAAAATATATTTTGATAAAGAGAAATTTATCAATCAAAGAATAATTCCCTATTACCTAACATCTTTTTATCGATGATTGGTTTGAGGGAACCAGGGTCGGATTTGTGTAATTCTTATCCGGAAACCACTTCGAACCAATTTGCGCATTCGAAGAGAAGTTATGGAAATGATTTGCGTAGGATCGATTTCACCCTAGAGGGAGGTGAATAGGGTGATACTATTAATTATAAATTTTTAGTGAGAAAGTATATTAAAAATAATTTTCAACATAGATATATCAGAATAATAGCAGCACAGATAATAGCAGAATAATAAATGTAGAAATAAAACACACAGATTTACCTAGCTTCGGCAAAACCCTACCTACGTGCTGCCACCAAGGTTTCTACTAGAAATTAAGTAGTTAGACGCTTACACACGTAAACTCGTGACATTCGCTATTGACTAACCTTAAACCTACGCTCAAAATCCTGCTACAAATCAGCCACTGGGTTGCGAAATCTCGAACTATACCATCGTACTTCGTCCCCTAGTCATACGATTAGAAATTACAATGTTTAAAGGAAGAATTAAAAACACTTTAAAAAACAATAAAACAAATACACCCTAATTTTAAAAATTAAAAGCCTAAAAGATTAAGCCGGCCTAATATAAAATTAGTGATAAGTATTATTCTTTCTTCCCTTTTATATCTTCGGTCGACTCCTTTATTTGTGATAATGGTTGCTTCAATTCGTTTGTTCCTCTTCTCTTTTACTCGAAAATTAGGGCTTTTTATAAATTGAAGACTCCGACTTTAGTAGCTCGATCGAACGATGATTTACGTCCCTTGCTTTGTCGATCGATGCTCTCTACTCTTTACACACGGCTCCTTCAATTTTGATCGAGTTCGACTATGAACTC
Organism: Allium cepa; assembly: GCA_030765085.1. Taxonomy (NCBI): domain Eukaryota; kingdom Viridiplantae; phylum Streptophyta; class Magnoliopsida; order Asparagales; family Amaryllidaceae; genus Allium; species Allium cepa. The sequence goes on along the minus strand of CM060932.1, from coordinate 627,710,095 downwards.
GGTATGTACTTTATGCCTTTTTGCTTTTCTAGTTAGCTTGATTGAACTCGATCTTGATTCGAGTTGAATGATTATTCTTTGTTGCTTGAACTCTAATGGATTCGTAGCTGATGATGTTAAACATTTATATAGGGTTCGAATCCCTTTATTTTCGTTCGTCTGAATTTATTTGAATTCGTCGATACTTTTGCTCGACCGTTCGATGTTGCTTGGATGTTGATGATAATTTCTGACTTTGTCAATTTCGCATATTTGATTACTTGATTTTCACGGCTCGGTTATGACTTTGCTTGGCCACCGCGGTGTCGAATTCTTTGACGATGTTAATTTTGGTTCATTGAATTCTCTGGTTATCACGGCTCTGACTTGATCTGTTCGATTTCGTTTATTTTTATGACTTGTTCATCGCGGCTTCATAAAACTCTATATGCATACGTGACTTTGGCATTACTTTGAACTACAGTTTGAAATCTCCTCTGTCTTTGTTCGAACTTGTATCCTGCACATGTGTGTGTGTGTGTGCATGCTCACGTATGTATATAATCAGTTATATGTTGCTTGTAGTCGTTTTTGGTTTCACTGCACTGCTGTCACATGATCGAATTTGCTGTTGTCCATTGTTCTTTGAGTCAGTGCATTGAGTCATCATTTCCTTTTGTTCATACTGTGTGTATATATATGTATATGCTAGTTGTTGTGCATATTGTATATTCCTTTTTTTTCACTGTTGTCTTGTAGTCTGGTTCAGGTTTTGTTGTTCTTTCCAGTCAAGTTTCATGTAACATTTGGACACTTTTGCCTTTTGACTTCATGTAGCATTTCCTGTTGTCTGGTGGCATTTGAGTTATGATTAGACTTCATGATTTTATATTGCAGACTTGAGTCTTGTGGTCTATATTGCACTGTCCACTGATATTGAACTAGATCTAACTGTGCACTACAAATATTATTCGAGTCTGTTTGCATTTGAATTGAGTCAGCGGTGATTACATATACATATGTTTATTCAGTGTTGTTTCACTACTTGGTTGGTCTGGTCATTCATATATAAGTCTGGTATAGATGTTGTGCACTTTGGTTTCATGATGTATCTTTGCAGCCTTGCTTATCTACTTGATGTCTACATGCTGTCTAGATTAGCTTGTCTTTGGCTGTGAATTGAGTTGATGTTTTGGTTGATTGCATGTTCACTTTGTTGCACACATTTTGTACATATGGTATTTGATCCTTGATGCAATTTGGTTGTGTTGCACTGAGTTGTAGATCATCACTTTTGCACTATGTATGTATGATGTGTTATTCATGTTTTCAGTTGTGCATTCGTACTTGTAGTACTTGTCTAGTTCACCTAAATGTATACAAGTGTGCTGTGAGGTTGCTCCTGACCATTTTATTGCATTTGTTCATTTGGATTTGTTTTTGGGATTGCACCTGATTCGAATCCAGCTTAAAGCTCGGGTTTGACCTTGTGCTTGTATCATGATTACACTTGATTTGAACCCGGCTATTGATTTGGGTTTGACTTTGTGCTCACCTGTCCCTGCAATCTTGTCAAGTGTATATTGGTGTGCACGGCCTTGTGGCATGTACAGTAATACACTGTGCATGTCACAAGTTGTTGGTGTTTTATGAATTCATAATTAAATGATGACAACAACTCAAATAACTAAGGCAAATAATATTTTCAAAATCGCATTTTATTTTACACTGTAAAAATATTTCATTTTCAATTTTACCGCGTCAGTGTGTATTTTTATAGACCGCTCAGATGCTAGATTCAATCTGGAATGGAGTTGAAGATAAATACGAGTGAATGAGTGGTATGTAGTGAGGTGTTCATGTAAATGAAAATTGTGATGTAGTCAAATTTGTACTGTAATCGAAATTGTGTATATATAGTGAGAGCTCAAATTTTTGCTATTCAAAATTGTAATAAATATTTGTTTGAATAAAATATCCATTAGAATTTAAATTCTATGTTATTTACTTTATTCAGCAAATATTTACTTAATTATTTAAAAAATAAAATAGTACATTAACAAATATATTTAAATGAATACATATACATATATATATGTTTATTATCATCAAACAAAAATCATATACTCGCATATTCAACAATTTGGAAGATGTAATTTAAGGCTTCTTATCTCTGACCCTCAAGGGAAATTTCCCATATCATATTATGTGGTAATAGTTCTTCATTGAGATCTTCGGTGCAAGGACTTATCGCTACTAATCCTATGGGTAATTCTCGATAGGATGTGGTAGGAGAGTGCCTTCAGATTGTCCTGTTTCTAGACAATTTGTATGGACGAATGTCAAACATTGCATTTCTAATTACATTAATTAATCTCTATGAACGCATCATCTGTTTGGTGGCAAATAAGACAACTTCGCTTAGCTTAACACCCTTTCATGAGACATACGAGCTCAGGAGTTATACGTTTGCACAAATCAGTTGTGCGATCCTGGAATGGCAGTATGGCATTCAAAGTGGAATGTGCTATGTGAAAGGTAATCATTACCTCAAGCCTCATCACTTGGTAATGGATTAAATAGGGTATGTCGTAAGGCTATGTGGTTCGCAACCATTAGCGTATGATCATCACCTTTTTGCATAGCCCTCTGTTTGTTGGGTATGTGGTGTATGCTATGAGATGCCTCGGATAGGTCAGTTACGACAGGAGTGATGCCATATTCGGTTTCTATCCATGCCATGTCTGAGTGCCAAATAAGGATAGACTGATCTTTCCAGATGCAGAGGATTGTTTGTGTATCCTCGGTACATTCCTCTAGAGATGTACTTACGGAAGTTAGTCTCTTACCAGCCATTGTATGGAAATCCATTCTTCAATAAGTGCCTTCAAACTTAGTTGTAAACTATTATGCAGTCAAATTTAACCAATGCAAAAATTTCGGCTATTTTAATATATTTATTTAAAAAACGTTTTTCAATGAATACCATTAAAAATAATATTTCCAGATTTTGTGTAGCAAATATTTTGGTTATCATAAGGTAAAAACCTATTCCATGTTTATGTGCGGCATGGTCTTATGAGAACCTTTGTTTTCAAAATGCATATTTTTGAGTTTCTCACACCGGTCCCATAACTGGCCCGAAGTTGTTTTCTTTTTCCCTTAAACTCTAGGTACCCTAATTTCCTCGGGTAGCATAGTAGTTAAATGTTAAAAAGAAATTTGGAAAAGCTCGGAGCATGGAGTTAGAAGATCCTCCTAAAGATATTATCTGTTTCCACCACACTCTGTATTATTGTATTCCACATTTGTAAGGACAGATATTTATAACTGTCATGTTTAACTGTGATAAATGTATTTAAAATTTTCATTGTGAAGATTATCTATTGAAATAATATATGTTATTCCACCCATATGAGATTTTTTTTCTATCTTATTTTCTTTCTTACCTTAAGAGAACCGCCTCTTCGGCACTAGGATTTGCGGCACGTGAATACTGAGGATGTATTAGTGTCGATCTTCGAGGGTCGAAGAAACAGATCCTCATATTTGGTATCAGTGCGCAAGGTTAAGCGATAACTTTGGCTTTGATAGGGAAAAGTCTCATCAGTGATATGGTTTGAAACACCCTAGGATTAGTAACTCATTAGAAATAGGGTTAGTAACACCCTAGAATGAGTTTGAGAGTATTATATATGACCGCGTATTTGTTAATGATGTATACAAGTGATTTTAGTTTTGAAAATTTGTAAATGAAATAATTTTACCTAGGATTATATTTTGAATATAAAGAATATTTTTTTAGCATAGTTATTTGATTAAGAAAATAATATACTTAGTTATTATCATTGATTGGTTGGTTATTTGATTTAAAATTTTAAGTATGAACATCTTGTGAATTTAGTTTCACAATTCAAATATGGGGTATTCGATAAATAACAATGCTTATTAAAGGAATTAATTTAAGGAAAATAAATCTTATGAATACGTTTTATGTAAGTGATTTTATAAAACGTGCTTTATAAAGGAATTTTCAGAATTTAAATTCTGGTATTTTTGAAAGGAATTTCATATGATTTTTGGAAAAGGAATAAGGCAGGAGATGTGTTTGGATTTTGAAAACGAAAAATAATCTTAGGATTAATTGATTCGAATGGCCCAAAAGTGACCAAAAATAAGGCAGGAGATGCGTTTGGATAGTAAATGCTTCTCTTAAATATTCCCTTCTTATTAAGGAAATATGTAATACTATTGGTGGTACCTAGTTCTTCGGTATTATATTTTAGTTACTCGATCTATATAATTTTGTAAAGTTGAAAAGAATAATGTAAATCATTAATTGATAAATTAATTAATGGTTGTCATATTTTATCAAAGTGTATAATCTTAATTGATAAGCATGGTTATGCTTTGATCGTTAAAAGAAATGGTTAAAATTGTTAATGAATGGTTTTAGGTAGGTAGTAAACAATGTTTCAGCAACATTTTTTAAAAATCCTTGAATGGTACTTTGGAAAAAATCATATAGGTATATTTAGATCTTTAATAATGAGATTTCAAAGATAATAACAAATATTTGAATATTTCATAAAAAGATAGAAAATGTTATATGTTTAATTTATAAAGGAGTTTATTATAACAATGGTTTGGTCATAATTGTTTCAACCTCTTTGATTATATTTTAAAGCAAGTAAAACTTAGTAAATTGTGAATATACTTAAACATTTGAATAATCATATGAATACTCTTAAGTATGGAAACAGGTATAAGTGAATGAATATATATATATATATATATATATATATATATAAAGCGAGTTTTATTTAAGGAATATTAATTAATAAAGTGAATTTTGACTAATAAAACAAGTCTTGATTAACAAAAGAAGTTTTATTCAATACAAAGCTGTTTGCATTTAATATTGGTTAAAAGGAACAAATTATAAAATAAGAGGTATATTAAAATAAAAGGTAAGTTATCTTTAACTTGAATAATTTCTTCGAAATGTTAGAATCTTTATACAAATGTTTGAATGAAGAAGGAAATTTTTATTAAAATTTGTCATTAAATTTTTTGAATGATTATTAAATTCATATGAAGTATATGTATTATTTCATCACATAATTTGTTAAAGATTCGAGTACACAGCTTTGAGGTGTTTACACTAGTCCGAAAAAGAATTTATCACTTGATTCTTAATGACAAACATTGATGAGGGTTTGTAGTTAGATTCTTGAGTTTTCTATCATAGTTGAGAGCTACGCATGGAAAAACCAAAGTTTTGATTAGAAATCTTGGTCAGTGTCCACCCTAAAGGATTGGGGGATCAATACTAGTTTGGAAGTAAAGTTTTGGATTCGAATAGAAGATCGAATCAGATTTTGTGAATGGATGATCAATGTACATCTTATGGGTGTAAGTTTAATAATAAATATTTTGGGCAAAACCTTTAGGTTTTTGTTTTGGGTAATTTCAAAGATGAAATTCTTTTATGGGAGGAGAATGTAATTCCCAAAATTTGATTACTTTAATTAAAGATATATAAATTATTATAATATCCATATGTAGTTTATTTTCAACAAATAACCAAGTTTTAAGTGATAAATAATAATAATGAACATGGAAAATTGTTCACAAAAATATTTTCTTTGGAAAAATACTGATAAAATGATCGAAAACCATTTTATTGATAATACTCTATAATCGTAAAAACGTCGCACACGGAGCTGTATACATACACTTATTTTTATAATTGAATAAGAATATGAATAAAATCAATTATTTTATTTTTGAAAATAAAATGTGTTTATGTCATCATTATTGATGCCTATAAATTAAAAAATAGATTTATGAATTTAAATTGAGATTTAATAATTTAATAATTATTATAATTATTCAAATAATTATTTCAAGTGATGATAATTCATTTTAAATAGTTATAAAGTGGTAATAAATCATTTGTATAAGAAAATTCGTATTGCTTTATCGATATAATAGATATTTTTGTAAATATTTGTTAGCATTAATTTGTATGGTTTTATAAATAAAATATGATCATTTTAATTAGTTAAAAATGATAATAAATTTATTTTCGAATTTTGTTTACATTTATATATAACTAAAAATATTAGTGAAAATGTGAAGGGAATATGTTTCTTCGATTTTCAACGGTTTAACTTATAGAAGTCGTTCAAAGGTTGTTGCAACCTTATTTACATGTCATGTACACATATTTGAACATACATATGCATGCACAAACTTTTCATGTGTACATTTGAACATATAAATGCACATAACATACATACATACACTTATACACGCGCACACACACACATCTAAGATATTTTAAATTTCTTCATCCTTAAGCATTCACAAAGTTAATGCACATGCATAAGTAAGAGCACATGGCCTCGTCCATGATGGAGGGAACTTTAGGCCATCCTAGGGTGATTTAGGGAAAGGTGTATGTAATGATGTTTGGTGAATGTCGATGTTGTGACATGGAGATATTTTCTACCTCTTCGCAATACCCATCGATTTTGCCTCTTCTTCTTTCCACCGTAGCTCCCTCAAATCCGAAAGAAAATGAGAAATTCTTTTTTTCAAACCATGTGAAATTCTGATAGCTACAACTTTTATGTTTTGCACTTCATCAACTTTTGAGCTTAGCCATGTCACAAGCACACTTCTTTGCATTGCATTATCGGCCCATAATTTTAGTCCGAGAATACCCTCTCTGCTTTTGATCATATCTTTCTTATAACAAATCGAAATCAAGTTTTTATATTTTTCAAATTGTAGAGAAAAGAATTTTTAAAACTTTCCTTCCGACCACTTTGCAAAATTAATTGAGTAACATGTCCAAAATTAAAGTATAAGTTGACCCATTTTCTGGTGTGATTTTTGTAAGTTCGTAAATTCCGTTTCTTCATTTAACCATATCTCCCTCAAAACAAATGGAAATAAGGTAATTTTTACTTTTAAGTTCAAGAAGAAATAATTTTCGAGAAATTTCCAATTGACAACTTTTTCAAATTTTGAGAGTATGAGGGTCAAAAATCATAGAGAAGATGACCTATTTTCGGGTTTAGTTTAGTGAATTCATGGTCGAAGCTTTACTACTTCTCTTCCATACCTTTTTCCATCCTCTTAAAGTCTTGGTCGAGCCTTCCCAAGGATTTAAGAACCAATTCCAAAAGCTTTCATGCGATTTTATTAGAGCTATCGTCTGTTTAGCGAAGTTAGGAAGCAATAATGGTGAGAAAACTCCTAAACTATAGTTATATATACCATTGGATGACATATATGTTTAGATATGATTGTTAATGATGGTCGTTTATCATGTTTGAATATGATAATATGGATGTTGAATATGGTTGTTGAACAAATATACAAGTTACGTTAATACACGTCGATAAGCACAAAGGAAATCACTTTCCTTTATTGAATGAAATGTTGTATATGGAATGTTTAAACCAGTGGTTTAAAATAATAATGTTTTATGAACATATAAAAAGTTTCGATGAAGTTTGAAAAGAAATTGGAAAATTGGTGAAAATAAGCGCATCGCGTGACGGTAGTTCGCGATTTCGCGTCGTAATAATTTAAATCCATTTATAGGATCGATTCAGAGTCGGATTGCTTTGAAATAATAATTTTTTTGAACCCTTATAATCATAGTTTTCAAACAAAATAAAACGATTGAGATTTCTTTTAGTAGATTTTAAAATATGAGCAAATAGAGTTTTAAATAAAATCGTGCTTTGGCGGTTCGAAGGCCAAAGTAGCAAATGTTTTAAAATGGATATTTTTAATTCTTTAAAAATATAAAATAAATCTTATAAATTTTTTAAAATGTTTTAAAAGAGATTCGAGTTATAAAAATAGATTTCTAAATAAACGAAAAGTTATTTTAGTCAAATAAGCTTTTAAAACACTATTCGCGGCACTTTTTAATAACTTTTGCAAACAATGATTTAACAAAATTATTCTTTCCTGAATATTTTGTGAATCTTTTCAAATGAATAATTAAGTATTTTTGAAAGTGATATGGAAATTCTTTTAAAGGAGTTTAAATTAAATTGGTTAAAGGAAAAATTATTTTAGAACAAAATTTGAAATAATGTTAAGTAAATAAAAATCATCTCTAAAAGATAATAAAAGATTTAGCATTGATCAAATAACTTGACCACTTTATGGATGACAGAGAGGTAGTTTCTAGACATGGGTTTGGGAAATCAGTTGTTTGCGCTCCCTAGCTACTCGGGCTGGCCTGTCGGATGGGATAGTAAATTTGATTTACTCGGATCAAAATTTTCCAAAGTATAAAAGATATAAATTTTCCAAATTTAAATAACTTGGATTGTATTGAGATAATCTTCTTATACTTGGTACTAATTTTGAGGAGGGAACCCATACTTTCCATGTGAATATAAGAGGTGATTTCCCATTATTCAACGGATAGTAAAGGTTGAATACGAAAATTGATGTTGAGTATAATTAGTATAATTTCTATCGACTCTCTTTAACTCAATAATGTTTTCCAATATGACTTCCAAAAGTGATTTGGGATTAATTTAATTCTTATACTTCAAATTGGTTTGGATTTATAGTAAACGATGTCTTAAATAACGTATTTTTGACTCGTTTTAAAGGTTATGATTTATAAATCTTTATTAAGATTTAAATGAAATGATTTGAAAATATTTTTCTAAGTGAAAATGAAATGATTTAGAATTATTTCAAGATTTAAAAAGGTTTTAAGTAATTAAAGGATTTGATAAGAGAGGTTTAATGATTCCATATATACCAGAAAGAAATGTTTTAAATATATATATATATATATATATGTATATATATATCCAGAAAATATTTTGATAAAAAGAAATTAATCAATCAAAGAATAATTTTATATTACTTAACATCCTTTTATCGATGATTGGTTCTAGAGAACCGGGGTCAAATTCGAGTAATTCTTATCTGGAAACCACTTCGAACCAATTTACATATTCGAATGAAGACGTGGAAATGATTTGGAACATGGAATGTAGGGCTGCTTGTCGCTGACCCTCGCGGGAAATTTCCCATATCATATTATGTGGCAATAGTTCTTCATTTGGGACCTTCGACGCAAGGACTTCTTGCTACTAATCCTAGGGGTAATCACCGACAAGATGTGGTTGAAGAGTGCCTTTAGATTGTCCTGTTCCTGGACAACTTATATGGATGAATGTCTAACATTGCATTTCTAATTACATTTATTACTCCCTATGAACGTATCATCTATTTAATGGAGAAGAAGGCAACTTCTATTGCCTTAGCACCCTTTCCTAAGATGTACTAGCTTTGGAGTTATACGTTTGTAGAAATAAGTTGTGTAATCATGGAATGGAAGTGTGGCATTCAAAGTGGAATGTGTTATGTGAAAGGTAATTGTTATCTCAGGCCTCATCGTCCGGTAATGGCTTAAACGAGGTATGTCGTACGACTATGTGGTTCGCAACCATTAGGGCATAGTCATCACCTTCTAGATAACACTCTATATTTTGGGTATGTGGTGTATGCTATGAGACGTCACAGATAGGTTGGTCATGACCGCGGTGATGTCATATTCGGTTTCTATCCAGGCCATGTTTGAGTGCCAAATAGGGATAAATCGTACTTACCACATGCGAAAGATTATTTGTGTATCCTCGATACATTCCTCTAAAGATGTACTATACGGAAGGTAGTCAACCTACTATTGTATGGAAATCCATTCTATAATAAGTGCCTTTGGACTTAGTTGTAAACCTACTATGCCATTCAATTTTACCGATATAACAATTTCGGCTATTTTAATATGTTTATTTGAAAATTGTTTTTCAAAAAATGTTATTAAAATAATATTAACAGATTTTGCATGAAAAATGTTTTGGCTATCATAAGGTAAAAACCTATTCCGTGTTAATGTGCGGCATGATTTTATGAGATACCTTTGTTTTGAAAACGTATATTTTGAGTTTCTTACATCAGTCTTATGAGTGACCCGGAGTTTATTTCCCTTTTCACTTAAACTCTGGGTGTCCTAATTTCCTAGGGCAGCCTAGTAGTCAGGTTTGTTTGAAGAAATCAAGATGGAGCTCAGAGCATGGAGTTCGAAGATTCTTTTGAAGATTTTTATCCATTTCCACCACGCTCTGTATTATTGTATTTAGCATTTGTTAGGACAGATATTTATAACTATCCATTTTTAACTCTGGTAAATGTATTTAAAATTTCCATTGTAAAGATCATATGTTGAAATAATATATGTTATTCCATCCGTGTGATTCTATTATGTTTTTATTTTCTTTCTTACCTTTAAAGAACCACCTCTCCGACACTTGTATTTGCGGCGCGTGAAATACGAAGGATGTGTTAGTGTATATTTTCGAAGGTTGGAGAAACAGGTCCTTCACACGTGTGTTTGTAAGAAATACTATTGATACTGCTAAAAATATTTCAAAAACCATAAACAACAAATTTAGGATTATTAGTGGTGTATTCATGTTAAAATCATTTTATTTTTGTTATTTAATTCTCGATACAGGATTTGAAAAGACACCTTTTATGATCAGTATAAAGGGATATTAGGAATGTCCTAAAGTGATATACACAAAAGCCATACTGAATTATTCAATATGGAGCATGTAAGATGGATCCTTATAAATTAGCAATAGGAATTTTTATACATTCTATTTTTTCTACAATATCGCATTTCACTTATATATTTGATACAAAGTAGGTATCAAATCTAAATTAAGATCACTAATAATAGTTAGAGTGTTCTCGAGTATTTACAAAATACTAGCGAATTATTAGTAAAAACAACGAAAGCCTTATGAAGGAGTGCATAGACTCAAACTTCATAACTGATATCAGGTGATGCATGTCAATCCTTAATTCCTGTTCAATCTTAAATTAAGACTCTAAGTTGGAAAAATTCCAATGTAATTAGTAGTGGCTAATTCAACCAAAGGCTAAGTATGTCATCTGGGATAACGCAACAATAATAGGAGCATGAACAAATACACGAATTTATAGCAAAGCTAGGAGTGACTCTAAATGTCGAAAATCTCATGATTTTGTTATATGATAACAGTGCCATGATACAGATCATAAAATATCATGGAGCTTACTAGAAGTCGAGAAACGTATTCCGAAAGGTTTTACTTGATAAATACAGTTTATCATCATTGGAGAGAGTTAATTGATAGTAGATCATTAAAATAATAGCACACCCATTCATTGAGTAACTTCCTCGGTTAGTTTTTTGAAAAATCGATTGAATGAGTTGGAATAAAATTTTATAACTGATCCAGACTGCAAGTGGGATATTGATAGAATTAGGGGTACGCTCTTGGGGAAATTATGTAACTTTTGACATATATCTAACTTGATGACCAATCTTGTTCAAAATAAAAGATGTTTTCTTTCTAATATATGCTTGTTATGTTGTGATATAATTAGTTGATTAATTAATTTAAGGTATATTAAGTAGAAAATCTTTAATTGATATGTTATGTGATAGCAATTAAAATGTGCTATAATCATGATAAATTTATCATATTAAAAATAATATATTATTTTAAACATTCCATTTTAAGATGTTTAAAGATGGGATGTCGAAACATCCTTTAAGATCTAAGTGTGTAACACTCTCCAAATGTTCGGTAATATATTACTCATGACCGTTAGAGGCACCAAGGATTACGTATCGATAATTATTGGACAACTATGGAATGACTCACTCGAGAGTTTTATATTGTTGATATAATTAAGGGCAAACATAGAATCTTGAAGTGATAATTTTACATAGTTCTCTCGGCTTAGGAATACTCTTGAACTTTGGTGTTTAATTCCACTTTGATTGCAGTTAAATCATCGCATGCCATCAATTAAATAACCATCATTGGGTTTGAGTTGAAATATTGGAAGTAAAATCCAATTTGATAAAGAGTTCATCATCATGGTTATATGAGGTTAGTGTTACGATTAACTATAGTCAACTCAAAATCAAAGTCTATGGCTAGAGCAATATGGTTAATAATAATTGTTATTAATTAACTAAGGATTTTTGTTCGGACTAATCAATTTGAATGTGGTCGATGTTGGAGTACTGACCAAAACCAAATTCTACAAGTCCTAATGTGATATAATGTTGATGAAAAGAATTAGTTTAAATAATCATTACTACCATGTACCGCTTCTAATAAGTATAACTGGATTTATTGAGAGGATGTGTAAGCGATAAATTTAGCTAAATGTCACAACACTAGCTAAGACGACGTGCGAACATTAATATTCGAAGTATTTCATTAATCGCTTATGAATTTACAACTTTGAGTCTCACATCCACAGTGATGAATACTCTCAAAAATCACATGATTTAATTAAAGTATAATCCTTATAAGTTAATTAAATTAATCAATATTTATAAATATTAGTTATTAAATTTTTTTTGATTTTAGAAGGCAAGCGAGGTTTTTTAAGAAAGGTTAATTTTAAAGGTACGTACATAAATATTATGCACGTGTGTATCCCTATATATTATCGATAAACTATTTTATCGATAGAATGTTTAAATTGGATTTAAATAGATTAATTACTAAGTTTTTTAGGGAAATTTTTGAGGCTATATGCCTCTTTTTTATTCAGCCATGAATGATGAAGGCGGAGAGGTTTCAAATGTGATTTGAAAATTTAAAGGAGAAATTAAAGGAAGGAAATAAGTCTCCATCATTTACACTTCTTACGACTCACTTAAACAATACTTATGAAGTGATTTTTTCCCTTATCCCTTCATTCTATTTTCTATCGAAATATGAAGAGCTGTTAGAGGATTTGATGAGACTTAATGAGGATTTAAATAGGAAAGGTTTTAAAGGAGGAAATTGAAAGGTTTAATTTTTTTCTTTAAAACAAATTTTCTTTTATTTAATCTAGAATTCCTTCTGACAAAATTACTTTTCTTTATCTCTTCTCTCCACCCTCTCATGGCCAAAATACCATGATATCATGAAAGAATAAATCCTAAAAACAATATCCATATTGAATCACAAATTAAAAGGGATGTTATCTCTTAATTTCTACAAAATTCAGAGGTTGATTAAGTTGAATCAAATGTGCTTAATTCCACTTTAAAGGTGCAACATTTTGGCTACATATTATGGTGTTTTCAATTTATTGATTAATATACACATATACATACATATATATATATATAAGTACTAATCAAGTTCCTATGGTTTGAATTCTCTACATGTTTCATATCAAATGTTAGTATATTCATCTTGCGATATAATTCAGATCCCGTTTTGCCATACCTCGGTAAATTAATTATTCATCATGATAATTCAATTTGGATCCCCTTTTGCACTATTCCTTAATTGATTATATGATTAATATGTTAATATAGTTTATATCCTTCTTGTCATATGATTATGCATTCACATTATTCGTACTGTCTAATTCTGCATTTCCATAATGAACTTATATGTGCTAAATTATCCGATATATATTTCAGAGTTATCTTGGAATCATTTTTGATTGAATACCTTTATAGTTAGACACACACATGTTGCATGATTATTTAAACTCTTTTTTTATCAAAAGCAATTTTTATATATTTTAATTGAAAGTAATTTTTGATTGTAAACAACTTTAGTTAATTAAACTTGCCTCTTAAATGAATACATGTGTTATAGTATTGTTGTCTGAATATGCTTTATTTGGTCGTTGTTTACATAAGTGTAAAAGTTATTTCAATTTAAAATCTATAAGTGGACTTTTATGGAAAAATTAATAAATCAGTTGATTCCTTCTTAAGTTGAAAGTTGGTTTTGCTAACTTATAATTCATATATGTAAATAGTAGATCGCATTCTTTGCGTACATGTGTTGTTTTAAATATTAAAATATAGTTTGTAATTAGTCATATATAGAGATGTGTATATGTGTATTATTTTAAATCGAATTTTATAAAATGGAACTTTGTGCAATACTATAAAATTCAATTTTAAACCTTTCCTTAATTATATATCTATCATTATATACATACATGTTTTAAACGTAAACTACGAACAACAAAGGCATATATAAAGGGACAAACAGGTCTATTGCTATATAAATCCCACTACCTACATATGTTCATAGTAGCCGTGTGCACTTTGATAGAGTTAGGGGTATTCCTTAGGGGCAATTAGTGCTATATATAACTAACTCTGTGACCAATCTTGTTCAAAATAAAAGGTGTTTTCTTTCTATCTCATACTTGTTATTAGTGATATAAATAATCATGTGATTAATTTAAAGCATATAGATAAAAAATTATTAAATGATATGTTATGTGATAGTAATTACAAACTGTTGTAATCATGAGAATTCTATCATAATAAAAATAATATATTGTTTTAAATATTCATAGTCAAGATGTTTCGAGAACAAATATCGATTGATCCATTGTGACTAGAGTACAGAATGCACTCCAAATGTTTGCAGTTTATTTCTCATGGCTATTGGGAGCATCAAAGGGTTACATACAGATAGTTATTGGATAATTATGGAATGACTTACTTGAGAGTTCTCTGTTGGTCAAATAACTAAGGCCAAATAGACAATCTCAAAGCGACGATGTTACACAATTTCCTGGACTTGAAAATACTATGGAACTTCAGTATGGACACTCCACTTTGCTTATAGTTAACCATGGCATGGCCTCCATCGAACAACTATAATTGGATCTGAGTTGAAGTATTGAAAGTGAAATGCTATTCAATAGAGAATTCATCTCGTCAGTTATATAGGGTTAGTATCACGGTCAACTCAAGTTAAAGTCTTTGGCCATAGCAGTACGGTAAATAATAATTTTTATTATGAACTAAGTATTTTGTGTTTAGATTACAAAGTTGAATGTGGACGCTACTAGAATTCCAAAATTCAAAATAAATACTTTCATTTCCAAAATTGCCTTTTAGTTTATTTACAATTCAAAAATAATATTCATGGTATTTAAAATATCAAAATAAAAGCCAGTGCTACTATAACATCTAGTAAATCAAACATATCACAGTCCATAACAGTATGTTTACACACATCATATATCAATAAATATGAAACAATCAATATATTTTTAAGGATTCCAGTTGGATCCCTCTAACCTATTTCCCTGCATCTACAGATGTTATATAACAGAAAATACCGATCTCGCTTCGAGGCGGGATATCGTGGTAATATAGGGTCATCTGCTATTATGCGGGGAGCATAGTATCTCATCTGCTCCAACGGTGGGAACTATATTCAACTACTAATATATATAATATAACATTCAACTGATAATGATATATCAATTCAAGCAATCATCTAATAATAACTTTTTAATTGCTATAATTTAAACGAGTCAACCAAAATTGAGTGATATTTACTCACCTTGATTTTTAAATTTGTCGAACATCTAGATTTTAAATTATCTAAAATCCCGTTTGACTCCGAAAATTCCAAACTAATACCAGACTGTATATGTCGCAGCTACAAATCCAACGTGACTGATTCTGTGATATTGGACCTCGTATGAATTAAATATTGAACTTAAAATCACACGATTTAAAATAAATAAGTAAATAATTTCCTCGGGTTATAATTTAAATAGTTAATTACCGTTATTAACATAATCAAGCTGAGCAGTTAAGGCCATTGCCTTCTTCTTCCATCACGCTACAGCGCACATGCCTCCTTCCATGTATAGACACACGCATATGAACCCATCGACCACGACATGTTCAATTTCTATCCCACCCTCCAACGACCACCAGAACGTGTCGCCTCGCCGCCAAGCCTCACCCAGACCTCGTCGAACTCCCCACATACCAGCGCCTACTTCCCCATGGACTCACGCACGTGTTTGCGCGTGATAGGCGCGCCCAAAATCCCAATTTTTTCGATCGTTCCATCGATCTCTAGGCGATCCACACCTCTATTACAACTCGAGAACTCGATCACAATGCACGCGATTGTTGAATTCGCCCCATCCCTTTTTTATACAACGCATTGATTTCGAACTGAAGAGAAGGAAAAGGGAAAGCTCGCGACTTATAAATAGAAGAGGCGGCTATACGTACTTGTAGGGTGGCTCACTAGGTCTGCTCTGGGTTTAGGGTGGCTGTGATTAAAAAATATATTTTTATATTCGAAAATATCTCGTTTATGTAACTTGAAATCCTAAACCCCTATCGAGGCACGCAGCCTGGCATTCCTAATGTTATACCCCTATTCCAAACACATGGAATAGGTTTCCGGACCTAATTCGAGCGTGTGTGGAAGATAGTTTTTTGAATCCAATTATTACATTAAATTTTCAAAATTAATTTCAACGTGTATCTGTCCCGTACGATCAAACGGTAACTCCAAATGCTTTGAAATCTGATAATAATACATTATTACGGATCCAATGGAACTGGTTTCATCAAATTCTGAGACTGTGTCCCGGATCGCTATTTTAACATGTCCCAAACCCTAGCCGCAGCGCAGAGCACCCGCATAGTTAATCCAAACCTCAACTTAAATAAAGGAACATTCTAATCGTTCCATGACTGGACGGGAGGTAGGAGATTACAGTAGCAATTTTTGAGTTGCAATCAAGGAATGGGTATTGAAATACTATTCAACTGGTGCTCCCAGAGGCTGGAGAACCTAGCTAATATGCCAAGAACTAGAGTTGATTAATATATCATGCTTCTAAGGTGGACTGCAACTTCCTCCAATTGACCAGCTTTTAAAACTCCTAAACTGACAATTATGGTGCGATGGCTAGTATAACGACTACCCTGCCTTGTCTACTCTGCCAACTCAAAACATAGCTGTTCACCACTGAACCATCTTCATATGCCCGCATCTTAATCATTCCACGTCCATATGACTAAAAGCATGACATACAAATCTAAGAGGACTTCCTAACTATCTTATGCGAGCCTCCTTCCTGGTGAGAATTAGAAATAATCACCAATCTATGAGCCCATCTTAATCTACTCACCATCCAATCGACATTACCAACCGCTCGAACGTTGGGAAATCGGGCATACACCATTCACTAGTATACAAGGCCCTGTAGCCTTAAAATGAACTTGATAATGTTGACATTAGTATCTCTCCTAGTCAGGACCCATTCATTGAAATCATCCTACATGCAAAATTTGTAGCAAAAATTCAGCATGCTGACTATGTCAGTGTACTATGGAAATTAAACCTCCGACACTATCTCATGAAGGGAGAATGGTGCATGGATTCCATGAAGAATGATGAATGCCATCAAATGCAAAATCCATGCTCTAAATCAGGAAGCTCCTCTTCTTTAGATGGCTACTGTGGATGCCAACTCCATAGGGCTGCTTTGGAAAGGATAACTCTAACAATATGTTCGAGCCCTATAAAGCGAAGGGCCGAGAATCCCTGATCCCTATCGGTCACAAACTTTGGTCAAACTGAGCCACTTGCATTAGACTTCCAACAGAGAAGGGCTAGACTGAAGTGCAATAGCAAGCATACGACGCTGCTTCACATATCAATGAGATTTAATCCGGTCTCTTTTGAATTAATTCTATTTCAATTTCGTTTATGTTGCGAAATATGGCCGACTTGAATTAAACTATTTGCAAATGATGCAGGTAACCGAGTACTTAAGGATGGGTGCAAAACAACCTCCGTGGACTATGATAAAGTCATTTAGGTATCATCATGATGAGCATGATTCAACCACTCGTCGGCTGCTCTATGCACTAGACTTGGGGGCAGGCCATCAAAGCGGAAGAGACAGACAAGTTCAGGGATCCAGTACGAAGTGGATGCAACCGACCATCCACTCATATGCCTATGCAATTTAATTTGGATATTTGAGAAAGACTTGGAGTTATATGTCCCAACCATGCACTCTCTATCTCTTACTTGAAGCTCACCAAAATAATTATGCTTCTTCTGATGCCCAGTAAAATCGAAATCACACCAAAGATGGACGTGACGTGACCGTCCATGCATCCAATCTTGCATTGGACACTTGGGGTTTTTTAAGAGCACATATTTATAGTGGATATGGTTTGACCATTCACTCCCCAGTTTGCATCTATGATTCGAAAAAACAATCATGCCTCAAACCGACTTTATCAGGGGCCAACCCTCAATTTATAGTCATCAACAACTGACTGCTTACTCGCTAATCATCATGAGCCATCATTCTAACTCTTTTCCTCAACTCGACTGGAAGAGTGCAAAGCGTAAAGTGGACGTGGCTCGACCGTCTACTCTCCAACTCTTGCCCCCAACTTAAGGGAAAATACACAACTCAAAGTGGATGTAGTTCAGCCATCCTCTCCTCTGCTCGAGCTCAAAGCTTGCCAGAACACTAGTCTTCCTCCTTAGGCTTGGCAGAACCAGGATCCAAATGAACATGGACGTGATTCAACCGTCCATAAACTAAATCTCATCCTTCGTTGATAGCAGATAAGTGGAAAGTAATCGAGATTCCATCGATCACTCGCTAAGTGAAACCCTGAGTACGTGGACAAGTCACCACACCGAAGCCAAAAAAGGATTGATACACGATAATCTTTAACTAACTCCAAACTCCCGAAGTGCGAGTTGGGGTATAAAACTCATAAATGCGGTTTCGAAGAGGGTGGATCCCTTCACCTAATGACTTTGGCCGTATCCTAACCAAGTTAGAGGAGGATGGACCCGTCCATCTAACGACCTCGCTTGTTAACTTAGGATGGATGTGATCCGACCATCCACGATCCGTCTCTTCATTCGATCAGTTGCCACAAAATTTGTTGAACAGTTCCGCATGCACGTCGCAAGGCCAAAAGATGTCAACACTCTATATAGCGTCACTCAAGCTCCTGGAGAGACGCTCAGACACTACTTAGAGAGATTCCATACTGCATATGCGGAGATCAGCAATCCGAACGATAACTCCATCCTTATGGCGTTGACTAAGGGGATCGACCCCGATTCTGAGTTTGGCAACTGGTTAGCTGGAAAACCACCTGCATCATTGGACCGTTTCCACGCCAAAGCGGCTCAATTCCTAAGAAGGGAAGATGCGAAACAGTTTAGGAAGCAAACTGATGCAGGTCCAAGCACGGAAGGAATTCAAAGCAATGTCGCAATCAAACAGTCCGTGAGAGCTCCGGAAAAGTTCTGTTGAATGTTAAAAACAAACAAGCTCGACGGAGAGAGAGCGTGAATCAAAATAGAAAACGAGATCAAAATCGTGGCCCACAGCGTAATAATCCCATGTTTGACAGTTATACTCCTTTGAATACATCACTGGAGAACTTGTATTTACAAACCTGTAATACAATTCAGTACCAAATACCTGCACCAAAACCGTCGTCAGAGAGGCAAATCCAGACGGGAAATTTTTGCAGGTTCCATGAAAGCTACGGGCACAATACGAACGAGTGTCGTCACTTACAAGATCTCGTTGAAAAATTGATCAGAGAAAGGAAGCTGGAACAGTTTATGCGGGCACCGCAGCCTAGAGAAGCGGGCCCATCAAATCAAAACAATGATCCCAATCGACCGAGACAAGAGGATTCCACTTGTCCCAGTGGAAGATTGGTGATAAACGCCGTCAGTGGCGGACCCGCTTTGTCAGGAGCCTGGAACGACGAGGATCTTCGTCACTGTTACACATGACAGGCTCTATTCAATCTATGAATACTTTGCAATTTCCTTTACATTCTGAAATTTGAATTTGTAATAAGGCACTGACTTTGCCATGTTTTTCCGTTCCAGCAATAAATTACTATCTCTTCAAGCTAGAGCTGTGATTCACCGAATGCAATGTTCAACAATCACGACACACGAAGAGCTAAGTTCCATCGAACAATGGAATTTATTCAAATAGCGAGTGACTGTGATACGACCGGCCACTCACTAAGTGAAACCTCAGCTCGGGGGCAAGCCATCACATCAAAGGCTGAACTGGAACGACACACGACAGTCCTACAACTAACTCCAAATTCCCAAAGTGCGAATTGGAGTATAAACATCACATAAATCGTTCCCAGAGTGCGAATTGGAGTATAAACATCAAATAAATCGTTCCCAGAGTGCGAACGGACTCCAAATTCCTAGAGTGCGAATTGGAGTATAAACATCACATAAATCATTCCCAGAGTGCGAACAGACTCCAAATTGCCAGAGTGCGAATTGGAGTATAAACATCACATAAATCGTTCTTAGAGTGCGAACGGACTCTAAATTCCCAGAGCGCGAATTGGAGTATAAACATCAAATAAATTGTTCCCAGAGTGCGAACGGACTCCAAATTTCCAAAGTGCGAATTGGAGTATAAACATCAAATCCATCGTGCCCCGAGTGTGAATGGACTCCTAAAAAGCCAAAATAGATGTGACTGATCATCTATCGGCTAACTCTAGATTCCCAGAGCGCGAGTCGGATTACAAGCATCAATTCCAGGTTCCCGGAGTGCGAACCAAAATGCAAATGCTAACTCCAGATTCCCAGAGCGCGAGTCGGAGTACAAACATCAATTCCAGGTTCCCGGAGTGCGAACCAAAATGCAAATGCTAACTCCAGATTCCCAGAGCGCGAGTCGGAGTACAAACATCAATTCCAGGTTCCCAGAGCATGAACCGAAACGTCAATGCTAGCTCCAAGTTCCCAGAGCGTGAATTGGAGGATAAACATCAATTCCAGGTTCCCGGAGAGCGGACCGAAAAAATACAAATGTCAACTCTAAATTCCCAAAGCGTGAAGTGGAGTATAAAGATCAATTCCAGGTTCCCGGAGCGCGAACCAAAATACAAATACCAACTCCAGATTCCCAGAGCGCGAATTGGAGTATAAACATCAATTCCAGGTTCTCGTAGTGCGAACCGAAACGTCAATGCTAGCTCCAAGTTCTCAGAGCATGAATTGGAGGATAAACACCAATTCCAGGTTCCCGGAGTGCGAACCCAAAACATACATGCTAACTCCAAATTCTCAGAGCGTGAAGTTGAGCATAAGCATCAATTCCAGGTTCCCGGAGCGTGAACCAAAATATACAAACCAACTCCAGATTCCCAGAGTGCGAACTGGAGTATAAACATAAACTAACTCCAAATTCCCAGAGTGCAAACTGGAGTATAAACATCAACTAACTCTAGTCCCGAGAGCGCAGACTGGAGTATAAATACCAAACGGGTTTGACTGACAACCCATCAACCAACTCCAGTCCTCAAAGCTAGAATTGGAATATAAATATCAGTAGGGATGCGATTCGACTGTCCATCTATCAACTCCGATCCCACAGCAAGTCCTGTAGGCAAAAAGTGGATGTGATTCAACCATCCGCTTTCCTATCTTCCCCTGACATGGGGGCATACTTATCATTAAAAATCGAATGCTCCGACCATCTAAAATAAAGCGGGAACAACACGACCGTTCACGCATCAACACTTATCCCCGGCATGGGACCTATAACATAATCTTATAGGGATGCACTCCAACCGAACAAGACAGAATTTCTTCCGTGATTCGACAGGGAGATGCAGATTAGAAAAACGGACCTAGCTGAACGTCTTATTCTAAATGGGTGTGATTATCCATTCTATCGCGAATGAGTGTGACTTGACCATTCATCCTCCGTCGCCTTCCTTCGATCCGCCAGGAAGAGCATGAGACTGGATGAGCATGACCTGACTGCATTTGAGCTTATTTTGTCCGTAGATCTGACGGGAGAACGTAAATCGAAATGGACGTGGTTGATCGCCCAACTCCGAAAGAATGCAATGCGACCATTCATTCTTCGACTCTTACCATGATCCGACTAAACGAGCTATTCACAACGAGTGCAACAGAACTGTCCACGCACCGATTCTTACCCTCATCCGATAAGGGAAGTATCAATCCTACTTTGGGTCTTACTGGACGATTCACTCTTCAATTTTTGCCCGTAGTATGACGACATAAGCAACAAAGTGAATGTCGACGAGGCAACGAAGTTTTCTACATAGAGGAAAGAACTAGGACAGAATGCAGAATATGGCACGGCTCGGCCTTCCATCGGTTAACTCGAATCACGGTTCAACGGGATAGAGTGCGAAATTGAAGCGAACGTTATCTACCTTGCTGCTTATCGAGATATTCCCCAGACTTGGGGGCATGCACGAGAAATGAGATGAATATAATTTGAGCTTTTATCAAACAACTCTAGCTCTTACAACTTGGACTATAGTATAAGCACAGTAGAAGCTAGGCTCAATCATTCACGCGATATATCCATCAATCCAAGACCTAATATTACGTATCCATCGATACGAAGCATACATTCTAACATCTCAAATTGATCCAGGAGAGGAACGATACGAAAGGAAGGACTTAAAACAACCATCGAGCGTTATTACAACTCAAATTTCACTTCGATCCAGGAGAGGATCGATACAAACTCAATCCAAACAACAACTGAAGAACTTGATGACGACCCGCAAATGTGCAAACATGAATAGGTGTCAGCCTAACATATGTGCATGTATGCCAAACTAACACTCAATTTTCAAAGTTGCCAGGAATTGAATGCTTACCTGATGATAATCAAAATGATGAACAACAAATCGCTAGTGCTCAACACTCAATTACAACAAAACACTTCATGATCATCGACAATCAACAGTTTGACATCTATGTCACTGAAGATCAACCAAAGGCAACATCTTTTGACAAAAAGATAGCAACTACTCAGTGAATTGGATAGAACTTTTCAGAATGAAGATTGCAGCTTTTCAAATCACGTCATGTTCACACAAGACGTACTTTGGGGGGCAAATGTTATCCCGCCTTTGGCAAGGCCATGACACCAAGAACTTGACTAGAAACCAAGGATGGTTCATCCTGGAGATCGTTAATGCATAGGTCTGCTATGGATGTAGGTAAATTTTTTCCAAGTCCAGATCAAGCAACAATTGATATGACATGACAAGAAAAGCTAATAAATCCAACATTCCACATTTCAAGTCAATCGGAATTGGTATGCTCAAGATATTGATCGATCACGATTGAGAAATCCAAACTTGTATCGATCATAACTCAAGATCTACAAGTCCAAATGCCACCAAATTTTCACAGTAGCTTACTGGCAACATGAGGAATGTTCACGCCAAATTTCAACTCAATCAGATCAAATCTTGATCGATTTGAAATTGCTTCGTATCGATCACGGACCAACTTGCATCGATCATATCTCACAGTCCACATATCAAAATGCTATGAAATTTTTACAGTAGCTTACTGGAAACATGAGGAATGTTCAAGCCAAATTTCATCTCAATCGGATCAAATCTTGATCGATTCGAAATTGCTTCGTATCGATCACGGACCAACTTGCATCGATCATATCTCACAATTCACATGTGCAAATGCTATGAAATTTTCACAGTATCTTACTGGCAATATGAGGAATGTTCATGCCAAATTTCAGCTCAATCGGATCAAATCTTGATCGATTCGAAATTGCTTCGTATCGACCACGGACCAACTTGCATCGATCATGTCTCACAATCCACATGTCCAAATGCTATGAAATTTTCACAGTATCTTACTGGCAACATGAGGAATGTTCATGCCAAATTTCAGCTCAATCGGATCAAATTTTGATCGATTCGAAATTGAGTTCGAATCGATCCCGTAACGGGCCCCAATTTCCTAAGGTCGGGCATGCGGGCCCCCTCACGTGCCAGAAGTGGTCTCCGAATTTTCAGCGAAATATCAGCCTCCAACACTTATAAATAGAGCCCCTGGTCATTCAGAAAAGGTATCGGAGAATTTTGAGAGACAAAGCACGTCCGGACGCTGCCAGAATCATTCCATATCATCATCACTGCCATTGAATTCAAATTTCAACTTACTATCTGCTGTATTTTGCTATAAGAAACTTGTAATCTTCAAGTATCAAGCAATAAAGTGATAAAAACTTCATAGTGGACGTAGTCAATACGCCGAACCACTCTAAAACTCTGTGTTTCTATGCATTTTCTTATATGTTTATTGGTGTGTTTGTAAGATCTGCTTCATTTTACAAATTTTCTCTTCATTTTATCCCTTCAAACACATCCGAAGAGTGTTGTGCCCAATTTTGGTACAAACACATACTAGCGCCGACTTCCCCCGGATTGGTGCATGTGCTCGTCGGTGACAGTCGTGCCCACAATCCCAATTTTTTTGATCTCGCCATCGACCTCTAGGTGAGCCACACATTCACCCATCCCCCTTTTTTATATAACGCGTTGATTTTGAACTAAAGAGAAGGAAAAGGGAAAGCTCGCAATTTATAAATGAAGAGGCAGTTATACGTACCTTTAGGATGGATCATTAGGTCTGCTCTGGGTTTAAGGTGGTTGTGATTAAAAAAAATTATTTTTATATTCGAAAATATCTCGTTTCGGTATCTTGAAATCCTAACCCTATCGAGGCATGCCGCCTAACGTTCCAATGTTATACCCCTATTCTGAACGTAATGGAACAAGTTTCAAGACCTATGTTGATCGTATGTGGGAGATAGCATTTTTAATCCAATTATTATGTTAA
Source organism: Allium cepa (assembly GCA_030765085.1). Lineage (NCBI taxonomy): Eukaryota > Viridiplantae > Streptophyta > Magnoliopsida > Asparagales > Amaryllidaceae > Allium > Allium cepa. Next base: position 627,685,517 of record CM060932.1, on the reverse strand, counting down.
ATTTTCAAAATTAATTTCAATGCATTTCTATCCCGTACGATCAAATGGTAACTCCAAATGCTACGAAATTTGAAATCCAATAATAATACATTATTACGGATCGAATGGAACTAGTATCATCGAATTTTAAGACTATGTCCTGGATCGCTATTTTAACATGTCGATTAAATCGGCGATTTAAAAAATTAATGAATTCACTTGAAATTTCAGTTTTAAAAACTTATTAACTAAAGTGTAATTCAAATAAAATTTATATCAATATTATAAACCGTTTTAGATTCATATTCAACTCAAATTTCAATTATTCACCATTTCCGTATTACGATAAAACGTTATATTTGAAATTTAAATTCATTTTATAATTTCAACCAAAACCTTCATATTCAAAAATTAATTTACATTCCAAATCAAATATTTAAAACCATTTAAATATTCAAAATCAAATGTCGAAAAATCCAGGTAGTTACATAGCTAGTAATATTTATAGTTGATATAAATTGTTGATTGAATGTTTGGATGATTTACTGTTTTATCAGTTGGTTTGAATTTATTCCTGCCCCTAGAGCTAATGACCTTATATATATACACCTGCCTAATAGCGGATGACCCATATTATATGATTATATAATGTTTGTGATGCGCAAGAATAGATTGGAGGGATCCAATAGGATTCCACACCATTATTGATTTTATTCACATATATATGTGCTGATATATATAAGTCGTGATGCAGGGGGACAGGTTGAAGGGATCCAATAGGATTCCTTGCTATTGTTGATTTATTTCCAATAAAATTCATGTTATACGAATTATTGGATACAAAACTTGATTTATGGACAATATTGGTTATGACATTGTTTATGTTCAAAAACCTAAACCATGTAGTAATAGGAAATCAATATCGATATTGGTTAAGCGTTTGATAGCTACTAGCCTTAAAATGGTATTTTGATATATTATAAATTTGCCTTTTGGGTTGGAATTGATTTTTGAGACAGCAAATAATTTAAAATGTAAAATTGAATTTCAAAAATATTTTGTTTTAAAATGGATTTAGTTCATATTTTACTCCAACTTTATTACCTATCTTTCTAAGCCATTAGCTTTGTTTTAAAGACTAATTTTTATATTTAGTAATGTTTTAAAGATTATTTATTTATATTGATAATGTCTTAAAGATTATTTATTTATATTGATAATGTTTTAAAGATTATTTATTTATATTAATATTGTTTTGAAAGTTATTTATTTATTTTAATATTGTTTTAAAGGTACTTACCAATCTTTTAACATTTTGAAAACAAAAAAGTTAATTATTAAAATAATTAATGTGTTTTGAAATTGATAATAATGATTTGTTAATAATATTCTAGAAATTAATTATTACTATTTATAATAATGGTAAAGATTAATTATTATTATTTATCAAATAATGTTTTGGAATTATTAATTATATTTTTAAGGTATTTTTAAGTTAATAATTATTATTATTTATAATGTTTATTGTTAATAATTATTATTATGTAATAGTGTTTTGAAGTAAATGATTTATAGCTATTTATAAATGATTTCATGACTCATAAATAGAGATTTATAAGCATACTACGTTTCTGTAAGAGAAGTTTTATAAAATATTTTTAGAGACTTAAAGAGAAATAGTTTACTGTATAAAAAGAGTATTGTAAATGGTTCTAAATATTTATAAAGAAATTTTATAAACGGGATTGTGGATTTGTAAAAAGGGTTTTATAAATAGTTGCACGGATTTATAAGGTTTTATAAGTGACTTGAAAAATAATTTATAAATGATTTTAGGGATTTATAAAGGAGTTTGTAAAGGATTTTAGAATTGTATAAAATGGGTGAAATCTTTCTCGGTTTTGAGAATATCTTATACCATTAAGATAAGTATATAGATATTTTCCAAGTATTGAAAATATAAGGAATTGTGAATGAACCTTTGTAAAAGTGTTTTGATATAAATATTACAAAATGATTTTAGTTAATGAAAATATTAATTGAAGAGGTTAGTAGTTGCTTGTGTGTTTAACCAATGTTGGTTTTCCCTATGGAATGAAATCCTTGATTTAGATGTGTGTTTGTTTATAATTAAATAACCGACAACCAAATATGGACCCAAAACGTAATTTTGAAAATATCTCGGAGAAATACATGAGTTATATGGCACAGTCATCTCTGACGATGTTGTACTGTGTGTATATATCTCTTTTCGTGCTCTAGGACAGATGATAAGGAAATCCATCCACTAACTTTTAGGAGGTGGTCTCAACTCTTATCTTTGGCTGTTTATTTCCTAAAGAACCAGGGTTGAGTTTACCGAAAACTATCGAATGTTATTTCGAAGAGTCCGGGATCAGATATGTTATCCTAAAACCACTTCGATCCAACTAAAGCATTCAAAGTGAAGACGTCTTAAAGGTGATGGAATTGAAGATGGAGCCTTTTGATGTGCAAAGGCTGCTTTCTATTAATCCTGAGGATGATTCTGAAATGGATGTAACAGAAGTAGTGCCATCGGTTTCATTCAATGCCAAAATGGACTTGCATAGACGAATGCTTGCATTACATTGTTGCCTAGAGCCTCAAGCCTCATCATTCGAAAAATGACAAAATCGGGCATGTTGTAGGACTAGGACGGTCGCTCCCATCAGGATATAGTCATTCCTAAATCTAGATTGATTATTATATACTCATGTGTGCTTAGGGGCCCATTAACAAAAGGGGTGATCATATTCGGTACTACCAGTCAAGTGGTAGGCCAGTCTTGTATGGAAAGGGTACAAGATGTTCTTGTCAGACCCCGGTGCATTTTACCTAGAGATGTACCATCGAAAGGTAGTTCTTTACCTTGTCATATTATGGAATCCAATCTCCAATATAAGGCTTACGGTTTTAGATGTGCCCAACCACGTTGGAACGTGAGATGCAAGCATTCCAGCTATTTTAATATTTTATTTTCACCCTTAGACATTATTAATATCACAGAGTTTTCTACAAAAGAAATGTTTTGGTCATCGTAAGGTAAAAAACTCGTTCATTATGTGCGGCGTGGTCTTACGAGATATTTTTAATTTCAAAGGGTTTTTATAACTTTAAAATCCAGTTAGATGTGTTTTTCTTATGCTAGTTTTCCAAACTGATTCAGGTGTTATTTTATTATAATGCTTGGATCAGACCGAGCATATTTATAGATTAGTTTGGATGCTTTGGAACTTCAGGAGTTGAGTTGGAGACATAGAGACATATTTACATACATGGTTATTTTTCCGTTGCATTCATCGTTGTATTTATCAGTAATTGTGAGGATAGGTTGTTATAATTGTCCGGGCTATAATAAGTTAGTATACCCTTGCCGATGTCTCTGTGTGTGTGTCTATACACACACACACACACACACACACACACACACATTACAGTTTTGTTTCTTGGTAAAGATCGGTTCCATATTATATATATTATTCGTCGTGTTATGGGATTCTATGTTATTTTATTTTTTATCTCTTTCTATCTTCTTTCTTCTTTTTCGCTAATAATCGAATTTTTCGGCATTCGATTGCTCGGTACGCAATACAGTGAATATATTGGTATCGATTTTCAAGGGTTGAAAAACTTGGTTCGTTACACATATCCACTAATTCATTTCATATAGACAATTCATTCATTCCTTCATTCACTTTTCTATTCTCTCCTCATAACCTTCCATGGCTGGATACAAAATAAAAATTTTCAAAGTTTTATCAACTCCAAATCAAATTCCAACATCAAAAATAATGAAACATAAGTGGTTATCCATCTCTTGCATGGATTGAGTGTGGACCTTGGATATCTGAGGAGTTATCTCCATTCAAGCTATATTTCTTAGGCTACTTTTTGTGGTAATTATCTAATCCATACTTTAATTATGCATCACATCCTTTAGTGTCGATTATATTCCCTATATTTTACAATGATTTTATGCATACAAATGTTGTCATTTATAACCGTTTGAGTCTACATATACAAATATATATTTGAATCTTTTATGTGTTGTAAATATTATTTTTGGAGTTTTGCACTTAATAAATAATTAGGACCAAATTGTTATATACATATACATATATATACATACAACGTATTAAACATTGATAACTTTATCATTATTATATGCATATATCACATAGTGTAATTTTTAAGTGGTTTATGCTTTTAAAATAACGATGACGTTGTTTAGGCTACTTTAATGTTACAAAATTATGTTTATATATGCATATACATATACATACATATATATACAAACATAAATACATACACACATATATATATATATATTAATTTTGTATATTTTATATCTTTAACTACTTTATTGTTTTTAATTTGATAATTAGAATTATTTACATGGCAACATTTGATATTTTAATTTGAATTATTTTATTGACCTAATCAAATCCAGTCAAATAGTTTAAATGGTTTATTTCATTAATATATAAATTAATTTTGATATATATGTATGTAAGTATGTATGTATCTATCTGTGTGTGTGTGTAATTTTAAAATGTTTTGGATATAAGTAAAGGAAAGATTAAAAGAAGGCTAAAAGATTTCCTTCTTTACGCCTCCTTAATTTCTACTTAAATGCCTTTTATTATTTATTTTAATGCCACATAAATACACCATTACCCATTCATTTGGACCTTTTGTTTTAAATTTAATCAAACATCAAATTATTCATTTCATTTAATATATAAGCCAATTTTGATATATGTGTATATAAACAGTTTAATAAAAGTTTAAATTGTTTTTGTGATAACCGTTGCACAAATAAATGGGCAATGTATATGTTATAGATGCAAATCCCAACATCTATGTACGTTTATATCAACTATGTACACCTTTTTCCATGTTGCACTTACACATTTTGCACTGGAGATATACTCACAATTTATGCCCGGTATAAACTTGGTTATAAATGTCATTTAATAAGTCAATCAATTTAATTAAAGAAAGAGATGAAAGGCTTCTCTCTCTAAATAGAACGAAATCTTCTCTTGATTAATTGTATAAATTAAGAGGGAGAAACGAAAGATTTCCTTCCCTAAATTGTCTTAACATGTAATTGTTACACACATTTAAACAAGAGTATATTTGGTATACTCTATTTTATATAAACGTCTAATATTGATTAAAATATAAATATTTAAAACCTTCTTTAAAAAAAGCTAAATAAAACAAGATTTTATTTAAAACACTGTTATATTGGATCTAAAATCCATTTAGACTTCATAGGTCAATAGATCCAAAATAGGAATTTTTTTGATATCTACCTATTTCACCCATTTCGATTGACACGGTTCCTTCAATGGTATCAGAACCAAATAGTCTATGTGAGCTAAAATAGTCATGTTAGGACTAATCGACTAAGCTTACCGGCTTAGTAGGGTAGGTAGAAAAGGAGTATCTAGGCTCGGGTTTGGGTAATCAAGTACCCTACCCTCCCTGGCTACCGGCTTGCTCGAAAAGTGAAGTAAGCCCAAAGGTTGGCCCTAACAGAAACGACCCAATTTGAATTGGGTCTTGGGCTAATTTTCAAAATTGTTTTGAAAATTTAAAAGTTAAATTTAAAATAAGGCTTACATTATAAATGTTATAATATGATTCTCAAAGTTGGCTCTGAAAACAATGTACATTATAAATGTTATAATATAGTATTCAAATGTGCTTTGTAAATATATAAACATATTTGAAAAAATTTAATATTTGTTAATAAGACTAATAAGTAAATAAATAAATTAATAGTTAATTAATTAAAGTATATACATGTCCAATATATACATGCATACATACATATATGTTATATTAGTTTGAATTATTTAAGATGATGTAAGTATATATGTATATGAATAAAAAAATTTCACAATAAATATTTAATTAAATTGTCTAATTAAATAAGTTAGTTAAAAATTAATAAAATACACATATGTGTGTGTATAACCATAAATGTTATGGCATACATATTCAATTAAAATGTTTAACTGAATAATATAAAATTAATTAAAATGTTAATTAAAATAATTAAAATATAAAATTAAAATAATTAAAATAATATTTAATTAATATAGTGTACATAGGACTATTATATAAGTTAATTAAATTATAAAAGCTATATAATAATTAAACTTACATAATATTAATGTATAAAATCAAGTGTATTAGAAAAACCCAAATAGACATAAGGAATAAATACATATATATAGTATGTATACCATGATTTCTAATGTGTCTGATATTTCAATCATGATGGCATTTCATAAGAAATACATTATTCTATGAGTCGATATTACTCAATATAATATAATAAAGATTGTGAATCTTCAATTTAAGGTCGTCGTCTACCATTTATATATTAATAGATTACTTGCATACTCCTTAGTTGTTGAGCTTTCCTCAAGCTAGTGATACTATGTGTGACACTATTAATATACTGAATAGACGAGGTAAGATAATTGCACATATTTGTTGAGCTTTCCTCAAGGTATGTGCATTATACTTAGGATGTCGCTAAATGGTTGGTATGAGTGAATAATCTCACTTATTTTTTGAGCTTTTCGCAAGTTAAAGATGAGATTAGGGCAAGGAACCATTAATTAAGAGTTGGACATGATACAACCAATGAGGAGTTATTCATCGTATGTAGGCCGATGATTTGTTGAGCTTTCCTTAAGGTCAAAATCCCAAGGCATATGTGTCCTAACACTCACTAGAGAAATCAAAAGATTACTATGTTTTCTGTTACGGTTTTGATAAATATGAAAATCTACTGGGAGCCTTATTAGAAAAATGAAATGGTAACATTTAACCTTTGTATATTGTAAGAACATATGTTATACAAAGTTAAAATAATCTGTATCAACAAATTTATGCAACTGATAAATTTAGTAAAATGTTTATCAGTAAAATAAAACAAATGCATCGAATTAAGATTGACATAGAAAAATAAAACATACTCACCAATAAACCTTATGGCACATTTCCATTCCAAGACCCATGTCAGAGCCTAATCCTACAACTACTAAATCATTTGTACCTTGGTCACTTGAATGTTTATTTTCCTAAGACTGTGTATTGTCTTTTGACTTTAAACTTGTAAGCAATACAAGAAATTGGATATTTGATTCATATTCAATCACATACAAAGGTTGTATTATAATACCCCGCATTTTTATATAGTTAAAATGTAACGTATAGCGATAAGTAACGAAAATAAATAATTTTGGAATTATTGGAATATGGCTCTGGAACTTGTACCATTGCGTCCAGGGCAATTTTCTGATCAGTTTCCATATATAACTTTTCTAAAACCGAATTAATACGAAGGAGTTAAGAATGAAACAAAATAAGTAAACGAACTGAAGAAAATAATATAATAATGCAAATATGGGCCGACCTGTAGGTCGACCCAATTGGCGCAACGATCGATTGCTTGCCAAGGGAGGTCGACTGAACGGTCGACCCGCGCACAATCTGGATGAAAATTCATCCAGATTTATAAAGTGACGTGTTTTCTCCTTTTTGTGCGTTCTGAGCAATTCTGAGCAATACGTTTTTCAATCCTATGGCTTTGAACGACCCTGCGACATGGTGGCTCCTGGTTCAATCCAAGAATCCGATAGTCTGAGTTCCCCAAGCTTCAATATAAATAGGACCCTAGGCCTAGCTATCTTCTCAGAATTAGATTTTTTTTTCCCTATGGGTTCATTGCCTAAGGCTGAACCCTGATAAGAAAATAATTTTTGGAGAGAAGATCTTCTGAATTAAAATATTATACGCATTGGAAGAAGGGGATCCAGAAGGACTATGGAACCAGGCGGAGCACAAGCTAAGCTAATGATGACATATGAGTTGATTTATTTATATATCTTTTAAGTTTAAGATCATATATCGTTTGATTTCCATTTAGAAAATTTTATTCGATAATTAATCATATTAATTAAATTAGGATAAACTATAAGAAAACTTGCAGTTTATTTGCTGTATTTAAACACTTATTTCTATGCCGTATTTACATCTTTTGTTCTACGATTTGGATTTTTATGCAAGCGACGGTTTTCTTCCACCCCTTCTTCACTTTCTTCGCGTATGGATTAGAATTGATAAAACGCGAATATGGATTATATAAATAAGAAAATTGAAATGAAAGAAAATAGATGTAAAATAATAAAATTACTCTAATAAATTGCATTGAAACGTGAAATGTTAATTTGGGGGTAATTATTAGATAAATTGGTTGGTTAGAAGATAAGATACATTTCCATAATTTAGTATCTAAAAGATAACGATAAACGTAATTGCCAGAATAAAAGAAATAAAGAAGGAAAATTAGTGTAAAATAGAGAAACCACTACATTTTACACTACTCCAAAATAGTAAAAGAGGCACCTTGCAGTTACGGATTATTGTTAATAGTGTTATTCAGTATTATAATATGGAAATGGATTATATTGTCTTCATAACTAACCAAATAGAATAGAATCACTTCCTAAAACATCAGACAATTAAGTAAAGTATGATATGAAGCTTATTAATTTAAGAATTTGAGGCTAAAAAGAAATTTACGGAGCCTAAGTCTGCATTTACTGCACAGGCTATTTAACTGGGCAATTATTATGATAAGTTAATCGTGTAATATTAGGGAATTAAAGAAAATACTATATCATAATAAAAGAAGGCAGGCTACCCAAGAAACATTTATAATTGTGTAGCGGACTATAAAAGAAGAAAACGTAACAATTCCAAGTAGAATTATAACATAGGTTGTAATTATGAAATAAGAACAGAAAAGCTTATCGTGAGACTTAAAATAAATTGGTAAGCGATGATAGTAGAGAATAATGATAGAAGCCTATTTAAACAACTTATATTAAGTTAATAAGCAAATAAAATAGAAATAATAAAAAAGGCTTATTTTAAAGAACTTAAGAATTTATGTATTAAGTTAAATAAGCAAGATAGTAAATGTGGCTCATACTAATAGCATTACCTATTAGACGTATGATTATCTCACCATAGTTAGAAGTGAGACGGGGGCAAGAATATGCTAATTAAATTAAAATAGGTAGCCAACATAATAAGAAAGCAAATTAAATGCAAATTAAAAGATTAGACTTAGGGTCTAATAAAAGAATCGAAATGCATTTGGAGCAGCCCAAAGGATGAAGCGCCTAAAGAAGCAGTTCATCATGGATTTCAGAAATGGAGGAGCATGTCCAACTTAGTGATTTTGTGCTAGAGGAAAGTATGAGACTTCAACGGGATGTAAGGATACTCAAAGATGGCACTCTGGGTAGATTTAACGAAGCTGCATCCTCGAAGGAAGTTGTATAGGTGTTCCATCAAAAGAGTATGCATTGACTGCATATGCATTATAGGCCTAACGAAGCAGATCCTTTGTAGGCAGTGAGAAGGGTTTGGTGTTCGGAGTAAGGTATTTGTATGTCCAGTACTTACAAGTTAGGTTATGGATAGTCACAGGCGGATATCGGCCAGCATCAAGACCAAGAGAAAGTTCGGGAAAGACTAAAGTTAAACCAACAGTCCAATGATACTTTCACTATCGAGACATTGGATGGAGGGGCACCGCCAATTGGATGTTAGATTGTTTGCAGTAGGGCATAGCCACTCAATTCTTTAGAAGTCTTTCGATTAGTTGAAGGGGGTTGCATGGAGACATAGCCACGAAGAGAAAGGGATAGACCAACTAAAATATATGTATTGTAAGCCTAGCGAAGCAATCCTTTACAGATATAGAAAATCCCCAATTGAGTTCCATATAAGGTAGACCTTGTTGGCTCGACTCAGATAGTAGACAGAACCTTTACGTAGTCCTCAACGTACGCACAGGGTGGTACATTGTAGATGTCAGAGCACTGATATAGACTAGTGCGGATGTAATTTACATTTTCATAGTACGTAAAGGAGCATCTGTACTGTAGGTCTTACGAAGCGGTCCATTATAGATGTAGTTACGAAATGCTCTCGAAGCTAGACGATGGAGTTCTTTTCGAGGAGGATATGGAAGGTACCATAGGTGATACCTAGGACCAACATGGTCATTGGGCATATAGCTACATATATGTATATATTAGTTATTAGGTTTTTATCTACTGTGGTGTAGATGGGCATGGTTCACAAGCAGAGGTGAGAGTATTGTAACCAAATGTATCTAATATAAGAATAAATGGAAATAAAACGGTATATGTAGAATTGAATCTAGAAGTATATAATTTATTCATTTACCAGTACTTTTATTCTGACCACCTCCTCATAACATCCTACAAGTTAAGTAGATGGCAAAGACTTTTCAGCTTTATGACACTTGCTTAGAAAGCGTTATTATTTGGGTGAGTATTTACTTATTATTGTATTTTAGTCGATTCCGCTGTGAGATAATTAATTGAGCTCCGATATACTTATCTTTGCCTATTGTAGGATACCAGATACCCAACTCGGTTTTTAGTGGGCTTGGTTTTTAGTGTTCTTGCGAAAAATCCGGACCGTTGGAATTTGGGTGGTTACATTTGGTATGAGAGCCAGGTTTAGATACCTAGGTAGATAGTTAGTGAATGTATTTGTAGTGTATACACACACACACTCTTAAAAACCCCAAAGAGAAGTCCATTCTTTTAAAAAAATCAATAGTTGGAGAAAGTTTGCGAAACAATTCAGTATATCAAATCATGGAACGAGGAACTTCCAAAAGCCAAAAGACCTCATAGGGCAAAGATTTCTGGACTCGGTAAGGGATATTTGGAAAGGTGAAAGCAAATTAAAAAGCCACTTTTTAGTCTAGCCCAGCAATTAAACTCTTAGGAATTTGAAAAGTTTTGAAAGATTTTCAAGTTCTCACTTTAGAAGTATACAACTTTATGATTTTATTGGTTTAAATAGAAAAAATATATATAGGTATTATTAACTTTAATTGAAAACTAGTATTTTGGGCTGTAGTGATGATATTTTATGCAACATTTTTCTTAGTCGAATAGAAACGTATTTTGAAATCCTTATTTAAATACAAAAAGGTTTATAAGTACGTATAAATAGTTTTTTCTAGCTATAAAGAAATTTAAGCGGTTTTGAAAAAGAATTTTATGGGTTAGACGATTTAAGTGGCTAGAGCAAGCTTAAGTGCATTAATGTAGGTTTAATTGAAGTATAAAAGACGCCAAGACTCCACTTGTAAGGTGGAAAGCGGATAGGCTTATTTAGCCAAAGTCGTAACCGCGACTCAAACACCCCGGTAGTGGGTAGGATTTGCATAGGTTTTGATTAGTCAAGGGAAGGCAGACGAGACGAAAAAAATATAAATAAATATAGCACAAACCAAGCGGTCGACCGGCTTATCGGCCGTAAGGTCGATTGGTTGCTTGCAAATTTCACTCGTATATATGCGTGCTTTGACCCTCTCCTGCTCATTTCTGTACACTTTTTTCATTTTTGCTTCCTCCTCGAAGACAGCAGCCGTAGCCAAAAATCCCCCTTCCAACCACCCAAATACCTCCAAAAGTCCATCGTTTAACTCGCCGTTAATGCCAAATCAAAACGCATCGCGAGATCCACTTGGATCCATACTTCGTTATCGCATATCTGAGATTTTTCATTATGCCTCCAAGACCTTCTTTAGTTCACCTCTTTCACCACCTCACACCACAAGAGATACTTGGTGTTAGAGTGATAGGCGTATAGTATAGTCTTACTCCGATACAGCCGCCTACCAATTTCTACAAGGAAGGGCGGTGAAGTTTACTGATTTTCTGGCCACGCATTTAGAGTAGATCTTCTTAGACATAGGGCTGCGACAGATTCTTAGCCATGATACATTTGAGTGGCGAGTGCATCCCAGGTTAGTACGTCTTTTTGACGCTAACTTATGTACTAGCGATGAGGATGAGGAGTTGGCCTTCCAGTCGAAGGTCACGGGAGTTAGGATAGTTTTCACCGAGTCTGAGTTGGCTAGTATTTTGGATATCGGAGGGTATGGTTAGAGGTATGGCAGATTGAGATGACGGACATGGTCGTTTTACAGCAGATTCTTGTAGACCCCCAGCACCCCGACTGGAGCGCTGGGCAGTTGACCCCGTTAGCTAGGTTAGTTATTCGCATTCTATAGCATAACCTTTTCCCCAAGATGGGGAGTTTTGATCAGATTTACCCTATTATGAGGCGGGCACCTACGCCATATTTGGAGGATTGTAGGTGAACTGGGCTAGGATGATTATGGCCTAGTATATGACAGCGACCGGACTTCACAGATCCACTATGATTTACTGTCACCTTTGGACACGGGTCCTCAGGTGGGTCGGGGTTGAGATGGATAGAGAGACTTACAATGAGCAAGCCCACCCCATGATAGATTCATCCACTCCAAGGACGATACATATAGGATTGGCCCAGATTCAGGCTCTGCTAGAGGAGCACGAGCAGCGGCCATCACCACAGCCCTCACCACATTGACAAGCACCCAAGTACATTCATAAGCATCAACACTTTCCCGCGGCACTGTTTGGAGGTGGTGTAGGACAGACCGAATCGCCATGGCCCGCTTGTCCATCAGAGCCCACGACGTAGAGTACGTGGGGATATGAACATGGATATGGATCTTGGGGAGAGGAAGCAGGACCCTCTCAGCCCCATCCACCGATGAGCTACGAGGATCACTTTAGGACCCTTGCCGAGAGGCAAGAGCGGTTCGCTAGGGAGCACGCAGAAATTCTTCAGGGGCAGCAGGGGATGATTAGGAGACATGATGAGTTAGCTAGGTATCAACGTGAGGTTGAGGCGAGCACTAGGCAGCAGGAGGAGGGCCTTTGTTGTTTGGATTCCTTTTTAAGAGCCTTCTTGTGTCAGGGCGGACAGGGGCACAGGCCCCCTAGCCCAAGATGATGGCTATGTTAGCCTACATATGTCATTTATCTAGTATTGTATTATAGTAGGGTTTAGTTTCCCTTTTTAGTTATAAAATTTGTATTCATAAGTATGCCTTTAAAATTCTATGGTAGTATATCAGTATCGATGCTTTTTCTCTTTATTTTTGTGATTTTCACAAGTGGAAAATAAGAACATAAGAACGTTAAATGAATAGCAAAAAGGAAAATAACAAATTAAAGAGGCGACGGAAACGTCAACTAAAGTTTAAAAAAAATGAAGTTTCTCTGTTTTCTGTCTTCTTTCTAACATAAGAACTCGAATTCAGAAAATTAGATTTTTCTGAAATTCGAATATTAAAAGTTATGTGTTTGGATTTGGATGAAAAATTGGGTGAAAAATATTTTAATTTTTCAAAAGTTGCATTCATATAGAAATTACAAGTTTATTTAGGTTGTGTGCGTCATGTTTTAAAAGTAAACTTTTAAAATAACAAGCATTCATATAGGAGGTGCCACTTAGAGATTTATGTACATGCATATACCTTGAATTAAAAAGCACTTTTGCACAAAAGCACAGATGATTGCAAAATTGGATATACACAAAATGGTTGTAATTAATGCGAGAGATTACATAAATTTTGACCCTTGTTAAATTTCGGGGAAGAATTTCCTAAGGGTAGGAGAATATAACACACCGCATTTTTATATAGTTAAAATGTAACGTATAACAATAAGTAATGAAAATAAATAATCTTGGAATTATCAGAATATGGGTCTGGAACTTGTACCATTGCGTCCAGGGCAATTTTCTGACCAGTTTCCATATATAACTTGTCTAGAACCGAATTAATACGAAGGATTAAGAATGAAACAAAATAAGCAAACGAAACGAAGAAATAATATAACATCACGGATATGGGATGACCTGTAGGTCGACCCAATTGGCGCAATGGTCGATCACACGGTTGGTCGCTTGCTAAGGGCGTTCAATTGCCTGGTCGACCCATGCACAATCTGGATGAAAATTCATCAAGATTTATACAGTGACATGTTTTCTCCTTTTTGTGCAATCTAAGTCATACGTTCTTCAATCATATGGCTCTGAACGACCCCGCGACGTGGTGCCTCCAGGTTCAATCCAAGAATCGGACGGTCTGAAATCCCCATGCTCCAACATAAATAGGACCCTAGACCTAGCTATCTTCTCATAATTAGATTTCCCCCACGGGTTCATTGCCTAAGGCTGAACACTAAAAAGAAAATAATTTATGTGCAGAAGATAATCTGAATTAAAATATTATACGCATTGGAAGAAGGGAATCCACAAGGACCGTGGAACCAGGCGGAGCACAAGCGAAGCTAAGGACGACAGATTAGTGGATTTATTTATATATCTTTTAAGTTTAAGACACATTATCGCTACATTCCTGTTTAGAAAATTTTAATCGGTAATAAATCATATTAATTAATTTAGAATAAACTATAAGAAAACTTGCAGTTTATTTATAGTATTTAAACACTAATTTCTATGCCTTATTTACATCTTTTGTTCTACGTTTTGGATTTTTATGCAAGCGACGGTTTTCTTCCATCCCATCTTTTCTTTCTTCGCATATGGGTTAGAATTAATAAAATGCAAATATCGATTATATAAATAATAAAATTGAAATGAAAGAAAATAGATGTAAAATAATAAAAGTTGAGAGACAAAATTACTGTAGTAAATTGCATTGAAACGGGAAAAGTTAATTTGGGGGTAATTGTTGGATTAATTGGTTGGTTAGAAGATGGGATACATTTCCATAATTTAATATCTAAATGATAATGATAAACGTAACTGCTAGAATAAAAGAAATAAAAAGAGGAAATTAGTGTAAATCAGAGAAACTATTGTATTTTACACTACTCCAAAATAGTAAAAGAGACATCTTGTAGATATGGATTATTGTTTATAGTATTATTCAATATTAACATATGGAAATGGATTATATAGTCTTCATAACCAACCTAATAGAATAGAATTACTTCCTAAAATATCGGATAATAAAGTAAAGTATGATTTGAAACTTATTAATTTAAGAATTTGAGGCTATAAAGAAATTTAAGGAGCCTAAGGCTATTTAACTAGGCAATATTATGATAAGTGAATCATCTAATATTAGGGAACTAAAGAAAATTCTATATCGTAATAAAAGAAGGCAGACTTGGCAAGGAACGCTTATAATTGTATAACAGACTACAAAAGAAGAAAAAGTAACAATTCCAAGTAGAATTATAACATAGGTTATAATTCTAAAATGAAACGGAAAAGCTTATCATGAGACTTAAAATAAATTGGTAAGCGATGATAGTAGAGAATAATGATAGAAGCTTATTTAAACAAATTATATTAAGTTAATAAGCAAATAAAACAGAAATAATAGAAGAGCTTATTTTAAGCAACTTAAGAATTTATACATTAGGTTAAATAAGCAAGATAGTAAATGTGGCTTATGCTAACAGCATTCCCTGTTAGACATACGGTTATCTCACCACAGTTAGAAGTGAGATGGGGGAAAGAATATGCTAATTAAATTAAAATAGGTAGCCAACGAAATAAGAAAGCAAACTAAACGCAAATTAAAAGATTAGACTTAAGGTCTAATAAAAGAATCGAAATGCGTTTGGAGCAGCCCAAAGGATGAAACGCCTAACGAAGCAGTTCATCATGGATTTCAAAAATGGAGAAGCACATCCAACTTGGTGATTTTGGGCTAGAGGGAAGTACGAGATCTCAATCTGATGTGAGGATACACTAGGATGGCCCTCTGGGTAGGCCTAACGAAGCTACATTCCCGGAGGCAAGTCTGTAGGTGTTCCATCGAAAGAGTATGCCTTGGCTGCGTTTACATTATAGGCCTAACGAAGTGGATCTTTGTAGGCAGTTAGAAGGGCTTGGTGTTCGGAGTAGGGTATTCGTATGTCTAGTACTTTCAAGTAAGGTTAAGGATAGTCGCATGCGGATATCGGCCTGCATTAAGACCAAGAGCGAGTTCGGGAAAGACTAGAGTTAAACCAATAGTCCAATGATACTTTCACTATCGAGACATTGAATGGAGGGGCACTGCCAATTGGATGTTAGATTGTTTGCAGTAAGGGATGGCCACTTAACTTCTTCAGAAGTCTTTCGATTAGTTGAGGGGGTGCTGCGTGGGACCATAGCCACGAAGAGAAAGGGATAGACCAACTAGAATATCTGTATTGTAAGCCTAATGAAGCAATCCATTACAGATATAGAAAATCTTTGACTGAGATCCGTACAAGGTAGACCTTGTTGGCAGGGCTCGGATAGTAGACAGAACGAGTAGTCCTCGATGTACACACTGGGTGGTACATTGTGGATGTCCGAGCATTGGTATAGACTAGTGTGGATGCAATTTACATTTTCGAAGTAAGTAGAGGAGCATTTGTACTTAGGTCTTACGGAGTGATCCTTTACAAATGTAGTTACGGAACACTCTCAAAGCTAGATGATGGAGTCCTTTTCGAGGAGGATACGGAAGGTACCATGGGTGATACCTAGGACCAATATGATCATTGGGCATATAGCTAGATATATGTATATATATATATATATTAGTTATTAGGTTTTATCTACTATGGAGTAGATGGGTATGGTTCACGAACAGAGGTGAGAGTATTGTAACCTAATGAATCTAATATAAAAATAAATGGAAATAAAACCTATGTAGAATTAAGCTAGAAGTATATAATTTATTCATTCATCGGAACTTTTGCTCTGACCCCCTGCTCATAACATCCTACAGGTTAAGTAGACGGCAGAAACTTCTTAGCTTTATGAAACTTTCTTAGAAAGTGTTATTATTTGGGTGAGTATTAACTTATTATTGTATTTTAGTCAATTCCGCTGTGAGATAATCAATTGAGCTCTAATATATTTATCTTTGCCTATTTGTAGGATGCCAGATACCCAACTCGGGTTTCAGTGGGCTTGGTTTTTAGCATTATTGCGAAAAATCAGGACCGTTGGAATTCGGGTGGTTACATGTATGGTGAAAAGTCGATATTCCTTATATATGAAACTTTGATAAATTTGGTTCATTCAGAATAATAAATAAATCATAATGTAATATCATGTATTCAATATGATGTCCATTGAATGGTTCGACCTTTTTGAGAAGGAAAGTGAATGTATGAGGTAGATATAACTTGAGGTACAGTTGGGATGAAGTGAATTAATGGTCACTTCTACTTCATAAGGAAACATCGAAAACGAGAATTGTAAAATAATAATTGATACTTAATATTGGAATGAGAAATACGATACTAGTAAATATATCTCAAACAATTAAAGACAAAGCACCCATTTAGTGGGAGCGTGATAAGAGTCGATGAACTCTTCAGAACGATACATATAGATTATGCAATTGCAAGTCTATTAATACCAAACTGGTTCTACGTACTTTGTTATATCCACAGATGAGCCATCGCCAACATGGACATGTGTATTTGATACACATCTAGTATGTCTATGATAAGCTTATAGAGTATAAAACAAAAGTAAATAAAAACAATATAAAGTATAAAATAAAATAGATTTGATTTGATCTAATAGGTGAGTATATTGGAAAGAGTTCTGAACGTACCTAAAAATAAATGAAGATTCAGTCTCAAAAGTTACTCTTCCCTATGATACACAACGATGTATCAATGAGGAGTAATCTAACATTATTGAACAAAATATGATTAATTGTGAGTGAAGTTGAGTTAACTTCTTTCTACAAGGATGTGTACTAAAGAGTAGTACACAAGGTTATAATTAATTTCATCTAAAGAATGGTCTACAAAATCATACAAGGTAAGTGTTTATAAGAAATCAAACATATCCTAGGTCAAGGGGTTGATAGGCTATGCGATTCGAAAGGCTACATGTAATAATTGTTCGTAAGAGTCTTGTATGAATCACCCCAAAAGAAGTTTGGGAATGATTGTCATTGGACATCTTATTTATGTTTGAACCTGTGTAGTTAATGCGCTCGGTAGATTCGAAGCGGTGAAGGTGCAAAAAGTCATAGCAGGGATACAACGAGGATATAGCGGGATATAGCGGATGGCTCTAAAATAGCATATAAAACTCGTACTTAATGTTTTTACAAATATATAAATGGTAATTAAATGAAAATTATCATTCAATTGAATTATAAATAGTACATAAATAATTTTAAATAAAAACATGTGTGAATCTACTTTAAATAAACGAAAAACTGTTATATATAAAATAATTGAATTTGGTAGAATATTAGAGTATTTTCATTCTGAAAATATATTAAAAATTAAGTCAAATAAATTAGTTTCATAATCTTATAATGTATAAAAGCAATTTTTCAATTCATTTTATTAAAAAAGATATAGCGGGAATAGCGGAATATAGCGGAAATAACGGGATATAGCGAAAATAGCAAGGATTAAAGCGGAAAGGCTATATTCTGGGGCTATATGGAAAAATCGTAGCGGTAGAAATCCGCTATGAGATATAGCGGAGTTGTAGTGGGGTAATAGCGGGGCGTTAACTACATAGGTTTGAACACAAGTTTTGTAAACTAAAATCAAATCAGTTTTATATACAAGGAAATTCATAAAGTGTTTATGAATACATCTTCCATTACACTGAGAATCTACCATTGTTACAAGAAATACCAACATTGTATCGAAGGATTTCTTTTTAGAAATTATCGGTAGTTGAATGGATTTGGATATGATCCAAAGAAGAAACTGTGTAATGTTCCAACATTTCAACCATTAGATATTAACACCAATACATCCACAGTATTCACGTGCCAAGCACCCAAGTGCCAGAAAGACGAATAGTTAGGGTAAAATAAAAATAAAAAGAAATAAAACAAGAAAGAAGAGAACACAATATCAGAATCTCACATGCGGAATGTTTATCTTAAAAAGATCTTTACCAAAAAGAAAATCCTTATGTGCATACACCAATCAAAGAAAACTAACATATCATTAGCCTGGACAGTTATAACAAGCTATCTTAATAAATGCTAACAGATACAATCATGTAATGTTGCGGGGAATAAGTACGGTAAGAAATCATCTAGCTCCTCTCCAAGAGCTCCAATGAACAACAACTAAATTTGAAAACATATGCGAGCTGGCCCAAGCATTAAGAAAATAACATCCGGATCGTTCAGGTCGACCAGCGTGAGAAACTCAAATCATATAGATTTAACATATCGTAAAACCCTTTAAAATAATGATATCTCGCTAAGAGTACACCGCCAATAAATACGGATAGGTTTTTACCTTACGATAACTAAACCATTTCTATTATAAAATTCAGTGATACTATAATAATGTCTAAGGTGTAAAGTATAAATATTGATCATGGCCGAAATGGTTACATTGATCACATTCCAACATATAGGGAGTACATCGTATCCTATAAGGGACATTCGCATAATGGATTTCCATCGAGATCTCTCCGGAGAAACCAGATCCAAACTCTATGCACAAGGATTAGAAACTACCTTCTGAGGGTCGTATATCTCTAGATATGATATGCCATAAGGTAAACACAAGCCATCCAGCGTCTGAACATAAACATGAACAACATGAACCAAATATCATCAACTCCTACTGACCAACAATCGGTAAGTAACTTCAGATATGGATTTGATAACATCCCGACATGGGTTACTAACCCAAAGTTGTGCATCCTACTATGTCTTTAGCCATTTCCGATGTCGAGGTTACGTTCGGCATCTTTCACACTAGTCTTCACCACATCACTCGAAAAGAACCCAAATCCCATATGGATTCCCACATCTCTAACAGACCTCGAAATCATAAAGGATCCCTTAACAGATCTCAAAATCACACATGGATTCCCATACCTCAACAGATCTATGAATCAAACATGGATTCTCTCATCGTGAATAGATCACGAGCATCTACATGTGTTTGAGTGTCTTAAACAGATCTCAAATCTCCATATAGATTCCAGCATCTCGAAAGTATCCATTTGCATGGGATAAAACATGTATCTCAGCCTTGAAGTGGTTTTTTGATAAGTAGAAAACTTACCAATCTCGGCCTCTTCAGGACCAAATCGATGAATTGGTCATTCAATAATAACGAGAACAAACACATATAGGAACTAAGTCACGTATACTATCCATAAGTAAATAACACACAAAGCACAAAAGAAACACATAAGCATGATCAAGTCATATAAATGACTTTTAATCCTTTTTTAATTAATCTTCATTTATTAATTAAACCCTCTTTTATTAGTAAAACACATTTTTACTCAACAAACTCTTTTTATGGATGAAACTCCATTTGTAATTAAACTCCACTATTTAATAGAACATTACTATTCATTTCAACCCTTTTTAACACTTCCTAAAAGTATTCATACACTTACCTCAAATGATATAAGTATATACAAACCATTAACAAGATTTATTACTTTAAACCTTTACTTTTTCTTTCTTTTTCCAAAAGATTCCTTACTTATAATTTCCTCCAAAATATACATTTTAAGAACCTACGTACTTTCACAAATCCATTCAAAAGGTTTACGATTAATGTCACTTAAAACAATATTGTCACTACAATCCAAAACCATTTCGCTATTGCTTATCTTTAAATTATTCTTTTTAAAGATCTATTTACATTCCCGAGTATGACCAAAGAGGGTTAAAGATGAATGTGATTAACACATTGTTCCAATAAACCTAAAACCAATTCATACTTGCATTATCTTTAGAAACATTCTTTTCAAAGATTCATTTGCGTTCACAAGTAAAATAAAACAGATTAAAGGCGAACGTCATTAACACATTGCCACAACAAAGCCGAAACCAATTTATACTTGTTATTCTCTTTAAAATTTCATTTTAAATATTTAAGTATTTACCCAAATCATTTAATAATATTTTATCACTTTAAAATATTATCCAAGGGTTTAAAAACAAATGTTATTAAAACATTGTTTATGAAAAACCCCAAAACACTTCACTATTCCATTATCTTTAAAACTCCGTTCTAAAGATCTAATTACTTTTCAAAAGTAAAGTTAAAATGGTTAAAACAGATATTGCACAAACATCGATACAATAAACCCAAAATCAATTTATACTTGCCGTTTACTTTAAAACATCCATTTAAAGTTCTAAGTGTAGCTTTACTAATTAAATAAGGTTATATACCCTTTTTAATCAATTCATAAAATGATCCAATATAACATAAGTGTTATAATCCTGAAGCTCCTTATATACCCTTTTACAAAATTTTCCATTACAATCCTTATCAGTGTCCTTTGTAAATATTCTTTATAAATATCCTTTGTAAACATCCTTTATAAATACCCTTTTATAAATATCCTTATTAAAAATCTTTATTAAAAAATTTAATAACATCTAAAACCATATATACACACACACACTAAATATGCACTTCTAAAATATTTATACTATATTTCAAAACCTTTATTTAGAAAACCATTTTAAAACCTACTATATAATTTAAAACCATCATTTTGTAAATCCATAGTTGATTTTCAAGAATATATTTAAACCTTGTTATTTCCCAATAATAAGTATGTTAATAGTACTTATTATAAATACGAATAAGCCTTAGAATGTCTTCCAAAGTTAACTTTAAAATTGCAGATTACAGCGATTTCAAAGTGCATCCATTGCGACCAATTCACTTTTAACATTTATAACTTCCATTTCCAAATTCCACAAATATCCAAACCAATCCCATTTATGCATAACACACCAAAATTGTGTATAGAACAATCCAATATATATGTACATATATATTCCATAATTTATCCAATTTAACATACGTTGGTTATCAAAGATTTTGAAGCACATTTATAACGACTAAATCATTTCTAACATTCATAGCATATTATCACTATTCACAAAGCAATATCAAACAAGTAAATGAGTATTCTGGTTCATGAACATATTTTACAAGATCAAAAGGAAGATTATACTATAATGTAATGTTTCACTTGTCTCACAAAACAAGTAGGGGTCCAAAAGTAATAACTTGCAGTCTGTTATATAATTTATATTTTTAATACAACAACAATTATATATACAATAATAGTACAATCAATTAGTGAGTACAACTCACCCAAGCTCTAGTTAATGCTTTCGTGTTTCTAAATAGTCCAAAATCAAACGCCATTCGATTTTGACTATTCCAATTTTCTCCAAACTCAATGAATCCAATTTCATTATGTAGATAATCCCGATACGAATGCAACGATGAAAATGGCACCTCGATCGGACCTGGTATGAGCAAGATATGATCATTAGAACTTAAAGAATTAAATTATATTTAAAATTAATTAATTAGGGTAATTAAGCTAATTACCTTCTCCCTGTGTTAACGAACTCAGGCCGACCCATTTACCCTCCGTTCATCTTCACGTCGTCGCCTCGCTACACTAGTCTCCACCACACCATCGCCAACCCCTTTTCCACCAGCCTCGCCCTCTGTTTCGCCATCAATCACGAGAACGAATGAAAGAAGATCGCCGATGTTTATCTCCCCATCACCATCGCTATAGGAAACCGACTGCCACTAAACTCCATCAGCGAGTAGCCCTCATCCCCCTCTACCTTTCCCCTTCATCGCTGCCACTAATAGATCGTTGATATAATGACCAGGATTTTTGACCCTTAACAATCGACACTCATACGGCTGTTGTATCGTGTGTCGAGCAATCGAATGCTGGAAAACCTATTTGTTAGGAAAAAAGAAAGAAGGAGGAAGATAAGAAGGAAACCAAATAGCACAGAATCTCACAACGGAACGGATAATCTATAATATACAACAAATCTTTACACAAAAGCAAAATTGAGAAATGTATATATAATTATCAATCAGAGTAAACTAACTTATTTCAGCCTGAACAGTTATAACAGCATGTCCTCACAATTGCTAATAAATACAACAACGAATACAATCGAAAAATAACCATCTATGTGAATGCGTCTCTGGGCCTCCAACTTGTCTCCTGAAGCTCCAAAGCATCCAACTAATCTATAATATGCTCGGTCTGAATCGAGCATTATAATAATATAACACCCAAGTCAGTCTGGAAAACCAGCGTGAGAAACACACCCAACTGGATTTAAAGTCATAAGAAAAATCTTTGAAATCAAAAGTATCTCGTAAGACCACGCCACACATAAACACGGATGGATTTTTATATTACGATATCCAAAACATTTCACATGAAATTCTCTGATATTACAATAGTGTTTGAGATAAAAATACTTATTAATCTTAGCCAACATTGTTACATTAATTAAATTCCAACATAATAGGTATATAACTAAAACCGTAAAGCCCATATTGGAAAATGGATTCCATACTATGGAAAGGTAAGGGACTACCTTTTGATGATACATCCCTAGAAAACACATCGGAGTCTGACAAGAACTTCTTGCGCCCTTGCTACATAGAGTCAGCTGCCCCTTTAACATGACGAATTGGATTACCCCATCCCTTTTTGACATCGAGGTCTTATACTACCACGATGTTTGTGCGCGAAACAATTCGTATATGGATAATCAAGAATGGGATGGTGGCTCCTTATGGTAGCTGACCATATAGCTCTACTACATATCATGTTTTTGTTATTTCCCGGTTTATGTGGCTCGCGAGGTCACATCTTTACTTTCTTCCTCCTTGCTGACCATCCTGGAATGCTAACACTACTTTCCAAGCAACCATGCAATACCAACATTCATCCATACAAGTCTGTTCTAGGACTAAACGCACACTTGAGAGCTCCATCTCCAATTCCATCATCTTCAAGATGTCCTCACTATGAAATGCATTTGTTGGATCAAAGTGGTTTTTAGGTAACATACCCGATCCTGGTCTCTTCGCAAAAAATTTCGATAATTTCTGGTAAACTCAACCCTGGTTCTTTGAGAAATAAACATTCAAAGATAAGATCGAAGATCACCTCCTAACCATTAGTGGACGGATTTCCGTATCATTGTCCTAGAAGAATGAAACGAGATTTATACACACAGTACAACATCATCTGAGATTTTCCATATGACACACGTGTTTCTCCTAGATATTTCCAAAGTTACATTTGGTCTAATTTCGATAGTCGGTTATTTAAGTATCGAGTAACAAACATTCAATCACGGGTTTATCTCATAGGGAAAACCAACATTGGTTAAGCATGTAAGCAACCACTAACCTCTATTAATAAATCTTTTATTTATAAACATCACTTTATAAATTATTTGTGTAAAAATACTTTTACAAAGGTATATCCACACATCCCTATATTTTCACTACTTAAAAAATATCCATATACGTATCTCGACGGTATAAGTATATCCACAAAATTGAGAAAGATTTTCTTTTTATTTGATTTAAAAATCATTTATAAAACCCCTTGTAATTCTCTAAAAACATTTAAAATCCATTTTATAAATCTTCTAGACCATTTATAAAATTCTTTTATACATTTTAATAGCTCATAAATTCTTTTTGTACATTTCTAAAATCGTCTATAAAGCCTTTATAAATCCATAAAACCATTTATAAAACTCCTTTTATGAATTTATAAATCCGTTTATAAATATCTAACCATTTATAAACTCCTTACCATGTATATAACCCTCTCTTAAGTCTTCAAACCATTTCATATTCTCCTTTGTAAAATCCAAGTCTTTCAATTATATTCATGGGTCTCGGAAACATTTATAAATAATTAAAAAGCATTACTTCAAGACATTATTTTATAATAATAATTATTAACAATAAATATTGTATATAAATGAGAATTATTAACTTTAAAACTTCTTAAAAATAATAATTAATAGTTTCAAATATTATTTAAGAAACAATAATAATTAATCTTTATCCTTTTTATAAATAATAATAATTAATTTTCAAAACCTTATTAATAATTCTTATTATTAATTGCAAACCATAACTATTCGTGGAAAAATTAACCTTTCCAAATATTAACATTTTGATAAGTTCTTTAAAGCCATGTTAACTATAAACAAATAACTTTAAAATAATACTAATGTAATTAAATAACCTTAAAATAGTATTACTATAATTAAATAACTTTAAAAGAATATTAATTTAATTAAATACTTTTAAAAAAATATTAATTTAACTAAATACTTTTAAAACAATATTAATATAATTAAACAATCTTACTATAATTAGATATCTTTAAAACAATATTAATTAAATTAAATAAATTTAAAATAATATATTTTTGAAACACAATTTTGGATTTAAAATCTTTTCTGATCTCAAAACCAATTCCAACTCAATGGTAATTATAGTATTTTAAAAATCTAAATTTGAGGCCAATAGCCACCAAACGCTTAACCAATATCGATATTGATTTTCTATCACTACTCGGTTTTAGTTTTCAAACGTATAACAATGTTATAACCGTAATGTCCACAATCAGATTCATTTTTCAATAATCCATATAAAAGAAATATTATTGAAACAATCCAACAATAGAGAGGAATCCTGTTGGATCTCTCTAACTTGTTTTCTATTGCATCATAAATGTTATATGATTATATTATATAAATCAACCGCTTCGAGACTAGACTCGTATAAAAAGGGTCATCCGCTCTTACACGGGAACATAATAGGGTCTCATCTACTCCAATAGGCAAGGTTATTCAATTCAACTAATATAAATACAGTAATTCATTCAAACAATCATCCAGCAATTTCTATCAACTATATATAATACTAGTTAACCAAAAAGGTGAGTTTAACTCACCAAAATTTTCTATTGTCGCCAAGGCATTCCGGTTTGGATCTAAAACCAAACGACGTCCGATTTTAGTCCGAATTTCACAGTCTTGAAATTCATCCAAACTAGTTCCATCGCGAAGCTTTCGTCATAATGAGCGCAATGCACAAATCTGTGTCTCGATTGGACTCGTATGAGTGAGATATGGATTTTATAAGTTACTGATACATTTTTAAATAAAAACAAACAACTTTTATATATTTTACACTTTTACCCTTCTCTCCACCTTCATCATCTTCTTTATCCCTAAAATAACATGCATACAGACATGAAACCCAAACATGCATGCATATAAATGCAGTGATATGGAGCTAGACAGGAAAAAAATTCAAATCGGACTTGGCCAACGCGTTGCTCTTCGCAAACTCGACTCGCCCAAAGGCACCCCTAGTAAAACGTGACCTGCAACATGACTTCACTAACCACCATCAGGTCGTTGACCACAAATACCAGTCGCACGTTGCCAAACTTCGTCAAAAGCTTCAATATTCAATGCTGAACTTGACTCAAATCTCCGCACATCGAATCGATGACCACAATCACCGAAAAATCCAACCCTAGCTCAACTGCTATGAACGACCTCCCCCAACACAGTGATCGATCATAACAAAAAATGCTCAGATCAAAGCTCCTAACCTTGTGGCCCTTTGGAACAAGTTTCGTGATTTTTATATTTTTATTGGATTGGATTTTGATTTTCGAAAATCAATTCAAGGCAAAAACTCTAATTTTTGGTTTGCAAGCAGCATTATATAGGAGAAAAAGGTAAGGTCTAGTGGTACATAGAGGTATGGCTTGATAGTGATTGGGTATGGGATGATGCATGGTCAAATATGATGATGACATGTGTGTGTGTGTATGTATGTATGTATATACTAGTACGAAGACCGTGCCATTGGCACGAATGCAAATTTCATCTCTTCATAATTTATTATGATATTTGCTACACGAATAAGAAATTTGATTGGTGTAAAACTTAGATGTAAATAATATGTATTCATACATACACATAATTTAATATCTAGCATATTTCAACGTGGAATGAATATTTTCATTGTCCACTATAAGGTACCTATTCAGTCCATTACCATATAATATTCAATCAAATGTTCTAATCCAATGATGTGGTGATGTATAACATGCCTTTTAAAAAGGTACATTACACACCATTTTAACTGTAGATCATCATATTCCAAATTTAAAACTTATGAGTACATTTTATTGTCAATACTTTTGAAGTATGGGTACATAATGTAGAAAATATCTGTGTATTAAAATGCAAGGTGCTTGAATACAAAAATATACATGTAGCTAAGAATTGAATTACAAAATCATAATTGATTAAAACATCGATTTGTTTTAACTATACCCATTTGGAGATGCCATGCATTGTTGTGCTTTTACTATACCTATGGAAATGAGCTAATCATGAATGGTACTTCTTTTTCTTATTGTCATCTCTTCAACTAACCAAGAGGAGCCTTAGGGGAAAAAAGTTGCATAAAGATATAATCTTTAAAGTGAATGAGACAATGCTAAACCCAGCAATGCCAACAGAAGTTAAAAACAGAATAACTAATCTAATGAAAAATAGCATTAATGCGTTTACTTATGAAAAAGCATGCAGTATTATACATAACTATATCTAGCATATCTTTACAGTAAAATAAATCAATGGAATTTTTTATTTGCAAAATTCTAAATAGCCTAGTGCTAAAAATTTACTATCATGAAAAGCTAATAATTTCACTGTAATAAATTAACTTCCAAAATTCAAATTCAAAGATCTAACAGGTGTTTGGTTATAAGAAATGATGAGCTACGTAATCAGATGCAATCTTGTAGACAAATATGTTATAATACTATTTTGTTTACTAATCATAAATTTAAGGGTTAATTTTTCCCTATAAACCAAATGTTTATAATGGTATCTTTGCGGTAAATTAGTAATAAATAATATAAATAAAAAGGTGAAAAATACATATGATATTTACGTTAATCCAAAACATAGATTAACCATATTTAAATTATGAATTTAACCGAGAGTATGGGTTGGCCATATATTATGAATTCCACCTTACAAATAACTTTAGTACTTATAAATTTATTTCTTATATAAATTGAAAATGTAACACGTACGACTGCAGAAATATTTATACAATTTATTCTATCATTTGATATTGGTGGCAAAAAGCTTTTATTGGGTGCTCAATTCCAAAGCCAATATTGCTGAAAATTTTCGACATAAAATCTTCATTTAGTTATCGGTCTGCACATGCCCGCACATTAGACTTGGTTTTGTATAAAGCAATTATCTTTTAGGTTTGACTATTGTTTGGCCTTTTACTGTAATGACATTGTGCAATAATAAAACACCCTGTAACTTACCTATTTGTTGTAGTTTGTTTTGATCATGATTTGTGAGCAGCTGCACTCTCTTTAATTTTTGCTTTCAGCCATTTCTTCCTAAGCTCATGACTATTTTGAAATATTTATAGTTGAGACCCGTATTCTGCATATTGTTTCTAAGTACGAGGCACATCTATACATAATTATCTTATAATACAAAAAAACATAAAAAATCATCATTATTAACACTCCAAGTAGTTTATATATATATATGCATAAAAACTATCTTTATGTGCATGCTATTGACGAACAAATAAGCACTTACAGTCGTATCAATCATGGTTCACACTGAAGTTGCTTCAATTTAGGGCATGTTGAGATCATAAATCGAGAACTGGGAAGTGATTATTCATCTAGAACAGGAATGAAATCAGATAGCCATCAGTGGATTTTAAGAAAGCATATTGATGAATTAACTATCTATTTGTGAATTAGGAATGAATCAGTGAGAATAAAGCAAGGGACTACTCATCGTAGGGCAGTAGGAAGTGGGAAGGAGCGGTTGAAAGAAACATAGTTATTTAGAAATGCTAACGATATTAATTATTTATGCGGTAGTTAGATTTAAACCATCTGATGTTCCATCTATAAATCTCATCCATTCTTTGTCACTTGTTTATCTACTCCGTTAAAACCAAAGAAATTTTTTATATATATATTATTTAAATTTACATTATCAAGTTGTACAATGTTCGAAAATTTCGAACTCCAAATGAGACATGCTGCTTGGCCTTCAATATTTATACCCATATTTCGAACATAAATGAACTTGTTTCGATACCTGGTTCGATCATACGCAGAAGATAGCTTTTTGAACCCAATTATTATATTAAATTTTCAATATTAAATTCTACACGTTTTGATCTCGCACGACCAAATGATATATCTTATCATCATGAAATTTGACAGCGTATTATAATTCATTGTTACGGATACAACGAAACTGGTTTCATCGAAATCTGAGACAGTGCCCCAGAAGGCTATTTGTATATGTTAATTAAAACGAGTTATTTTCAGAATCGGTTAAATCACTTTTACATCCAGTTTAAAAGCTTTATTATTTTCATTTTTATTAAATAGAATTTAAATAAGCTTTGAAATTATTTTTATCCAACTTAAAACTCAAGATTCAATTAGTTAAACAATTTTAGTTAAGAAATTCAACGATTAAATTATCCAATAAATTGTTATTAAAAATCAAGTTATTTAACTTATAATTTTAACTTTTCAATATTTAATTCAATTAAATATTCCAATTTCAAATGACTAAGATTCTGGGTCGTTACATTCTTCCCCTTTAAAAGAATTTCGTCCTCGAAATTACAAAGTAAGAAAAATGCCCCAAACCCATTAGCTTTTAAATCCAATTAGTTGAAATGACCTACCAAATCCTTTTAAGCCTTTAACTTTTCCAAAAATCAACTCATTGAGACATTGTTATTACTTTTACTAAGTTTCCAAATTCATTCATAGAATCCTACTGATATCGTCCCGTTCAATCATTTCAGGTTATAACTCAAAATCAAATTTTAGTTATTAAAAAAATTCAAAATTTCTCACAAATTTTCTAACGTAAAATTTATGAAAATTTTTGCCAGCATCTCCTCTGCACCGCTAGATCTGAACAACTTCGAATGACCACTCCACCCCTAAAACAACAAAGGAAACAAAAGCCAAGTGGCTCAATCATAAAACCATCAAAGCAAACAATAATATAAACATGTACCTTTCTGTCGGGCAACCCAATTCTACTTATGAAATCAAAGGTATCAACTAGCTTTTGCTTTTATATACCTACATCTTATTTACTAATGATATCCAATCATATAATTCATAATATATTTTTATCTATTTTCAATGGTCTGCCTTCACTTGACTAAAGCACGTATGATCCACATATATCATCCGTACGCAATATCAAATCCGATCGCTCGCTCGATCACACAATCTCACTTCCGAACTAGTATCGTTCGCATGACCACTCTAGTGCGGACTCAGATCCGGTTCCGTGATCAGAAACTGTCATTCTTCTTGCATAGACATATACAACGACAGAGAATTTCAGGATCAATCAAAAATCCGTATCCAATGTTCGTCGTCTAGAATCGAGTGAAAAATCCTTGTTCGGACCGATGTAAATCATCTCGAAACTATGTACTCGAATCTGGATCAAACAGCTATGCGGATAAAATAATATATATGCAACTTACGTATTTATTCCAATTGATTTCTTATCTATATCAAATTCCTTTTATTCACATTCAATTGATCAACATTCAATTATTCATATTCTCTTTTTACTTAATATATTCCTTTAATACCAATATCACTTAGGAACCATTTCATCAAATTTTATGTTGAACAACATATCACACGATATTAAATTCATTTATGAATAAATTCATAAATTTTTACTTAAGTTTATAAACTTTTATACAACTGTTCTCATTTTTATTACCACTTCACGACTTAAGTCCATATCCATTACAAATAAATTTCAATTCCATTTAACTCAATTCATTATCCAATTTAAATATTCAATTTTATCAACCATACTCCAAAATCATATTTAACTCACTAATTTATTTAATTAGCTCATCATTAATCCATTCCAAATCTTAATCAATTCATTTTCAAAATTTATTTCATTTAACCTAACTTAAGTCAAATTCCTTTTCAATATTCATTTTGTTTAACTTATCGTAAGTTAAATTCCACTTTAATTTTTCTTTTCTCATTATTCCTATTCCAAAAAGTTTAAAACTTTGTTTTACTTACTAATTCTCAAAATTTATAAATTATAGAACTCTTTTTCTCATATTTTCATAAAACACTTAAACTAAACTTTCCAGAGTTAAACACCTTGTTTTTAGTTTATTTCAAACCAATTTGAATCATATATATAATCTCCTTGGTATATCAAATCGCCCTTCTAAAATTTAAAATCAAAACTAGTTTTACCAAAGAAAACCCTAAAGGTAGCAATCCCTCTCTTGGAAACCCTAAAATGAAAGTCGATGATGCTGTAGTCATCATTGAAAGTATTTGCCAGCGACCGAATTGAGTTCAGTGCTTTCTAACCTCTTTTAAATCCTTTTAAAAATATTTCCATTCAAAAATATTTTCCAAATAATATTATTATCATTTTCTAAAACTTTGAAAAACCATTTCCAAAACCAATGGGATTTAAATTCCTAAATCCCAACTTTTAAATCCTTTCTAATTTATAAACCGCGTTTATAAATCATATTGACAATATACTTTTGAAATTTCATTTAATTTCAATTTATAAATCACATTTATAAATCATATATTTATATAATCCCACTTTGGTTATATACAATCATTTCTTTGTTTTCATTATAATAATAACAAATTTTATTAGAACACAAAAAAATGATAATAACCAAATATTATCATTCTCTAACAACCAAGCACACCATACATACAATAATAATTTCTAAAAACTTATTTCTTTATATATAAAATATAATCAAGGTAAAATGATTTCATTTACATAATTTCAAACTATGTTGAATTACTCTTTCAAGTATTTAAAGACCCCTATCAATAACGTTAATTACTCGTATTGAGCAGAATCCATAAGCCACTCAATAGATCAACCAACACAATATAAAACATTTTTATATCACTAACAAATGTGCACTCATATATATACACTCGAACTCATTCTAGGTTTCTACTGAGTCTATCTCTAATTAGTACCGCACCAAAGCCAAGGCTCTCGCTTAACCTTCAACTCTGATACCAAATGTAATGACCGAGATTTTGGACCCTCGAAAATCGACACTAATATGTCTACTGTATTGGATGTCGAGCAATCGAATGCTGAGAACCTCGATTTTTAGGGAAAAAAAGAAAGAAGGAAGAAGATAAGAAGGAAACTAAATAAGGCAGAATCTTACAGCGGAACGAATAATCTATAATATACAGCAAACCTATACACAAAAGCAAAACTGAAATATGTGTATATATATATATATGCATCAGCCAGAGTAAACTAACCTATTTCATCCTGGATACTTATAACATCATGTCCTCACAATTGCTGATAAATACAACAATGAATACATCTGAAAAATAACCATCTACGTGAATACGTCTTTGGGCCTCCAACTTGTGTCCTGAAGCTCCAAAGCATCCAACTAAATCTGTAATATGCTCGGCCTGACCTGAACATTTTAATAAAATAACATCTGAGTCAGTCTGAAAACCAGCTTGAGAAAACACAACCAACTGGACTTAAAGTGATAAGAAAAATCCTTGAAATCAAAAGTATCTCATAAGACCACACCGTATATAAACACGGACGGGTTTTTACCTTACAATAACCAAAACATTTCACATGAAATTCTCTAATATTA
The DNA here is from genome assembly GCA_030765085.1 of Allium cepa. Classification (NCBI taxonomy): domain Eukaryota; kingdom Viridiplantae; phylum Streptophyta; class Magnoliopsida; order Asparagales; family Amaryllidaceae; genus Allium; species Allium cepa. Next base: position 627,652,941 of record CM060932.1, on the reverse strand, counting down.
CAATAGTGTTTAAAATACAAATACGTATTAATCTTAACCGAAATTATTACATTAATAAAATTTCAGCATAATAGTTATACAACTAAAACCGTAAAGGGTCGTATTGGAAAATGGATTCCATAATATAGCAAGGTAAGGGACTACCTTCCGATGGTACACCCCTAGAAAATGCACGGAGTCTGATAAGAACTTCTTACACCACTGCTACATAGAGCAGGCTGCCCCTTTAACATGACAAGCCGGATTACCCCTTTCCTTTTTGACACCGAGGCCTTATACCATTATGATGTTTGCACGTGAAACAAATCGAATATGGACAGTCTAGAATGGGATGATGGCTCCTAATGGTAACTGACCACATAGCTCTTCTGCATACCTATTTTTTCCATTTCCCGAATTATGAGGCCCGTGAGGTCACGTCTTTGCCTTTTCCCTCATAGCAGACCATCTTGGAATGCTAACAATACCCTCTAAGCAACCATGCAATACAAACATTCATCCATACAAGTTCGTTTAGAAGTTCGTTCTGGGACTAAACGAACACTTGAGAGCTCCATCTACAATTCAATCATCTTTAAGTTGTTTTCACTTCGAAACGCATTTGTTGGATCGAAGTGGTTTTCGGGCAACATACCCGATCCTGGTTTCTTCGAAACAACTTTCGATAATTTTCGATAGATTTAACCCTAGTTCTTTGAGAAATAAACAATCATAGATAAGATTGGAGATCACCTCCTAACCGTTAGTGGACGGATTTCCTTATCATTATTCTAAAAGAACAAAATGAGATTTATATACACAGTACAACATCATCGGAGATGACTATGCCACACAAATCATGTATTTCTCCTAGATATTTCCAAAGTTATGTTTGGATCTAATTTCGACAGTTGGTTATTTAACTATCGAATAACAAACATTCGATTAAAGGTTTATTTCATAGGGAAAACCAACATTGGTAAAGCATATAAGCAACCACCAACCTCTTTAAATAAATCTTTCATTCATAAAAATCACTATGTAAATTACTTGTATAAAAGTATTTTACAAAGGTATATCCACATAACCCTATATTTTCGCAACTTAGAAAATATCCATATACTTACCTCAATGGTATAAGTATATCCACAAAATTGAGAAATATTTTCTTTTTATTAGATTCAAAAATCATTTATAAAACCCTTATAATTCTCTAAAAACATTTAAATCCATTTTATAAATCTTCTGGACCATTTATAAAATTCTTTTATACATTTCAATAACTCATAAATTCTTTTTGTACATTTCTAAAATAATCTATAAAGCCTTAATAAATCCATAAACCATTTATAAAATACCAACTATAAATTGATAAACCCGTTTCTAAAATTCATTTATAAATATCAAACCATTTATAAACTCTTCACCTTGTAAATAACCTTTCCTCAAGTCTTCAAACCATTTAATAAACTCCTTTATAAAATCCACGTCTTTCAATTCTATTCATGGGTCTTGGAAACGTTTATGAATAATTAAAAATCATTTACTTTAAAACATCATTATATAATAATAATAATTAACAATAAACACTAGAAATATGTAAAAATTATTAACTTTAAAAAAAACTTAAAAGTAGCAGCTAATAATTTCAAAATATTGTTTAAGAAACAATAATAATTAATATTTACCCTGTTTATAAATAATAATAATTTATGTTCAAAACCTTAATAATAATTCTTATTATTAATTCCAAACCATAATAATTCGTTTAATAGTTAACCTTTCCAAATATTACCATTTTGATAGATTATTTAAAACCATGTTAACTATAAACAAATAACTTTAACACAATACTAATATAATTAAATAACCTTAAAATAATATTGCTATAATTACGTAACCTCAAAAAAAATACTAATATAATTTAATGATTTTAAAATAATATTAATTTAATTAAATACGTTTAAAACAAGTAATACAATTAAATAATCTTATATAATTAAATATTTTTGAAACAATATTAATTTAATTAAATAACTTTAAAATAAAATATTTTTGAAACCCAATTTGGGATTTAAAATCTTTTCTTATCTCAAAACCAATTCCAACTTAATGGTAATTATAGTATTCTAAAAATCCAAATTTGAGGCCAATAGCCACCAAACGCTTAACCAATATCGATATTGATTTTCTATCACTATTGGGTTTTAGTTTTCAAACATATAACAGTGTTATAACCGTAATGTCCACAATCAGGTTAATTTTTCAATAATCCATATAAAAGAAATATTATCGAAATAATCCAACCATAGTGACGAATCCCATTGGATACCTCCAACTTGTTTCCCCTGCATCACAAATGTTAAATAATTGTATAATATAAATCAACCGCTTCGAGGCGGGACTCGTACACAAAGGGTCACCCGCTCTTATACGGGAATATAATAGGGTCTCATCCGCTCCAATAGGCGTGAATATTCAATCCAATTAATATAAATATAGTAATTCATTCAAACAATCATCCAACAATTTCTATCAACTATATATCATACTAGTTAACTAAAAACGTGATTTTAACTCACCGAAATATTCTGTTGTCGCCGATGCGTTCCAGTTTGGAACTAAAACCGAACGATGCCCGATTTTAGCCTAAATTTCAATAGTCTCCAAATACTTCATGACTAGTTCCCGTGAAGCTTTCGTCATTACGAGCATAATGCAAAAATCTACGTCTCGATTGGACCTCGTATGAGTAAGATATGTATTTTATAAGTTATCGACACATTTTTAAATTAAAAAAAAACAACTTTTATATATATTTACACTTTTACCCTTCGCTCCACCTTCATCATCTTCTCCATCCCCAAAAATAGCATGCACAAAGACATGGAACCCAAACAAGCATGCACATAAAAGCGGTGATACGGAGCTAGACACGACGAGATCCAAATCCGACTTCGCCAAAGTGTCACTCTTTGTGAACTCGACTCGCCAGTACCAAAATCCTCACCCAGAGGCATCCCCAGTAAAACGTGACTTATAACATGACTTCGCTGACCACCATCGGGCCGCAGACCCTAAATATCACCCAACACGTCGCCAAACTTCCTCAAAAGCTGCAATATTCAATGTTGACTCAACTCCAATCTTTGCTCATTCAATCGACGACCACAATCACCAAAAAAAATCCAACCCCAGCTCAACTGCCATAAATGGCCTCCTCCAAAATAGTGGTCGACCATCACAAAAAATGCTCGGATCAAAGCTACTAACCTTACGGCCCTATGGAACAAGTTTCGTGATTTTTATATTTTAACTGGATGGGATTTTTATTTTTGAATATTAATTCAAGGAAAAAACTCTGATTTTTGTTTACGAGAAGCATTATGTATGAGAAAAAGGTATGGTCTAGTGGTACGTAGAGGTATGGCTTGATAGTGATGGGGCATGCGCTTATGTATGGTTAGATATGGCGATATGTAAATATATATATATATATATATATATATATATATAATATATATATTTAAATTTAAATAATCAACCTATACAACATTTAAAAATTTCGAACTCCAAACCAGGCATGTTGCCTAGAGTTCTATGTATTATACCCTTGTTTTGAACCCAATGGAACTTGTTTCAAGACCTAATTCGATCGTATGTAGAAGATAACTTTTTGAACCCAATTATTATATTAAATTTTAAATATTAAATTCTGTGCATTTCGATCCCGCACGACCAAATAATACATCTAATCGCCGTGAAATTTGACGTGTATTATAATTCATTATTACGGATCCAATGAAACTGGTTTCGTCGAAATCCGAGATAGTGCCTCGGAAGGCTATTTTTATATATTAATTAAAACGAGTTATTTTCAAAATCAGTCAAATCACTTCTAAATCCAATTTAAATGTTTTATTATTTTCATTTTTATTAAATAGAATTTAAATAAGCTTTGAAATTATTTTTATCCAACTTAAAACCCAAGATTCAATTATTTAAACAATTTCAGCTATTAAATCAACAATTAAATTATCCAATAAATTGTTATATTTGAAAGTCAAGTTATTTCACGTATAAAATTCACTTTTCAATATTTAATTAGTTTAAATATTTCAATTTTAAATGACTAAAATTTTGGGTTTTTACCGTCAACGTTGATGAAATTCAAAACCCTAGCCGTGGCGTTCATCGTGAATTCACCGTCGCCTTGCCTCGATCCACAACGATCTGACAGTTCACAACACTCCATTCACTGTAACGTCACGGATTTTCGTTGCCGAAAAACCGAACAGTTAGGGTTTTTTAAAAGAAAAGAAAAAGAAAGAAGAGAAAAGAGATAGGAAATAGAGAGGAAAGAAGATAGACAATTTTTTTTTTGAAAATAGAAAAATAGAGAATTTGAAAATAGAACGGACAGAAAGGAAACAAAAAGAGAATAGAGAGGAAAAAGAAAAACAGAAGAAAATAGGACGGGACAGAAAACAACAGAACAACATCAGAATCTCACAATTCGCAGCGGAACAACATATAATAATAAATGAATAATCTTTAAACAAAGAACTATATCAGTTATTACATTACATTTCATTACATTACATCATATCATCAGAGTGTACAACATCATACAACAACAAACAGTGCAGCGGAAAAAGAAATACTATATAAACTAGTAATACGCCATGCCATCCAGCTTGCCTCCAGCAACTCCAGAATATCCAGAATATCCTGATAAACCTAACTCTTAACTGCCCGTGTGGAAATTGGTGGGCACCCAGAGTTTAGGAAGGAAAACAATAAACTCCAAGTCAGTCATGAGACTGGTGTGAGAACTCAAAACAGTTTATTTAACTTTAAAAATCAAAAAGAGGAATATTTTTTTTTTTTCAATTCGCAATGCTTTTAAAAATGAGACTACCATAAGACCTCCCACCACACACACAATGCAAACGCAGACTTGGAGGAGATTTCTTCTTATGTTAGTCAAAGATGCTTGATACGCATTAAAAAAGAGCATTTGATATTATTATTAGTGCATAGTGTAGGAAAAATTCATTTCGAAAGTAGAATATAAATCTTAGCCAGCATAGGTACCATTATATTATGCCTACTAATAGCTACCATATTAAATGGCAGGTTCTACAACTAATACCGTACAAGTTTCGTATTGTTTCTTTGGATTTCCAACAAATGGTCAGGCCAAGGAACTTCCCATTGCCACATGAGAATGCCTCTGGATGGACATCCCCGAGAACCAAACCGGATCTCTACCAACACAAGGCCGGGTTACTCCTAACTGAGTAACAACTGACCGAATATGCCATCCCCCGGTCCTTTGGGACCTTTTCACCGAGCGCTCGTAATCAATTCACACAATCATAACAAAGTGTTTTCAACATGAGTAAGTATCTGGGCTCCATACCATGATACCACCCTTTTCCAGAAGGAAATGGACACATCCTAAAGGGTGCTACCCCTCATAACCTTGCTGCTTCTTTCCTGTTTTGACCATTCACGGGGTGTGAGGCTCGACGAAGTCACGTCCACAAAAACACACTTTGTACAAAAAGCCGTGCTTTGGGTCAACAAATGATCAACACAATGATCACTAAGATAGACGATCAAATAAATGATCCTATCACAATAATCAACACAATGATCATTTCAGCATCACTCAGCATGTCACATTACCAAAATGGGAAATATCGCTGATAACTTCAACTATATAACCTTTGAGCTCGTACGTCTCAAAGAAGGGTGTTAAGCAAAGAATAAATTCTCCGCCACCAACAGAAATATATTTGAAAGAAATCGGCTTTATATCTCAACTTGTAATGTCAGGCATACAATCCATACAAGTCTGTTCCGGGCTCGAACAAAACCGAAGGCACTTACAAAGAAGTCCTTGCAATCCGGATATTCACAATCCTGATCGGATTCACCATCACATATGGAGAACTCAATACCGTAGCTACTCGGTGCAGAGTCAATCGATAGTTCATCCTATCGCTTTCGCAAATACCGGTCTTCAACACCGATCTTCAAATGCAATTCACAACGACGTATCACATATTCGGAGTGGGTTATACGACCCCATGGTCCTTTCCCGGTTAACCCGAATAGTGAGCGCTTATTCAAAAATAAGTGTGCATTCAAATTCAATCATATTCACATCAAATACCCATTCAAAGGGAAATATTGATAGTCGGCTATTGAACTATCAATGGATATGCATACATCACCAGATTCCAAATAATTTTCCAAATTATTTACATTCCAAAATATCTTTACTAGATATTAAATTTCAATACCTCAAAAATAAATCAATATTTATTTTTAACAAATTCTTCTTTTCATTTATAAATTCCATAATGAATTTATATTTCAAAATATTCATGAATATACGATTTCAATTATCCATTTTCAATTTATCTTCAAAAAGATAAATTCTAATTATTCACTTCATATTGGAAACAATTCCATACTTATTAAAAATAAGTAATTCTCAAATCTTTTTATTTTCAACACTTAGAAAATATTCAATATACTTAAATCGAATTTAATATATATTTCATTCTTTAAGGAAATCATTTATTTAAACATATTTATTTGGGCCAAAACGAATGTTACGTAAAACATCGTTACGACAACCCAAAATCACTAGTATAGGGATTCAAAATTAAATAGATATATAAATCCCAATACTATACAAAACATTTCCTTTCGGAAATCATTTACTATAACAACAGTGTTATAGTCCACCATTTCCTTCTATTTCTCGAAAACGTCTATTTCAACAACCAATGTTGAAATCTATGGTTTCGAATCTCAACACCTTTTAAAACATCGTTAGATCATTTTAATTCTATTTAAAATATCACATTCAAAACATTTTCTTTAACGTATTATTCACCATTCAAAAACGTGAATATACTATGTTAACAAATTTCATCCTTTTTATACTTTTTAACTTAAAGGATTATTCACAGTCTAAAACGTGAATATAACTCCATTTATAAGTTATAACAATTAACTTATCAAAATAAGTCGTTTGCGAATTTATAAAACAACGTTCATAAATTCCATATCTATTTATTTATAAAAACTTCTTTTTTTATAAATTCCTTTATTAACCTATTTGATTTCATATCTCAATTATAAACTAAAAGTTCATATTATAAGTCAATTGCTTATAAAACGATTATTTTACAAAATCGTTCTTTTAAAGACTTTCCAAACCATAAATCTTATAACTTATAAGATTTATTTATTTAACAAAATTTATTCTTCAAATAACTTCACAAATTTATAAATCTTACTATTTATAAATTTCATTTATAACTTCACAGTTTATAATTCTATAAATTTCATTCATTTATGAATTTCATTTTCACTTCATTCAAACACTTATAAAAACTCGTTTTATAATGTCTACATTTCAATTTATAAATATTCATTTATAAATCTCTTAATATAAATCAGTTTATATTATTATTCTAAAACGTCTTTAAATTCCTTTATAATTCCATCATTTCGATTTATAAAATAATCAAATTTTATAAATCCTATATTTAAACTTTTATCATATATTCAAAAATCCAATCTAAATTATTTTATAAAATCATTAGTTCATATTTCTCAAAAATCGGCTTTTAATCGTATTTCTAAAAATCAGCTTTTTAACTATATTCACAAAAACCATAATTTTTATGACTTTAAAAATTATAACGTCCATTTATTTAAAATGGATCAATTCCAAAATATTTTATCTTTTCAAAAATTACTTTAAAAACATTTTTAAAATACCAGAAATTTGGTCCAATGATGCTACACACCAAATAGTCAATCACGACAACAACGATATCATATATCAATATGATAATCAATCAAATATCTAAATATCTGAAATTAAATAAATACTGTTGAGGAATCCAGTTGGATCCCTCCAACCTGTTTCCTGCATCCAAAAACATTAGCACAATACCAATTTCGCTCCAGTACGAAATTATCGCGGTACATGTTCTTATTAAATATTATCCGCTTAATAACGGCGTAATAGGGTCTCATCCGCTAAACAAAAAAATGCGGGAAATCAATAACTGCAATATATACATATGCCAATATATATATATCGATATTATATATAATACCAATTTCACTGTTTATGAAATATTCGCGGTATATGTTTATATTAAATAACATCCGCTTACTAACGGCGCATAATGTCTATTTTAACAATCAAAAATTTACAGTCATCATTCAAACATGCATTCAAATATTTTAAATCTAACTATTTAAAATAAAATCGAAATCTATTCGATTGAGTGAGAAGTTCTCACCTTGGTTTCAATTTCCGTTTTAGCTTTAATTTCGAATAAAATTAAACGCGCGTTTAATTTTACCCAAAATTCTCACTAACTCCAAACGACTCCAAACCAACTCCATCGCGTAGTGCTCGTCCATACGATTCCAACGCAACTGAGTTTGCATTTTTTCGACCTCGTATGAAAAAGATATCAAATTTTGAAGTTCGTACACGATTTTAATAACTTAAATTACAACTATACATATATTTTTAAACCTACATCACACTACAGCCATAGGATCTTGAACCCCCTCATCAACACCGCTCCTTTGTTTCTTTCCCAAGCCCCTCACGCAACTCCCAGATAATCAAAACGCATAAGAACCCATACAATCCACACTAGGGTTTAATAATTCGATCTCATCTCTCAACGAAAACACGATCAGGACGCGCCGTTGCGAAGCCCCCACCCACACACATGTTCGGCCTGAAGCTCTCCATGCTCGGCCCCCTAGATTTGCGTGCGCACGCACGAGAACAGCCACGAACGGCCTCACATCACTCCCTCTACGCAACTCCGTTTCCGATCATCACCGTATGGAATTAAAGCCCTCGCCTTGCTCTTCAATCTTCGTGTTGAACACTTCGCGTGAATGTGAATGGATTTGGAGAGATTGATGAATGAAAATGGAGCATTTCTGGCCATTGACAGTTTTAGGGCCGGCTAGGGTTTGAGATATTATATATTTTTTTTTTTTCTAAATGAAGGGTTGGGGTTATTTATAAGGAACGAGCAAGCGTAAACACTATTCATCCCGGGAATTCCGAACTCCGATTTAGACGCCGTAACCAGCGTACCTAGGGTTTATCCCGCGTTCCGGACACAATGGAACAGGTTTCGGAAGCTAATTCGGAAGTATGTGCGAGTTATGGCTGAAAATGTTCGATTTAAATTAAACCGATTTAAATCGATTTCTAGGCGTTTTAATTTGTACCGGACAAACGGTAAATCCAATTGACTTGAAATTTGAAATCTTACAATAATATCACATTACGGATCCGATGAAACTGGTTTCGTCGAAATCCGAGACTTTTTGAAAAATGGCTATTTTGACTCGCCAAATTTAAATTAAAAATAATTCGATGCGTTTCGAGCTGCTACGATCAAACGATAACTCCGATTGACACGAAATTTGAAATCCGGTAATAACTAACTATTACGGATCCAATGAAACTGGTCTCGTTCAATTCTGAGACTGTTCAAAAATTGGCTATTTTACAGTCGATTATTAAATATTAAAATATTCAATTTTCACAAATTAACTCTTAATTCGATTTTAAAAGTTCTAAAATATCGTTCTAACTTCAATATGATAAAATAAAATTTTACAAATTATTTTCAATCATATTTAACTCTATTTTCAATTATTTCCATAATTTAACGTATTAAATTATCGATTAAATTATTCAATTAAATCCAATAATTCAAATTAAAATTTATTTGACTTATAAATTCACTTATTAATATTTAAAATAAATTAAATATTCAAATTTAAATTATAAAAATTCTGGGTCGTTACAATCTTTCCCCCTTAAAAGAATTTCGTCCTCGAAATTACAAGTAAGAAGATTTCAGAATCTATTAACTTTCCAAAATTTATAATTAAACTTCTTATAATACTTTACTAAGTTTTCAAATCATACTTAGTTATCTTTTCAAAAACAACTACTATTGTTTAACTTTCAATTCCAAATCAAAGTTTAAAGTTTTCAAAATTTTTCCAAAATTTTCTCAAATTTTTCTAACGCCTTAAATTTTCGGAAAAATTCGCCATAGTCTCCTTTGCGCGGCTCGATCCGAAAAAAAAAATGACAGTATATATATCACAAATATACATCTCATCAAGTAATGAGGCATCCCGAAGGGAAAAAAGTGTAAAAGTACGATATTTAATCCGAGATATGTACCTTATATTTTATTAGCAAGCATATACGGCTAATATAGCGCTAAAGCGAACTCCAAATGCGAAGCAAACGCAATCCGCACCTACTAATCACTCAACAAACAACATGAGAGTCATGCACATATACAATAATCTCAATATACAACATATAGCAACATAACAACTACATAATATAGCAAATGCATTCAATAGCGATATATACAACCATCAACCAACTACCATCCATATTCAAATAAACATTCATTCATATTCTTATTCTCATTTAATGAATTTGGGTTTTCACTTTAAATCACATTTGATTCATTAATGTTGGAATTTACTAACATTCATTCTCAATTCAATTAGTTTGCATTCACTAATTAAATCCAATTCACATTCAATTCTATTCAAATTTATTTACTTCTAATTTGAATTCAATTTCTTTAGCTTTAAATTTCACTAATTCAATTTCATTAACTTAATGAATTTTATACAATCAATCAACAATCATCTAACAATCATATTCAATATCAACCAATGTTTATTAATTGCAACCAAATTCCTTTGCTTATATTCATTCAATTTGATTTAATTAAATTGATTTTCATTCAATTTTATTCAACTTCCAATAACATTAGAATTTAATGAATTAACACTTATATTCATTATTTTATTTAATCCATTTGATTATTTACAACTCATATTCATAAATATATTAACTTAAATTACATTCAATTGATTAAACATTCAAGCCATTCATTCAATTCAATTACAAAGTTGAATTCTATTACATAACTCAAGTTCATATTCACTTAATCCACTTGATTATTTACTTCGATACCAAAATTCAATTCCATTCAACATCTCTTAAGTTATATTCCATTTCTAAAGTAAATTTCCATTTAACTTTAAATTCACTTTTATTTAGAACCCATATTCATAAATATATTCATATAGTTTCACTTCTTATATATATAAGTTTATTTCACATTTGTAAATCACATTAATTATAATTCAATTCTTACAATTCATTTGCTTATACAATTATTCTTTTATTTAGATTATTCAAACAACCTAACAATCAACTTATATACACTTTAATAATTCTGAAAAATTATTCCTTTGTATAAAATATAACCAAGGTAAAATTATTTCATTTACCCAATTTAAAATCAATATTGTGCCGAATTGTTCTATTCAAGTGTTTAGAAACCCCTTCGGCTCAGTTTCGAGGTTGTGCTGACGAAAGTTCATATACCACTCAATAAACCAATCATCACAACATAAAACAATTTCATATTCACTAACAAATACGCTCTCGTATCTATTATTACACTCAAACTCATTCTAGAGTACTGCTGACTCTATCTCTAACGAGTAATACCCTACAGAACCATGGTTGTCGCTTAACCATCAGCTCTGATACCAAATGTAACGTCACGGATTTTCGTTGCCGAAAAACCGAACAGTTAGGGTTTTTTAAAAGAAAAGAAAAAGAAAGAAGAGAAAAGAGATAGGAAATAGAGAGGAAAGAAGATAGACAATTTTTTTTTTTGAAAATAGAAAAATAGAGAATTTGAAAATAGAACGGACAGAAAGGAAACAAAAAGAGAATAGAGAGGAAAAAGAAAAACAGAAGAAAATAGGACGGGACAGAAAACAACAGAACAACATCAGAATCTCACAATTCGCAGCGGAACAACATATAATAATAAATGAATAATCTTTAAACAAAGAACTATATCAGTTATTACATTACATTTCATTACATTACATCATATCATCAGAGTGTACAACATCATACAACAACAAACAGTGCAGCGGAAAAAGAAATACTATATAAACTAGTAATACGCCATGCCATCCAGCTTGCCTCCAGCAACTCCAGAATATCCAGAATATCCTGATAAACCTAACTCTTAACTGCCCGTGTGGAAATTGGTGGGCACCCAGAGTTTAGGAAGGAAAACAATAAACTCCAAGTCAGTCATGAGACTGGTGTGAGAACTCAAAACAGTTTATTTAACTTTAAAAATCAAAAAGAGGAATATTTTTTTTTTCAATTCGCAATGCTTTTAAAAATGAGACTACCATAAGACCTCCCACCACACACACAATGCAAACGCAGACTTGGAGGAGATTTCTTCTTATGTTAGTCAAAGATGCTTGATACGCATTAAAAAAGAGCATTTGATATTATTATTAGTGCATAGTGTAGGAAAAATTCATTTCGAAAGTAGAATATAAATCTTAGCCAGCATAGGTACCATTATATTATGCCTACTAATAGCTACCATATTAAATGGCAGGTTCTACAACTAATACCGTACAAGTTTCGTATTGTTTCTTTGGATTTCCAACAAATGGTCAGGCCAAGGAACTTCCCATTGCCACATGAGAATGCCTCTGGATGGACATCCCCGAGAACCAAACCGGATCTCTACCAACACAAGGCCGGGTTACTCCTAACTGAGTAACAACTGACCGAATATGCCATCCCCCGGTCCTTTGGGACCTTTTCACCGAGCGCTCGTAATCAATTCACACAATCATAACAAAGTGTTTTCAACATGAGTAAGTATCTGGGCTCCATACCATGATACCACCCTTTTCCAGAAGGAAATGGACACATCCTAAAGGGTGCTACCCCTCATAACCTTGCTGCTTCTTTCCTGTTTTGACCATTTACGGGGTGTGAGGCTCGACGAAGTCACGTCCACAAAAACACACTTTGTACAAAAAGCCGTGCTTTGGGTCAACAAATGATCAACACAATGATCACTAAGATAGACGATCAAATAAATGATCCTATCACAATAATCAACACAATGATCATTTCAGCATCACTCAGCATGTCACATTACCAAAATGGGATATATCGCTGATAACTTCAACTATATAACCTTTGAGCTCGTACGTCTCAAAGAAGGGTGTTAAGCAAAGAATAAATTCTCCGCCACCAACAGAAATATATTTGAAAGAAATCGGCTTTATATCTCAACTTGTAATGTCAGGCATACAATCCATACAAGTCTGTTCCGGGCTCGAACAAAACCGAAGGCACTTACAAAGAAGTCCTTGCAATCCGGATATTCACAATCCTGATCGGATTCACCATCACATATGGAGAACTCAATACCGTAGCTACTCGGTGCAGAGTCAATCGATAGTTCATCCTATCGCTTTCGCAAATACCGGTCTTCAACACCGATCTTCAAATGCAATTCACAACGACGTATCACATATTCGGAGTGGGTTATACGACCCCATGGTCCTTTCCCGGTTAACCCGAATAGTGAGCGCTTATTCAAAAATAAGTGTGCATTCAAATTCAATCATATTCACATCAAATACCCATTCAAAGGGAAATATTGATAGTCGGCTATTGAACTATCAATGGATATGCATACATCACCAGATTCCAAATAATTTTCCAAATTATTTACATTCCAAAATATCTTTACTAGATATTAAATTTCAATACCTCAAAAATAAATCAATATTTATTTTTAACAAATTCTTCTTTTCATTTATAAATTCCATAATGAATTTATATTTCAAAATATTCATGAATATACGATTTCAATTATCCATTTTCAATTTATCTTCAAAAAGATAAATTCTAATTATTCACTTCATATTGGAAACAATTCCATACTTATTAAAAATAAGTAATTCTCAAATCTTTTTATTTTCAACACTTAGAAAATATTCAATATACTTAAATCGAATTTAATATATATTTCATTCTTTAAGGAAATCATTTATTTAAACATATTTATTTGGGCCAAAACGAATGTTACGTAAAACATCGTTACGACAACCCAAAATCACTAGTATAGGGATTCAAAATTAAATAGATATATAAATCCCAATACTATACAAAACATTTCCTTTCGGAAATCATTTACTATAACAACAGTGTTATAGTCCACCATTTCCTTCTATTTCTCGAAAACGTCTATTTCAACAACCAATGTTGAAATCTATGGTTTCGAATCTCAACACCTTTTAAAACATCGTTAGATCATTTTAATTCTATTTAAAATATCACATTCAAAACATTTTCTTTAACGTATTATTCACCATTCAAAAACATGAATATACTATGTTAACAAATTTCATCCTTTTTATACTTTTTAACTTAAAGGATTATTCACAGTCTAAAACGTGAATATAACTCCATTTATAAGTTATAACAATTAACTTATCAAAATAAGTCGTTTGCGAATTTATAAAACAACGTTCATAAATTCCATATCTATTTATTTATAAAAACTTCTTTTTTTATAAATTCCTTTATTAACCTATTTGATTTCATATCTCAATTATAAACTAAAAGTTCATATTATAAGTCAATTGCTTATAAAACGATTATTTTACAAAATCGTTCTTTTAAAGACTTTCCAAACCATAAATCTTATAACTTATAAGATTTATTTATTTAACAAAATTTATTCTTCAAATAACTTCACAAATTTATAAATCTTACTATTTATAAATTTCATTTATAACTTCACAGTTTATAATTCTATAAATTTCATTCATTTATGAATTTCATTTTCACTTCATTCAAACACTTATAAAAACTCGTTTTATAATGTCTACATTTCAATTTATAAATATTCATTTATAAATCTCTTAATATAAATCAGTTTATATTATTATTCTAAAACGTCTTTAAATTCCTTTATAATTCCATCATTTCGATTTATAAAATAATCAAATTTTATAAATCCTATATTTAAACTTTTATCATATATTCAAAAATCCAATCTAAATTATTTTATAAAATCATTAGTTCATATTTCTCAAAAATCGGCTTTTAATCGTATTTCTAAAAATCAGCTTTTTAACTATATTCACAAAAACCATAATTTTTATGACTTTAAAAATTATAACGTCCATTTATTTAAAATGGATCAATTCCAAAATATTTTATCTTTTCAAAAATTACTTTAAAAACATTTTTAAAATACCAGAAATTTGGTCCAATGATGCTACACACCAAATAGTCAATCACGACAACAACGATATCATATATCAATATGATAATCAATCAAATATCTAAATATCTGAAATTAAATAAATACTGTTGAGGAATGCAGTTGGATCCCTCCAACCTGTTTCCTGCATCCAAAAACATTAGCACAATACCAATTTCGCTCCAGTACGAAATTATCGCGGTACATGTTCTTATTAAATATTATCCGCTTAATAACGGCGTAATAGGGTCTCATCCGCTAAACAAAAAAAATGCGGGAAATCAATAACTGCAATATATATATATGCCAATATATATATATCGATATTATATATAATACCAATTTCACTGTTTATGAAATATTCGCGGTATATGTTTATATTAAATAACATCCGCTTACTAACGGCGCATAATGTCTATTTTAACAATCAAAAATTTACAGTCATCATTCAAACATGCATTCAAATATTTTAAATCTAACTATTTAAAATAAAATCGAAATCTATTCGATTGAGTGAGAAGTTCTCACCTTGGTTTCAATTTCCGTTTTAGCTTTAATTTCGAATAAAATTAAACGCGCGTTTAATTTTACCCAAAATTCTCACTAACTCCAAACGACTCCAAACCAACTCCATCGCGTAGTGCTCGTCCATACGATTCCAACGCAACTGAGTTTGCATTTTTTCGACCTCGTATGAAAAAGATATCAAATTTTGAAGTTCGTACACGATTTTAATAACTTAAATTACAACTATACATATATTTTTAAACCTACATCACACTACAGCCATAGGATCTTGAACCCCCTCATCAACACCGCTCCTTTGTTTCTTTCCCAAGCCCCTCACGCAACTCCCAGATAATCAAAACGCATAAGAACCCATACAATCCACACTAGGGTTTAATAATTCGATCTCATCTCTCAACGAAAACACGATCAGGACGCGCCGTTGCGAAGCCCCCACCCACACACATGTTCGGCCTGAAGCTCTCCATGCTCGGCCCCCTAGATTTGCGTGCGCACGCACGAGAACAGCCACGAACGGCCTCACATCACTCCCTCTACGCAACTCCGTTTCCGATCATCACCGTATGGAATTAAAGCCCTCGCCTTGCTCTTCAATCTTCGTGTTGAACACTTCGCGTGAATGTGAATGGATTTGGAGAGATTGATGAATGAAAATGGAGCATTTCTGGCCATTGACAGTTTTAGGGCCGGCTGTAACGACCCAGAATTTTTAATAATTTAAATTTGAATATTTAATTAATTTTAAATATTAAAAAGTGAATTTATAAGTCAAATAAATTTTTATTTGAATTATTGGATTTAATTGGATAATTAAATCGATAATTTAATATGTTAAATTATGGAAATAATTGAAAATATAGTTAAATATGATTGAAGATGATTTGTAAAATTTTATTTAATCATACTGGAGTTATAGAGATATTTTAGAACTTTTAAAATCGAATTAAAAGTAAATTTGTGAAAATTGAATATTTTAATATTTAATAATCGACTGTAAAATAGTCAATTTTTGAACAGTCTCAGAATTGAACGAAACCAGTTCCATTGGATCCGTAATAGTTAGTTATTACCGTATTTCAATTTTCGTGTCAATCGGAGTTATCGTTTGATCGTGGCAGCTCGAAACGCATCGAATTATTTTTAATTTAAATTCGGCGAGTCAAAATAGCCATTTTTCAAAAAGTCTCGGATTTCGACGAAACCAGTTTCATCGGATCCGTAATGTGATATTATTGTAAGGTTTCAAATCTCAAGTCAATTGGATTTACCGTTTGTCCGGTACAAATTAAAACGCCTAGAAATCGATTTAAATCGGTTTAATTTAAATTGAGCGTTTACAGCCATAACTCGCACATACTTCCGAATTAGCTTCCGAAACCTGTTCCATTGTGTCCGGAACGTGGGATAAACCCTAGGTACGCTGGTTACGGCGCCTAAATCGGAGTTCGAAATTCCCGGGATGAATAGTGTTTACGCTTGGTTTTCTATAAATACACCACACACACAAATAAAAAAAAAATAAAAACAAAACCCTAGCCCATAATTGCAGCCGCCATCTCTTATTTCAAAGGCTGAGAATCCATCTCCTTCCTCTCTCAATCTTTCTCAATCCACTCGTTTTTAGAAAAAGTTGTTAACTAAAGAATCGAAGAGCTCGCCGAATACTTCAAATCCATACGGATATGATCGGGAACGGAGCGACGATGGAGGGGCAAGGATGGGCCATTCGTGGGCTGTTCACCACCGTGCGCGCGCGTCATAGGGTGGCCGAGCTTCATGGTGGAGGAGGTGGAGATAGCTCTCGTCAAGGGCTTCGTGTTGGTGGTAGTGTGATGAGGTATCGTCGAGTATTCGCGATGCAAATGCTAACCCTAGTTGATCTATATGGGTTCGGCCTCAATTCTAAAACCTGTAGCTTGTGCGTGATGTAGAAGATGATGAGGGACGGCCTGATGTAGCTTGCTTTGGATCCTATGGCTTAGATTGGTTTGGGTATAAAGATTTATAAAATTATGTTATAAATCTATGTATATAAATTCGAGTAAACTTGTAAAAATCATAACTTTTTCATACGAGGTCGAAAAAATGCAAACCCAGTTGCGTTGGAATCGTATAGACGAGCACTACGCGATGGAGTTGGTTTGGAGTCGTTTGGAGTTAGTGAGAATTTCGGGTAAAATTAAACGCGCGTTTAATTTTATTCGAAATAAATCGCTAAAACGGAAATTAAAACCAAGGTGAGAATTTCTCACTCAATCGAATAGATTTCGATTTTATTTTAAATAGTTAGATTTAAAATATTTAAATGCATGTTTGAATGATGACTGTAAATTATTGATTGTTAAAATAGACATTATGCGCCGTTAGTAAGCGGATGTTATTTAATATAAACATATACCGCGAATATTTCATAAACAGTGAAATTGGTATTATATATAATAGCAATATATATATATATTGGCATATGTATATATTGGAGTTGTTGATTTCCCGCATTTTTTGTTTAGCGGATGAGACCCTATTACGCCGTTATTAAGCGGATAATATTTATTAAGAACATGTACCGCGATAATTTCGTACTGGAGCGAAATTGGTATTGTGCTAATGTTTTTGGATGCAGGAAACAGGTTGGAGGGATCCAACTGGATTCCTCAACAGTTTTTAGTTTATTTCAGATATTTTGATATTTGATGGATTTTCATATTCATATATGATATCGTTGTTAGTCGTGATTGACTATTTGGTGTGTAGCATCATTGGACCCAAATTTTGGGATTTAAAAATGATTTTTAAAAGTGATTTTGAGAATATACTATATTTTTGGAATTGATCCATTTCAAATAAATAAACGTTATAAGTTTTAAAGTTATAAAAATTATAATTTTTGTGAAATATAGTTAAAAGCTGATTTTGAGAAATATGGGTTAATGATGTTATAAAATAGGTTAAATTGGATTTTTGAATTTATTATAAAAGTTTGAATTTAGAATTTATAAAATTTGATTATTTTATAAATCAAAATGGTGAGATTATAAAGGAATTTAAAGACGTTTTAAAAGAATAATATAATTTGATTTATATTAAGAGATTTATAAATAGATATTTATAAATTGAAATATAGACATTATAAAACGAGTTTTTATAAGTGTTTGAATGTAGTGAAAATGAATTTCATAAATGAATGAAATTTATAGAATTATAAACTGTGAAGTTATAAATGAAATTTATAAATAGTAAGATTTATAAATTTGGTGAAATTATTTGAAGAATAGATTGATTAAATAAATAAATCTTATAAGTTATAAGGTTTATAAATTGAAAAGTCTTTAAAAAGAACGATTTTGTAAAATAATCGTTTTACAAGTAATTAACTTATAATGTGAACGTTTAGTTTATAATTTAGTTATAAACGGGAATAGGTTAATAAAGGAATTTATAAAAAGGAAGTTTTTATAAATAAATAGATATGGAATTTATAAACGTTGTTTTATAAATTCGCAAACGACTTATTTTGATAAGTTAATTGTTATAACCTATTAATGGAGTTATATTCACATTTTTGAATAGTGAATAATCCTTTAAAATAAATTGAATAAAAGGGATGAAAGTTGTTAACGTAGTTTATTCACGTTTTTGAACAGTGAATAACACGTTAAAGAAATTGTTTAGAATGTGAATGTTTTAAATATAATTAAAGCGATCTAACGATGTTTTAAAACATGTTGAGATTCGAAACCATAGATTTCAACATTTATTGTTGAAATAGATGTTTCGAGAAATAAAAGGAGATGATGGACTATAACACTGTTGTTATAGTAAATGATTTCCGAAAGGAAATGTTTTGTATAGTATTGGGATTTATATATCTATTTTAATTTCGAATCCCTATACTAGTGATTTTGGGTTGTCGTAACGATGTTTTACGTAACATTCGTTTTGGCCCAAATAAATATGTTAAAGTGAATGATTTCCTTAAAAAAATGAAATATATACTTAATTCGATTTAAGTATACGGAATATTTTCTAAGTGTTGAAAATAAAAGATTGTGAATTACTTATGAGTAATAAGTATGGAAATGTTTTCCAATATGAAGTGAATATTTAGAATTTATCTTTTTAAAGATAAATTGAAATGAATTATTGAAATCGTATATGCATGGATATTTTGAAATATAAATTCATTATGGAATTTATATGTGAAAAGTGAAATTGGTTAAAAATAAATATTGATTTATTTTTGAAGTGTTGGAATTTTATATCTTGTAAAGATATTTTGGAAATGTAAATAATTTGGAAAATTATTTGGAATCTGGTGATGTATGCATATCAATTGATAGTTCAATAACCGACTATCAGTATTTCCCTTTGATTGGGTATTTGATGTGAATTGTTGAATTTGAATGCACACTTATTTTTGAATAAGCGCTCACTATTCGGGTTAACCGGGAAAGGACCATGGGGTCGTATAACCCATTCCGAATATGTGATACGTCGTTGTGAATTGCATTTGAAGATCGGTGTTGAAGACCGGTATTTGCGAAAGCGATAGGATGAACTATCGATTGACTCTGCACCGAGTAGCTACGGTATTGAGTTCTCCATATGTGATGGTGAATCCGATCAGGATTGTGAATATCCGGATTGCAAGGACTTCTTTGTAAGTGCCTTCGGTTTTGTTCGAGCCCGGAACAGACTTGTATGGATTGTATGTCTGACATTACAAGTTGAGATATAAAGCCGATTTCTTTCAAATATATTTCTGTTGGTGGCGGAGAATTTATTCTTTTTGCTTAACACCCTTCTCTGAGACGTATGTGCTCAGAGGTTATATAGTTGAAGTTATCAGCGATATATTCCCAAATTGGTAATGTGACATGCTGAGTGATGCTGAAATGATCATTGTGTTGATTATTTGTGATAGGATCGTTTATTTGATCGTCTATCCTTGTGATCATTGTGTTGATCATTTGTTGACCCAAAGCATGGCTTTTGTATAAAGTATGTTTTTGTGGACGTGACTTCGTCGAGCCTCACACCCCGTGAATGGTCAAAACAGGAAAGAAGCAGCAAGGTTATGAGGGGTAGCACCCTTTAGGATGTGTCCATTTCCTTCTGGAAAAGGGTGGTATCGTGGTATGGAGCCCAGATACTTACTCATGTTGAAAACACTTTATGATTGTGTGAATTGATTACGAGCGCTCGGTGAAAAGGTCCCAAAGGACCGGGGGATGGCATATTCGGTCAGTTGTTACTCAGTTAGGAGTAACCCGGCCTTGTGTTGGTAGAGATCCGGTTTGGTTCTCGGGGATGTCCATCCAGAGGCATTCTCATGTGGCAATGGGAAGTTCCTTGGCCTGATCATTCGTTGGAAATCCAAAGAAACAATACGTGACTTGTACGGTTTTAGTTGTAGAACCTGCTTCCTCAGGAGGTAGCTATAGTAGGCATAATATAATGGTACCTATGCTGGCTATGATTTATATCTTTACTTTCGAAATGATTTGTCCTACACTATGCACTAATAATAATATCAAATATTATTTTAAATGCGTATCAAGCATCTTTGACTATCATAAGGAGAAATCTCCTCCGATTCTGCGTTTGCATGTGTGTGTGTGCGGGAGGCCTTATGGTAGTCTCATTTTTAAAAGCATTGCGAATTGAATTAAAAATATTCCTCTATTTTGATTTTAAAGATAAATAAACTGTTTTGAGTTCTCACACCAGTCACATGACTGACTTGGAGTTTATTGTTTTCCTTCCTAAACTCTGGGTGCCCACCAATTTCCACACGGGCAGTCAAGAGTTAGGTTTATCAGGATATTCTGGATATTCTGGAGTTGCTGGAGGCAAGCTGGATGGCATGGCGTATTATTTATATAATATTTCTTTTCCGCTGCATTGTTTGTTGTTGTATGATGTTGTTGTACACTCTGATGTGATGATATGATGTAATGAAATATGATGAAATGTAATAACTGTAGTTCTTTGTTTAAAGATTATTCATTTATTATTATATGTTGTTCCGCTGCGAATTGTGAGATTCTGTTGTTGTTCTGTTGTTTTCTGTTCCGTCCTATTTTCTTCTGTTTTTTTTCCTTTTCTCTATTCTCTTTTTCTTTCTATTTTTAAATTTTCCTATCTTCTTCTCTCCTCCCTAATTTCTATCTTTTTCTCTTCTTCTTTCCTAAATTTTTCTTAAATAAAACCCTCAGTGTTCGGTTTTCCGTCGTTCGATTTCTCGGCAGTCGATAAAGTGAGTGTCGATGTCGAATTTTCGGAAGACGAAGAATCGTGTCCTGACAATGTGGTATCAGAGCCGATGGTTAAGCGACAACCATGGTTCTGTAGGGTATTACTCATTAGAGATAGAGTCAGCAGTACTCTAGAATGAGTTTGAGAGTAATAATAGATATGAATGCGTATTTGTTAGTGAATATGAAATTGTTTTATATTGTGATGATTGGTTTATTGAGTGGCATATGAACCTTCGTCAGCACGGTATGTACAACTTTGCCGAAGGGGTTTCTAAACACTTGAATAGAACAATTCGGCACAATATTGATTTTAAATTGGGTAAATGAAATAATTTTACCTTGGTTATATTTTATATAAAAGGAATAATTTTTCAAAATTATTAAAGAGTATGTAAGTTGATTGTTTAGTTGTTTGAATAATCTAAATAAACGAAAAATTGTATAAGCAAAAGAATTATAAGAAATGAATTATAATTAAGGTGATTTACAATTGTGAAATAAACTTATATATATAAAAAGTGAAACTATATGAATATAGCTTAAGATATGTTGAATGAAGTTGATTTTGGTATCAAACTAAATTAATAAGGTTAGTGATAGATGTGAACTTAAGATTATATAAATGAAATTCAACTTTGTAATTGAATTGAATGAATGGCTTGAATGTTTAATCAATTGAATGTAATTTAGGTTGATAAGGAATAATGAATGTAAGTGTTGATTCATTTAAAATCTAATGTTATTAGAAGTTGAATGGTTGAATAAAAAAATCAATTTAATTAAACCAATTGGAAAAGTGATGGTGTTAAATCAAATTGAATGAATATAAGCAAAGGAATTTGGTTGTAATTAATATACATTGGTTGTTATATGATTGTTAGATGATTGTATATAATTCATTAAGTGTTAATGAAAGTGAATTAATGAAATTGGAAGCTATGTAATTGAAATTCAAATTAAAGATAAATAAATTTGAATAGAATTGAATGTGAATTGGATTTAATTAGTGAATGTTAACTAATTGAAATTAATGAGAATGAATGTTAGTAAATTCCAACATTAATGAATCAAATGTGATTTAAATTGAAAACCTATTTCATTGTATATTAATGTGAATATGAATGAATTTGTTGGATGCTAGTTGGTTGATGTTTGCATTTGTTGCTTTTGCTATGTTAGCATATGGATATATATGTTGTATATCGATACTATTGCCTATATGCATGTTTCTCATGTTGTTTGTTGAGTGTTTAGTAGGTGCGGATAGCGTTTGCTTCGCATTTGGAGCTCGCTTTAGCGCTATATTAACCGTATATGCTTGCTAATAAAGTATAAGGTACATATCTCGGATTAAATATCGCACTTTTACACTTTTTTCCCTGCGGGATGCCTCATTACTTGATGAGATGTATATTTGTGATATATATACTGTCATTTTTTTTCGGATCGAGCCGCGCAAAGGAGACTATGGCGAATTTTTCCGAAAATTTAAGGCGTTAGAAAAATTTTTGAGAAAATTTAGAAAATTTTGGAAACTTTAACCTTTGATTTTGGAATTGAAAGTTAAACAATAATAGTTGCTTTTGAAAAGATAACTAAGTATGATTTGGAAAACTTAGTAAAGTATTGTAAGGAATTTAATTATGAATTTTGGAAAGTTAATAAATTCTGTAACCTTTCTTAATTGTAATTTCGAGGACGAAATTCTTTTAAGGGGGAAAGATTGTAACGACCCAGAATTTTTAATAATTTAAATTTGAATATTTAATTAATTTTAAATATTAAAAAGTGAATTTATAAGTCAAATAAATTTTTATTTGAATTATTGGATTTAATTGGATAATTAAATCGATAATTTAATATGTTAAATTATGGAAATAATTGAAAATATAGTTAAATATGATTGAAGATGATTTGTAAAATTTTATTTAATCATACTGGAGTTATAGAGATATTTTAGAACTTTTAAAATCGAATTAAAAGTAAATTTGTGAAAATTGAATATTTTAATATTTAATAATCGACTGTAAAATAGTCAATTTTTGAACAGTCTCAGAATTGAACGAAACCAGTTCCATTGGATCCGTAATAGTTAGTTATTACCGTATTTCAATTTTCGTGTCAATCGGAGTTATCGTTTGATCGTGGCAGCTCGAAACGCATCGAATTATTTTTAATTTAAATTCGGCGAGTCAAAATAGCCATTTTTCAAAAAGTCTCGGATTTCGACGAAACCAGTTTCATCGGATCCGTAATGTGATATTATTGTAAGGTTTCAAATCTCAAGTCAATTGGATTTACCGTTTGTCCGGTACAAATTAAAACGCCTAGAAATCGATTTAAATCGGTTTAATTTAAATTGAGCGTTTACAGCCATAACTCGCACATACTTCCGAATTAGCTTCCGAAACCTGTTCCATTGTGTCCGGAACGTGGGATAAACCCTAGGTACGCTGGTTACGGCGCCTAAATCGGAGTTCGAAATTCCCGGGATGAATAGTGTTTACGCTTGGTTTTCTATAAATACACCACACACACAAATAAAAAAAAAATAAAAACAAAACCCTAGCCCATAATTGCAGCCGCCATCTCTTATTTCAAAGGCTGAGAATCCATCTCCTTCCTCTCTCAATCTTTCTCAATCCACTCGTTTTTAGAAAAAGTTGTTAACTAAAGAATCGAAGAGCTCGCCGAATACTTCAAATCCATACGGATATGATCGGGAACGGAGCGACGATGGAGGGGCAAGGATGGGCCGTTCATGGGCTGTTCACCACCGTGCGCGCGCGTCATAGGGTGGCCGAGCTTCATGGTGGAGGAGGTGGAGATAGCTCTCGTCAAGGGCTTCGTGTTGGTGGTAGTGTGATGAGGTATCGTCGAGTATTCGCGATGCAAATGCTAACCCTAGTTGATCTATATGGGTTCGGCCTCAATTCTAAAACCTGTAGCTTGTGCGTGATGTAGAAGATGATGAGGGACGGCCTGATGTAGCTTGCTTTGGATCCTATGGCTTAGATTGGTTTGGGTATAAAGATTTATAAAATTATGTTATAAATCTATGTATATAAATTCGAGTAAACTTGTAAAAATCATAACTTTTTCATACGAGGTCGAAAAAATGCAAACCCAGTTGCGTTGGAATCGTATAGACGAGCACTACGCGATGGAGTTGGTTTGGAGTCGTTTGGAGTTAGTGAGAATTTCGGGTAAAATTAAACGCGCGTTTAATTTTATTCGAAATAAATCGCTAAAACGGAAATTAAAACCAAGGTGAGAATTTCTCACTCAATCGAATAGATTTCGATTTTATTTTAAATAGTTAGATTTAAAATATTTAAATGCATGTTTGAATGATGACTGTAAATTATTGATTGTTAAAATAGACATTATGCGCCGTTAGTAAGCGGATGTTATTTAATATAAACATATACCGCGAATATTTCATAAACAGTGAAATTGGTATTATATATAATAGCAATATATATATATATTGGCATATGTATATATTGGAGTTGTTGATTTCCCGCATTTTTTGTTTAGCGGATGAGACCCTATTACGCCGTTATTAAGCGGATAATATTTATTAAGAACATGTACCGCGATAATTTCGTACTGGAGCGAAATTGGTATTGTGCTAATGTTTTTGGATGCAGGAAACAGGTTGGAGGGATCCAACTGGATTCCTCAACAGTTTTTAGTTTATTTCAGATATTTTGATATTTGATGGATTTTCATATTCATATATGATATCGTTGTTAGTCGTGATTGACTATTTGGTGTGTAGCATCATTGGACCCAAATTTTGGGATTTAAAAATGATTTTTAAAAGTGATTTTGAGAATATACTATATTTTTGGAATTGATCCATTTCAAATAAATAAACGTTATAAGTTTTAAAGTTATAAAAATTATAATTTTTGTGAAATATAGTTAAAAGCTGATTTTGAGAAATATGGGTTAATGATGTTATAAAATAGGTTAAATTGGATTTTTGAATTTATTATAAAAGTTTGAATTTAGAATTTATAAAATTTGATTATTTTATAAATCAAAATGGTGAGATTATAAAGGAATTTAAAGACGTTTTAAAAGAATAATATAATTTGATTTATATTAAGAGATTTATAAATAGATATTTATAAATTGAAATATAGACATTATAAAACGAGTTTTTATAAGTGTTTGAATGTAGTGAAAATGAATTTCATAAATGAATGAAATTTATAGAATTATAAACTGTGAATTTATAAATGAAATTTATAAATAGTAAGATTTATAAATTTGGTGAAATTATTTGAAGAATAGATTGATTAAATAAATAAATCTTATAAGTTATAAGGTTTATAAATTGAAAAGTCTTTAAAAAGAACGATTTTGTAAAATAATCGTTTTACAAGTAATTAACTTATAATGTGAACGTTTAGTTTATAATTTAGTTATAAACGGGAATAGGTTAATAAAGGAATTTATAAAAAGGAAGTTTTTATAAATAAATAGATATGGGATTTATAAACGTTGTTTTATAAATTCGCAAACGACTTATTTTGATAAGTTAATTGTTATAACCTATTAATGGAGTTATATTCACATTTTTGAATAGTGAATAATCCTTTAAAATAAATTGAATAAAAGGGATGAAAGTTGTTAACGTAGTTTATTCACGTTTTTGAACAGTGAATAACACGTTAAAGAAATTGTTTAGAATGTGAATGTTTTAAATATAATTAAAACGATCTAACGATGTTTTAAAACATGTTGAGATTCGAAACCATAGATTTCAACATTTATTGTTGAAATAGATGTTTCGAGAAATAAAAGGAGATGATGGACTATAACACTGTTGTTATAGTAAATGATTTCCGAAAGGAAATGTTTTGTATAGTATTGGGATTTATATATCTATTTTAATTTCGAATCCCTATACTAGTGATTTTGGGTTGTCGTAACGATGTTTTACGTAACATTCGTTTTGGCCCAAATAAATATGTTAAAGTGAATGATTTCCTTAAAAAAATGAAATATATACTTAATTCGATTTAAGTATACGGAATATTTTCTAAGTGTTGAAAATAAAAGATTGTGAATTACTTATGAGTAATAAGTATGGAAATGTTTTCCAATATGAAGTGAATATTTAGAATTTATCTTTTTAAAGATAAATTGAAATGAATTATTGAAATCGTATATGCATGGATATTTTGAAATATAAATTCATTATGGAATTTATATGTGAAAAGTGAAATTGGTTAAAAATAAATATTGATTTATTTTTGAAGTGTTGGAATTTTATATCTTGTAAAGATATTTTGGAAATGTAAATAATTTGGAAAATTATTTGGAATCTGGTGATGTATGCATATCAATTGATAGTTCAATAACCGACTATCAGTATTTCCCTTTGATTGGGTATTTGATGTGAATTGTTGAATTTGAATGCACACTTATTTTTGAATAAGCGCTCACTATTCGGGTTAACCGGGAAAGGACCATGGGGTCGTATAACCCATTCCGAATATGTGATACGTCGTTGTGAATTGCATTTGAAGATCGGTGTTGAAGACCGGTATTTGCGAAAGCGATAGGATGAACTATCGATTGACTCTGCACCGAGTAGCTACGGTATTGAGTTCTCCATATGTGATGGTGAATCCGATCAGGATTGTGAATATCCGGATTGCAAGGACTTCTTTGTAAGTGCCTTCGGTTCTGTTCGAGCCCGGAACAGACTTGTATGGATTGTATGTCTGACATTACAAGTTGAGATATAAAGCCGATTTCTTTCAAATATATTTCTGTTGGTGGCGGAGAATTTATTCTTTTTGCTTAACACCCTTCTCTGAGACGTATGTGCTCAGAGGTTATATAGTTGAAGTTATCAGCGATATATTCCCAAATTGGTAATGTGACATGCTGAGTGATGCTGAAATGATCATTGTGTTGATTATTTGTGATAGGATCGTTTATTTGATCGTCTATCCTTGTGATCATTGTGTTGATCATTTGTTGACCCAAAGCATGGCTTTTGTATAAAGTATGTTTTTGTGGACGTGACTTCGTCGAGCCTCACACCCCGTGAATGGTCAAAACAGGAAAGAAGCAGCAAGGTTATGAGGGGTAGCACCCTTTAGGATGTGTCCATTTCCTTTTGGAAAAGGGTGGTATCATGGTATGGAGCCCAGATACTTACTCATGTTGAAAACACTTTATGATTGTGTGAATTGATTACGAGCGCTCGGTGAAAAGGTCCCAAAGGACCGGGGGATGGCATATTCGGTCAGTTGTTACTCAGTTAGGAGTAACCCGGCCTTGTGTTGGTAGAGATCCGGTTTGGTTCTCGGGGATGTCCATCCAGAGGCATTCTCATGTGGCAATGGGAAGTTCCTTGGCCTGATCATTCGTTGGAAATCCAAAGAAACAATACGTGACTTGTACGGTTTTAGTTGTAGAACCTGCTTCCTCAGGAGGTAGCTATAGTAGGCATAATATAATGGTACCTATGCTGGCTATGATTTATATCTTTACTTTCGAAATGATTTGTCCTACACTATGCACTAATAATAATATCAAATATTATTTTAAATGCGTATCAAGCATCTTTGACTATCATAAGGAGAAATCTCCTCCGATTCTGCGTTTGCATGTGTGTGTGTGCGGGAGGCCTTATGGTAGTCTCATTTTTAAAAGCATTGCGAATTGAATTAAAAATATTCCTCTATTTTGATTTTAAAGATAAATAAACTGTTTTGAGTTCTCACACCAGTCACATGACTGACTTGGAGTTTATTGTTTTCCTTCCTAAACTCTGGGTGCCCACCAATTTCCACACGGGCAGTCAAGAGTTAGGTTTATCAGGATATTCTGGATATTCTGGAGTTGCTGGAGGCAAGCTGGATGGCATGGCGTATTATTTATATAATATTTCTTTTCCGCTGCATTGTTTGTTGTTGTATGATGTTGTTGTACACTCTGATGTGATGATATGATGTAATGAAATATGATGAAATGTAATAACTGTAGTTCTTTGTTTAAAGATTATTCATTTATTATTATATGTTGTTCCGCTGCGAATTGTGAGATTCTGTTGTTGTTCTGTTGTTTTCTGTTCCGTCCTATTTTCTTCTGTTTTTTTTCCTTTTCTCTATTCTCTTTTTCTTTCTATTTTTAAATTTTCCTATCTTCTTCTCTCCTCCCTAATTTCTATCTTTTTCTCTTCTTCTTTCCTAAATTTTTCTTAAATAAAACCCTCAGTGTTCGGTTTTCCGTCGTTCGATTTCTCGGCAGTCGATAAAGTGAGTGTCGATGTCGAATTTTCGGAAGACGAAGAATCTTGTCCTGACACCGGCTAGGGTTTGAGATATTATATTTTTTTTTTTATTTTCTAAATGAAGGGTTGGGGTTATTTATAAGGAACGAGCAAGCGTAAACACTATTCATCCCGGGAATTCCGAACTCCGATTTAGACGCCGTAACCAGCGTACCTAGGGTTTATCCCGCGTTCCGGACACAATGGAACAGGTTTCGGAAGCTAATTCGGAAGTATGTGCGAGTTATGGCTGAAAACGTTCGATTTAAATTAAACCGATTTAAATCGATTTCTAGGCGTTTTAATTTGTACCGGACAAACGGTAAATCCAATTGACTTGAAATTTGAAATCTTACAATAATATCACATTACGGATCCGATGAAACTGGTTTCGTCGAAATCCGAGACTTTTTGAAAAATGGCTATTTTGACTCGCCAAATTTAAATTAAAAATAATTCGATGCGTTTCGAGCTGCTACGATCAAACGATAACTCCGATTGACACGAAATTTGAAATCCGGTAATAACTAACTATTACGGATCCAATGAAACTGGTCTCGTTCAATTCTGAGACTGTTCAAAAATTGGCTATTTTACAGTCGATTATTAAATATTAAAATATTCAATTTTCACAAATTAACTCTTAATTCGATTTTAAAAGTTCTAAAATATCGTTCTAACTTCAATATGATAAAATAAAATTTTACAAATTATTTTCAATCATATTTAACTCTATTTTCAATTATTTCCATAATTTAACGTATTAAATTATCGATTAAATTATTCAATTAAATCCAATAATTCAAATTAAAATTTATTTGACTTATAAATTCACTTATTAATATTTAAAATAAATTAAATATTCAAATTTAAATTATAAAAATTCTGGGTCGTTACATTCACCCTCACGAACATTTTTCTAATTAGGACCATCGCTTGAAATAGCTCCTAGAGGCACCGATCAACTACGACTATTGGATGAGGCTAGGTTTAGGGTTATATCTTTGGAAAACAAAGAAAGTGAGGTCCTTATATAGACGATTTTCAAACACTCTTTACCCTCCAAAATCTCCAACTCCAAATGAGGTATGTTCACTAGCGTTCCTAGCTAATTAACACCAATCTGAACATTATGGAACTAGTCTCAGGACCCAATTCCATCATATACGGAAGTTAGCATTTCAGATGTAATTATATTATATTTAATTCTGGAAATTAATTGTTATGCGCTTTGAGCTAGCTCAACCACACATTATGTCCGATCATCTTGAAACTTTATGGCATATAATAATTCACTATTCTGGATCCGATGGCACTAGTTTCGTTAAAATCCAAAACATTGCCCTGTAATAATGATTTCGCATGTTAATTAAAACGAATTATTAATAAAATGATTTTAGTCACGTTTCATTCTGAATTAAAAGCTTATTGTTATCATTCTTATTTAAAAAATAAGCTTTTGAAATCATATTTATACGAATTAAATCCAAGATTCAATTATCAGATAATTCCAATATTTAATTATAAACTGTTCAAAATTTCATTTGTTACAAATTGATTACGTGGGATGAAATGAAATTAACATAACCTAAAATGAACGGTCGCATTAGGGAGTCTAATAAGTACTTTCGCACATTGAAGAGAGACTATGAGTTTCTTATCAATATCGAGAATAAATAATCCTCACTTGTCAATTAAACCATTTTGAATATTGGCTCTTTCATATGGTATGATTCACAAAATCAAAAGGATTCTAAGTACGTTATCAAAATATGACTTTGGTAGTTGTACCTGAAGAAATATGATCCATCGGTAGCAAATATGTCTTCAAGAAAAATACTAAGCAGTAGGAATACACTAAGCAACATTAATAGGAATAAAATCGCAAACTTCAATAGTTGAAATTAGCATAACAGATTCGTCGTTCAATGTGCTCAAGTTGATTTAGATTTTACACATAAAATTATCGCTTGATATGACTTTGTTTTTGATACATATGTGTTGAAATGGAAAATTATAAATAATAGTTTAAAATAGACTATTTGCATATAACAATCAACGTTTTTCGAAGTTGGTGGAAACATATTGAGTTTATAGGTTTTCAGATATGACCCAAGAAATGATACGAAAGCATCATTCTATAGGCATCATAACTGAATAAGTACTTTGATAGAGAAAAAATAATTTGAATTTCAGTCAAAATGAAATGGAAGCGTGTGTCTATAAAAATATATTAATAGGTACTCAAAAATATATTTCTAATACTACAAGTAAAATACAAACTTGTGGTTGTTAACGATGTATTCATGTTAAAATCATTTCAATTTGGTTCTTTAATATTCAATATTGGATTTGAAAAATGACATCTTTCATAATCAATAAAAAAGGCTGTCGAGAATGTCCTGAAATGATATACATAGGAATTATATTGAATTATTTAATATCAAGCATGTAAAAATGGATTCCATATGCATTTGTGATTGGAATTTTCATACATACCATTTTATCTATAATATCACATTTTTCTCATATATTTAATGCATAGAGCAAGTAAAAAATATGAATTAAGATCACCTAATGATAGTTTAGATTGTTCTCAAGTATTTATAAAATACTCGAGAATTATTTATAGAAACAACAAACTCATTAAAAGAAGTGCACGGACTTGAACTTCATAGTGACACTAAATACAATATGTTAATCCTAAATTCATGTTCAAATTTAAATTAAGAACTTTAAGTTGGAATCTAAATAGTGGTCGATTAAACCAAAGGCTACTGCAATGCAAGAAATATAAATAAACGCATGAATTTTTAACTGACCCGAGGGTGATTTTAAATGTTGAGAATCCATGACATTGTTATATGATAATAATGTCACAATACATTTCGTAAAAGAACCTAAAGCTTACCAGAAGTTGAGAGATATACTCCGAATGGTTCCAAATGATAAGTCGATTATCAATATCGAAGAGAGTTGATTGACATAGTTGATAATTGAGACAAAATAGCATACTCGTTCACTAAGGGAATGAACCGATTAGTTTATGAGAAAATTGATCGATGAAGTTAGAATAAGATTCCATGATTGACCCCAAGTGCAAGTGGGAAATTGATAGAGCTGGGAGTATGTCCTAGAAGATATTAGGTAATTTGTTACATATATCTAACTCTGTGACCAATTTTGTTCAAAATAAAAGGTGCCTTTCTTTCTATCACATAAGTATTATATAGTGATATAAATAAATATTTAAATTAAAGTGTATAGATGAAAAATCCTTAAATGATATGTTATGTGATAGTAATTACAAAGTGCTGTAATCGAAGGATTTTATCACAAAGAAAATAACATATTGTTTTAAATATTTCTAGTGTTTTGAGAAAGAATATGGATTCATCCATTGAGACTAGAGTACATAAAACTCTCTAAATGGTGGACAATGTATCTCTCATGGCTGCTGGAGGCACCAAGTGATTACGTACAGATAATTATTAGATAACTATGGAATGATTAACTCGAGAGTTCTCAGTTGGTTGATGTTGGTTAATATAACTAAGGTAAAATTGACAATCTTGAAGTGATGATGTTACACAATTTCCTCGACTTGAGAATACTATAGAACTTCAATGTGGACACTACACTTTTATTATAATTAAACCATGGCATGATGTCCATCCAATGTCTATAATTGAGTCCGATTTAAAGGATTTGAAGTAAAATACTATTCAATAGAGAATTTGTCTTTTTAATTATATGAGGCTGGTATCATGGCCAACTATAGTTAACTCAAAGTCAAAGTTTTTAGCTAGAGCACTATGATTAATAATAATTATTATTATTAGATCAAGGATTTTGTGTTTGTACTTACAAATTTAAATGTAGATGGTGTTGAAATTTTGTCCAAAACCAAATTCCGTAAATTCTAATGTGATATAATTTTGACAAAGAGAATTGGTGTAAATTATCGTCACTACTGAATAATACTTGAAACGGTAAAATTGGATTTTTACCAAAGAATGTTTAAGCGAAAAATTTGATCAAACAGTCACACCACCAGTTAAGGTATAACACCCATAAAATTAATAATATTTAAGAAGGCTCCAAAAAGGAATTTGAGAAAATGATGGGATTTGGCCATAAAACATGCACAATTGTGTTCATGACAATATTCTGAGCAACTTTCACATTTGAAGTTTCGTGATAAGAGTTCAAACGAAGATGTTATTAGCATTTAAAGTTTTCGAAGCGAACATAATTAAAACCGAAAAAGAAAATAAATAAACATTAAAACGTGGGCCCTACTGGATCACCACACTATATGGGTCGGTCGACTGGTAGTGTTGATCGCCTATTAGGGAGGGTCGACTGGTCTTCATAGGCGGCTAAAGGTTTGAACATTTGCCAACGGACCAAATTTAATTATTTTAGTCTAATAATTATGATTAATTCGAGCGCCTATAAATACAGGCCAAACCCCTTACTTCTCTTCTCATATTTTCTAATCAAAGTAGGAAAGCTCTACCATTTAGACTTCTTTGCTATTTCTAAAAATTATAAGATATCATACATAAACACACACAAAAAAACTGGAGAAGGACAGAAAACAAAAGAGAAAAATTAGCGTTGCGAGAGATCTGTAATTATAAATTTATATTCCTCTTAACCCTAAATCTCTTCTCAGATCTGTAATTCTGATAGTATGTACATACCATGTTATACATATTATTTTAGATTAGAATGGAAAAGGAGTCAAGTAAAGGAATGGATTCAGATTTGAGAGATTTGAAAAGCTAGAAAAGTGAGCGAGAAATTTATAGTTTATTTATAACATTGAAATTTATATCATTGGACTTTATTTAATTATTATGCCTAAATAAGATATGATGAATTATAGGCTTAAAATAAATGTATAGGAACATCGCCTACGTATTCTATAAAATAGATAATTGGAATAGGAATAGTAAGTATAACATAATTTAGAAATTCGAATTCAATCTCAAATATTTACTATTGTAGAACGTTTGTTTATTTTAGATTTATAATTGGAATGTAAATTAGGTTGTCCAAGTTTACTTGTAATGTGAATTTCTATATTTCAATTTATTTGGAGTGGGGTATAATTTAATTATATCTGTTTCCGTGTAATTTTAACAAATTATCCAATTTATAAAATATTTATAAAAGTTCATCGTTTGAATTAACAAGGAATATACCAAAAGGGAAAAAGATGTGTAAAGTATGAGTATTATTCTCTGTAGGTTGCACTAACTATTTTAATAAAAGAAAAAAGATAATCTTTTTTAATTTCAAACAAAAAAGTCTCATTTTTTGGGTAATTCATGGAAAGTTATATCTAAAAGAATAACTCTGATAAATTAAAATGTGAAATTGAATGTTCTAGTTTAGGAATTAATAATTAGAAAAAAAGAATATATATAGGTAAATCCACGCATATCGATTAAAATAACATCCCCACTACTAATAAAGAGAATTCAATGAATAGGATTTCATGTATCTTTTTTGAAATTTCAAAAATACCCCACCACTCATCAATGGAATCTTACAAACATTTTGCAATCTCCACCACCATCTTCTTCCCGATCGTCCATCAACGGAATTTTACTATCAAATTGCATTCGACACCACCAACAAAACTGCTTGAAATAAATATGTTGTGACCATAAAAGCTTTTGCATTTATAGCACATACTTGTCCATTAATTTTTCTTTTAAATAAAAAATAATTTCTATAGATATTAAATGCACATACATTTGATTTACTCTAGCATATATAGCATAATTTACAATAATATACGTATTAATTATTATAGTATATTAAATTATAGGACTAAAAAGTAATGAACAGGAATCCCAAAATTATGGAGATTAACTAGAAATTTAATAGGCAATTAATTTATAGTCAATAGAGAGTTAAAAGAATTAAATAGGGACTGATTAAGAATTTAATGTGACATTGATGTTGAAATTGAATGGGCATAATAAGTGGATTTTGAAACGGGTAAATAAATATCATAAGACATTATCCAATTTTGGCATTAATGACTAATAATTATAGACAGTGGATATTTATTAGACAAAGAAGGAAACATGGAAACCAAAGCCAAAGCATATAAAATAGGAATAATTATGTAGTGAACATGTAAAAATTAATACTATTAAATACACGTATAAGGTATTATAACTTCATAGTACCAAATTATGTGGATTCAATTATACATTTAGAATGAACGTGAATTAGTGGGCCTAGCCCTACACTTAGGCTTTGGGTGATAGGTTTGGTTTGATGGGTTGGGGTGTGAGGTTAGTAGAGTTACACGGTAGAAATATGCCATTCACCTAGAAGCTACCAACAGTTGTGTATACTTACGACTAATGTGAGACATCTCCAACTATAGGACCCATTGGAAAGGGATATGCATTGCAGATAGGTAAGGAAAAAATTATACCAAGTGTTCGCCTTAGATTTGAAATATTAAATGCCCAGTGCTTTTAAAGAAATGGGGTCTGCTTCATTTCCAATAATAGTTATTAAGTAACCGCAAGGGGCATTATTCCTTGACTTACTTAGGTTAGTCTAAACAGGATGACAGTTGTGGAGGGTCGGCAGGCTATGTCAATATTTTGTTCCAGTATTTTGTAGCAGGTTTCGCATATAGACTATACCACTAGCAGTCCCAAGCGAGTTGTAGTGAAGACTTAGGTTGTGCCTTAATGAATTTCGCTTTCTACTAGTGTAGTATTTGTAAGTAAGATGCACAGACCTCAAAATATATGGTAAGATGAAAAAAAAGTTTATTAGAGGTCGGCTGTTTAACCCTTAGATGGGTCTTTGAGATGCGTTAGTAGTACGAGAACTAAATTTTAAATTATAAAATCGTGTATAAAGGTTATCGATCTCTACAGCTAGAACCGATTAACTGCATTTACATTGTGGAGGGCCTGCTTCGAGGAGTGAGGTATTAAATGGCCATTGGGTATGTCTCCTTCCTATTTGAGAAGTATTAAGTGGCTAGGTTTTTTGGGTAGTGAAACGGTTAGACATATATGTAGACATGCATATAGTTATACCATGGAGAAGGTTAGGTTAGGCATATAATATGTGCATATAAGATTTAAAGGATTAGCCACAAATAATAGACACGCATAAATGGATATCAATTGGCATAAATAAATGGTATGGGTAAAGCATGAAATTTTTCAATCACCATAACGTTGTTCTGACTCCCCTTTTTATAACGACCCACATGATAGATTTAGAAAGGCTAGATATTGAACAATGTTAATGTGTTTGGATCTAATCAAGAAAAGAAAAGGAAAGATTGATCAAGAACTGAGAAGCCATTAACCAGATTTGTGTTTTTTTTCATATTATTTCATTCTTACTTGTAAAAGAAGGTACACTCGTATTTATATATGTATCAGTGATACATGTACAGGTAGTAAAGCATTGTTCAGGAACAAAAGAAAAAACTGCAAATATATGAGTACATAACCAAAATTGATTTCAAGCAAACCCAATCATGACCACAAGCAAACCCAATCCTGACTGCAAGCAAATCTACCAAAACATCGTGCATGCACCGAGCATACTATTTGGACCAGCAACCAAATGAATACATATAGGTGATTCATTACACTCCTCCTTAAGTTGGGTTATATATATATATATATATTAAACCCAACTTTCTTTTCAGGTATTTAATTCTACTTTCATTTAATGCCTTAGTTAGAAGATCAGTTGGTTGCTCTTGAGTATGGACATAGTGTGTAATTACTTCCCCCTCTTGAATTTTGTCTCGAATAAAATGGCAATCGACTTCTATATGCTTAGTCCTCTCATGAAATATAGGATTCGATGCAATGTGAATTGTTGCCTTATTGTCACACCATAGTCTTGCAGGTTGCTCGAACTCAAGTTTACACTCTTTCATTAAGTGTTTAATCCACATAACTTTACACACTGCTTTGGACATTGCTCTATACTCAGATTCTGCACTTGATCTTGATACAATATAGTTTCTTACTTTTCCATGATACTAAATTCCCTCCAATATACACAGAATCCAATGGTTGATCTTCTATCATCCTTTGATCCAGCCCAGTCAGCATCAACAAAACTTTCAATCCTCATATGACCATGATTGGCGTATATGATTCCTTGGCCAGTGGATCCTTTCAGATATCCTAATATGTGTTCCAGTGCTTTCCAATGTTGCTTTGTTGGTGAAGCCATGTATTGACTCACCATACTCACAGCAAAGGCAATATCAGGCCTAGTTATGGCTAGATAATTCAACTTGCCTACGAGTCTCCTATATCTTTCTGGATCATCAAATGGTTCTCCTTCAGATGTTAGATAACTATTAGGCAAGATAAAGGTGCTCTGTGGTTTGATGCAAAGCTTTCCAGTTTATGATAACAAGTCCAATGCATATTTTCTCTGGCATAATAAAATTCCTTTACTGCTTCTTAGAACTTCTACCCCAAGGAAATATTTTAACTCTCCTAAATCTTTGGTCTGGAATTTATTATGGATAAATTGCTTAAGTGAATCAATTCCTTGTTCATCATATCCTGTTATGATGATATCATCTACATACACAACTAATAGAAGTATACCTTTTTCAGAATTCTTATAAAACACTGAATGATCACTCTTGCATCTGGTTACTCCAAATTCTTCCAGAGTTTGACTGAATTTTCCAAACCAAGCTCTTGGACTTTTCTTAAGTCCATAGAGAGTTTTTCTTAATTTGCAAACAATCCCATTTTCTCCTTGTGCAATAAAACCAGGTGGTTGAGCCATATAGATTTCTTTTTTGAGATCACCATGTAGAAATGCATTCTTAATATATAGTTGATGAAGCTTCCATTTAAAATGTGCTGCTAATGCTATGAATAATCTAATAGAAGCCATCTTAGCCACTGAAGAGAAAGTTTCTGAGTAATCCATACCATATACTTGTGCATATCCTTTAGCCACGAGTCTTGCCTTGAATCTATCAACTGTTCCATTTGGATTCATTTTAACTAAATATATCCATCTACATCCAATTGCCTTTCTATTCTTTGGTAGCTTGACCAGATTCCATGTATTAATCTTTTCTAAATCATTCATTTCATCAATCATAGCTTCTTTCAATTCTTGTGTGGACAGAGCTTCAGCAACAGTTTTAGGAGTATAGGTAGAGTCTGGAGAAGTGATGAACATGTAAGATGATGATGAGAGATTATCATGTGACATGTAACCAGAGATGGGATAGGTGCACTTCCTTTTCTCTTTTCTAAGAGCAATGGAGAGATCCAAACTTGGATCTACTGGTGTAGAGCTTTCACTGATGGTTCCAGAAGTTGTATCATTCTCAGTATCTGGCTCAGATTCTTAAGATGGAAAAGTAGAGTAGACCATGTACTCATCAGTCTCCTCCTGGTTTTGTGTGTGTGGTGCTTGATAGAATGGTCTTTCTTCCATGAATTTACATCTATTGATACTATATATTTATTTAGACTTGGGCACTAACATCTATATCCTTTTTGCAGTCTTGAGTACCCAATGAATATACATTTTAAAGACTTAGGATCTATTTTTCCTACTTGAGGATTTACATC
Source organism: Allium cepa (assembly GCA_030765085.1). NCBI lineage: Eukaryota > Viridiplantae > Streptophyta > Magnoliopsida > Asparagales > Amaryllidaceae > Allium > Allium cepa. Next base: position 627,614,009 of record CM060932.1, on the reverse strand, counting down.
TCTCACAAAACAGGTGCACCCAAATATTCTTGGTTTAATGGGATATAATTCTTTGTTAGGACATAACACTTTGTAAGGAATCTTGAAATTAAGAACTGTTGAAGGCATTCTATTAATAAGGAAGCAGGAAGTTAGCACCGCATCAGCCCAATAGACTTTTGGAACATTCATTTGAAATAATAATGCTCTAGAAGTTTCAAGAAGGTGTTTATTCTTTCTTTCAGCCACCCCATTTTGTGCAGCAGTATCTACACATGATGTTTCATGTAGAATGCCATGTTGACTTAGGTATGAGCTAAAGATATGGGCAGTATACTCCTTAGCATTATCACTCCTTAGTGTTTGAATACATGTTTTAAACTGATTTTGAATTTCTATATGAAAAGTACAAAAAATAGAGAAGAGTTCAGATCTATTTTTCATTAAAAATAACCAAGTAACTCGAGAGTATTATTCACAAATGTCACAAAAAATTTATAACCAAATTTAGAAACAACAGATGATGGTCCCCATATATTAGAATGTACAAGTTCAAATGGTACACTTGCACATTTATTTATTCTAGGTTTTAAGCTACTCCTATGTAGTTTTGCATACTGACAAGGCTCACAATCAAGAGTAGATATATAGTTATACTGAGGATAGAGATGATTGAATAAAGTGAGAGATGGATGACCAAGTTGTTGATGAAGTTTGAGTGCAGCATTAATACTTGAGCAAGCTACTGGTGGATTTTCCAAAACATAGAGTCCCCTTGATTCATATCCTTTACCAATAATCTGTTTCATTGTAAGATCCTGAAATATACATGTTTCAGGGGAGAATACTACACTACAATTCATGTCTTTAGTAAATTTTCTCACATACAACAGATTGTATGATAAGGAAGGTATGAATAATACTGATTTTAATGGAATAGTAGTATAAATATTACCAAATCCATGAACATTAGATTGTGACCCATCTGCTAAAGTAACTGCTTGACTTTCTCCATGTTTGTTAAAATCCATAAATAATTTAATGTTACCTGACATATGATATGTGGCTCCTGAATCAATAATCCACTTTGAAGTTGGTTTAGCAACCGCTTGTTTGTTTTAAGATTCCTGATATTTTGAGTACTTATCAAATTCTTCAGTGGTCATCAGAACAGTTTTATGAGAATTGTTATTATTACTGGATGCTCCTTGATTCTTGAGTTAATTATTGTAATTTCCTACATTCAATGATCAAATGTCCAGGCTTTTTGCAGTATGAACATACTTTATTATTTGGTCTCCCTCCACTTCTTTGAGGCCTCTAAGGTTGAGATGGTGGTGGTCTCCATGCAGTAGGGGATGTGTTAGAGCTTATCAGTGCACTATTATTCATGTTTATACTTGGTGATAAATTCTCAGTTCTGAGAACACGATTAAGGACTTCGTGAAGAGATGTTATTATGGATCCAGATAGTATTTGTGACTTGGCTGACTCAAATTCTGGTGGTAAATCAGCAAGGAAGGACATTATGGCCATTTGTTCTCGTTGAAGTTGATGAACCTTCACATCTGGGCTCATAAGTAGTAAAACATTGAATTCTTCATAAGTTCTTTTAAAGTTCATGAAGTAATTTGTGAGAGATTGATCTTGTCTCTCGGTTCTATAGAATGATTTACATACGAGTGAGATTGCCTTTTCCAGAGTATAAGAATTCAAGAAATTCAATTAACTCCTTTACAAATTCACAGTGATTTATCAGGCTAATGACTTTATCATCAATTGAATTTCTGATTTGCAAGAACAATCGAGCATCTTCCCTTAACCAGATAAGATCCTTTTCTTCTATAGTTACTGGTGGATTTATGGTTAAGTGATCATCCTTATCAATGCTTCTAAAATACAATCGGATTGTCTTACTCCATTCTAGGAAATTTGTATGGTTTAACTTGCGATCTGTGATTTTTGACATTATTGGAAGAACATCGACCATGGTAGAATTTTTGCTTTCAAACATAATTCTGGATTTAAGATATTAGTAGATCTGAGTAAATTTTGAGAAGCGCGATTTCAAGAAGCCCTAGATCGAGATCAGATGCGCCGATACCATGTTAATGTGTTTGGATCTAATCAAGAAAAGAAAAGGAAAGATTGATCAAGAACTGAGAAGCCATTAACCAGATCTGTGTTTTTTTTCATATTATTTCATTCTTACTTGTAAAAGAAGATACACTCATATTTATATGTGTATTAGTGATACATGTACAGGTAGTAAAGCATTGTTCAGGAACAAAAGAAGAAACAGCAAATATATGAGTACATTACCAAAATTGATTTCAAGCAAACCCAGTCATGACTGCAAGCAAACCCAATCTTAACTGCAAGCAAATCTACCAAAACATCATGCACACACCGGACCAACAACCAAATGAATACATATAGGTGATTCATTACAAACAATATGGGAACTATAGATGGTGAAGTCTTCTTATTCATGCTTGGCATGGAAAAGGAAATTAAATATCCAGGGAATGATATTCTGAGGTAATAAGTACGTTATGTTATATTTTTCAATTCCGTTGTGAATTTATATTGACCATACTCTGGTATACTTGTGTAACCAACGATCCATACCTTAATGGACCGAGGTTTCGATTTAGTTGAAAATTCGAGCCCATTAAGAAGCAAGTTGTTACATTTGGAATCAGAATTAGTTTAGTCGATCATAGTAATTAGGATATGTCGATCGAACATATTTTTATTTTACCTATAATTAACATATGTATACATATATATTATACGCCAAACTCTCTAAATTCTGACTGTAAAAGTAGTTGCGACTATATTCCTATAGGATGGGTGAGGCAATTATGAGTTTGAAAAAAATAAATAGAGTTAAATTTATACTCCTACCTGATTACCCAATGGGACGGAGGTCGTGTCGTAAAGAGTGGACCAAGAAGAGCAAAGCATGACATATAGAAGAATCCTGGAGGCTGGATGGTACTTGACTACTTTGTTGGGAGTACATTGCCTTATGACTATGGATTTTGATGGATTGTCGATTGAAGATGCATATTTCATCCAGACAAAAGGAAAGTAAGAAACTACATGTTGTAGGCATCCGAAATTAAGGTATAATAGGGGTGGAGAAAGTTCCCATAAGAATGTGTACATCAATCACCACTAGAAGATAGCTAGATTTTTGATGAAGAAGAGTTAAGGAGTAGGAAGAAGGAAGTCCAACAGAAAAGACGATTAAATTCCATTTCTATGCCCAATCCGATGTGGAAGAGTTTGATAAAAACATTTTTGAAAATTCCTTAAACATTTCGAATGGCTTTTCAAAGAATTTATTAAGAAGATGCCGTTTTGAAAAAATAAGTAAATTTTGAATTTCTTAGTTTAAAATTAGTTGAATCAAAAAGTTTTGGTTCAAATATTTTTGATAAAGGGATTTTCTGTTTTTGAATAAAATGAAAAGTAGAGAGCATAGGTTTTGCTCGATGATTTTTCCTATTTTTGTAAATTTGGAAGTCCCTTTTTAAAATTCTTCCTCTAAGGGGTGGATAAATGGAAACAGTACTTGACTAAAATAGGATAAAGGAAATAGAACGGTAAGAATGCCTGATAAGTAAGATAGGAGGAATATTCTCGTACAAAAAAAATATGGGGAATAACAGCTAAAGTAGAAGCCACTTAGGTAGGATAAATATAAATCGTAGCAATATTAGGAAATTTAGATAGAAATAGCATTAGGAATTTATATAAAATAGGATTAGCAATCTAGTTATAAATAGTATAGGAGAAAATCAATAGGAATGGGATAGGAAGAATTGGTAAACTCCATAGATATGTAGCGATTGCATATATATTTTAGATAAAAGCTAGATAGATGCAACGATTGCACATACCTTTTAGAAGTCCCCCTTATATGCTATTAAAATCTCCACCAAATATAGAATCGAAAATAGCACGAGTAGTAAGGAAATAATAGGATGGAAGTTATCATCATCTACTCCAATTTTTCAATTTTTTAAGGTTATAGAATATGTTTTTGATAAATTGTTTAGTATGACAATTGGGTTTTGAAGCATGATAAATTTTTTAGGTTTAAAAATAAATCCTATTTTTGAAAGAAGAAAATTTCCACCATAGAAAGTATTTAAAAAGGTAAAGTTAGTTAGAAAGGGAAAAATTTTATGGTTCCTTTTGGACACTAACCAATTTTTGAATTTGATTAAAAAGTTTCTAAGTTTTTTAATTTTGAAGCTAAACGTTTTGGATCAAGTATTGCACGATTGTGAAGTTTTATTTTTATAAAGAATGGTGGGAATCGAACCAAATCTCTAGTAAGGAGTAGATAGGGGTCACTAGGTAAGATGAGGTAAAGGTTTAGGCAATGAATAAAATAACTATGGATGCTCGTAAGATAGCAAAAAAGAATCTCCGTTGAATGTAAGGAATGTTGGTACGAACATAGGAATATGTTATTAGAGATGCGTGGAAGCTATAAGAAGAACCCTCAAAGGAATAAGGAATGATATTAAAGTACAATTTTGCGAGTATAGTCCTACGGTATACTCGCATGAAGGATCAAGGATATGGAGGAAGTAAAACCAAAATTTAAGGGTACTGTCAAAAGATTGTGATTGAGAGAAGATAGTAGTATGGTTGGAGAAGAGTGTAATAAGATGGCAAACCCACATAAAGGATGTTGGTTGACTCAAGGTGATTGAAGGTAAGAAGGTGGTAGGAAGTCATTCCACCAAGTCAAATTTTTCACCGAGTTATTCTAAACATGCATAGCTTATATTTTCTACTCACTGTAGTGTGGGAATGCACAATTTATCCCATAAGCATGTGTAATAATTAAAGTAGTGAATGAGCCTTATTCATTAGAAGCCAAGGAGGTTAGTTAAGTCATAGTTGAATAGCATACTAGAAATTTCCATCTTAATTTATTAAGGAATGTTAGGGTCATAACATCATTAACACTAGTTGATGATAAATGGTAGCTTCCAACAAAATTTTCTTTTAGGGCTTTTGGGTTGTAACCTCTAGTTATTTCTCTTAGGTTATTGGAAAATCTTACGATATGATATAAGATATTTTCATGTTTCATCACTGTGTTCATTTTATGGATGATATATATATGTGTGTGTGTGTGTGTGTGTTGAGAAACGGTGTAAATAAGGACACTCATAAGGACGCTTAACTAGCAATAAATGTAGGTAAGACTAGAAGTTTATGAAATAAATTAGGAAATTAAGTAAGCAACTAGGAATTAAAAATGCTTTAATCCCAAAAAAATTAGGATTTTGGGAAAATTAAATTTTAATGAGTGCAAGGAAGGAAAAGGTTGTTATAAAATCACGGATCACTATCTTTATACCTTAAAAGCTAAAATTTATAAATACATTTATAGGTAGCTTGCTGTTTTGGAATAAGTTTTTCAAATCCACGATTACCTACACAACACTAGGGTCAACCATATGCATTAACTCGTTGACTGAGTTTCGATTACGTTAAGAGGTGGCTTGATTTTTTTTTTAACGATGAACACGCAAATATTTTGGAAATTTTTGTTTAAATGCTTTTGAGAAGCGGGGTTCAAATGTTTTAGGAAATTTTTGGTCAAGTGCTTTTGAAAAAAAATGGTATTTAAATGTTTTTGGAAATTTGATTTTTCAAACTATTTTGCAAGATTATTTGAAGGAGGAAAAATTTCTTTTGAAATGAGAAAAATTCTTATTTTCAATTGCGACATACTTAGCGTAGGGAGCATCGATGTATTAGTAAACATGAATTTTACTACACGGCAATGGTGATAGTATACAAAACATAGATATTAATAAGGGAAAATTCGATTTTAGCTTTGGAATTTCTATTTCCATATCTTGTTGATAGTAAACAAAAACTTGCGCTTAGGATAATTACGCTTTAACATCCAAAAATAAACCTTATTATGCAAACTGTAATTGGAAAAATTGAAAACGTTTTTGAAGGTAGAAGAGAATGTTCCAAGGTGCAACGGAGTAGGTATCCAAAAGAAGGCTAGAATTGTGACTTTTGCCATCTAAATACCTTTTCCAACTTAGGAATATGGATCCAGAATAACGAGATTTTCAAAATTTGTAGATGTTATAAATTGTGTGTTAAGTTTTGAATGATAGGGATTGGATGCAAAATTAGTTAAATCACAATTCTACTTGCCGGAGTGTGGACATTTTTATGTGAAAATGACTTTTGACTTTTGAAAACTTGCATACATATAGAACCGTCGGTATACAAAGAATGTCCGCATCATATTTTCAAACTGATTTTAAAAGAATGCATTCATATAGGACGCGCCGATTTAGAATCATTCTACATATATGTCTTATATGTTATGATACACCATGCACATGTGTACATTTTTCTCCAAAATTGGTTATACAACAATTGGTTGCGTTACACCCATTCTTACACTGAGCTGCATTAAAGGAAAATGCTATAGGGTATGAGGCCAGAAAGGCTACCCTTATGTCAAGAAAATTAGACGGAAAGAAAGGTAGTTGAATCAATCAAACTCGTACTGCAGAGGGAGCTATCTTGAAGCCACAATATTTAACCCGACTTGAACCTTTCAATTAAGGGAGTCGCGGTAGAAGACAAATACCGCACTCATAAGGAAACAGGGATATGCCATAATGACAATACATAAGATCAAAATAAAACAAATATACCATACCAAAGTATAGTAAGCAATACAAGCTGAACTAAGCTAACCGCACCTCCAAAATCCATACTTTGTCAACACCTACAAGAATATGTCTACATGGCACATACCGAGGGCAACCTAAATAGTATTGTAAGGGGTCAAAAACACCAAAAATGGCTGCATGCAGAGCCAATCAGGACATGCTTCAACGTAGAACCATACGTACACGTAGACAACAAAGATATGGAACTCATCCTTTCTCTCATTAATAACCCAAGCATACTTGCAATGAGGGCAACTCAAATCGCAATCAGCTGAGATTATGGCTAGCCCCAAATACACACCAAGCATATAACAAATCAACTTTCAGAGTGAGACAGGGCAGTGCAACTCCATTTCCGCCAAATATGATGGCAAGTTAAGTAAATATAGTAGAGATGTCAGCGCGATAGTATGACATGAGTGTCAGGCAATAGTCAATAGTCATCACCGCACCTCTTCGCATACATTAATAGAATCTTAAAGCCTCAGGGTGGCCCTCCAGCATTCTTCTTAAGACATCTGCCTCTTCAAGACAGAAGCGGCCGATTCGTACAAGCTTAGGCTTCCCATCCAATTTTTCAAGCATGCCCGCTTCAATTTTCTTTCCTGCTAATGCTATGGCTTTCCGCCAAAGATGCATCACCAATCTAAACACAACAAATAGGTATTATAGATGAATGAAAGGTGGCAAGATCTGAAGGCGGAGATTGAAGCAGAGGATAAATGGAAATCGTGGTAACCAACAATTTTCTTTTCCATACTATAAAAGAAGACACTGAAAGGCAAAGAAGGGGGATGATATTTTGTAGAATAAAAAGAAAATCATAAAATTGAGGGGTATTGTATTCTACTGGGAAATTGTAATTGTTTCTATCAATAAAAAAGGTATATAGTGGATTATCCAGTGGACATAGGAATAACAATAATCTGAACCACATAAAAATTTCTCTGTCCTTATTTTTCATGCTTTATTTTTTTCTTATGTTGCATTAGATTTTAAATTGAGATTCTTTTGCAAAATTATTTTGACATTCTAACAAATAGTTAGGGTGCGGCTATGGGGCTATGTAAGCATTCAGCAACGTAGTCACTTCCTAAAGGTAGATTTAACATAAGTTAAATCTGTTGATTGAAACCATGGGAGCAACCGTCATCCAGATTACTTCATGGTCCAGTTGAGCGTTGTGAAGTCGAAAAACTTCACTAACATTTTTGGCACTAAAAGGAGGGTCTAAACCTCCATTCCCATTTTCGATCCCCAACAAATTTACCTAACTCTCATTTCCCAGTTTTCGGTAGATTAATTCATTCCTTTCATATATTTCCCCCACCAACTGTGTCACTCATTGACCCATTCATTCCCTTCATGCAAATATGGTCACTCAAGGCCACCATGGATCCTCTCCAAATCGCAGTCCCGACCCTCTCTAACTAAGCTGGCCAATGGGAAAAGAGGATAAATAGAACAACCTAAATCATCGCTCTACAGTTAATGACACCTCCATCATCCACAGCCCATTGCCATTACTTGCCAACCACGTTGGTTATGTAGCGGGTGAGTAATAATGGCATTCTCAGATATGAGAACGGTAAGGTCGACCATAAACTACTTGATAGACTAACTTAATCTACCTCGACGACAGCGATGCTCCTACTCATCCACGTAGAGAAATACACAGATAATCTTTTGATATGATGTTTCCTGCTAACAAGAAGAGAGAAAGCAAACAAGCAACAAAGGATCAGCAACCAAGATAACCTCACATGCCCTTAGGAAAACACTACGTCGAGCCATGGTTACAGTATGTCCTTTGCGCCTTTAAACTTTTCATCTCCCTTAATCGCCGCCTCTACCTCCCCCAATCACCCTACTTTACCAACCAATGACCACCAAAATGCATGGAAATTTGTTAAATTGGAAACGATTTCGATGAAGGGATAAGAGGATCTAGCAAAACATTACTACAGCTTGGTCAACAAGGATGTTTGCACTACTTATTCAAGGACCAAGAAGTTCAAGTGATGGGTCTTCGCCATCAATCATCACCCTGACCAAATAGTGAACCAAGGTAGCTGAGTTGCAAACCAAATTGAACGCCCCGACCAGGAGAAGTGCCAAGGTAAGAATAAAACCCAGGTTAGAGGCTACATACACATGGATCATTTGATACTGCGTAGGAAACCTCAGACCATATTCTGAGCGATCTGCATGCTTATGTAATAAGCCTTGTAAAAAAAATATGTATTAATGTATTAAACTGGTTGTAAGGATATTAGACAACCTGAAGCAATATAAAGATCTCTATATTATCTCTTTTTGGTAAGATTAAATGATCTCCCAATACACATCTGCGGTTTACCACCAATAGTCACTAACACGCGAGGTTGGTGGATGAGAAGGGCACTCCCTGCAACGAGAAGGGTGAAACTAGACTTAAACACTTGGAATTACATCAACACAATCCGGCTCTTCAGCTAAATTACAGCACTGGACATAGGGTTATTAGACTGCCCAAAGCAATTATCAAAACGGAGCTGCAAATAATGTAGATCAGCTTCTCAGTCTAACTGATCATAGGTATATTGGACGGCCCAAACCAATATAAAAACCCATCTATGTTAGCACTATTGGCATAGCATATTGGACGTATGGATATTGGACAGCCAAAGCCAGTACAAAAATCATGTGCATACGAAGGTTATAGATACACGACCTAACTTTATAATCAAATTTTCTCTTAGCCCTCCTCCAAACACTAGGGAAGACCATGCCAAATGCATAAACAGATTACTCTTCATAGCTCACGGTCATCGTTCTACAGTTGTAATACAACCTACGAGCGATAACGGCAACCTCTGAAATGAGGACAGTAACGCTTGACAATGATGCGACCAAGTGGATGTATGTCATTACACCCCAAATAAGGGGCGGGTCATACCAAGCTTGCAGCCACGCCAACACAAGGCACTATACCCAAACAAAGGGTCGGGTCATATCAAATGTGTTGGTAAATATTGCGGCCTATGGGTCAAGACTTGGGGGGATAATCCACCTCAAGAGCTTATTCTAAACATGGCAAGAAAGAGCAATACATGGAATGCACCATAAGTTATTGATCGGTTACAAATCTAGATACTACTCAAAGCTTGCCAGGTATATATCAAAAAACCGAGTTACTAACTCATAGTTAGCTCCTTATATGCCTACTAGAATACAATTATCTGTTTTAAATATTTGTACATAATTTACAAAAGATCATGACATGGGTCACATTATGAAGTGACACCGCATAATAAAATCTACATTAAGAATCCGACTCGGAATTAGAAGACAGGCTAGTTATGACCACTCTACATCAGTACGACCTACGGGAATGCGATGTCAGAGACTGAGAAGAGCCAAATATCAGTTGAAGAGTAGGAGATTGATCATCCAGCTCGGTGATAACAACTGATGAACGGGCATGAGTAGCACTACCATGAGCAGAACCACGGTAATCAATGCAGGGATCATAGTTGGCATCGGCCTAGACATTCTCATGACCTTGAGATCTGTGTTTATAGTTGGCATGGTTATGCAAGAAGTACAAATCAAGTGTAGGCCAAAAAAAATGAAGAACATCAATGGCTCGTTACCAACCAATTTCTGCTACTGTCTTCTTCACTTTTCTTTATGAAGCTCTTTGAATAGAAATGCCATATCCATCCCACCTTAGGAAACTACAATGGAATCTAACTGGGCCTCACATTCCAAGTTAAATATCCTATTCTTAAAAACATTCAGGCACTTCATAGCCATATGCTTAATTTGTTTAATTTCATTCAAGAGTTGATATTTGTTTTTCTCAGCATTTCTTAAGGAGGGACCGAAGAGCCTCTCCATATCGGAAAGATAGGGCAAGACATGGGTTTGCGGCGTCCCTAGCTCTCCCTTATCATAATCCTCCAATTCTTTAATCTTAGCCTCATAATAACTCTTTACATCATTCTTTCATTTAAGAACCTTATCCAAGTCGGCCTTGGAAGGGGCACAAGAATTACATTCGGCTTAAGAGAGGGGTGTGTAGCTGAAGTCGTCGGAGGATCATCTTCTGCGCTCATACGCAGTGCAATTTCTTCATCCATCTCCACAATCCTTTTCCTTAACATTTTGATCCCATCTCTATAGTTAGCCTCCCGACATTCTATAATAAGTCCTCTAATTCTGCTACTTTGGTTAGAGCAGAATTTACTTTCTCTTTGACGGTGGCTACCTCTAAACCCTGATTGAGAGGAGCCATCCAAAAAAGGTTAAATAAGTAGATGCATGTCAAGATTAAATAATAATAGAAATAAGCTAGATAAGGAAACTATAAGCTCACAAATTTGGTAGGAATATGTTATTTAGTAAACAAACTTTAAAATCTTCTCAAGTACTATCATATTAGAAAAAATAAAAAAATTCCTTAACCTAAGATCTTAGCAATTAAGCATTAAAATAATGTCTAAGGAACATTAGGAAGAGGTGGGGGCAGTGCTAGCAGGAAAAGTTCGATGAGGGTCATAGCATGCTCTTGCACAGTGGTCTATGGGTTATTCGACTATCACCTCGAAGCCATCTTTTTTGTTCAGAAAATATGGTCTAGTGCAGGGTAAAAGATATCTAGGATGTCTTAGGATCGTCGTAGCAAAGCCTTAACCCTCTTACTTTTGATCCCCTCTTACTTAAGCTTGTCTGAGTAAGAGGCAATCTTGCCCCAAGTAACTTGTAGTGAATCCTTAAGCTTGCATATCTTTAATACAACTTTTCTCCTTATGTCATTTAGAGTTTCAATTAGTTGAGATCTTGTTTTTATGGTTTATCTTGCAATGTCGCTAAACAATTTATAGGCGTCGATTTTCCATTCATCATTACGATGATAAGAAGGCCCTGTAACCTATATGAAGGGCGAGAACAGTGTCTAAGCAGGACACCGTAATCATCCTCCCATATTCATCAACCTCTTTCTCATTGAGAAAACTGGCAATTTCCATGGAAATCTCCTCTACCTATTTCTTGTATTGTGTAATCTCGTCTGGCAATAGAAAACTCTATGCCAAGTCTATTATTCTCGTCCTTGAGATAAGCGACCTCGTCTTCAAGAGCATCCTCCACTTTAATTGCATCAGAAGTTTTAAAGTCAGGAACAACATGGGAGGTAGAAGCATCCTGATGACAAGCATAGTTAGTGTTGAACAGAGCTTTGTGAGAACCAACTTAATTAATAATAAAATAAACTTGGTTACATAATCAATACATAATAGATAAGTTTTAAAATCGAATATCCATCATTTGTTACATTATCTCAACTTATCCATGCATTTAAAGATCATGCGTAAATAACAAGGATACGGAGAGCTCTGTCATTAGTCAAGGTTCGAAGCCTAAGCCCAAACCGCTCTAAATGGGGGCTGTTGGGTGGGAACGAACCATTCCCTAGCATGATCACCGCCAACGCAACATGAAATCACTAAGGGCCTCCTTTTCATGAACTACCTGATCTATTCTGGATAAAATCCCTAAGTTTTATCCTTAAGCTCTGCAAATCACTCATCTAACTCTTTTTCACGCCTGCATATAGTCGTAGTGGTCAAACCAAGATGATCCAAGGTTCGTTTTTTGAGCCTAGACTTTGTCTTCCTCAACAATTTTGTAAACACATTCTCTTCAGATGACTAAACAAAATATAAGGAAAATGTGATCATTCGCAAGATAACAAAATGAAAATCTTTTTTCATTACATGCACTAAAATAGATTTCAGAATCTTCATATAAGAGGAGGCAAAAGAAATCTAAAATTAAACATCCACTAAAGAATTTGGATTAATCTTATGTGCAGATGTTTTCTCTCTTCCCTCGGATAGTATCCATGGTCAACCTTCACCTCCTCCCACTCAGTGGAGTGCTCAGAATGGCGAGGAGCAGCAACTTGCGCCGCAACTTTTTCCTATCCCACCTATCTTAGAAATACTCATAGATCAAGTAAACCAGAGACTCATCCCCCGGGAAGTTAAGCTTAACCTCTCTTCCAAAGTCATGCCTAGCCGAAGCATAAAGACTATAAGTCACATTAGAAGTAAATTTATTATGTTCCTCTTCTGATTGGATCCGTTTCTCCATCACCACTTCCAAATCCTTTACCACCTTGGCCAGCACTTTGTCCTTCTCCCCCAACTCACACCCTTTTGAAGTTCGAATATCCTATAGAGCCTTGGATTTTCTCTTAGCCCTCACTCGGGACATCCTAGCATCTTCTTTAGCCTTAGTCTTAATAGAAGAAAGGCAGTCTTCTCAGTAGTAAAAGAGGCAAGGTTAGCCTCAAATTTAGCCACCTAAACAAGAAGCGAGGTCTGTGCACTCTCCCTATCACGTGCCTTCACCATCAAGGCCCCAAGCTATAAGAAAATAAAGTCTAAAAAATATAAGTAGAAAATAAGAAATTAAAAGAAGAGAAGGAGATAAAGAAGATCACTCACATAAGACCGGAGTTTCCCTAGTTCGGAAAGAAATCTAGAAGGAGACATCACAAGAGCCAGGATGGGAAGGAAGGAAGGCAGGGAAGATGAGACAACTTGCGGCAAAGTTTGTTTTGCATTTCTATCCATTCTCTGTATGAAAGTAGATATAGCCCCTTTGGTTAAAGGCAAGCATCCTGCACTGAGAGCAAAATCATTTTGTGAAGAAGAACTAGTCGGTGCCGTAAAGATATAAATAGGAAGGCGAGGAATGACCTTAATCGGAAGAGGCAGAATGTTCGAAGTAGGGTGAGAGGTAGTTAATCTCTTAAGGGTTAGGGAAGAACCGCAAGATCCATCAAAAGATCTTCCCAAAGCCTTGTGAAGCTTAGCAAAAGTTTCAACATTCATTGTACCTATAAAGAAAAATGAGAAACACGATTAAAATCACAAGGATGATGATCTCAAAAATCTACTGCGAGCGACTTGTACCCTCAGATTCAGTTGAAGAAGAAAAGGGCTTCAATATGCTATGAGAAAAGATGGGGACGTAGTGGATTGCGGTCCTTTAGTGTCAATCCATTGAAAAGTTATTTATTTTCCAGTCCTTTGCCTCTAATCTTAAAATATGCCATCTATGAGAATCATATAGTTTCTCATTTCCCTCAAAGTAGATGGTGTGGGAGGAATATTGATGGAAGGAAGTGGGAAAGTCATCCAGGTTTGAAATAAATAAATAAAGCTCGGCCCACTTTTCATTCTCCATGGAATCTTAGGAAAAACCGATTCCATAGCCTGAATTAAAAGAAGTCATGATCTCCATTTGAAGGATTCTTCCTAACTTCAAAGAGAAATCGAAGTTCCTCATTAGTGAGGTAGAAGACATTTTCGACAAAAAGAACAAAAGTGGCCAGGGCAAGAGTATAAGAAAGAGGGGAAAGTGGGATAGGAGCAATATCAAGAGAAGTAAGCCATTGACGAATAAGCGGGTGCATGGGAAGATAAAAGCTGCATCAGATGTGTTTGGGAGTAATGGAGATAAACCCAATCGGTGGTATGTTAATGCTTTCATGACGTTCGGGAATCCTAGCTTCATAACCAGAAAACTCACATTGTCTGAGAATGCCTATGGCATCTTCCAACCGAGTGATTCTAAATGGAAGAAGTGTTAAGGAAGACGAAGAGGAATCCATTTCAAAGTTTTAAGATTACTTCAAAGATGGATCAAATAAGAATCGAGGCGAATTCTACAATTTTCAGTCTACAGAAAAACCGTAAATTTAGGAATCAGATGTAACGACCCCACCGCTATATCCATATTATTAAATAACATTACAAGCAATGTCGTCTAATAACATGGAGAATATGGCTGGTTAAGGGCGATGAAATGTGAATATATATTTGTACTAACACTGATATGTTTTTATTGTCTTTTTAGGATCTGAACTAAAAAATTTGACGTGTACGGTATTAATACAAATTAATAAGCACATCGACTAAAAATATTTAGAACAGTACATAATGTAGATAAATCAGAAACAGAGTCGCTCGCAGTGGAATAATATATGTCATAAATCATAATAAGATGTGAGTCTGCGAATATACCAATACTATACCCAATTGAATATATACATCACATCCAAAATACTGTATCAGGTACAAAATGACTACTAAATAATATACATGACATATCATCCTAAATGTCAACATATGCAATAATGAGGTAAACTGAAACAGTCAAAATATTCTACTTAATAACTAACACAAAATCCAAAAGTCAACGAGTCCTTGTACCTGTAGAGTCTCGTCCTGACCCGAGTAATATAAAATAAAAGGGTTAGACTATATCTAATAGAAAGGTGAGATACTGATATCATAAATATATGACTTAACAATTATTAAGTCATAATAAAAATATGACGAAAAAATGATCAGAACAAGACATATCAATTAAAATCACCATTTCATAAATCCATTTATGACTTAACCATAAATAAGTCATCTCAAAATATGCCTAAAACCAATTAACCATAATAAGCATATTAAACCAAATCACCATTTCATAAATCCGTTTCAAGTCTCAAATGGACTATCATCAAAAAATGGTGATAACAATTCAAAATCTCTTCAAAGCCAAAATATACAAAATATTTATCCCAAAATCTTTGAAGAACAATCACCACTAATGAAATAATAATGATAGTCAACCATCAGTTTAATATAGTGATACAGAGTCCAACGAAAGGAAATAGACCATGTCACGTAGTACAATAGTCTAACGAAACAAAATAGGCAACTATGCAAATTCAGCTAATGAAACGAAATAAGTAAGCATTGTCTAACTGTATATCAAAAACTGATAAGTATCACTCATCCAGTCTACCAACTAATCATGCATGTAACACCAATCCATGAAATAAAAGGGCAGCCGCGTTACACCATAACAAACCTAATGCTGACAAAATAGGTCTGCCTACCCAAACCTAAGAATAGTGTCGACTCTCAGGTCAATGGTCATCTTCTCTTGAGGATCTATCGGCCTAAAATCCGAACATCTGAGATAATACAACTCTATGTATAGCTCACTTTCACTTTAGTAATCACTAGAATATAACTTAATTTCCCATACAATAAAGTGAAACTCTAGTATTTACTAAAAGCTAGCAAATTCCACTCAACCTCTATTAAATAAGCTATAATAATAAGCAAAAGAATTGTAAAGAAAGTCATATATCGATCCGACAATTCAATCGTTTGTTAAAATTCCTTAATTTATAGAAAATCATGAAATTCGGATAGAAATCTCATTATAATTTCAATTCTAAATATAAGAAAATAAATGAGTTTAAAAATAGATTTGTATCACCTTTGGAATAATTATTTAAAAGTTTATTTTTAAAAAGAATTTTAGAATAGAATTTATTTTATAAACCAAAGGATTTTCTTAATAAAATAAATAAAACTCTACTTATAAAGCCATGTATATATAAATATATAAAATTCTCAAAATAGAACATCACAAAATCATTATATAGCATAGCATTCAATTTCAATCCATAAAAAGAAAATCATTTTCAAATTTTCATGTTTATATTCAAATAAATTTTAAGAGTATGTAGAACTTTCTTTTTAAAAGGGATTTAAAACATTAAATAATCATTACCAAAATCCCTCAAATTGTCGATGAATGTGAACACATATCTAAGGAAAATACATTCAAAGCAAACAAGAATTAAATGCAAGTAGAACATAAAGAATCAAATGATCCAAGCATAACATTATACCAAGAATTCCAAAACTGATACCTAGAATTTGTAAAACTGATACCCGGTTCCCGTAGTGAAAATGATACCTAGAATTGGAAAACTAATACCCATAAAACCGATACCTGGCTCCTGGATTATGCAAGTGCAATGAACCTAGCACACCACCTCCTTCAATCCACCTTCGGTGATCTTTTCTTCATCTCTGATGATTGTAAAGCTAGCATATTAGCTTAAGATGCATATGCAACGTTCAGTTCGTCCACAATGCAACCTTATGTATCATTCCTACGAGGGTTTGTTATATGTATTTTGTACAATTCAAAATTTGGATTTTTTTTTATTAAACTCTAATCTAATTCATTTCAGTTTATATCTAATGCAACCATCATAGCAACAAAAATAGAAAACTATTTAATTTCACAAATCATCAAGATATAAATGTGTTAGAATATTTTCTTGCCTTAGATCAAAAATGAAGGAATGGGCTGACGTGATTAAGCTGAAACAACTAATCTTTTTCTTATACTCCTATTTTAATTATCTTCTTTAGTTATTCAAAACCTTAGACAACCCTTTGCAAATCAGAAACTTAGAGATTTAATAACTACTTAAAAACTAAATTGATTATACAAATAGGCAGGTAGGATAGCAAGGAATTCGTACCTTTTCAAATTGAAATTTTTAGATTTTTTTTTGAATTTCGATAAATACATCTTGGTCTAAGATAAATTTCTCCTTTCACCGTTTGTTTAAATTTCTGAAGAAAGAAATGATGGAATAACGATGTTCAGAAGTTGGATTAGGATTTGGCTAAGGACTTAGGTTACGTTAGTTGGATAGATGGGCTAAAAGGCTTTTAGGCCTAAACAAAAATAGAGATCAAATTTCTTTATTTCTGTTTTACTGCATCATGAAAGAACATGCATAGCTAAAGTGAGAAGTTAAATTGGGTTTTTTTTCTTAGTTAGCGGGCTTAGGTTCCTTAATAAACCCATTAAGGCCTTAAGAATATTCACTAAAAAAAGGCCCTTCCTTACTTCTTTATTCATTTAATGATTTAAACCTTTTATAAAACCCATGTACTTTTGAATAAACTTTACACAACAAAACTTCTAAAATGTATACTTATTAATTTAAAAATCTATTTAAACACTAATTAAGTTTATTCATAATATTTGAGATAAAATCCCAATAATGGTCTAAAAGAGATTTGTATTTTTAAATTTCTATTATTCATTACAAATGTTTTATGACTAAAAATCTATATTTTTATTATCAAAATAAATTCATTCAAGAAGACAAGAAAATAATACTTTCAAACCCTTCATTGATTTATAACTTATCATTCTAAAACAAATTCTCTTCTTTTCGTAACACCAAAATCTATCGATTTCCTTATTAAATAAATAAATTTATAACCTCCTATTATTATCAAAATAATTATTAATAAACTCCATTCAAGGCAATTAAATACCGTTACAGAACTCTCTTCCTTAAGAAATTTCATCCTCGTAGTTTTATTTCGGAGGAAAATTCCATAATAGATATATTTTAAAAGTAATAATGCTTTTGTTCTTTAAAAATGTATTTCACACACACAACAACTGATCATTTGAATAAGCAAATTCTAAGCTTATTCTCAATCAAAAATTCAGAAAGTTCTACATTTACCCTACCGGTTTAGCATAAATTAGGATTTTCTTCAACCCATCAAGTAAAATTGAGCAATCCGAAATAATTATTAGGCCCTTTTTCGACGGCTTTGAGAATACGAACTATTTTTTTTGCCCAATGATTATAATTATAGGCTACGAGCGTTAGGGCACGCGTTTCGCACGTGAATTGTTTTTCTACAAATTTTATATTTTGAACACATTCAAGACAAAATGATTTACAGAAATTTTTAACCATATTTTTGGGTTGAAATCATTTGTTGTTTGTTTATATTTTATTACTATGTTGCAACATCTATTTTCTTAAGTTTGAATTTTTATTTATATTACTAATTAATAATTTATTTGTTAGATCCTATTTTAAAGTGATATTAAGATGTGATAGTACTTGTAGAAGGATATTTTGAATTTGTAAAAAAACTTTATTCGTTAGATCTTGTTTTTATGTGATATTAAAATTTGATAATTGTAGTAAGACGTTTTGAATTTGTAAAGGAAATTTAAGTATATCTTATTTTTAAGTGATATTAAAATTTGCTATTAGGGCGTTATGCTGACACCAAAAAAGTGTGACACCAAAGACATTACAACTGTTATTGAAGACGAGTTTTACACAACTCATACGAAAATTCTACCACTCAATTATTCAATCGATTATTTCTAAAATGCAGAATTTTCGATCACTTTGGATATTCTTAATCGTACGAAGTTTGTCCTAGAAATTACAATAATTAAAACATAAACTAAATTCATATATTTAGATTATAAGGTAATTTATAAAATTTATTTCTCAAATGCAAAAATTTCAGTTATTGCCAAACTAGTGAGACATTCATTTACACCTTACTTTACAAAGATGAAAAAAGTTCAATGATCTAAATTCCATTTTTCTTTTCTAAATAGTGCTAAAATTTGAAATTCTCCTCTAAAATTAAATTAGGTTATAAGATGATTACCAATTATCAAAATTATTTTGCATTTAGCCCTACAACATAAACACATTAAATCAAGCTACAACTTTTGAAAAGATAAACTAAATCGTTAAGTCAACTATATAGATGGTCAGTTTCCATATAGTAAAACTGAAAATATCCCATCATAAAGCAGAAGTTTTTCTCCACTGTCTTAGCTTTTCGGTAAGAGCAAGATTACTGAAATCGGATTTTCCATTCAAAAGTTATGATCAAATTAAGTTGATGTTTTAATTCAGGAATTAAATAACAGGTCAGAGCTTTTGGTTTAGCTTAAACCGGTATTAGCCATAAAATGTTGATAATTTGATGAAGTGGTAAAAACTAGAATTTTTCCTTACTGAAATAGCTTTCAAACCCATAAAGAATCAAAATGATTGGATAAATGACTCAAAAGGTATGGCCATTCTACTACAGCAAATTTTTAAAACAAAATTTCTACAACAAAGTCAATTTATAATTCTTATTTCAACCTCAAATGCTATCCTGACAATGTGCTTTTACAAAAATTCCTTAAACCAATTTTTAGAATAACGAATCTATAATTTTTTTGGAAAGCCAAGTGTTATAAATAAAAATTTCATTATACGACAAGCTTTTTCACTTATATTATGCCTAAATATCTTATATTTCAAAGATGAATTTAGGACCTAACTTGCGTATAATTGCATTATAAACATTTCTAATAAAAAAATGACTTAACACTACAAGGGAACAATTTATACCAAATGCCTTCAAATTTATTGTTGTCTCAATAAACAACAAATTTCAATTTTGAACATAGTTCAAAACAATTATAATATTGTTATTCTTTTTCTATAAAACTTCATATTTTTAAATCTTTATATATATGTATGTATGTATGTATGTACGTGTGTGCTCTCCTCTACCTTAGAGGATCATACATTTCTCTCAAGGAAAAATCTTTTTATATATATAATATATATACATACACACACATATGTATTGAGTAAAAAAATTACTCCTATGATAAATTTTTCTATGAAAAGTTAAAATCATACCATTTTGATATTCTTATGATATATTTATTATAATTTTTTCCCCTTCCTATAAAATTTCAAAAGTATCTTTTAAGGTTTTAAATATTTTACTCTAAATAAATTTCTTTTTTAACCACGTGTTTCAAATCTTAATTTTTACAATTAACGTAAAAATTTCCTTAAGGTATTTAACTATACCCAATCATGTTTATTCATCATTTAATACTAACCCCATTATCCAAGTCATTAAAATACAAAATAGCTTTTTTCTACGATTATTTTCTTACTTTTAAAATTTACGAATCTGTTTTCACAATTGCTTTACATTTTTTACAACACAATTTTTTTACACTGTTAAAATACCAAAATCCTAAAGTATCAAGATATTTAATTTCCTTGATATCTTGATTTATAAACAAGAATGTGAATTAATCGAAATATTTTTCAACAATACTATAACCTTTACTATTTCCAATTTAAATGTCCACTTTTAAATTCAAAAATCGTGAAATGCCAAACTTCTTAAATTAAATATATAAAACCATATTTACAAAAAGCATTTCTTAACGACAAAAACAACTTATCAAAATTTCAACAGTTTATCTAATAAAATAAATAGCTTATGGTTTTATTTCACGTTTCATCAATTTATAATTTAAAAGCCTCATTTTTAACTTTTACATAAATCAACATATGCTATGTATATAATTAGTCAAAGTAACATACAAAATTCACTTAAGCGTGCATCTTATAATTGAACATATAAAAATTTCACAAATACCAATTAATATAATGACATTGCCTTACCATTTACTTATAACAAATTGCTTTGTCAATAATTCAAGGAAAGACAGCCAAGTCCCTAGAATTGAAAGATGGTGGAAGAAAAGTCCCTTCCGAAAAAGTTATGAAAATTTGGTCCCTATTTTTACTTTTTGACTAATTTATGCTGCTTTTGCCCCCTGATTTTAATGCTGGACCGATTTTCTAAAAGTGGATGGTTTGGTAAAATAAACAGGGACCTAATTTACATCGGTTTATGGGTAAGGACTTTTTGTGCATGAGCTTGGAGAATAGGGACCTTTGGTCCAAAACCCCAATTCTCATTTATCGGTAATGTCCAGTAGCTGCATTTTTGATTTAAATAGAATTAAAACTTTTAGGTATCCTTATTGTTTTTATTATGACTATTTCAACCGTTAGAATTTAATAATACATAAAGACTATTTTCGTACTAGATATGATTTTTCTTTTCAAAATCTTTACCAAAACATTTTTCAGAATAAATTCTATATTTTCAAATAATGCATAATCTTATATTAAATCACTCTTATTTTGTTATCAAATTTTCATATGATAATTCTTTTCAAAATAAATATACAACATCTAACACTTCATAAAATTACTATCCATTTTTAAGACATTTCTTTCAAATTACCACACACAAACACACATTTATACATTTTTCCAAAACATTTTTTTCATTTTTAAAGTAATATTTAACTTACTTAAGACTTTACTTCCTTTGTAAATATATTGTTCATAACTCTTTCATAATTATTTACAATATTTTAAATATTATAATTCAAAGTATTATGCCCGACTGTCTTGTCCTAGTGTTTAGGAACCCTATTGATGACGTTAATTATACACATCGACTAGAATTCTTAAAACACTCAACGGGTGGTTTAACACAAAAAATAATTTCCATGTGATATATATATATATATATATATATATATCTTTTAATACTTTATGCCTTCATAAAGTATTTTCTTGCCTATAATGAAAATAATCAGATTTCATGTATATGTATATCCAATATCAAAAATTTTAAAATTCAAATAGATCCATGTTTTTATTAAAATTCTTTCAATCAATCTTAATGTTATTATAGAAATAATAACTTACAACAATTCCATTGCACACTCAATCTTCAATATATACCTCAAGCAAACATCAAAATTTTAATTCATCTTAACATTTAATTAGTCGCACATATGAATTAACATTTCATTTTATATAAATTTAAATTTTCAATATTTCTTGCGATAACTACATTACCGAAAATACCGCAAAGTTCTATGATTAATATTGAGTAGGTTTCTAGCATTTGAAGAAGATTTCTTCTCAATAAAAATTTAAATAAAAACTTATAATTTCAATGCAACCAATCAATCATCAACCAATCAGACTTATATAACTAATTAATATGCTCAATCGAAAGCAGTCCTTCTGCTTCCATTGCGCTACTCTGATCGCTAATGGATCAAGACACAAAAATATTTGATTCTAAGCTATCAAATGTCTCATTTATGTTGTCTATTAGATCTCACTCTTTACAGAAGTGAGTTTCAAATTTAGAATCATTTTCATAATAATAATTTGTATAGTACTTCAAAAATTTCTACAAATACATCTGAGGATTATTCCTAATAATCATTTGTATTTTTATCCAAAATAGAAACAAATTATAAGTTCTATCCTACACACCCAAGGGATAGGACTCTAGGTCTCGTTCCAAATCCGAGTCATGTCTCAATCTATGTTCAACTATAACCTTTGTGCTTTGTTCAAGGCCTATTCATATTTCATAAAAGTCCATTCAAATCTATATATGTATTCTATGTGCCACTTGTTTTCAAAATAGGAATTAACATCAATGTTTTCGCTATATTTCCAAGTTAATTCAAACAACTTTAACACGAAAAAATATAATCACACAAAGGTAATATTATCAATCCAAGTGGGGAGTTAGCTCACGTTAAACCCAAAAAACAATCAAGTTTAAGCATTCAAGTGCAAACTCAAACTAGCAACCTCCTTTCCTTCCTCTTTCTTCCTTGCTTCACTTGCTCCAAGCCTCCTCTGGCTCACGGCCTTAATATGTGGAGGGGAGTTTGCCTTTTCTTTTTCACAATCTAACTAGTTAGAAAGTGCTTTTATGTGGTGGTATGGTCTCACTTCAAATTTTAGGTGATTTGGAATTGATTTGCAAATTATTTGCTTTAGGAATTTAAGATGAAGATGACATTGAAATTTTATCTTAAGCTTTGGAATATTTCTGATATATTTCCTAAGGGTGAACCCCTCTTTACATAGGCTAAAGAACAATGACGGGATAAAACTAGAAAACCCACAAAAGCCTAATAACATTAATTGCTTCTTATCATGACAACTTTATATCACTTCTCCTTTATTCATTTTATCATTTTACCCCTCTCATAATAATATCCCTTATCCTTAAGGAAGCTTCTAGATCATTCCATGCTTTATGAAGAGGAGAGAGTGTTAATTAGTTGCCAATGTGTTCATTTGATCATTAGTTAAGTGCATCATAGTTCAAACAACTTATATCGATCAAAAAATAATTTATCGATAAACCTATTGTAACCGATCACATTATCGATCTTCCTTTAAAGAATATTTTTTATGAACACTTTTCAAAAACAAGTTTCTTATCATTTTCTATTAATTAAATGATGTTAAATAGGTTATAAAATCATATTTATAACACTTAAATATATCTTCAAATGTATCAATATTCGAAAACGAAGTGTTCGAATTTTTGGGTTGCTACATTCTCCCCTACTTAGAACATTTCATTCTCGAAATTCAAAAAGAAAGATAATCAAAGAAAATAGAAGAACGATATATATATATATATATATATATCACTGCTGAAACTATATACAAACTCAACTGCACCCAAATGCAAACTGAGATAAGAAAACTCTAGTTTAAGAAAAAATCAGGATAGGACTTCTTCAAATTATCCTCAGTCCCTCATGCACAATCCCAAGCATTCTCGCTCCATTGTACCTTGATTAACTTTATAGCCTTAGTCACAATTTACTTCGTATCTCTATCGATAATACGAACAAGCTGTTTAAATACGGTCAGATTTGGCTCACTCTACAAGGCCTTTTACTGCGATGCTTCCATTATCATCGAAGGATCATGCACAAACTTACGCAAATTCAATATATGAAATATGTTATGCAGACCCGATAGCCTAATTGGTAACTTGACTCTATATGTGAGTTTACAATTCCTCTCAAGAATCGGGAATGGTCCTGTATAATGAAGAGCCAACTTCCCAGCCCTTCCAAACCGAACTACACTTCTCATCAGAGAAACCTTTACAAATACAAAGTCTCCAATTGAGAACTCTAAGTCTTTACGCCTCTCATCTACATAACACTTCTATCGATTCTGTGCTTCATTGATTTTCTTTCTAATCTCTATAATCTTATCCGATGTCTTTCGAATCCTATCCGGCCCAAGCATAAGACGATCTCCAAGTTCTATCTGACAGGATGGAGATTAGCAAGGCCTTTCATACAACGCTTTAAATGGTGCCATTTCGATACTGGCCTGATAACTATTGTTGTATGAAAACTCAACAAGTGGTAAATGCTCTTCCAACAAACCCTCAAAATGTAAAATACATGCTTGAAGCAAGTCCTCCAATACTCAGTTCACCCTATCCGTTTGCCCATTTGTCTAAGGACGGCAAGCGGTACTCAAAGTAAGCTCGATCCCTAATGCTTCATGCAAACCCTTCCAGAACTAGCTTGTGAATATCAGATCTCTATCACTCACGATATCCCAAGGAACACCGTGCAACCTGATGACCCCTTTAACATATAACTTGGCCAAACTAGAAGCTGTCCTTGTAGTCTTAACAGGTAGAAAGTGCATGCTCTTGGTCAATCGGTCCACGATAACCAGACACCTTTGTTACCACTTCTCAACCTAGTAAACATGTTGATGAAGTCCATAGAAATATGCTCCTACTTCCACTTAGGAATCTCAATCAGCTAAAGCAGTCCGACCGTCTTCTGATAAGAATCTTTTACCTATTGGCAGTTAGCACATATGCTCGCAAAGATAGAAACATCTCTCTTCATGCCCTCCCCCAGAACGTCCTCTTGGTGTCTTGATACATCTTAGACCCCAGAATGTATCGTTAAACTAGAATGGTGACTCTCTACTAGAACTTCCTGCCTAATCCCATCAACATTCGAGACATACAACCTACCATTCATTCTTAAATGCAATGGCTATCCACCTCGAATCCTGGCCACCTCTCTGGTGCCCCACTCTCACTTGTATTCTTGGCTATCTTAGAAAAATGAAGATCTCTAAGCTTATTTCCTTCGATAGGACTAATCAAAGTCGGACGAACCTAAACATTTGCCATAATTCCATACCTGTTACTGAGCACATCAGCTACGACATTAGCTTTCTTCGGAGTATACAAAATACCCAGATCATGGGCCGTAAGAAAGACCAACCACCTTTACTACCTTATGTTTAAGTCTTTTTGTATAAAAAGGTACTTCGAACACTTATGGTCCGTGTATAACTCGAACCTCTCACCTAGCAAATGATGCCTCCACATCTTTAATGCAAATACCACTACTAAAACTCCAAGTCATGAGTTGCATACCTCACTTCATGCGGTTTGACCTGCCGACTCGCATAAGCAAACCCTCCCATGATGCATCAACATAACACCTAAACCTGTTCCACATGCACATGTGTAAACAATCGAACCCTCACCTCCATCTAACACAGTAAGAACAGGAGCACTAGTCAACTTTTCCTTTAGCTTTAAGAATGCTTGCTCGCATTTATCCATCCAAACAAATTTGACCTCTTTCTTTGTCAAATTTGTTAAGCAAGAGGAAATCTTTGAGAAATCCTGTATGAATCTTCTGTAATAACCCGCTAGATCCAGAAAGCTTCTAATATCAGTTGCATTTTCTAGCCTCTTCCAGTCCTGAACGACCACAACCTTAGTGGGATCAATAGAAATACACTCCACCGAAACAACATGACCTAAGAACCTAACTTATAAACGCCAAAAATGATACTTCGATAACTTAGCCTTCAACACATGCTCTCTTAGTGTTCCGAAAGCAATCTTTAAATGGTGCAAATTTTCCACCTCAATCTTAGAATATACCAGAATAGCATCAATAAAAAAAAAGGACAAACTTATTCAACACATCTAGAAAAACTCGATTCGTTAGGTCTACGAAATATGTTGGAGCATTAGTTAGGCAGAATGGCATAACTAACCGCTCATAAAACTGGTCAGACCTAAAAGCGATCAAGGGTATACTTTTTTCTACCACCCTCAACTGATAAAACTCTATAGCAAGGCCAAGCTAAGAAATCACTCGAGCACCATGGAGCTGATCGAACAAGCCATCTATCCTAGGCAAAGGATAATTTTTTTTAACTGTCCGCTTATTGAGCTCATGAAAATCTATGCACATTCTTTAGGAACTACCCACCTTCATAGAAAAGACAACAATCGCATCCCAACTCGAACGACTTGGTCGAATCAAGCCCATATGCAACAAATCACTAACTTGATTTGTTAGCTTCAACCTCACATATGGTGCAAGTCTATGAATAGGCAATACAATAGGCTTAGCATCCTTCACTAAATTAGTATGAAATTCTATCTCCTATGAAGTGGTAAACCTGACACCTCTTCGAAGACATATGCAAATTCCTGAACAGTAGAGGTAGAACCCAACTCCTCCTTTACCACATCAAAGGAATAAAGGAAACTAGTCATAAGCAAGTTAGGTTCTTCGCAAGATACTACATGGACCTTCCCTTCTTCCATTTTGAACGATACAGTCCATTTAACGCAATCTAGGACTGCATGATTCCAAGACAACCAATCCATTCCAAGCAAAATATCAAACCCCAAGAATCCCAAGACATATAATTTACATGGAAAGGGTCTATTAAAATAAGAAATCGAGAATTCTAAATAGATTATGCAAAGATTGGCCGAGCCTCCAAAAGGGTTCAACACACAAATAGAATCCACGGCTATAACCGGGTTAAGTTCTAATCTATCAACAAGTGTATGAGATATGAAACTAAGAGAAGCACTAGTATCAAATAAGACACAAATAGGAATGATAAAAATAGATAGAATACCTTCCAAAAATGGCTTCCCCTTTGTTGCAGCAGAAGTGGTAGGTGTTGAAGCTAAAGCAAAGACTCTAGGTTTCTCTCCTTTACAAAGCATTGGATAGTCCTTAACTATACGATCGAGCTGGTGGAAATGTAGCAGCTCCTTGGTGGAAATTGTGGCCTGAAAGCCTGTGGCTCTGTCTTTGATACCCTAGAAATAGGTGCCCTCAATAACAGTGCCTTTGTCACCTGACCTTCTCCAACTAATGTACAGTTCTGAACAAGATGTCCCTTCTTTCCACACTTATAACAAGAGAGACCAAAAATATATCTAGGCGGCTGAATCTTATGCCCATGGTTTCCAGTTGGTGTTGCAATAGTAGGCTTTGGTGTTAAGCTCTTGAACCTCAATCCCATGTTCATCAAATTTACATAAGACCCCAAGATGTGATTAGTCATATTACCCTTGAATTCAACACATCCCTACGATGAACATCTCATTCCTCTTCAAGGACATATCTACCAAACTTGGCCCAAACTGAGATAAGTTAGCGAATCGGTTATCATATTTCACCACCATCATGGCTCCCTAGTTCAACTCGGAAGCTCCTAACCCACAAGGTCTTTCCGGCTTCTATGAAAAACTTCATTCAAAACCCTTCTAAATTTGGGCCCAAGAGAAGTCATGTTTATGGACATATGCATTGATTGTACTCCACCAATTCATGGTTGCATCCGTCACATGTCATGATGCCAACTGATGCTTCACCTCGTCATTTAACTCCATATCCTGAAATGTACGGTCACATAACTTAATCTAAGTCTAGATTTCTATGATCGTCTCCATACCACCAAACCTCTTACATCGTAGCCTCTCGTAATCACGGCAGAGTGAAGAAAAATCCACATGAGGCCTGACATGCACAACCTCCCCTACAGTATCCACCCTTAGTTCCTCGACTGAAGCAACATTCCTTGGTGCTTGATCTCTACCATTTGTGACGGTACTACCCCGATCACCTCTACCTCCTTGAGCATTGGCAGCTCTAATACTCATGATGTACAACCTGAATGTAGAAGAATATATTTAGGATATCAAAAGGCTAGAGTTATTCAAAGAAAGAGATTATTCCAAAGGAAAATCTCTAATGTGCCATACCCAACCAAAGCTAAGATGTTAGCTCAACTTATGCTTTGATACCAAATGTAACGACCCGACTTTTTGACCCTCGAATGTCGACACAATATACATCAACGGTATTCGTGTGTCAGGCACCCAAGTGCCGGAAAGATGGAAAGTTAAGGTTAAATTAAAAAAACATAATAGGACAAAAAAGAAAGAATGCAACGTCACAATCTCATAGCAAAACGATAATCTATAATGTCAAAAGAACAGTGCAAATGGTTTCTCTGAATACAGGGTTTTCAGAGTTACAAAACCTAAGTACTACCATCAGCCTAGATAATTATAACTACATGTCCTTACATTGCTGATATATGTACATAGCGTATACAGAAATAGAAATATATATAGATAATGAAGGCCTCTAGCTCATTTTCTAAACTCTGAAGCGTCCATGGTAAAACATGATACTCAGCCTACTACAAAGAGTATGTGAGGAATTTAGGAAAAACAAAAACCAAGCGTCAGACATAAGTCTGGTATAAGAAAATTCGAGATACATGCAATGTGTAACAGTAAGTATTAAGACTGTATGGATTTCCATGATGGTTATCGCCTCAAAAGAAACCAACCATTCATTAAGTTTAATATAGTGATATGATAGATAATGTCTGTGGCGTAGGATATAATAATATCAAATAGTTGTGATGCTCACAATGGTTACGCCATAACATATTATGTTACACTCAAAACCGCTAAGGTATGTTTGCTTAATGGATTTTCCATGGAGATTCCTCTGATCAAGCCGAAATCTAATCTCCTGCACAAGGATCAGAAACTACCTTCAAGTGTCGTATATCGCTAGATAAATTAAACCATTAAGGTAAACTTAGCCATTCCACGTCTAAACACATGATCCCGAATATCATCAATCTCGGTACCCATATATCGATAAGTATAATCTAGATCTAGAGTTGATAATACCCTATCATGGGTTAGTAATATCCCAAGCTATGCTCCTACTCTGTCTTTAGCCATTTTCGATATTGAGGTCACATTCAGCATCTTCCACACGAGTCTTTATCACTTGAACAGAACACGAATCCCAAATTGGATCCTCATATCTCGAATAGATGCCGAAACCACACATGGATTCCTATATCTCAGTAGATCTTGGAATCTAGCATGGATTCCCATATCTTGAAAAGATCACGGATATTTACATATGTTCGAGCATTTTAAACGGATCTCGAATCTCCACATAGATTCCCTTTCTTTAACTACTTCCAAAACATAGAACTTGTATACTAGTTTTGATCGGTATTTGATAAGAAGAACACTTATCGATTTTGGACTCTTCAAAACCAATCGATGAATTTCCGATAAACTCAGTTCCGGTCCTTTGAGAAGTAAGTGAAAATTAGAAATGTTTCATAACAATACTCCTCCCCATGGGTTCTTTATCGGTATGAAATCATGAATCCTTTCGATTAATTCTTAAGTTAATATTAAGTCAAGTTCGATAGTCAACTAATCGATTATCCAGTCAAAACACTTGTATATACAAATCAATATTCGTACGCTTAACTCATTTTTGACATTCCAACTCAACTATTCCTCACCCAAGAGTGAAGCCAAGGAAGTTTGGGTACTGGTTTCTCTAAGCATTTCCTGGATGTTTCATTCTTAAATCTCACAAATAGATAAGTCTACGTCATCGATTTCAGTGTTAAGTATAGTAGTAATGATTTCCATAAACAAGTAAGAAATCAACACGATTAACACGTTTTTGACATTTTCCACTTACCCATTCCTTAGTTAAGAGGGAAGCCCTGTAGGTTAGAGCTTTATTTCTCCATCCCTACTCGGCGTAAATCTTTACTCTCACAAATAGATAAGCTTACTTCGTCGGCTTATTAGTGTTAAGCATAATCAATTACTTTTTGAACAAGTAATTAAACAATCTAACCATTGTCCATTAAGCAATTACTAACCCATTCCTAAACCTTTTGTTTATAATTTTAAAATACTTGAAAATATTTGTAATAAGTACCTAAAATATTAGTTAAAAATAACAAGTTTGAAAAATCAACAAAATTTGGAAAAAGAACATGTTTTATTCTAAAATTTCTTCCTTTAAAAATTCACAACTAATTCTTAAAAATTCATAAATATCTTAAAATACTTTTAAAATACTATAATATGAGTTAGGAAATACTTTTAAAAAGAATGAAACAATTGCTCAAACTTAAAGTCCTTTTTAAAACAATTGAAGTTCAAAAATCAAGGTTAAACGGGGTAGTTTTGCACTAGTTATGTTTTGGCCGTTTTCATGATGTTACTTAACTTTTTAATAACAAGCTTTTAATAGCAACAAACATACATATATAAAAATAAAAATATGGTAAGAAATCCCTATGGATCTCTCTACAAAGTTCCATAACAATTGCTAAAATATGGCAATTTCGAACTGCATCTATAGCGATTATCGCTATAAGTGCGCTTCTAAATCAGAGTCATATCTCAACCTATGTTCAACTACGACCTATATGCTTTTTTCAAGGCCTAGTCATATGTCATATAAATCCATTCTCTCATCAATAACCCAAGCATACTTGCAATCATGGCAACTCAAATCACAATCAGCTCAGATCATGTCTAGCCCCAAATACACTCCAAGCATATGACAAATCAACTCTCGGAGTGAGACAGGGCAATGCAACTTCATTTCTTCTAAATGTGATAGAAAATTAAGCACTAAACGCATCAGTATGACCTGAGGCAATAGTCATCACCGCACCTCTTCGCACACATCAACAGAATCCCAAAGCCTAAGATCGACCCCTCCCCCCACATTCTTCTTAAGACAACCGCCTCTTCAGGACAGAAGCGGTCGACCTGCATTGGCTTGGACTTCCCATCCAATTTTTCAGGCATCCCGCTGTAGTTTCCTAGATCTCGCCAATGTCATGGCTTCCAACCAAAGACTCACCAATCTAGACACAACAAACATGCATTATAGATGAACAATAGGTGGCAGAATCTGTAGGCAGAGATTGAAGCAGAGGAAAAGGGGCAATCATAGCAACCAACAGTGCACTTTTCCACATTATAAAAGAAGACACGGAAAGGCATAGAAGGGGGATGATCTTTTCTATAATCAAAAAGATAATCATAAAAATTAAGAGATATTGTATGCTTTTGGTAAATTGTAATTATCTGTATAAAACCACTATATAGGAGATTATTCGGTAGACATAGGATTAACAATAATCTGAACACGTAAAAGTTTCTCTACCATTATTTTTCATGCTTTATTGTTTTCTTATGTTGCATTAGATTATAACTTGAGATTCTTTGGCAAAACTATTTCAACATTCTAAAAAATAGTTAGAGTGCGGCTATAGGGCCACGTAAGCATTCGGCGACATAGTTACTTCCTAAAGGTAGTTTTATTATAACTTAAATCCATTGGTTCAAATTCATGGGAGTAATCATCGTCCAGATTACTTCATGATCCAGTTGAGTTGTGAAGTCAGAAAACTTCACTAACAAGTTAGATAGTTTAGAATGGCTGGGCGCTACGTTACATGATTCACCCCTTGGAAAATTTCAGGGACGAAATTCTTTTAAGAGAGGAATGTAACATCCCGTAAAGTTAACAATAACTAATAAAACTCCAAAAATGAAACTTGAAAAAATTATGGAATTTGGCTATGAAACTTGTACCATTGTGATCATGGCAATTTTCTGAGCAACTTTCATATTTAGAATTTCACGATCGGAGCTCAAATGAAGAAGTTATTAGCGTTTGAAGTTTCCAGCGCGAAAATAATTAAAAATGAAAAAGGATAAAAAGCAGACCTCACCAATCGACCACCCTTTATGGGTCGGTCAACCACCTATAGGGGAGCGGTTGACCAGTCTTCAAGTGGTGGCTAGGGTTTGAACCATGGCCAATGGGCTTGATTGAATTATTTTAATCTAACGGTTATGGTTGGTTAGAGCGCCTATAAATATGTGCCTAACCCTCACTTCACTTCTCATATTTTCAAATCAAAGCAGCGAAACTCTATCATTTTCCCTTCTCCGCTATTTCTAAATTTTATAATATACGCATGTACACACACGTATAGATACGCATACATACATATAAATCAGAGAAGAGCGAAAAATAAAAGAGAAGAGAAGAAGTGAATCAACATTACGAAAGAAAAGAGGTAAATATCTATATGTATATACCATGTTATATATATATTCTTTTGGATTAGATTAGAAAAGGAGTCAAGAAAAGGAATGGATTCTGATTTGAGAGATTTGAAAAGCTAAAAAGGTGAGTGGGAAATTCTATAATTTATTTATAACACTGAAATTTGTATTGTTGGATTTTATTTAATTATTATGCCCAAATAAGATCTGATGAATTGTAGGCTTACAACAAATATATAAGAACCGCCTACATATTTTATGAAATAGGTAACTGGAATAGGAATAGTATGTACAACACAAACCAAAAATTTAAACTCAGTCCCAAATATTTATTATTGTAGAATGTTTGTTTATTCCAGATTTATAATTAGATTGTAAATTAGGTTGCCCTAGTTGACTTGGAATGTAAATTTCTATATTTTTATTCATTTGGTGTGGGGTATAATTTATTTATATCTATTTTCGTGTATCCTCCACAAAGTAACCAATTTCTAAAATATATATAAAAGTGTATTGTTTGAATTAACAAGGAATATACCAAAAAGGAAAGATATAGGTAATGTATGGATATTCTTCTCCGTAGGTTGCGTCGTTTATTTCAATAAAAGAAAAAAGATAATTCCTTGTAATTTAAAATGAAACAAAAGTCTTATTTTTGGGTAATTTATGGAAAGTTATAATGGTAATCATTTTTGAAAGGATAACTCGATAAATTAAAACGTAGAAAGGAATGTTTTAGTTTAGGAATTAATTATTAAAAAATTAGACTATATATACACACATAAACAAAACCATGCATATCAATTAAAAATTAAAAAACATATATATATAGCATAATTTACGACAATATTTGTATTAGTTATTATAACTGACTAAAAAGGAAGTGATTGGAATTCCAAAATTTATTGACATTAAATACAAATTTAATGGGCAATAAATATATAGTTAATAGAGAGGATAAATTATTAAATAGAGACTGATTAGAGAATTTAATGTGTCATCGATGTGGAAACTGAATAGGCAGAATAAGTGAATTTTGAAATGATAAATAAATATCATTAGAGATTACCCAATTTTGACATTAATGGCTAATAAAAACGGACAATGGACATTTGATAGACAAAGAAGAAAACAAGGAAATGAAAACCTTAGCATATAAAATAGGAATAGTTTCATAGAGAACAAATAAATGTGAATATTATAAATACATGTAGAAGGAAATATAATATTCATAGTTGGAAACTATATAGCTTTAACTATACGTTTAGAACGAAGGTGAATTAATGAGCCTAGCCTAACATTTAGGCTTTGGGTGATAGGTTTGGTTTAGCGGGTTGGGATGCGAAGTCAGCAGAGTTACACAACAGAAGTTTTCCATTACCTTGTGGCTACCAATAGTTGTGCATACTTACTACTAATGTGCGACATCTCCAACTGTAGGACCCACATGAAAGGGATATGCATTGCGAATAGGTGAGGAAAAAATATAATGAGGGTTTTCCTTGGATTTGAACTACATAATGGCCCAGTAATTTTAAGAAAATGGAGTCTGCTTCATTTCCAATAAGTGATATTAAGTAACCCAAAGGGGCATTTTCCTTAACGTGCTTAGGTTAGCCTAAATGCTATGTCAGTTGTGGAGTGTCTATGGGCTATGTCTGTATATTGTACTGGTATTTAGTAATAGGTCTGGCATATAGGCTATGACCACCAGCTATCCCGAGCGAGCGGTAGCAAAGACTTGGGTTATGCCCTGATGGATTTCGCTTCCTACTAGTGTAGAATCTGTATGGAAGACGCACAAAGCACAAAGTAGATAGTTAGATGAAAATTTCTTTATCAAAGGTGGGCTAGTTAACCCTTGGATGGGTCTTTGAGATGCATTAATAGTACGACAATTAAATTATAAAGCCATATATAAGGGTCATCGGTCTTTGTAGCTAGAGTCAATTGACTAGTGTTTACGTTGCAGAGGACCCAATATGGGGACTGAGATATTAATTGGTCGTTGGGTATGTCTCCTTTAAGAAGTATTAAGTGGTCGGGGATTTTGGGTAGTGAAACGGTTAGACATATATGCGGATCGGAATATACTTATGTAGTTACACCTTAGAGAAAGTTAGGTTAGGAATATCGTACGTGCACATAAAATCTAATGCATTAGACGTAAATTATAGACATAAAACTTAAATGGAAATCAATCAGAATAATTTAAGGTATAGGGCAAAACATGTAATTTTCCAATCACCAAAACGTTGCTCTAACGCCACTTGTAACGACCCATAATTTGATCACTTTACTTAAAGATATTTAAACTATTTTAATTATTCAAATATAGATTATTTTTCGTAAATAATCAAGTGTTAAGTGGTAAGTGATAATAATGAATTTATTTTGGAGAAATGTTCACAAAAATATTTCCATTGGAAATATATTGATAAAATGGTCGAAAATCGTTTTATCGATAAACAACTCTATAATCGTAAAACGTCACGCACAGAGCTTGATACATGCACTTATTTTTATAATTGAACAAGAATATGAAATAAAATCAATTATTTTATCTTTGAAAATAAAATGTGTTTATGACATCATCACTTAACCCTTATATTTAATATTTAATTAATTAAATTTAATTGAGATTTAATGATTTAATAATTATTATAATTATTCAAATAATTGTTTTTAAAGGATAATAATTCATTTTAATTAGTTATAAATCATTTATAATGGTTTTATCAATTTATAGAAGTAATTTGAAATTATAAGGAAAATCGATATCAGTATATTGGTGTAATAACACTTTTGTAAAAAGTAGTTTAATATTAATTTATATGATTTTATAATTCAAATATGATTGTTTTACTTCATTTATAATCAAAAGGAACTGGTTTACAAATATTTTTTTACAGATATATGTATATTAACTAAGAAGTGAAAATATGACCGGAAACAGAAATTGAAATTCGTAACGATTCAACTGTAGAAGTTGTGCAACTTGTCCAATATACGTGACATACATATGCACATATACATGTACACATACACGAAGACATTCACATGCACATGGATGCACATTTATATACATATACATGTTTATATAAAATAACAAAAAAATATTAAAATATTTTCTCTTTTTCTAAACCCTTAAGCTAACTCCATGTCAATGCACATGCATAAGTACAAGCACATGGCCTTGTCCATGATGAGGGGTAACCGTCTAGAGTGATGTAATGGAGTGGAGCATGGGGGTGATGCAGTGGTGAGATAGGGGGTGTAAGAGATATTTATAGATTTTGGCTATAAATAGCCCACCCTCTCAACACATTTTTTCACTTTCTTCACTAGCTTAACTTCCTCAAAACAGAATGAAATGTTGAAATTATTTTTTCAATCCATGTATAATTCCAATGGGTGCAATGTTTTAGTTTCCCATTTCTTCCCATTCTAAGCTTAGCTATGCTCAAAACTTCATTCTTCCAGAGAATTTTCGAGCCAGTTAGAAAGGTCGAGAATACCTCTTTTTCATTCGAGCATAGCTCCTCCAAATCAGATCCAAATTAAGTAATTATTATTTTTAGAACCATGTAGAATTCTAGTGGCTACAACTTTAATGTTTATCACTACTTCCAGTTTTGAGCTTAACTATGTCAGAATTCTACTTCTTTACGGTATATTTTCGGGATTCATTTTTTATGAATCCGAGAATACCCTCTCTTCTTTTGATCATATCTTTCTCATAACAAATCGAAATCAACTATTTATTTTTTTTCAAATTTAAAAGAAAAGAAATTTCAACAATTTACAGTTAACAAAATTTTCAAATTTTGAAAGTAAGAGGATCAAAAACCTAAGAGAAAATGACGTATTTTCGGGTCTAGATTTGAAGAACTCAAAGTCGTAGCTTCACCACTCATCTTCCTCCTTTCCAAATCTTTTCCATGAGTACTTGAAGGTCTTGGAAGTGAGCAAGCATGGTGAAGAGGAGCTAAGGTCGAGAGAAAAAGCATAGAGGAGAGGGTGGCCGAGCACTTGGATAAAGAGACGAAGTTGTTTAGGTGATGGCAGAAGTTTAAAAGTTAAGAGTTATGGCAATACGAATGATAATAGGAAGATTGGTGTTAATTATGGTGATAACTCTAATTTTAAAACATTATAAGTAGTTGTAAATGTTTAACATAACTATTTGGATGCTAATGATGTTTGGATGTTTGGTTGATGAATGTTTGAAAATGTAATTAGCAACATATAATTAAAAAAGAGAAACTCCTAAACTATAATTATGTATATATATTATTAGATGATATATATATATATATATATATATTTGGATATGATTGCTAATGATGGTTGTTTAATATAGCTGTTGAATATGTATGCAAGTCGCGTTAATACATGTCTGTAAGCACAAAGGAAATCATTTTCCTTTATTGAATGAAATGATGAATATGGAATTTTTAAACCTCTTAAAAAATGGTTTAATCTGATTTATAAATGTTTAATAAACATTTAAAAATGTTTATGGAAAAGTTTAAATGAATATTGAAAATCAAATCAAATTAGACGCGTTGCGTAACGGTAGATCGTGACTTTGCACCGTAAAGGTCAAACGAATATATAGAATGGAATATAGTCCGGAATTCTTTGAGATAAGAATTTTCCGAACTATTACATCCATAATTTTCAAAAAAAAGAAAGAAAATCGAGATTTTGATAAGTAGATTTTGAAATATGACTAAAACAAGTTTTCAGAATAATCATGGTTTTGCAGTTCAGAATCAATAAAAGTATTTCTCTAAAAATGGTATTTTAAAATTTTAAAATTCTTTTAAAATATTTTAAAAGTTATTTGAGTTATAAAAATGAATTTCCAAATGGTAGAAAAGTCATTTTATCAATACAGCTTAATAAGCACCATTCGCAGCACTTTATATAACTTTTGAAATATGGTTTTAAACATAACGGTTCTTTTACAAATCTTTTATAAATGTTTTCAGATAAATAATTAGGTGTTTTTATATGATTTGGAAGTTTTATAATTTATTTAAAAACTTTTTAAACAAATGATTCAAAGAATCATTGTATGGAAATCGATTCTCCAATAAGTGCCTACGGACTTAGTTGTAAACCTATTATGCCGTCAAATTTAACCAATATAACAATTTTGGCTAAGATTCGTAACTTTATTTGGAAAGTGTTTTCAAAGAATGTCATTAAAAATAATATCAAATGATTTTATGTAGCGAATGTTTTCGTTATCATAAGGTAAAAACTCATTCCATGTTTATGTGCGGCGGGGTCTTATGAGGTACCTTTGTTTTCAAAATGCGTATTTTGAGTTTATCACACTAGTCCCATGATTGACTCGGAGTTTATTTTCCTTTTTCCTTAAACTCTGGGTGCCTTAATTTTCCATGGCAGCTTGGTAGTCAAGTTTAGTTAGAAGAAATCAGGAAGAGCTTGAAGCATGGAGTTAGAAGATTCTTATGAAGATTCTTATCCTTTTCCAACACACTCGTGCATTATTGTATTTCGCATTTGTAAGGATGGATATTTATAATTGTCCATGTTTAACTCTGATAAATGTATTAGATTTCCGCTATAAAGATTTTATGTTAAAATAATATATGTCATTCTAAGGGTCGAAGAAACGGGTCCTCGCACCCCTCCTCGTAAAAACCCACATGATAGATTTAGAAGGACTAGCTACTGAAGCAAGACAGGAACTGCAGATGGTGAAATCTTCTTATTCATGCTTAGTGCAGACAAGACAATTGAATATCTAAGGAATGATATTTCAAGGTAGTAGCCTTAGTTAATATGTATCATTGTATTACAATTTTCAATTCCATTATGAGTTTATATTAATCGCACTCTTATATACTTGTGTTTATTACAGGTTACCAAAACCAACGATCCGTACCCTATTGGCTGGGGTTTCGATTTAGTCGAAAATTCAGGCCCAATAAGATGTAGGTTGTTACATAAGGTGATGTGTGAATGTTAATATTCAAATTGTCTGATATTAATCGCTGATTGAATTTACATCTTTGAGTCCCACAACTTTAATGTTGAATACTCTGAAATACCACACTCTAATTAATTTATAATTATTATAAATTAATTAAATTAACAAAAACTTATGAAATATTAATTATTAAAATTTTATTTGATTTTAACTTCCATTAGTAACTATTTAGGTGCATATATAAATGGTACATATGTACGTATCGATATACGATATCGATAAATATTTGAGTTTGATTTAAATAAATTAATTATAAAATGAGTTAGGAAACTTTTGTGAACCTACTGTTCTTATACCATTGTCGGCCATAAATAGAAGGATGAGGGTTTTTAAATGCTTAAATTTATATTTGAATTAGTAGAAACATAAAGAGTAAGTAAATGAGATTAGATCTCCACCTTTTGCTCCACCTTGATGCCTATTTAAAAGCTTTGCTCTCATTATTTTTGGATCCTCCTTCACCCTACCTCGGCCGCAAGCAACAAGGCTTATATCCATTAATTTCCAAAGTAGACTCAATTCAAAAATCAATTAAATTGTAATATAGTGTTCATCTCTAGTCTACTGTAATTTCTGGAGAAGGTTCGTTTCGATCTAAGGAGTTAGTTCTTCATTCAAAGTGTTAGTCACAGGCTACTAATTTGGTAAGGTTTAGATTTCAATAATACATACTATTATATATGTTGATCATCATGTTCATACAATTTAGATTACTATTACTATAACGAATTTGCATATAGGTTATGTTGTCCAATTGTGTGTGTGTATTCAAATTGTTTTTAAAAAACACATGAAAACATCATTAAAACATTTATTTTCATTTCGACCATTTTATATATATTTATTTATACTTTTCAAAATTTAACATTAATTTTAAAATAGTTTTAATAATTGTATAATGTAATATATGTAATTATATATGTAACCAATATTATATATATTGAATTATTTACAACCATATGAATTTTGGTTTTTTAACAAAGAAATTTTGTCTAATAATTATTAATATTTTTTCTTTTAGGTAAACAAATGTAAAAAAATATTGTATCAAATCCACAAGATTTGATGAACAAAAAAATCATAAAACATTTTCTACCGAAAATAAAAAATAATTTTTAATACATACATACATATACATACATATATATATTAAATTATATATATACATCTATGTTTTTTAATTAAAACATAAAACATATTTGCATGCATATGACACTTCGGAAAAGAGAATCTAGGCTATCTACCTTATCTTATTCTTTCCTTGTTCCTTAACTATGATAGTATACCTACGAATCTTAGGATTGAGGGAGAGATTGAGTAAGTAGCTTACGTAGAGGAAGGTAAAAAAATTTGCAGTCACTTCGTCATCTTATGATTTGAAACTTGATTCCCCCTACTCAAACAATTTCGTAAGAAAAAATATTTTAAAATTATACATATATACATAATTTATAATTTGAATTTAACATTTAAAATGTATATTTACATAGATTTAGATCTAATTTTGATTTTTGAATTTTGAATTAATGCAACATATTCTAAGATTTTAATTCAAAATATTTTGAGTTGATCAAAGATATTAAAGAAATATCTACAATTATATATATATATTATATTAAATTATGGACAACAAAGACATATACAAAGAGACAAATGTGTCCATTGTAGAATGAATCCCAACACCTAAATATAGTCACATTAGCTATGTGTACTTTGTATATATTGCACACTATACACAATAAGTGTATTTGATACACTTAAAAATTAAAACTCATATAAATTAAATATAACATTTTATAAAAAAATGAAATAAAATAAAAAAATTATTTAAAATATATTAGATTGGAATTAAAATCAATTAGATTTCTAGGCCCAATAAAGATTTTAAAACTGAAAAAAAAATGAAATTCACCCATTTAACACGCTACGTAAAGGAAACAGTTCAATCGAAAGTGGGTGAAATAGGCAGATTTTAGAAAATCTCTCTATTTTGGATCAATTGGGTGTATAAAGTCTACGGAGATTTAAGATTCAATATAAAATTTGTTTATAAAAAAATTATTTTATTTATTTTGGTTAAAAGGAGTTTTTTAAGGTTTAATGTATAGAATATTAAATATATTAATTTTGGTAAAGTGCACGTGCTACAGATATGAATTGTAAAGGAACCATGCTAGTCGGAAGAGGGTGATGATAATTTAACTATATCACATTATAACTTATGAAATTTGATTTGGGTCAAAATTCTAACATTGTCCACATTTAACTTTGTAAGTCCAAACACAAAATCCTTGATCTAATGATAATAATTATTATTAATCATATTGCTCTAGCCGAAAACTTTGACTTTAAGTTGTCTATTGTTGACCGTGACACCAACCTTATATAACTAAGGAGACAAATTTTCTATTGTATAGTGTTTTACTTCAAATGCTTCAACTCAAACACAATTATAGTTGTTCATTGGACGTCATGACATGATTTAACTATAATCAAAGTGGAGTGTACACATTGAAATTTCACATTATTTTTAAGTCGAGAGAATTGCGTGATAGTATAGAACTCCCATGTGAGTTATTCCATAGTTATCAAATAACTATCAGGTGATAACCCCTCGGAGCCCCATGCAACCATGTATTATGTCCAGCATTTGGAGAGTGTTACGTACACTAGTCTCTATGAACGTATCGATATCCTGTCTCAAAACATCTCGACTAAGAATATTTTAAATAATAAGTTATTTTTAATGTGATAAATTTCTCATGATTACAATACATTACAATTACTATCACGTAACATATTATTTAAGGATTTTTATTTTAATATACTTAAATTAAATAATTAATTAACATAACACAATATGATAAGCATATATAACAAAATCACCTTTTATTTCAAGAGATTTATAACATAGTAAATAATTTACAATAAATTATAGAACTGCGCTTAGTGCATACTCCTAACTTTATCAAGGATTTGAATTAGGTTAAACTTGGATTAAAAGTTAATAATGTGGTCATATTATCTAATGGATAATATGCTCACCTATAGAGTCAGAGTGTGTAACAACCCGATTAATAATTGAACGATAAATTCTAATTGTTAATTTAAAGAGTTAAATTGAGAAGTAAATTAAATTTGAATAATTGGTTTGAAATTTATCTATTTTAAAAGAAGATTTCAATTTAAAATAGGAAAAAAATTATGATATAATTTGTGTTAATTTGTACATTGAGAATTTTAAGAATTATGGCCGATGCATTTGACCAACTTTATCGATAGGGCTACCTAAAACACTACAATGAGACATTTCAACACTGCGATTTGGAAAGAATAATTAAAATTTGATGTTTATTTGGTTTTTATTTAAGTTGGTTTTGATTTTGGTAAAATGTAATAATATTATCTATTAAGATTTTTAAAATAAAGTGAAAAGGATTCTAAATTATTTTTCTTTTAATTAGTATTCTTTTGTTTAGAAAGTTTAGTTAAGTGTAAATTTAACTAAATGATGTGATAGCTTTTTCTTAGGGATCTTGGGCTTCTTTTTATTATGTGGCCACTAGAATTACTCTTTTAAGCAAGCTTTCTTGCATTAAAATTTCATTCCCTCCATGTTATATTTGAGCAATTTATAATTCCTTTAACAATCCCAATACATGGAAATATGAAACGCATGGTTCAAATTGACAAAGAAGCTTTAAATTCTTTTTTCTTGTCATATGGAGTTGATCTTGCTTTGTTTAAACAAATTGTCGAATATAGAAATAAGGACACGCGTCCTTTATATATATAATTTTATGAAGAATAGTCACAGTCGACACTTTTATATAGAGTTATGTACGCATGGCCTAGTATGTTTTCATTCTACATGTTTCTCTATACATTATTTTATCTTGTAGCTTAGCGTTTATATAAAACACATATACACATTTTGAACTGCTAGATTATGTAGACTGACATTTCTATTCACATAGTATTATATATATAGTTTGACTTGACCTACATATGTTGTACATTTATGTAACCTACTTAAACATGCCTTGAAATGTCTCTTTTCATGAAATATTTTATTACAAAATGTTACAAAACAAAACAAAATAAAATAATAATAAAATTCCTTTTATTTTATTTCTTATAAATTTGTGGTTTTATTGGAATTTTATGATTTTCAATGAAACAAAGAATTTTAATAAATGATTGAATTGTCGTATTGATATGGAACATTTCGTACAATTCTTTCACTTATTAATATAATTTGTTAAATAGAGTTTAAGTGGAATTACTAGCTTTCGGTTAATACTAGAATTTTACCTTCTGGTATGGGACAGATAGTTAGATTCTAGTGATTACTAGAGTGAAAGCGAGCTATACTTAGAGTTATATTATCTTAGGGTGTTTAGATTTCAGGCCGATAGATCCCTGGAAGACAATAACTCATTTTTATCAACCTGAGAGTCCATATGTTCTTAAATTTAGGGTAGGCAGACCTATTTCTTTTAGTTAGATTTGTTATGGTATGACACGACTCTCCTTTTCTATTTTTGGGCAGGTGTTATATGCATGCCTATCAGTTTATTTTACAGTTGGACAATGTTTACCTATTTATATTTGTTAAGTAAATTCACATAGTTTTGTCATAAGCATGACTACCTATTTCTTATCATTAGGAGTTGGGGTTTTTAAATGTAGTCTATTTCTTTTCATTAGACTGTTGCACTATGTGGCGGGGTTTATTATTTTAGTTAGGCCACATGTCGGACTATATCACACTGATAGTTGATTGCCATTATTATTTCATTAGATGTGATTATTTCTTCAGAGATTTTGGGATAGATATCCAGTATCTTTTTTGTCTGGAGAATTTTGAATTTGTTGTCACCATGTTTTTGATGACATTCCACTTTATACTTGATATGGATTTAAAGAAATGGTGATCGATTATTATGCCTTTTTGGTCATTGTTCTAGCATACTATTATTATGGCTTATTTAATTTAAGTCATATGTTTACGATATCAATATCTCATCTCTTTATTAGATATAATCTGACCCGTTAATTTTAAAAATACTAGGGCCAGGACGAGACTCTACACATATTAGGACTAGCAATGAAGTAGACTATTTTGACTGTTTTAGTTTACATTATACTTATATATATTGACATTAGGAGTTTGTGTCATGTATATTATTTAACATCACTGTGTACCTGCTACAGTACTTTTGGATGTGATGTATGTATGTATGTATGTATGTATATTATATGTGGGTCTGTTACTGATATTTTGTTGACTCACATTCTAGTATGTATATGATGTATAGTATTCAACTATGATCTGTGACTCTAATCATGTTTTATTTATATTATGTACTGTTCTGAATCTTTTTAATTGGTGTGTTTATTACTTTGTAACAATACTGTACACGTCAAAATTTCTTTCAAGTCAGACCCTCTAAAGGTAATAAAGACGTGTCAGTGTTAGTACAAAGATATATTCACATTTGATCGCCCTTAAGCAGCCGTATTCTCCGTGTTATTAGACGACATTATTTGTAATGTTTTTTACTAATATGGGTATAACAGTAGGGTTATTACAGAGCGATTGTGGGTTCGAGTCCTCTAAGATCGATTAAATGAAATGTTTATTTTCGGTATAGAAAAACAAAACAAAATAAATGAAAAAAAAATATCGAGGTCAACGGGTGCTCATTTGATTCGTACATTTCTCCGCAAAGAAGAGCAGGAGTCAGGATCGATTCCAAGTAAATTAGATGCTTACTTAGAGAAACTAGGGTTTTAGGATGCTTAGACAAAAATCAATGTAAATGCTAGAAAGAAAATAAAGATAATGTGGTCGTGTGGCCTAATGGATAAGGCGCTTGCCTCCGGAGCAAGAGATTGTGGGTTCGAGTCCCACCACGATCGGTATAGTTTGTTTTTGAATATTTTAATCCATTGTTTATATTTAACAATATTACTTGTCTATTGCGACATGTATGGTATAATTTAGAAAAGTTTCCTGTGATATAGAGTTTGTAAGGTTTCGTTTGGGAGTTTTGTGGCATCGGTTATGAGAGATTTTGATTGAATGTCAATAATTGTAGCGGTTTTGATTGAATTACATAAAGTGTTGTTATAACCGACCAATACACGCTTTAGGTTAATATACACAGGTTTTGAAAGTTTTATACTAAAGTAATATTCATATATATCCATATATTTATTATTTAGTTTTGTAAATATTAATTATAC
Organism: Allium cepa; assembly: GCA_030765085.1. NCBI lineage: Eukaryota > Viridiplantae > Streptophyta > Magnoliopsida > Asparagales > Amaryllidaceae > Allium > Allium cepa. The sequence continues at coordinate 627,569,343 of CM060932.1, read as the reverse complement.
AATACAATTAGTAGGGTAAAATTGAAAAATAAATTATTACCCCTCAAAACACCCTAATTTTGAATGATTGAGAATTACCATTAAAGTCACACCGCATCGGTCATCGCTTCTATAACCAATAACAACAGGTGTGAAAAAAACTTACAAGGGTTATAGTAATACTTGAAATACAAAACGGTCCAAATTCGGTCAATATCCGTGGAAAAAGAATTAAAGGGGCAAAAAAATGAGAGAGAAAATAAGTGAAAATAAGGGACACATCTCTAAGATCAAACTTAATACACAAAACATCTTTATTTTCAAATACTATAACTTTATTCCCTACAATACCCCTCTTCTCCGTTGCAGCAATGTTAATTCTTCATATATGGATATTATTCTCACTTCCATAATTAAAATTTACACCGCATTGATTAGCAATTTTAAAATGCAATAATTTTTTTAGAAAACGATGGATTAACAAACCGTTTTCACTGTGATATTTTTTAAATTTCTGCAATTATATTGTATAATTGCAGACATTTCTGTAACTATATGCAATAATTGCAGACATACCATATAATTGCGGACAGTTTGCAATTACATGCAATTTTTGCAGACACTTTTCAACTATATGCAATAATTGTCTGCAATTATGCCATATATATGCAATAGTTGCAACTGTATGCAATAGTTGCAACTGTATGCAATAATTGCAGACATGTCTTCAATTTTATCATATAATTGCAGAAATGTCTACAATTATATGTAATAGTTGCAGACACTTTTGCAACTATATGCGATAATTGTAGACATGTCTGCAATTATACCATATAATTGCAGAAATGTCTGCGATCATATGCAATAGTTGAAGATTTGAAGAAAAATCGAATATGCTTAAAATTTGCATAATTGTCTGCAAATATATGGAATAATTGCACATTTACTACAAATATGATTTTTTTGTATCATGAATAGATCTCATTTTAACTATCGTAAAAAATTTGAATTTTTAGTGAAAATGGAAGTTGATCCGATTTTTTTACAAGAAATTATACGCGTTGAAAATGTTAATAATGTAAAGGGTACTTGGGTTTTTGCGCGCGCGTGAATTTGAAACGAGGATCCCGAAATCTTAGTAAAAAAACAAAGAAATGTTTTGTGAATTTCAAACCTTAGCATCAATCCCAAAAACAATGGCCAACCTCCCCATTCTCCTGTTTGGACTTAAAATTAAAAAAAATCTCTCTCTTCAACCTCATTTTCGTCCGTTCATCCGCACACATGCTGATATAATCAAGAATTTTCTCGTCCTACGCTTTCTACTTCTTCGCCTGCGTTAAATCAAGGAACTTGGATCATTGCAATTTAAGGGCGAGTTTCTTTGTTTTAGATGCAAGGGGAGGAACCATAAAGGTAAAGACTGTAAAGAACCGATGCGTTGTTTTCATTATGGCGGGTTCGGACATAAAAGAGAGCGCTGTTCGGCGGTCGAGAATGGAAACAAAGCAGTTGACAATGGGGCTTGTTCCCGGTTAGATCTGGATCTGGGATCCATCATAGATCTTCTTTTTGTTTGAAGTTTCTTGTATCAAGGAAAAATCTTCTTGTTGGTATCACATATGAAGCACAGATTATGTTGTTGGATGAAATATTGTTTCACTTTGATGTTGTAGCCTCGCACCACTCAGATAATGCGGTTTCATCTTTTGCCTCTGATAGTAAATACAAGACTGGCGTGAAAATTGACCAATGTTTGGAAATGAAAAATGTGGTTAGCGAAAACATTAGCACTTACTTCTGCATTCACTATGAGAAAGGTGGTTCTATTGATCGATTTTTGAAGATTAACAAGGGTTACCGGTTGGATGATATTTTTATATTCACATCATGTGTTTGGATCGGATGTATCTCATTGCAATTGGGTTTGGGGCTCACCTAAAAGACATGGAATCAAGAACTAATTATAACGCTCTCTCTCCTTTGGGTTGGTTTTGTGAAGTTGTTAAACTATTTCTTCTTGGATAATTTTTTATTTATCCCGCTAATATGATTGTGACTATGGTTTGTCAACATTTATTGCATGTAGATTTTCAATTTTTATTTTGGTAAATTGTGTAACCAGATTAAGACTAACATGGTAAACAATATTCAGCTCAGATATGATACTACCGTAGAACATAGTAGAAAAACTTTCATTCCTACTTCAATAATAAGTATCCAATGATTATTACTTTTACTCTTATTTCAATAAGAGAAGAAAAATGAATGGTGGATCAATTATCATTATTTAATTATTATCATTATTCTGGCTAAAACATTAAAGGGTCACAAAAATATTGATTTATATGCATATTTTAAATATAATTTAACACTTTAACTCATTGATTTCTAATATGAAATTGAATATAATATATTTTTTTAACTTAAGTTGTTAAAAAAATTTAAACCATTATTAGTGGTTCGGAGAAATAAAAATAATCATATTCGAGGTTCATATTTCTTTTTATTTCTACATTGCTCGAATGTGCATAACCAATCGTATTTACTTCTAAAAAAAGTTCTTCTAAGTTTAAGGTGAGATTTTGAAGTAATTTATGTAATTTAATTTTAAATGTTTAAGTGAGTTAGTAAGTATTTAGGTGGGTGTTAATAGTAACACCCTCATATTATGATATCAAAGGGTGAATGATCGGATCAGCAAGGTTCTTTGTGGACACTTGTGTTGATCAAGGTGATGAGTATGATGAAGTTTAGGTTATAGAGTTTCTAATGTAATTTCTGTTCTTGCAATTGTTTTGTGTGAATCCCCGAATCCTGCTGCTTCGTTTCAAGGTTTGTCTTCTGGTGATGATCATGTTGCTTTGGGTTTTGGTCCGATATGTGGTCGGTTTGGAGGTGATTTTATGTTTGGTTTGAATTTCAACATGGGGTGATAAGATGAAATTTGTCCCAACTTTGGGTGGGGTTCTGGTTAAAAATTTGATGGGGGCTAAGACTAGAGTAGAAGTTTCTAGCTTGGTTATGGAGAACAAGGAGTTGAACCATCATGGTAGATCAATAAGGGTAAGTGCTAGGCTGTAAAGCATCATTGAGTGCTTCCATTAGAGCATTTGATGGCTCTAGCTCAGGTTTGAATGATTTACCGCATAGTACTTATTCTGAGGTAATTTAGAACAATTTATCTACAAACATTATGATAGATTTCGCTACAAAGTCGGGATTTGATTATGAGTTAGGCCTAGTTGATATTGATTACATTAGGAACAAAGAGCTAGAACGGGCAAAATCACTAAACACATGAAATTTATGAGTTAGAACGTGAGGGGATTAGGTAATCTAGATAAATGTGTTGAAATTAGGAGTTTTTTTAGAGACTGTAGTGTTGATATAGTTTTGCTACAAGAAACTAAAATAGAAAGTCCTAATTATCAGTTTTATAGAAGCTTAGGAGGTTTGTATTTAAGTAACTGGGTATTTCTTCCATCTAAGGGTAGTTAAGAAGGATTAATGTTAAGATAAAGACTGTATGTATGTATTACAGTCTATTATTAGCACACGTTCTATGCATAATTTTTTATATGAATCTGAATGGTAATTCATTACTAAATGCTACTGATGTATATGGAACATATACTAAAACCGATCGAAGGTTGCTGTGGAATGAGCGTTTGAGATTAGGTCGCTGGCAATTGGTCCACAGGTAGTGGGGGTGACTTTAACAAGACGAGATACTTAGGAGCGCGCTTAGAAAGAGATTTCTTTGCTATGGAAGAGTTTCATCCGTAAATTATTCATGGTAGTCCCATTGAATTATCATTAAATAATAGAAAATTTACATAGTCAAACTCTAGAGAGGTCCATTGATGGTTCTATTAGATAGTTTTTTATTGATGAAAAGCTACAAGGTTAATATCCATTACTAGAGCCGAGGGGCTTCCATATACATACATACATATGTACATACATACAAACATATATATATATATATATATATATATATATATATTCTACCATTTCCCAATAGTTCTAAATCGTGAAAATTTTCACATCATACATAAAAAGCTCAAATTTGAAAAAATGTGGCTTTTAAAAATAATTTTATAAACTTAAATTCTAATAAATGGCTTTCTATGAATAACAATGATTTTAAATATTCTAGATATGCTACTAATGCCTTTATAAGAAAATTAAGAGATTTAAGAATTTTTCTTAAAAATGGAATAAGTGGTTTTTGGAAGTATTTAAGGTGAGAAAGATAAATTACTTTCTAAAATTTTAAAATAAATGATCTCGAAGAATTTGTATTTACTTGAGAAAAATACAATTTCAAGCCTTAAGATGAACTAAACAAAATAATTACACAAGAAGAAATTATGTTGAAATAAAGATCTAGGATATAATGGATGATGGAGATAAAAAAAATTCACATAACAAATAGGAGAAAGTGTAGTAATTCAATAAATTTGACTCTAATTAACAAGGGGCATTTCACCAGTAGGACAAACTTTGCGGTCAAATTAGTTTTTAGGACACACAACCAGAGAAATTAATTTCAAGGTCAACGTTAGCAGAATAATTACTTTTAAGGAAAAAGTCAGCAGTCGAATTACTTTCAAGGAAATAATTTCATAGGTTTTTAGGCCTTAGAAATTAATTATTTTGCATTTTGTCCTTAGAAGTAATTATTTGAGTTGTGTATCCTAGAAACTAATTGCACTTGCTAAAGAGGCCCTTGTGGCTAATTTCCACAATTAACAATGTAGAATTAAAGATCAAAACAAATTAATAATGCATTTACTAATTACTAATTTGGTACTAATAAAAATCATAGTGCTATCCCATGTTCAAGGGCGAAGAAAACACTTAGGGAAAAGCGGACAACAGGGGTTACGTCGGACGTATCAGAATTATGTTCGATGTATCAGTTATGCCAATATGATTTAAAGGAAAGCATTTGTATTCAACAAAACCCAACGGTTGGGGAGGATGTAAATTTTACGTCCAACGTAACCCCAATATGTTGGATATAAATCTACATATAAGTAAACTCGGGAGCTGCAACTGGAAACATATCAATAAATGCAATTATTTATGTCTCTCCTCTCTAACCAAACAAGTAAAATATGGCTTTATCATCTTTTGCTTCATCCAACAAAAAACCAATTCAAGGTGGTTTGAAGTGGGAATTCAACTAGGTTCTTAGATGCATGCTTTTTATTGCATCCACTTTTTCGACCTAGAAAAAAGACAGAGTTCACATCTGTTGTCCGAACATACCTGCTTAATGATCGTGGCACGAGCATGAGTACGATGTCCTAGTATTTATTCATAAATGGGACTTGATTAGACCGACTATAATTAGTTTGACATTGTATCTTCCACTTCAGATGATATGTTACCGACCAAACCTACTCATTTTATTGTACACCTCCACCCTAGTCGAAAAGCTAAGCATCATGATGCTGCTGGACATTCCTCTGCTCATGTAACCTGTGATCGGTGGAGGGAAGTTATGAAACAATTGCACAAATCTAGTAGCAAATACTTTAAATTATAAAATTATGAAATTAGCAATAGAATATTTAGGGTTTTTAATTAGACCAGTTGAACTTACCATGATGACTAGTTAATTATAATTGATAAAATTACTAAAAACTATCTTGTTGGAATGGTAAATACATATATAGCGTAGATAGAGGTATGCTAATTAATTTTATTTTACCGCCATTACCTATTCTGTTTATTGGACGTCCTTTTACTTATTTCCTAAATGAGTACTATATAAAATAGATAGAATTAGAAGGAATTTTCATTGGTACGAGGAAAACTCAAATGGAAGTATAAATTGTTTAGTTTACTAGGAAATAGTGTGTAAATAAAAAACAAAAGGAGGTTTGGTATTATTAACCTATATAATCGTAGTATATCTTTTTTAGGAAAATGGTTGTGCAGCGTTACCACATACTATGGAGATACCACATAATAAAACATTAATTAATAACAAAACAATTAGCAAGATAAATTATTATAAATTTCGGAACATGATTAATAATGCAATATATTATAATAGTCATCCAAATTCCAAAATAGAAAATAAAGGAAAATAGAAGAAAGAATGATTTTATTAAAACTAAATTGCCCATTGCATGAACTTCAAATGATAAAATAACTGAAACATTATATAACTAATGACATTTGGTTAAAAAAGAAATGATGAAGCATCTTCAAGAAAAAAATTAACAGTCTCAGTTATGCAATCATCACATATCTCATCCTCCTTCGTCCAGTTGGACCTGCATCAAATCACAATGTGCATGTACTGGTTCAAGCATTAACCATGATATTATTTGACTACTTCATTATTTCATTTAAAATGAAGTGAATTTTTTTGCTTTATCCACTGATATAGTAGGTTGCTTTATCTGATACATCAAACTAGTTATTATCTTGAAAATTGGTAAGCATTATGATATATATAACTAACTCAAAGTTTATCTCCTCTATGTGAATAAAAAAACACTTCGCTAACTTATAGACATAAAATTTAGAAAACTATGTATAATACAGAGTGAACCATGTCTCACTTGTATTTTTCATATAAAATGTGTTTGTAGAAAATATATTCAGATACCCCCTAGTGTATTCAAATTAGCTGATATTTCAAGAAAGAAAAACATAAAGAGGAAATTATCTCAAAGTAGACATGTGACATTTGATCCAATCTTCTGTAAAAGCCAATGTGGCCAAATCAATAGAGAAATTAGAAAAAATTTATGGCAAGGCAAAAGCAATGGGCAAATTTAGTATAAATGATTTCATGGAGTTAAGTCGCATTGATGCAACATATACTGTAAATGGATGGACAGATGAGAGCATGTGCTATGTGCCTTCGAGTGATTATGTAAATTTAATTGTGAATGCAAGCAGTACAGAAATATTGTGTGGCATGATATAAAAGTTGCTGACTGTTGACGCCAAAATTGTCCAAATGGTATGGCCTATACTGTTTGTTTATACTGGCAGGAACAAAATAATCTATTAAAGAAAAATTATAAAGGAGATATAATGTCGGAAACAACAAAGTGAGGCGGTGAATAAATAGAGTATTAAAGGCTTACGATAACATGTGAATTATAAATAATATGATTGTGCCATTTGACTGATAGTTGTCCATTGAAGCAGAAATTAGCAAATAGTTATCTACCAAAGCAATTTATCATCTGATATTAGGAATTCAAGTTCTATTTTTAGTGCTTACAAAAAGTGTGAAAGTTTGCTTGCATAGCTGAGCTGACTGCAAACTCCCACTTAGGTGAGCAAATCAATTGACATATTCATGCACATCTCAAAACTATGTAACTAAATCTCAACACATTAAAAGATAGAACCATAAATAACTTAAATTTCCAAATATCGGTTAACCAAATAAATTTATTGCGACATACAAAATATCCATCCAATTTGATGCCTTTTATCTCGACCCAATTAAATAATACTTATTAAAGAACTAGATAATTTAGCTGAAATATTACAATATTATGTTCACTTCGATATGAATATAAACAAGACACTCATTTCATCTTCCAAGTTTCTAGTCATCTGCATAAGATAACCAAAGTTTAAAAAAAATTAGAGTTGAAATTAGATAGCTGAAAATATAGTTAATGGCAACTCTCTAGTTTCAGATAGCCAAAAGCTAAAAGTTGTTTTTCTACGAAAGGATTACAACATTTCAGATAGAGCATACCGCCCAAAGCTGGCCTTCATTTGCCTATTCCCCTGACTATATTTGTTAACAAACTTATTGGCCAACATTGCATGAACAGCCTAGCAAATGTATCGCTATTCATTATTACATCTATGCTCAGTCGATGATACTTCGATGTCAGCTGTAATAAAAATATGAAATCAGAATGATTACTACAACCTGAAATAATACCTATCTAACCGTTCTTGATATTAGTGCAAACTTACATCAAAAATAATTTTGCTTCTATAATACTTAATTTTACTGCAACAGTCTAAAATGCTTCAACTGAATAGTAGCTGTCAATAATACCGAGTTTTATTATGTATCTAATTTTGGGAATTTGCTTATTGCTATAATATTTTAATATTTCCCATTTATCTAATTTTAGGTAATTCATAATTAATTTTGCTGGAGGAGAAGCCAAATATGAAAAAATACATTGAGGACAGTATACTTGTTGCAGAAATAAAATATGTAGATGTTTTCTCATCGCAGTGCACCTAAGGCATAGGTATGCCTGTCATTTCTGCTCCTAATATTAGGAGTTGGAGGCATTTGACCTTTTGTTTTGTGAATTAATTGTGCTCTTAATGTCAGAACAAAATGAAGTTTGAAGACTGAGAAAATGTGAAAAATAAAGGTCATAAAATATTTATATCCAAAAATAAAATCTGCCATCAGCTATCAATTTTTTAAATGAAATCTGTAAGCTTTGTCACTTCTGCTTATGTGGATCAGAATCATGAATTCATAGAAGATTGCGAAAGAAAGGAAAAGAATGAAAATTTAGTAAACAATCCGCTTTACTTTAATTTCTTTGGTTAATGGTAGTTATTAGTTTGTATATTTTGTGCGATGGTAGCTGATAATCGTGGAATCATGTTTTGCCTGATTTGGTGTGTGTTGTTTAGTTAATGTATATGTGTTGAAACTTCATTGCTTTTTTATGTTTGTTACTTTGGTTTGTTCGGGTTTTAAGTAATTCAGTAAGCAATTCAACGCTGTTAATTTCTTTAGGAAATTTTACTAAAATGATAGCGTGGTTCGACTTTTAAAAACAGAAGGATTTAGAGAGTTTATCCACTTCTTTCTTATGAAATATTTTCATTTTAATTTCTTGATAACTGAATACTCAAACTTCATTTTTATTAATTTGTACCATATTCGATTTCAAGGGGAAAATTATTAATTTTTGAACCTTTGAGTGGACATTTCTATTGATGCACTACATAAAGTTTCCGATCATTTATCATTCTGATTAAAGCCCATGATGGAACAATTTGTTATATTGTAAGGATAAATTAATCTTTTATTGTTATTTATTTCTTTCAAATCAATAAATAAGAGTAATGCGTAATGTTTATTATTAATTTAATTTAAAAGATACAGTCTTCAATGACTTTTTTTTGAAAACCCAGGAGAACCCGGCAGGCCGGTAAACTCCTGAGGAGGATACAGTAAAGTTGTCCGCTGATCCAATCTTTAATGATTATTTGTTTATTCTTCTTCTCTTACCCCTAATTCTCTAACGTGGTATCATAACTTGTTCTAATATTTTAACATGTTATTGAGCTTGATTTGATATTTCAACATGGCGTTAGAGCCTTTTTTTCAATTTATGAATTTTGTCAATTTTCCAAGGTTGAAATTTGGATTTGTAAGTTGATAAGATAGGAATTCTAATTAACCGTTATCTTTTATGTTACTGGCCCAACCACTTTTTTTTTTTTTTGAAACTGGGTACTTATATTTACAAAGAAGGCAGCACACAAGTCTGCAAGAATCATCATGGCGCACAGTTTAATATGCCAGAGGCAGGGATCGAACTGCCGACCTTGTCGTCAACAGCCTGGCGTTTTACCACTGCACCAAGGCCTCGGACGGCCCAACCACTTTTCGCAAAAGAGAAAAAGAAGTCTTTATCCTAAAAATCAAACCTGTTACTCTCCCTTGTTCAACGCTCTCTCACCTCATCCAAATCAAACAGACCTTCATTTAGCCACTTAATGTCATTGTATGCAAACTAAGTTGAATCTCAAACTTAACAACTCTTAGACCCACACTTTCCGAACAACATGTATGATCTATTTTCCTTTAATCGTGACTCCAAAATTACAATTCGCACTTCTCCATCTTTACACTCCATTTTAGTTAGGACTTTTGCATCGTTATGTCACTTCTATCAAAATAAAATGTTCATGATTGATGAGTTTACCTCTAACTATTCCCTTAAAAAACAAATCACAACAAACATAGTATCGAATATAATAAAAATTGAATATTTCAATTGCATTTAGCTTAGTACTTCAATTATAGAGGGAAAAGAAGATATATGTCTAACATCAACATTATAAAGTGCAAATCATACTACATTATCTAAAAGAGTAACCAACGCTTCATAAAAAATAACCAATTACCTAAAACCAATCATCCAAATGCAAGATTTCCTATCACACTGCTTAGCACCCAAATTCTATTCTTATATAATTAGACATTAAATACTTGATTAGAAATTTCTGATTGAATCGATAATGTTTTTTTATTATGTATCTAATTTTAACCTCCTTTACAAAGAAAACCGGGCAGTTACCATTTTAACTTGAATTCACATCCTTATTTTATACAGCAAATTTTCTAGATATGAAATTGGTTGATAACTTAATTTCTTAAAGGTACATCCATCCATCCATCCAAGCTAGTATTTTAACACAGTAAACTAATGAGTAACGGATCTTTCAAAAATAACCTTTAATGCAATTGCTACCGGAAATCCACAGAATGCAACACCTAAAGTAAAATCAAGAATCCGCATGTAAATTAAAATAGCAGATACTAAAACAAAAGTAGAGTATTATCTAAAATTTGTCTGGTATTAGGAGCAAGCATTGAGGAGAAGGAAAAAATGCAGAGCATATTAAGAAATCAAGGCAGTAAGTAAAGTACCTAAATCGTAGTCGAAGTTGTGTATGGAAGCAGCAATGACTAAAAAAAGTATTATTGATGGAGACGGTTGAAGATTGAGATGTTAGATCTGAATTCGCTAGATCAGGAATTAGTTGATAATCGTTGGATAACCGCAGTTTGGGACGTTCGGGTATCGGAGTGAAGCAACCTATTTTGTGTGAACAGAGGAGATGAAATCAGTTTACGTAACTCTACAGCGTTGAAGGAATGAGGGGTAGGGTTTCTTTGTGAAGTAGTAAATGGAGTGGGAAAGATGCAGAGGGTACAATCGGTACTTCAAAAAGACACGGTCGATTTCCTATTGGTAGAAGTCTCGTTATTAGTAGTAAAGATGTAACATTTTTAGAAATCTATCTTAAAACATTTTGATATTTTTAATCTTGGAATCAATAATATTAATTAGGAATGGGCGCCGGTCGGTTTGGTGCGGTTTGGTTTGGTGCAGTTTGAAGACTAAACCGCCTCCGCACCGCATCAAGCGGTTGATAAAAATACAAATCATTATACAAATCTTTTAAGCGGTTTGGTTTCGATTTGGTTAATATAATATGATCTGGTTTACGTATGGTATGATTTGAACCCGTATTAAATATGAAATAAGAGAATTATTTTCATCAATAATCGATCTACAAAGGAAATTATGCGAAGATTTTACACTTAAGATTAAAACACACGATGTTATGCCGAAATGAAAAAATAATTCTTAATTGTATGAATATTTCAGTTTGACATTTAGCTACAAGTGGAATATTTTTAGTAGATTAACCAATCATCAACGTTAATCAATGCATAATCATTAAGTAAAATGACTAGAATAAGATTATAATTAGCATTTATCCAAAAAAATGAGATGAAAAAATTATATTAAAACTATAACTTCTTTCTTTATAACAATGATTGTTATTAATATAAGTTGAAAATAAAGTATACATCATCAGAATATAAAATGAGATGGAAGTTGCTTATATTTTCTTCATAAGATTAATAGTGTATATATTCGGTCCGGTTTAATATGTTGATTCAATCTTCCAAACTGTAACCAGACCATATCGATGCAGGTCGGTCCGGTTTGGGATATTTAATTTGGTTTAAAGATTCAGTGCATGATTCCGCATTGTTTTTCTGGTCTGGTGTGGTATATGCTCACCCTTAATATTATTCACACTAGGAATGACATCATTTCCTTCTGGCATGATTGTTGGATCTGCTACCCCATTAAAGTGGAATTTAAGGATTTATTCAATATCGATAACCCTTAAAAATGTTTTAACTTAAGACGTTTATAAACTTGAAAACAATCTATTTGGGATCTTAATTTTGATACAGGCTTAAAAGATAACACACTAATCCAGGTTGATCTACTATGTACGAAATTAGAACTATATAATATATATATATGATGAAAACGACATAAAAATTTGATGTTGGGATAATAATAAATGTTTTCCCTCTAACTCGTTTTATATATTCCGTAACTTTTCAGATACAAAAATAAATTTATTTGGAAAGTAGATGCCCCTCCTAAGGCTAAACTTCATATGTGGCTTATTTTACATAAGAAAATTAATAAATCAAGCTTTCAAAGAAAAAGAATCTTTTTTTTTACAACAAATGTGTTTTTTAGTAACTTCGAATGTGAAAAGTTAGACATTTATGTTATGATTATTTTGTCACCAATTTTATTATTTGAAATATTGATAATATTTTTGGTTTAAAATGACTAATATTGTTAATATTTTTGGTTTCATGCTAATTGTTGAATGATTGATAGGATTTACTCATGTATTGCATAGCTGATATGAAAAAGCATATTGATGGGTGGTATACTTGAATGATTAGTGTTATATGTTGCTTGTATGATATGCGTTGTTTGATAACTAAATGGATATAGGTTAAAGGGGCGTCAAAAATTTTATTGAAGATAGGGAAACTGAATTGAACACATTTAAAAAAATTGTAAAATTACTTGAATTATTTAATTTTGAAAAAAAAAGATGTTTCAATTAATTATATAAATGATTTTTATAAAAGGAAAAGTCAACGGAGTTATGGTGATAATAAATTTTGTTGATGTGGAAATGAAGAAGAGAAGAAAAGTTTTGAAGTAAATATTTTGTCTTTGAAATTAATATTATCTTTAATATAGAGGATTTAAATTTATTTTCTAGTTAGATTAAATTATTTCATGTTATTTGAATAAATATGAAGTTTGCAAAAAAAATTGGGAAAAATAGTGGGTTTTGAATGTGATATATTATTTTATAGTAAATTTTATTAGTGAGATCCATTTCTAAAAGGAGATTAGAAGTTTGAATTTTTGTATAATAATAAGGAATTCCCCTTTGGAAAATTTCTTTAGTATTATTTTAAAATAAGTAAAAGAAAATTTTAATTCGATAAATTACTCTACAGAAGCGGTTTAAAAGTGTTTGGAAGTAAATACAGATTTTAAAAATTGATTTGGAATTTAATATTAGAGAAGTGTAAATATTTTTAGTTGAAATCATTTTTGGGAAGAATAATATAGTTTAAATTTTGGTTTAAAGGAATTCTTAGACAATCTCATTTATCATTGTTTTAAAGTGTTAAATTGGTTTCATATGGAGTGAATTATTTTCAAAAAGAGGTTTGACAATTTTGAAATTAAATAACGGTTTATAAGAAGAGTTTCTTTGTAATTATATAGGTGGTTTTAAAGTATTGAAGTTTGGTATTTAATTAAGATAATTGGAATAGAACGAGAATTTCATTATATAAAATCTGTGGGAAGTCTTATATTAATATTCGAGATTTAACACGAAGATTTTGGAAATGAAGATTTTTAATAAATCTCCTTTTAATCAATAATTGTTTGAATGATGTGAAGTTCAATAAATGAGAATTGTAAGCAAATATATTATTTATATCGAATGGTATGGGATGTTCGGTTATACCTTTATAATTGCTCCTATGACTGATTATGTGGAATATATGTCATATAAAATAATATTGTGTGAAAGTCTAGATTGTCAGGAATTTGAGTAAACGGATTAATGACACCATCTGGTATTAGACATTCGATAATATTATTCTAGCTACTCTTTTGACTCATGGTATGGGATATTATTATGGATAAGGAGTGTAGTTTACAAGCATTGAGTAAACGGGCAAGTAACACCAGGTGGTATGAAATACCTGTGTGATATTTGTTCAATTACTTTCTGTAAGTGGTGGAGATTCCTATTTTATAGGTTAATGTCTGGAGGAAAGGTCTGCTCTATGCCAATTTGTGATGTGTGCTATTTATCCAGATAGACTAGAGCCCGTCCTAGTTAGCTGATCATGGGGTTGCGCCTCAGATCCATGGCATCACTTTACTGTACGTGCTGTGTGTTGATATCTAGATTATGTGATGATATTCCCCGATGCTACACCAACCAAGCGGTCTATTACCATTAGGTTGTAGGCTCATGACCATATTTTATAGATGGACATAGAGTCACGATGACCAGAAGTAACCAAGATTGTGCGGCGTGTTGTGTGTTGTCAGTGTTTTGTACTGTCCCTCGGAGCGTGTTGTCGAGCTCTCATCTGGAATATACGAGATTATATGATTATACTATATTATTTAGATACCATTCTAGACATCTATTCAGAAGCGAGGACTTCTTAACTAACTGTAGCATGTTATGTGCTACGAGGCTTCTGATTGGAATATGTGACTTAATATGTATATACATACAATACAAGACTAGTATCACATCACTTGATTGTGTGTTTGTTGATGGTTAATTCATGTTTAGTGTTATGGGTGTGTTGGATGAAGATTGGATATTTGAATGTTTCACCCACTTGATTATATACCCATTTGATGTGTTGATCGACTTTACTTAGAGATGGGTTGTCTTCTGTATGCATGGTTTCGAGATTTGTTGATATTTGAGATATGTACATGCCTCTTATGTTAAACTGTTTATACCATACCAGATGATGTTTTATATTGTTATCTAAATTTTAAACATCGTCTAACCCGTGTGTTATTCGTATAATACTTGGGTCTGTCCGAGATAGACATTACAAGTTCAGGGAAGAAGAGACCGGATTGTGATTTTTTGACATAGACAGAGGCTAGTTTATTAGTTAATTGTTGTACCATTATCTATTTTGTAGCCTCATGTATATTGATTGTAACAACCCGCATATTTATCGATTTTATATTTAAATATTTTATTTAAATATTTTATCATTCGTCGGATTTTAGTCCGAAAAACCTACTTTTTGCATACGGTCGAATTAGGACTCGAGACCACCTCCATTGAGTTCAAAATGACGTTTGTGACCTTTTTGAGTATAAGCTTCGATATGTTTGGAGAAGGTTGATTTTTGCTACTTTTTCCCGCTTAGGGCTTTGGTTGGGCTGAGCCAATTAGCCACTTAACTCAGTTCCAACCCTCTCCTCTTCATTCACTTCTCTTCTATTTTCCTAATACTCAAGCTTTTATGTTAATGGAGGGTGGAAGAGGAAATTAAAACTCCAAGCCCTAACTTCCTTTGCAAATCCAAGCTTTAGCTCCAAACTCAAGAAGAACCTTTTGGTAAGCATCTCCTTCACCTTCTCCAACTCTTTCTCCAATTCAATTTCAGAAATTTCCTAAACCTAATTTTGGGAATGTTTCTCTTTTAAGCTTAGATTCAAGCTTCTAGTGTTGAGATTGAAGAGTGCTTGTTCTTGCCATTGCTTTCAAGCTTCATCTTCATAAATTTTAGTTCAAAGGTGAGATTTTTATCTCACATCTATGACTATAATTATCTTTGGTTGTTGGGTATGAATTCCTAACACTTCTTCATGTGCATTTGCTCTTGTTTTGGATTGATTTTGTGAATACTCCAATTTTTGGGTTTTTAAGTCAAATTTATGTGAAATCCTTTTATGGATGTTTGATCATGTTTTTGGTGATGCACCGAGGAACATATAGGGTCGGGTTGCCGATTGGCATAAACCCTTAGAGCCAATGTTCGTCCGGTTGCATTTTGGAAGAGTTTGCTCTTCATTTGAATAAGGTTGAAAACAGCCCAGGCATGATTCAGTCGACTGAAAACTCTGTTCAGTCGACTGAACCTAAAACCCGAGAGTTTCCAGGCATGATTCAGTCGACTGAAAAACTCTGCACAGTCGACTGAAACTGGAAACAGAAAGTTTCCTGAACCTGGAAAATTTCCAGGCACAGGGTCGGTCGACTGAAAACTCTGTTCAGTCGACTGAACCTGCTGTTTGAGTCCAATTTGCCTTTTTGGATTGAATTTCCAATTTAAATCGATTCGTGATGATCCTATTTATTGTCATCATTTATTATCATCTTTGATGACTTATTTTCTTTGGGAATTTTAGATATATCCACTTCGATGGATCCTTTATCGATTTCATTGGATTTTATTCACATCTTCGAATGTGATCTTTGTGATTGATTGTTTCTACAATCCCCCTTGTGCTTTGTCACTTTAAAAATATAAAGGTTTTCTATACTAGTAGTAAATATCAAAACTCTTTACTCAAACAATTTCAATACTATTTTAATACCAAATTCGTTTATAAAACCGTTTTCCAATCTATTAGTATATACAAACCTTTACCTCACTCGTATGAGAAATCTAATTAAACGGCTTAGTAAAAAAAGTGGTATGAAACGCTTGCGTTTACTTCGTCGGTTAATTCTTGGACTTGTTCGATTGAACCTCTTGGAACAATTTTCTAGTGGAGATCTACAATTTGTTCGTAAATATTTAAGTTAAGCTAGTGGTTATGGGACATGAAGCTAAGCTCATATATTTACTAGCTTATTGTAATTGACACTTCTCTTTGATCATGACGATCATCTTTGCGGTTTAGGCTAGCAATGTGCGATGTCTCTTTGTCTATGTGGAGGACTGTTCCTCATTTTATTGAGTTTCGTCTCATTTTATACATGGGGCGTATCTTTCTAGGTGCGTCGATGTTCGACTTAGCATGGGGTGTATCTTTCTAGGTGCATCGATGTTAGACATTACATGGGGTGTATCTTTCTAGGTGCATCGATGTTTATTTATTTGTGCATGGGGCGTATCTTTCTAGGTTCGTCGATGCTAGAGCATGGGGTGTATCTTTCTAGGTGCATCGATGTTTATTTATTTGTGCATGGGGCGTATCTTTCTAGGTGCGTCGATGCTAGAGCATGGGGTGTATCTTTCTAGGTGCATCGATGTTTATTTATTTGTGCATGGGGCGTATCTTTCTAGGTGCGTCGATGCTAGAGCATGGGGCGTATCTTTCTAGGTGCGTCGATGTTCGACTGTTCATGGGGCATGTCTTTTTAGGTGTGTCGATGTCTAGTTTCTTTTGGGGATTGGCCATCCTTTTTATTGTGATTTGGTTCATCGGATGTCCCGCTGTACGACGTCGTTGTTCCTTTTTATTGTGATTTCTGGATTTCGTGTGTTGATTTCTGGAATTTATGTTTCACCAACTTTTACGATGGGCATTGATATATATGTCATTTATTGTGGATTGGTGAATGAAATTAGGAGTATGACATTCCTTTCTATCTTGAGTAGATTATTGTGATATTGATTAATCTCTTGTTGATTTTCAATTACTTATTTATCACAGCTTGTCATTGCGATTATTATATGTTTATGTCATATCTCTTATTATATATCACTTCATCTGATATTTATAGCTAGACTGATCCGTTTATTATTTTCTTCTTAAATAATACTCGGATCAGACCGAGATGTTATAGGTGCTTCTGCTTGACTTCTCTCTTGGGATTGATCCCTCTGACTTTTGGCTACTACTTAGATTAGTAGTTTTTGTTGTATACATTTGTGATATTGACTCCATAATGTATACTTATTCTTTTGTGTAGTTCATGTAACTATCTCTTTTGTGATATGTGGATCTTTTTAGACCACTACTCTGATGTACACTTTCATGTGTATTATTCATATCTATTTCCGCCTTTGTGATATGAATTGTCTGTGACTGATTTATGTTATGTTTATTTCTATATTTGTTTCCGAAGATATTATAGCCACTGTGTAGTAGCTTTGAGTTTGTGTCGGTATGTCGGATTTCCTCTTGAGATGAAAAGTTATATTTTTATCCGGTATATCGGTACTCGCACAAAGCAATTATACAGATGGTCGCTCCTCAACAGCCTTATTCTCCGTGCTAGTTGACAGCATTCACCGTAATGTTCTTGGCTAGCGTGGGTATAGAGGTGGGGCGTCACAGCTTGGTATCAGAGCCAAACTTCGGAACAATGTAGAATAATTTAGCAAGGATCATGTCCTAAGTCTTTCTTAGGAGTTGTGCTTTAGGATTTTATTCGGGTCTTCGTACCGTTCTATCCTACTTTCTTTTATGATTCCTTGTTTTATCTATCAAGATTGCTTGATATTCATTTTGAGAATAACTTTTTCCTCTTCTTTCTTTCTTTCTTAAAGAAGAGAAATGGTTAGACCAGGCCGTTCCAGCGCCGGTCAATCTTGTGCTACTACCCAGGATGGAGTATTTATGTCTGCTCAACAACTTTTGGATCTCGTAAAGAATCAAGAGTTTATATATGCTTTGAGTAAGAACCCCGAAATGGTTCTACCTTTGAAACTTGAAGTTTCTTTCAATCAGCTTGTGGATGTTACTCTTCTTCATGGAGAGATTGGTAAAGGAAGTGTTTGTGATATTGGGACTTCCAAGAAGAGGCATATTAAGTTCAAGAGCCTTAATCCCAATAAGAGAGTGAAGCAAACTACTTTTGTAGCAAAGACTCCAATCCCTGATCGTGGAGGATGCTACAATTGTAATTCTAAGGAACATTATGCGAATATGTGTCCAAAACCCCATTCTTGTCGCTATTGCAAGAAACCGGGTCATCTTTTATCTGCATGTCCCAAACTTTTGAATAAGGACATAAGAAAACTAAATATTGTGCAAGCCCCTAGCAACTCTTCTCTTGGTCAAGGTATTTTTCATTCAATCCTTGATGACATTTGCTTTGTGATTATCTTGTTCATGTTCTTTTTGATATAGTTTCCATCTCACTATTTTATATCAAAAGGAATTGTTAATTCTTTTCTTTGAATATTTTGGGCTTATTGACTTCATTGAGAATTGCGAATCCGGATGGTAGATCCGCAACACTCAATTTGCTTTTGTTTAGATGTCGAGATTGTTTTATGTGACTTTTCTTTCCGAGCCGATATTTTTGCTTTGGCTTCGGAATTGACCTTTCTGTAAGGATTGGCTTAATCATTGTGAAGCCCATATCCTATTTTTCCGAGTGGATTATTCGTCTTCGACATTTTCAATCTGTTAAGCAGATTTCTATTTTTCTTTGTGATTTTGATTCCATCTTGATGGCATCATTTTATTCTTTAAAGTCCTTATGGTGAGGAAAGTGTTATTTCTCTCATCTAAATAGTTTGAGAATTTTCCGGTATATTTGACTTGTCTTAGGATTATGACCTAAGTAATCTTTTGTGTGGTGCTAAGGTCTTTTTAGTTCGACTTTACCACCGTTTTCATTTGCTACAAGTTGTGGAAGTTAGCATTTCATTTATCGCATTCCACACTTGTTATGATTCTTATGAATGACTTATTTTGTCATTCAATTTGTCCAACTTATTTCATCCATTTTATAAATCCAATATTCTATGAAAATTTCAATGAGACCATTCTTATTTATGGATTTTGGATGGAAATAGAAATTTAAAATTTTGCAAATCTTTTTCATAAGATTTAATTATAAGTGCAATTTGATTTTTGCTCTTAAAACGAGCAAAGAATATTCTTAAAACTTTTTAAGAGATTTATTTATCCTAGAAAAGATGACTTTGTGATTGTATTGCCCGTTGAGTGCTTTAAGAATTTTGGTCGATGCGCTTGATCAACGTTATCGATAGGAATTTCCTAAACGCTTTGATGTGACAATCAGACACGATATATTGACTTGTAAAAATGTAAATTTTTCTAGAAAGATTATTACATAATGATAAATGTAATTTTGAAAGTTTTAACTTTTCGGAGAAGAGAATTATTTTAAAATAAGTTCTTTCTTTTCGGTACTCTTATTCCTTCTTGTGATTCCTGAAGGGGAACCAAGACTTTGCTATTTGCACCGATACTAGTCGTATTGGTTTGGAATGCCATTCTCTTGCAAAGGAGAACGTGCTATCCCTTGTGCTTCTAAATCTTTATAGCTTATCGAGACTAGATATGCCACTCCTGGTCTAGTGTTCGCGGCTATTGTTTTTACTTTTGGAATTTGGCATCATCATTTTTGGATGAGAAATTTGTTCTCTACCTCGATCATAAATCTTTGGAATAATTATTTTCTCATAAGGAACTTTATGTTGACTCGAGTTCCTAGCATCTTAAGATCTTGATATTCTATTATTCCCGAGAAGGGAAATCGTGTTGCCAATGCGCTTTGTCGTAGGCAACAAGTGGTTGATTCTTTGATGTTGTCTGAATGGAATTATTTTTCTATCAAGTTCATCGGATGTTTTGGTATACTTCGTTTTGAGCTTTATCTCATTCCTTTTAAGGACTAGCGTCCGATGTCCTTTTATTGTGTTCGGTTCATTGGACGTACCGTTTTTGTACTACGTTGGTGTTCCGAAAATCATTCGGGCTTCGGTTCATTGGACGTACCGTTTTTGTACTGCGTCAGTGTTCCGAATTATTTGGGATTTGAATTCATCGGATGTACCGTTTGTACTACATCGATGTCTTTGCTATTTGATTCATCTGATGTACCATTTGTACTACATCGATGTCTTTGCTTTGGTTCATTGGGCGTACCGTTTTTGTACTACGCTGATGTCCCAAATTGTTTGAGTTTCTAGTTTTTCGGGCGTACCGTTTTTGTACTACGCTGTTGCACCGGCTCAATTTTCCGCTATTCTTGACGTTCCCCACGTCTTTTATCTACGGGAATGCTTTAGGGATTCTGGTTTTCATTCTTGAGTCCGGTGTTATTGTGGAAATTGAAGTTTCACCAGATTTCTTGCTAACTCTTTTGTGCACTTTAGGGTGAACTTCCTATTTCAATTTTCTTTTGTGTTAATATGCTTCTATGGTTGTTACTTCTTATATTTCCTTCTTACTTATTGCGAGGATGCAATTTCTTTAAGGAGGGGAGTCTGTAACAACCCGCATATTTATCTATTTTATATTTAAATATTTTATTTAAATATTTTATCGTTCGTCGGATTTTATTCCGAAAAACCTACTTTTTGCATACGGTCGAATTAGGACTCGAGACCACCTCCATTGAGTTCAAAATGACGTTTGTGACCTTTTTGAGTATAAGCTTCGATATGTTTGGAGAAGGTTGATTTTTGCTACTTTTTCCCGCTTAGGGCTTTGGTTGGGCTGAGCCAATTAGCCACTTAACTCAGTTCCAACCCTCTCCTCTTCATTCACTTCTCTTCTATTTTCCTAATACTCAAGCTTTTATGTTAATGGAGGGTGGAAGAGGAAATTAAAACTCCAAGCCCTAACTTCCTTTGCAAATCCAAGCTTTAGCTCCAAACTCAAGAAGAACCCTTTGGTAAGCATCTCCTTCACCTTCTCCAACTCTTTCTCCAATTCAATTTCAGAAATTTCCTAAACCTAATTTTGGGAATGTTTCTCTTTTAAGCTTAGATTCAAGCTTCTAGTGTTGAGATTGAAGAGTGCTTGTTCTTGCCATTGCTTTCAAGCTTCATCTTCATAAATTTTAGTTCAAAGGTGAGATTTTTATCTCACATCTATGACTATAATTATCTTTGGTTGTTGGGTATGAATTCCTAACACTTCTTCATGTGCATTTGCTCTTGTTTTGGATTGATTTTGTGAATACTCCAATTTTTGGGTTTTTAAGTCAAATTTGTGTGAAATCCTTTTATGGATGTTTGATCATGTTTTTGGTGATGCACCGAGGAGCATATAGGGCCGGGTTGCCGATTGGCATAAACCCTTAGAGCCAATGTTCGTCCGGTTGCATTTTGGAAGAGTTTGCTCTTCATTTGAATAAGGTTGAAAACAGCCCAGGCATGATTCAGTCGACTGAAAACTCTGTTCAGTCGACTGAACCTGAAAGCCGAGAGTTTCCAGGCATGATTCAGTCGACTGAAAAACTCTGCACAGTCGACTGAAACTGGAAACAGAAAGTTTTCTGAACCTGGAAAATTTCCAGGCACAGGGTCAGTCGACTGAAAACTCTGTTCAGTCGACTGAACCTGCTGTTTGAGTCCAATTTGCCTTTTTGGATTGAATTTCCAATTTAAACCGATTCGTGATGATCCTATTTATTGTCATCATTTATTATCATCTTTGATGACTTATTTTCTTTGGGAATTTTAGATATATCCACTTCGATGGATCCTTTATCGATTTCATTGGATTTTATTCACATCTTCGAATGTGGTCTTTGTGATTGATTGTTTCTACAATCCCCCTTGTGCTTTGTCACTTTAAAAATATAAAGGTTTTCTATACTAGTAGTAAATATCAAAACTCTTTCCTCAAACGATTTCAATACTATTTTAATACATAATTCGTTTATAAAACCGTTTTCCAATCTATTTGTATATACAAACTTTTACCTCACTCGTATGAGAAATCTAATTAAACGACTTAGTAAAACAAGTGGTATGAAACGCTTGCATTTACTTCGTCGGTTAATTCTTGGACTTGTTCGATTGAACCTCTTGTGACAATTTTCTAGTGGAGATCTACAATTTGTTCGTAAATATTTAAGTTAAGCTAGTGGTTATGGGACATGAAGCTAAGCTCATATATTTACTAGCTTATTGTAATTGACACTTCTCTTTGATCATGACGATCATCTTTGCGGTTTAGGCTAGCAATGTCCGATGTCTCTTTGTCTATGTGGAGGACTGTTCCTCATTTTATTGAGTTTTGTCTCATTTTATACATGGGGCGTATCTTTCTAGGTGCGTCGATGTTCGACTTAGCATGGGTGTATCTTTCTAGGTGCATCGATGTTAGACATTACATGGGGTGTATCTTTCTAGGTGCATCGATGTTTATTTATTTGTGCATGGGGCGTATCTTTCTAGGTGCGTCGATGCTAGAGCATGGGGTGTATCTTTCTAGGTGCATCGATGTTTATTTATTTGTGCATGGGGCGTATCTTTCTAGGTGCGTCGATGCTAGAGCATGGGGTGTATCTTTCTAGGTGCATCGATGTTTATTTATTTGTGCATGGGGCGTATCTTTCTAGGTGCGTCGATGCTAGAGCATGGGGTGTATCTTTCTAGGTGCATCGATGTTTATTTATTTGTGCATGGGGCGTATCTTTCTAGGTGCGTCGATGCTAGAGCATGGGGCATATCTTTCTAGGTGCGTCGATGTTCGACTGTTCATGGGGCATGTCTTTTTAGGTGTGTCGATGTCCAGTTTCTTTTGGGGATTGGCCATCCTTTTTATTGTGATTTGGTTCATCGGATGTCCCGCTGTACGACGTCGTTGTTCCTTTTTATTGTGATTTCTGGATTTCGTGTGTTGATTTCTGGAATTCATGTTTCACCAACTTTTACGATGGGCATTGATATATATGTCATTTATTGTGGCTTGGTGAATGAAATTAGGAGTATGACATTCCTTTCTATCTTGAGTAGATTATTGTGATATTGATTAATCTCTTGTTGATTTTCAATTACTTATTTATCACAGCTTGGCATTGTGATTATTATATGTTTATGTCATATCTCTTATTATATATCACTTCATCTGATATTTATAGCTAGACTGATCCATTTATTATTTTCTTCTTAAATAATACTCGGGTCAGACCGAGATGTTACAGGTGCTTCTGCTTGACTTCTCTCTTGGGATTGATCCCTCTGACTTTTGGCTACTACTTAGATTAGTAGTTTTTGTTGTATACATTTGTGATATTGACTCCATAATGTATACTTATTCTTTTGTGTAGTTCATGTAACTATCTCTTTTGTGTTATGTGGATCTTTTTAGACCACTACTCTGATGTACACTTTCATGTGTATTATTCATATCTATTTCCGCCTTTGTGATATGAATTGTCTGTGACTGATTTATGTTATGTTTATTTCTATATTTGTTTCCGAAGATATTATAGCCACTGTGTAGTAGCTTTGAGTTTGTGTCGGTATGTCGGATTTCCTCTTGAGATGAAAAGTTATATTTTTATCCGGTATATCGGTACTCGCACAAAGCAGTTATACAGATGGTCTCTCCTCAACAGCCTTATTCTCCGTGCTAGTTGACAGCATTCACCGTAATGTTCTTGGCTAGCGTGGGTATAGAGGTGGGGCGTCACATTGATGATATTGAGATGTATATATTGGATTTATACATTGTTTATTGTTTTGAGATAGTGGGAGTTTGACCTGTTTTATATCTCACTCTTACTTGTGTATATTTACTTTATATGTTGACAAAAGCCAGGTCTCGGGCCGTTACGGCACCACTGCTGTATGGATGACTCTGTGTTCTCTGAGATTTATTTTATATTATGTACTGTTCTATCCTAAAATTTCGTGTGTTTATTGCTTGGCGCTAATACTGTATACGTATAGGTGGGTTATTTATGATTTTTGAAATATGTATCAGCGTTAGCCCAAAGGAATATTCACATGTGATCGCCTCATTCTTCGTATTATCAGACAATGTTACCTAATAATACTCTTTGGTAGTATTGGTGTAGAGGTGACATGTTACAACTAATGTTTATGCTATGATTCGAGTCCTTAGCTATAATGGTCAAGAATGACCTTTGATTTGCAGGTAAACCGAGGGAACCGAATGATTCGCCATGATTGATTAAGTTGATAACCAGAGAACACAGACGATGGTAATTCTTATCGAAAAGTTTGTTCTAGAAGCACACCTTATATTCACGAGGTATGCTTTAGAGGGCAAATATTACCAGCAAATTTTCCATAATCTCGTAATAGACTCAAATAGATGAAATGGACCGTAGACTGATGAAGGAATGAGTCAATGTGCATGGAAGATGTCGAGATTGAAGAAATCAAAGATTTGGCCAAGTTTCAAAAATGAAAATCAGATTTGTACCTATATGATTCATATTGGTACGGACATGATTTGCACCGACATGATGTATGTCGACATAATTTTGGGAATTAGATTGGCTAAGCACGAAGGAGAAAAGCTTAGGCATGGAGGAAAATGGACTTCAGATGCCTAAATTCATGTCATTACTAACATGACTTGCTTCTCGATACTGATGTGGGGCAACCTGCTCTTCATGCTGGATTTTTGAACCTTGGAGATTTAGATGTATTCAAACGTGGATAATGAGATTTATATGTAGAATCGGCTATAAATACTTAGCAACCTTCAACTAGAGGATGACTTTTGGATTTTTTGATCAAAATCTACTTTCTTCTTCCTTTAACTCTTAAGAACCCAATCGAAGAGAAAATAATCAATAATATGGATTAAAGTGGACATATACCGCTGTAACAACCTAACTCGGAATGGGCCTAAATTTCGACCCAGAAAAGGCTCATCGAAACTTAGATCCATTCTAAGGTAAGCTATCGGTAGAACTCTAAAAATAACAGTATATAGACATAATTAAACTTTTAGAACTCACAGTAGAAGGAGCAAAATATAATAGCAAAGTGTGCTTGTTTATTTCAAAACCATAAAAATATCATAATACAGAATACCATCAAATCGCATCATAAATCCATTACAACGGTTGTCTATATACATAAGTACACATAAAAGTACATGATAATGATAAATACTACCACAAGCCATGTGATATCCCGGAATTTCGAGGAATTTAAAATGTGATAATCATCTTAATAAATTAATTAAAATAGATAAAAACTGTTATTTTCAAATATAAATAACCAAAATAATTAATAACATGATGATTTTAATTATAGTTATAAATGGATTCTTAATAAAATAATTATTTGCAAATTTAATTGATAATGTTTTAAAAATAGTTTTTTAAATAAAGTTATTATTTTCAATTTAAATTAGTGTTTGTTTAAAGTTAGTGTAAATTTGAATTGATATTAAATTTGATTTCAAATTGAATTTGAATTTAGATTTAAATTTGAATTTAAATGAATATTTATATCTTAAAAGTATTTTGATTTAAAATAATATATGAATGAGTTTTATTTAAAATAAGATTTATTTCCTTAAAAAGAATATATAAAAAAGGGTTATAAAATTGTAAAATAAATACAAAAGGTTTATTTTAACATTTAAAATGGAAAAAAAATTATTTTATATAATTTTATTTAAATTATAATTGGTTTGTACTTTATTTTCTTTTAAAGATTTTATTTTTATAAAATTTAGAAAGCATTTATTTATTTAGAAATGTATTTACTAATTTAGAAAATTTATATATAAACTTTTAAAATCTCTTAATGATAAATAAAAATGTAATATTACAAGTGTAGGTTAATAAAGCTTAAAAATACACATGTGAGTGAAGTAATTATAGGTTGTGACAAGTGTTAGTAATTGAAACAAGTGGCAAATTTATTTTTATTTTTCTTTAAATTCCAAATAAATCCTAAATCACATTATTTAAAACTAACTCTTTTTTCCCATCTCCTTTCTTATTTCATTTCTAAGAGAACTTAACCATGTTCTATCTTCACAACCAAAATTTCTTCTGCATCAAACCTGAAAACTATTTTTCCAAACCAGAAATTCTGTTGCATTAAAACTTGAAACCAGATCAAAGCTTGAAAACACCTCCTCAAACAAATTAGTAAATCACTCCCTCAAATCAAAAATCCACCTCTATTTTTAATCTTTTCAAATCAATGTAAACTCAAGTGAAAATCTGAAGACTGAAAGTGTTAGACTAAAACCAGATCAAACCTGAAATATTTCCAAAGCTTTGTAATCTTTTCAAAACCTATAATCACCAGAGCAAGTCTTAAAAGCTTCAACCCAAAGTCTGAATCTTTCCAAAGGCCTGTAAATCAAGCCTGTGGCAGCTTGCCAAAGCAACTCAACCTTGTTGCCAGTTTCAAATCTGAATTTTGCAAGGCAATTCAAAGCTTTCAGTCTTAAAATCCAAGCAGTAGCTAAAGCATGCAGTTTTTTTAAAAAAAGAAATCATCAAAAGCATCAGCAAATCCAAGTTTTTCCAGTTTCAAACTGTCAAGCTTCAAACTGTTTTCTACTGCAACATTCAAAACTTCCAGCCTCTGCTTTTTTTAATCGGTGAGTAAACCTTTTAA
This sequence comes from Allium cepa, assembly GCA_030765085.1. Lineage (NCBI taxonomy): Eukaryota > Viridiplantae > Streptophyta > Magnoliopsida > Asparagales > Amaryllidaceae > Allium > Allium cepa. The sequence goes on along the minus strand of CM060932.1, from coordinate 627,542,396 downwards.
AATTTAAAACTAAGTAAGTAAATATTTGTTTGTTTGTGAAATCTATGGTGAATGATGCTTTGTTGTCCATAATTATGTGGTATTTCTGTGTTTATGAATTTATGTGGGTATGCATGCCTGAAACAAGAAACTGGCCAACTTTAAATTTTCAAAAATTAAGATCTAAACCTCTAAATCCTATTAGTATCAGATATTTAAACAAAAGTTGTTTGCCTTTGTAGGATCTAAATTTTTAAAAAATAGTTTAAGAACATTCAGTTGGAATAATAGTTGGAAAATGGAAAGAAGACAGTATATAAATCAAGTTTCTGCATTTTAAAATCTGATGAGTAAACAAATTTAATTAAAATTCAAGTTAATACTTCTGTTTGCTTGTGAAGTTTAAAATGAAAAATGCTTGGTTGTGCATATTTATGTAAGTTATCTCTGTGATATGAATGTTGTATATGTGCATGTCTGTTGTGTTCTTATATTTATGTTCTTAGTTCAGGAAATAAGAGTTTGATCAAAAATCATAACCAAATCATTCAATGATTGTTAGATTTGGAGATACATACAATATATGTTTGTTAAATCATAAATTTAAGTTTAAATGTTATGTAAACAATATAGGTTTAAATTCTGTTCTTAAACCAAGAAATACAGTAGCAATATTAAAATGCATGTTAAATCAAGTATCATGATTTGATAATTCAATTACATAACTCGAAACATCTATGAAGAATATGATTTTTAAGATAAAAATCATGAATTTTAGATTAGGATTTTTTGTGAAATCCTAAAATGATTGGAAGGTAGTTCTGAGGCAATTGTTGATGGTTGAATGGTCGGGGATGACCGGGATCTTAGCTGGGGGTAGAGGAAGGATAAGGGTATTCGACAAAAATAGTGGGAAGATTGTCTGATCATCATGGAGTTGGCAGTGAGAAAATTAAGTTTCTAACCCTAAATTGGACGAGCTGATAGATTTGATCACTTCTCCCACTCTGGTGAATCGAGTGCATTGGAACTTTGGGATTTGGTTCGCGGAAGTCTAGCGATGATGTGGCTGGAGCTACGGCGACTCAGGTGGTCGGAGGGAGGATGTTCGAGGCATTTCTGATGAGTATTTGGGATTCAGTTCCAACTGTCTAGCTCAATTTTGAATTGAGCCTTGTGATTGTGTTTGAAGGATCGAGAAGTGATGCTATGGTGATGTTTGGCGTGTCGAGGCTTGCGGTGGTGATCATCGTCATCAAAGACGACTGTGCAGGTGCACAAGGGGGGGTGTGACATCTGGTGATTGGTATTGGAGTTTACTCGAAGCATTGCTCGAGAGTTTATGAGGAATACCCGAGAGTAAACTCGAGTATATTTAGGTGTTTATAAGCTACAGGTTTATAAACTTTAAATTTTAATTTTTAGTTTTAAAATGGGCAGAAGTGCTTTGACTCGGGGTTAGGCCCGAGCGACCTACGGGTAAAACCCGAAGTAACTGATTAAACAGTTTCAGAATGTTTTAAAAACAAATCTTTTTGAAATTTGAAGTTAAATCTAGTTTTAACTTCTATATAAACTTATTTTATATATAATAAGTATTTCTTAAACAATTGGTTATGAAGTTTTTTCTTTTTAAGATGTTTAAATTAAATTTTGTTAAATGAAATTTTAAAGTGATTTTTAAACATTCGTTTAAAATGTAAGTTAAGAATTTTCTTTTAGAAAGGTAGTTTTAAAATACAACTTGAATTAGTTTTGAAACCTTTACTTGATAATGTTTTTAAGTTTTTTTTAGGAAATTAAACTTTGATAACTTTAAAATTATCAAGTGAATAATTATTTATTTCAAAACTTAATTAATGATGTAATTAAGTAAAGATAAATTATAATATTAAAATGTTTTTAAGTGCTAATGTTAATAAAGGTATTAATGATATAATGTCTTGTCTTAAGATGATTAAAGGTTTAATACCTTGAGATAAACTAAGTTAATTGTGGAAATTAAGTATAATTAATTAATTCGATTTATTTAATTATAAAGGGTTAATTAAGTAATTAATCAAGAGTAATTAATTGGTCTAATTAATAAATAAATTAAAGGTTATTATTTAATTAATTAAAGGTTAATTAATTATAATTAAGAATTATTAATTAAAGATTGTTAATTAATGATCAGAGGTTAATTAATTGAGTAAGTAAGAATGAGTTAATCAAGTAATTAAGATTTGATTAATTTAGTAATTAGAGAGTTGTTAATTTAAGTAATTAGAGGTTACTTTAATAAATATTTTAGATGTACTTAATTTGTAATTAAGTTTTATAAATTAATAATTGGGTTTTATTAATTAATACTTAAAAGATGATTAATCTATAATTAAATATTAATTAATTAAGGATTAATCAAAAAAGTAATTAAGGATTAATCAAGGGTTAATCAAAGGTAACTAAAGAATAATCAAATGTTAAATAAGGGTTGATTAACTGTTTAATTAACTAATGATTAAGGATTAATTAATTTGTAATTAAGGTTACTAATTAATAATTAAGTTTATTAATTAATAATTAAGGAATAATTAATTGGTTAATTAAAGATTAATTAATTAATTATGAAAGTAATTAGGGATTAATTAATTTGTATTAAGAGATATTGATTAATTATTAAGTTTATTAATTAATAGTTAATGGATAATTAATCAGTTAAATAAAGGTTAATTAATTGATTATAAAAGTAATTAAGGGTTGATTACTTTGTTTTAAAGGAGATCAATTAACAATTAAGGTTTATTAATTGAGAATTAAAGAGTAATTAATCTGTGATTAAAGGTTAATTGATTAATTGATAAGGATAATCAAGAAGTGATTAATTAAATTGATGTTAGTAATTACTTAATGATTGTTTGAGCAGGATTAGAAGATTAATTCTTAAGTAATTAATTTAATTTAAGATGATTAAATTAATTATAACATGGATTAATAAATCTTGTTTATGGATGATTGTTTGTAGAGAATGTCTATATTGGATGATACCTATTGGATGATATCTATTAGATGATATTTATTAGATGATATTTATTGGTTGATATCTTTTGGATGATATCTATTGGATGATATGTTGTGATATTTTGTGATATGATATTAGATATATCAGTGATAAATGTGTGATATTTATCTATGTTAAATGCTGTGTGAATTCAAGTATTGAATTGAAATAAATTGTTTTAAACTTTAAAACAACTTGGACCTAAAAGATGGCGTTTTGGATTTCGATGAGACCGGGATCGGATTTCCAGATTTGGATATCCGAAAACCACATCGATCCAAATTAAGCGATAGGTCGTGAATCTCAAGTGAAGATGAAGATTCAGAGTGCAAGGGTTATTTTCGTTAACTCTGAGGGTGATTCCAAAATGAGTGTAACGAGATAATGCCTTCGGTTTCGTTCGAACCCGCAACGAACTTGTATGGATTGAATGCTTTCAGAACATCGTCAGGTGGACGATGAGCATTCTAAGATAGATGTTTTCTATAAAGGTAATCGTAGCCTCAAGCCTCATCAACCGGGAATGGCTAAAACAGGGGAGGCACGGCAAGGTTAAGTGGGTCATGCCCAAGTAGGACAAGATTTTCCCCTGTCTAGATGTCTCTTTTTATTCGGCTTTGTGGGCAGTTGGTCTGCAGCCAACTGCGGGGTTGTCTTGTTCGGAACTGTTCGGTAAGGAATGGTTCCGGCCTTGTGTTGCAGAGGAGCGAGCGTACTCCTCGGTACGGTGATCTAGGCCACGTACTATGACGAGCGGTACCCCAGTAGCCCTGCCATTGTATGAAATCCAATCTCCAATAAGTGCCGTACGTTTTGATTGTGCCAACTATGTTGGAACGTGAGATGTAAGCATTCCAGCTATTTCTGTATTTTACTTGAAAACCCTAGACACTATTATAATATCACTGGATTTTCTATCAAATGTTTTGTATAGCGTAAGGTAAAAACTTACCCGTATTTACGTGTGGGAAGTCTTACGTGATGCCCTTTGTTTTTCAAAAGTTTTTCAAAAGTTAAGCAACTTTAAACCGTTTACTCACACCAGACCCATGTCTGACTCGGAATTTATTTATGTTTTATTAAACTCTCGGGTACTCAAATTTTTATGAGTAGCCAAGGGATCAGGTTTTGGCTTGACGAATATTGGAAAGCATGGAGCAGGAGTCCAGACGTAGCTATATCTATATTTCTGCTGTGCTGAGTTGTGTTGTAGTCCTTGTCTGTTGTATTTGAAATGTAATAGACAGAACCCTATAACTGTCTAATGAGAAAGGTTGATTGTATCTGTGTAGCTCTGATGTAAATGACTATGTAATTTCTATTTGATATATTATATTTTGGTTCGTTCCGCTGTGAGATTCTGATATTGTTGAGTTCTTTCTATTCTATTTCTACCTCTTTCTTTCTTATTAATGATGCGTCTTTCTGTAGAATGAAGGGCGGGTCATTACAAGCCAAGCTTCTCCATCTCTTGGAATTGTCACCACCATTACTCCATCCTTAATATGTGTTCTAATGAGGAGGAAGTCAGAATAGTAAGTGTCTGGTGAATAAAAACCTCAAGTCTTGCCTTTTTTTTACTTGGACAGTATATTTCAAAATAAGAATATATCTACGAATATAAGACCAATAAAATCATTTAATACTTCTTTATAAGGAAAAGAAGTAGGTCCAACCACTTAATACCTTTCATTCTAGAAGCAGGTTTCTAGAATCTCACATCCCAATCATACGTCATAAATAGCTAATAACGTGAGAGATGGTACCTAAGCCACTAAATACCTTTTATTGGAAATTAGGCAGACTCTTGTCATTAAATACCTTAATTAAGGCGAATTCCATCATTTAATACCTATTTCCAAAGCGTGCTCCTCAATAGTATTATCTAGCTGACATGTTATAGAATCTCTTAATCCACTTAATACTTCCTTGTGAAAAACAGGAAGACACTGATTATTTAATTTAAGGCAGACCCCACCATTTAATACTTATTTCCAAAAGCAGACCCCAATGAGATACCACCTAACGTAACCCATTGACCATTTAATAGTTCAACTGGGGAAAATAGGCGGACCCCCAAACAACCACTTAATACCTCAAGACCCTTAAGCAGGCCCTTCGCCTTGTGGCCATACTCATAATAACATCTCACATTAATTCGATTATTCATAGAAACTGGCAGCCATGTTAACTGGGCAGATTTTCCCTACACAATTTGGAACTAACCTCGTGTCATTATAAAAATTTACCATAAGGACTTCTCACGTCAATCAAAGTGTACACATCTACTACTAGCCTCAAAGTGACGGGCAAACTTCCGTCATGTAACTCTATTAAGCTCGCATCCTTATGACTTAGCCATAAATCAAATACTCTTTTTATGTATGTGTATGTGTATACTCATCTCATCGTTTCATAAATAAGACCTTATAAGGAACCTTCCTTATTACGCCTTAAAATAATAATTAGGCTATATATAAGAGCTTCCTCTTATTTTTACCTAACAATCAATTACCTTCCTAATGAGGAAAATAAATGAAAATAATTACCTAATTAACTACCCAATAATTATACATTAATTATGCTAATGGAGATAAATAAATATTTGCATCTAATAAATTTTAAACGCACGGATTTTACACCCTAAACTAGCGTTAAATGTCAATTCCCTAACCAAATATTATTACAGGTCATTTTTCTACAAAATCCTAAGATTTCAACATATCAAAATAATGGATTCTAATATCCAAAACAGGAAATATATATTCATAACCAATACTGCAAAAACAAACTTATAAATAAAATAGAAACTCAATTTATTACACCAATTCAATGGAATATCCAAAAGAATAGGAATTTCCATCTAGAATTCATATTCTATTCAACACCTCTTTTACAAAGAAATAAGTAAGAATATGTGGTGTAAACTAAGTATAGAATTTGTAATCTAAACCCATTATTTCATTGAACAATCACAATTTGAATCAAAGAAGAAAAAAATGAAATAGACTATAAAATTATCGAAAATTGTATAAACGAAACAAATTCCATCAAATTAATGTAAATAATTGAGAATCTCAACATAGAATTGAAATTTCGAAATAAAAAGGAATTTTAGGGGATTTTATCTATCATATTTTTGAAATTCCAAAATTCCTAAGGCATATTCAAATACAAAAAGAAATACACTAAACAATTACTGAAAAAGAAATACTAAGGTTTCTACTCACAGAATAACCTTAGTTTCGCATTCCTTAGATTTTCATGCCTCATAATCTCTTCCAAAATCTCTCTCTTTTGATACACAAACATGTTAGTCCTTGAGAAGATTGTTTTGACGACAACAACCTTAGAATAATATTATAAAATATAAATACTAACATTATAGTTTAGATATATATGTATATGCATGATTTAACCATGCAGGTACCAAGAATGAAAACCGTACGGTATAGAGATTCAAGACTGAAGATATCAAGATTGAAGACTCATGAGTATCAAGATTATCAAGAGTTCAAGATTTCAATATAAGTAATTTAATTAGAAATTTTGTTAAAACTCCTAGAAAAGCACTGACATCTTAAAATCCATTTTATTCATTGAATGGAATCCACTTCGAGCCCGTTAAAGGGATGGAACCTACGAAAAATCTAGTGGAACATTGTTTTATATCCACTAACTTTTATTCAAATGTTTTACAAAATTATATCTTATTTTCAAAATGATTGCAAAATCTTCCTTTTAAAAGAATCAAAAACGTCTATCCTGGTTTTAAGATACTTTTAGCCTCAAAATGATCTTTATCTTCAAAATCAAATTATACTTGGTTTTAAACTATCTTTTAATTATAATTTATTTAACTTTTAATATTTATACTTAGATTTAAATATATGGTAAAATTTTATATATACCAAAATATTATTCTCTATACTTATTTATGTATTTTAACTATAGTTAAGTATATTTATAAAGTTTAAAATAGTTTTAATACAAGATAGAAAGTTATTTTCAAAGAAAAACAAATTGCCAAAAATACCATAGGCCCGTCAACAACCCCAATATACCCTTGTCGAAAAGGTGGCAGTTTATTTCAAAAATTTGAATTTCAAAGGAAGTGTCTATTCGTCATATCCTTTCACGAATGGACATGGTCGTTGTTCTACTACAAATATGGGTTGTTTTAAATGAATTTATATTCATATATTCGATGATTTCACTCCTCCTCTTCTTCCACATTTCTTTATATATACTTTTACCATTACTCTGCCGAAATCACTATTGAATCTAATTAGATCATCTCTGGTTTGATTCTCTATCACTATCTCAACAAGATCCCAGTGCTATTCAGAGTTATAGCCTTCTTTGTAATAAATTATGTGAGAAAAGGTGTGATTGTAGCCTGTGAAATCAATCAAGTGAGAAAAGGTATGATTGTAGCCTAGGAAATCAATTGGGTGAACTTGTTGCTTGTAAAATCAAGTATCTCTACCCAGAGAATTGTGAATCTGGTGTGGTGTACCTCGTGGCCTTGAAATTGAGGGTGTAATTGTAAGAATTGATTTTGAGAGGAAATTTATACTTGTGTTGTGGGACTAAATGTAGGGTAACTCCCTACCAGTATAAAATCATGTGTGTTCTTTCCTTTACTTCTTTTACTCTATTTCTGCATCTGTGTTTGATTCTGTGATCATATCTATGTCTGAATATTGCATGCATTTGTGTTCAAATTAATGTAAACTCAAAAAGAATAAGTAATTCCTTAAAACACAATTCACACCCCTTCCCTCTAGTGTTAATTCTAGCCTTAAGATCCGTAATTCGCATTTCTCTCATTTGGTTTCAGAGCAAGGTTTTTAAAGTTTTCATAATCTGAATTTTGAAAATTTTTAAAATGGCAATTTTTTTGGTAAAATTATTAACACTATTTTCATATGAATATGTCATAGAATCATCATGATATTGTTGTTTAAAACTATATTTAGTTATTTTGAAAAGTCATTTGATTCTTTAAAAACTTATGTTCTATTGCAGGAGAAGAGTTATGTCTAATGACTGTTGGTTAAAATATACCAGATAATCATTCATCGATCAAGAAGAACAAATGGATATATAATGGAAATCGACAATGAAATGGGTACTAGATAAATACAAAACTTTTGTTTCTCATCTACAACTTGACTTGATACTGTATTTCTCTCCATCTGCTTCGCAACGCCATTGGTTTCATACGAATCCGTCAAGAAATGACCAAGTTATGGTCAAATGATATTTTGGTGAACAAAGAGAAAAAGAAAGAAAACTGTCAATGGATTCTTCAAATTTCATCTAAATATTTGAGTATTTTGTCTCAATCCTTTATCAGATTGTAGTCCTTTTTCCCACGGTCGTTTTGATGGGTGGATCATCAAATTCCGATCAAAATTGAGTGAGATATGACAGTTTGAAATTGGCTATCCAAAACTGAAAAACTGTGTACATGATTTTCTACATTTCTCCTACTGATCAGCCTGTTGCACCATAATACCATCTAAATTTGTCACCAAACTATTACTAGATCGTGCCCTTGTCTTCCTCTTCGATTTTCCGCTGGTTTCATCCAATTCCGTTAAGAAACGAAGGAGATATGCCTTCTAGAAGTTTATAGTATATAGAAAAAGGGAAGAAGAAGATGAAATTTTTATGAAAAGTGGTGACTGTTGGGGCTATTTATAGTGGTTGAAGTGCCCATTCATTCAAAATTCAAATTCAAAGTTTTGGCACTAAGTTAGTCAACCTACTAAATCATCTGCATCTTTCTCGTACGGTCTTCAAATTCAGCAAATGAACATACTATGCTGATCAGAAAAACGAGCCCGTCACAATAGAACAGATCTTGTTGTCAAATTTTGAAAGATATAAATGTGTGGTTCATGGCAATGGAAGAACAACAAAGTTAGAAATATGGAGGAGTGAAAAAGGTGGTACGCTTTACAATTTTTTCATCTTTATTGTTGCATTTACGAATATATACTTATGCATTTAGTTAGGTATACAAATTTATCTATTTTATAAGTTTTGATATTTTGGTCCATATATCGACACACCATAATTAAGTCTTTTAAAATGTGTTCCTTTCAAATAAAATCTTACAACTAATTTATTACAACTATACTAAGTAGAAAAGCATACCTTCGTTCATGATTTCAACTTTTCTAATGTTATTTTTACTTCTCGTACTCCATTTCTTTGAAGATGCTAATTTTATATCTTTAAGAAATTAATAGAATGAATTTAGAATGTTAGAATAAGGCTCTATTTATGTATTTATTTAATTAATAAGAAGATTGCACCACATCATATGACACTTGTCATATATGTAGATAGTGACATACATGCAAAATGTCACGTGTCATTACACTTGTTCTATAATAAAAGCATATTTTACATGCATAATGTCAAGTGTCTTTACACATGTTTTTTAATAATTTTTTATATTTTCTTTAAGCGATTTAGTTATATTAACTACTTTAAAAAATTGGGTCAAAAATCAATTATTTACATGTGAAAAACTAGTCGTAAAATTAGTGTAAAATCATATTAAAAACAAGCCCGGAATTTTAGATAGCAATTTCAAAATGCTTCTTTTCTTCTGTAATATTTTGTAAGTACTGCAAATTAATATTTATAGCATTTCTCTGCTTTGAAACGCTATAGAGTTTCAGAAACTTTACACAACATTTGGTAAAAGCTATAGTTTCAGTTTTATAAAGTTTCGAATATATTGTACTAAAAAACCTTTTATAGCATTTTTTGAATGCTGTTTTTCTTTATGAAACTTTAAACTATGTAAAAATGATATTTAAATTAAGTATTTTTCTCTATTCTTTTTAGATTTACTTTCTAACTTATATTAGAATATTTTAAAATTAATTTCATGTTTAAATGTTTTTTAATAATTATTTAAATTTTTTAAAAGTAAGAAGCCTTAATAACACATGTTTATTTTAGTTTTTCAATCTTTATTATTTTATTTAATATTTCATTATGATATTTTTCAAATTTAAAAGATGTTTGAACATGTTTTTAAGTATTTAAATCAACAATAATTTAATATAAAGGTTTTAATTAGTAAGTTAAGTATTTTATAAACATGGAAGTTTGGATTCTTAAAAAAACCAAGTAAAATAAATAAATAAATAAATACATATTTTAAATAAATTAAATAATAGGCTATTAATTTTTATAAAAACCATATTTGATCATATATATAGTTTAAATCCATATTTCTTAGCAATTTGATTTTGATATTGAGTTTGATTACTACCTTTCATGGATATGTTATAGTTTTAATATCATTTATTACCTTTAAACTCTTTTCTTTACTACTCTTTGAGTCCCATTCATTAATTTTCTTAACCTAAGTCTAGTAATTGGTATGTATTACCTTTGTTTGGTTGAAGTGATTTATAATAAATAATTTGATATATATACATACATACAGACACACATACACACACACATATATATACTTATCAATTAGATATTACTTATCACTCATGTTTATCTTATAATCTGGATGTCTCTTACCGTGGTTTATATATCATCATATCATTATGCATATTATTATTATTATTTACTTCATTACCATTTTGTTCCATATTACATGTCATTATGCATCCTATTTCATATCACATTTCATTGCATATTACATTATAAATTACAATGCATGAAATATCATAATCATTTGCATCACAAGTTGCACTTCATTTTGCATATTATCTCATGCAACATTGCATATGTCATACATTTCATACTGCATTACAAACTACATATTGCATACATGTATGCATAATGAGTGTATTTTATTTTGGAGGAGTATGTAGTATTGTTTTATAGTATATTTGTTTGGTATGTTTTGATTGACTTGTTTGACTTGATTGACTTGTTTGGCTTAATTGACTTGATTGACTTGTTTGACTTGATTGAATTATTTGACTTAATTGACTTGATTGACTTGTTTGACTTGATTGACTTGTTTGATTTGATTGATTTGATTGATTTGTTTGAATTGTTTGACATGATTGGATTTGATGTGCATGTTGATTGGATTGTTTGAAATATACTTATACATATTTATGTATTGAATAATTATAATATAATTATGTTAATGTCTTTCACATTTCATTTACTATACTTTGTTCTAGTATTAGTTTAAGGGGGAGATTTTTATTTTTACGGTTTTAGGATGGTTTTTGTCGATAAAAAAGGGGGAGAATTATAAAATAGGATAGTTAGGCATAGTTTTAGGGGGAGTTATTACTTTTAGAGGGAGTTATTAGGATAGAAGTAATATTTTATAAACAAAGGTTGTCATCATCAAAAAGGGGGAGATTGTTAGTCCCTGAGAAGATGGTTTTGATGACAACAACCTTATAAAATATAAATACTAACATTATAGGTTGGATATATATGTATATGCAGGATTTAACCATGCAGGTACAAAGAATGAAGACCGTACAGTATAGAGATTCAAGACTGAAGATATCAAGATTGAAGACTCATGAGTATCAATATTATCAAGAGTTCAACATTTCAATATAAGTAATTTAATTAGAAATTTTGTTAAAACTCCTAGAAAAGCACTGACATCTTAAAATCCATTTTATTCATGGAATGGAATCCACTTCGAGCCCGTTAAAGGGATGGAGCCCTAAGTAGGATGGAACCTACGAAAAATCTAGTGAAACATTATTTTGTATCCACTAACTTTTATTCAAATGTTTTACAAAATTATATCTTATTTTCAAAATGATTTCAAAATCTTCCTTTTAAAAGAATCAAAAACATCTATCCTAGTTTTAAAATACTTTTAGCCTCAAAATGATCTTTATCTTCAAAATGAAATTATGGTTGGTTTTAAACTATCTTTTAATTATAATATATTTAACTTTTAATATTTATACTTAGATTAAATATATGGTAAAATTTTACATATACCAAAATATTATTCTCTGTACTTATTTATGTATTTTAACTATAGTTAAGTATATTTATAAAGTTTAAAATAGTTTTAATAAAAGATAGAAAGTTATTTTCAAAGAAAAACAAATTACCAAAAATACCATAGGCCCGTCGACAACCCCAATATACCCTTGTTGATAAGGTGGCAGTTTATTTCAAAATTTTGAATTTCAAAGGAAGTGTCTATTCGTCATATCCTTTCACGAATGGACATGATTATTGTTTTACTATAAACAGGGGTTGTTTTAAACGAATTTATATTCATATATTCTCTGATTTCACTCCTCTCCTTCTTCCACATTTCTTTATATATATATTTTTACCATTAGTCTACCGAAATCACCATTGAATATAACTAGATCATCTCTGGTTTGATTCTCTATTACTATCTCAACAAGATCCCAGTGCTATTCAGAGTTATAGGCTTCTTTGTAACAAATTGTGTGAGAAAAGGTGTGATTGTAGCCTGTGAAATCAATCAAGCGAGAAAAGGTGTGACTGTAGCCTGAGAAATCAATTGGGTGAACTTGTTGCCCGTAAAATCAAGTATCTCTACCCAGAGGATTGTGAATCTGGAGTGGTGTACCTCGTGGCCTTGAAATTGAGGGTGTAATTATGAGAATTGATTTTGAAAGGAAATCCGTACTTGTGTTGAGGGACTGGATGTAGGGTAACTCCGAACCGGTATAAAATCCGGTATTCTCATGTATTCTCATTTGTATTTGAATTCCAACTAAATTAATTTAAATCAAAAAACTTGAAAAGCTCATTCGGCATATTATATATGGAAACGGGTCAGAATTTCGCCACGAACGCAATGAAATAATTTTCATGGTAAACTTCCAACTTATACTCAACCCTTATCGTATTTAATTCAATTCACTTTATTTACTTATTGTTTATTTTATGGAGTGTTACATCCAAAGTATTTGCCTATCCACTATAAAACGTTCTTGTTTGTTCTTGTTTTCCTTCACTTTTACTTGTTATTTCGAGATCTACTTGCTTTTTGGGTGTTGTGTCTACTTTTGGCGCAACATTTTTTGTGCTTTCATTGAGAAAGAACTTGGATTTGAAGTATGAAGAGATGAAGGGACCAACTGCCAGAGCTATTGATAAAGGAAGTCAACTGGAGCATGGGGGCAGCAAGGAGGTGTCCTCAAGTTCAAATCCATTAGTCCACGTGACTAGAGAAGATATGGAAAGAATGATAAAAGAGATGCAGGATGAGAAGATGGCTCAACAAGAATGTAACATCCCTTATCTAGAGGCCTAAAGCTAAGCGCTATAGATGTTATAGTCATCCATAGTATTAACTTCCGGTGACTAAATACGCCTATGTTGATGGTATCCATAATATCAAAAGCATTTGAATATGAAACAAAATCATAAATTTCAAAAATATCTTTTCACATTGCATTTTCAAAACACACATTTCACATTCAAATTACATAATCCCATAATCATTTTCTAGGTTCAGATAAAATATAATTATTACATAAATATGCCAAGAGCAACATATAATGATGCCCCTTTGGTTGACCAAAGTACTACATAGATGTAACAATGTTAAATACAAGACAACGAAAAATAAAGTAAAACAGAAACTCCTATATAGCTATTCGTTAGTCACCTTCTCATCTCCGGAAGTTTTATTCATCAACTCACTAAACTTGTAAAACCTCAACCCCCAGCCTACTCAAATCAATTTTGAGCACCTGAGAGTTTAAGGGGAAAAGCATAAACTTCGAGTCAGACATAAAGCCTGATGTGAATAATACTAAACATCTCGATTATTTGATATTAAGTGAGACCACGCTGCTTAGTGGAATGGGTTTCCTCTCACTAATATCCTTTTAGGACATGTCTTTTGCAAATCATAATCCTTTAACCAAAACTGGTTAAAACTATAAAGCATTATTATGTAAACATACATATCTGGTAACAAATGGACTATCTTTCCGAACACTATAGTTTTTTTTGGCTAACTATTATGTAACTTAGGCCTGCTACAATATAACAAAATAATCTAACATCTGTTAGATAGTCCTCTTTTGGACGGTCCATCCTTAGCTATCTGTTAAATATTTCTCTTCTAGACGGTCTATGCTAATGGTTTTGCAAGCTCACTAATAACCTATCTGTATACAAACATATATTCCCTTCTGTGCGCAATCATAATTTTAGTCTTACCTGTGATAAAGTTCTACACACCGGAATTTCGGACTAAATTAGCTGAGGCTAATAACAAATGTATAGGGTGTGACCCTATACCAATCTCATCTGGTATTCTAATCTCTAAGTCATTTTACTTAAGGATACCTTCCCAGAATTTCCTTGAAAACCTTTTCATCTGAAATTGATTTAAAACCTTTTAAATGAAATTTAAATAAGGAAAACACTTACACTCTATGCTTTACTCAAAATCACCTTGCCATGTTGTATATATACTTTACTCAAAATCACCTTTCCATGTTGTATATATACTTTACTCAAACCTTTGTTGATGAAAACATTTAACTTTTGAAAGTGCCCCTTTCAAATCCATTAAAAGCACCTTTTTCGAAACCAAATAAAATCTTATATTAAACCTAGGCAGAAAGGCCAAAACTTCCTTTTGAAACCATCTTAAAACCTTTTGAAACCCTAGAAAAACCTTCCTTTCAAAAGCTTTAAAACCTTAGACATCTTTCTTTCAAAACACTTTAAAACTGCCATTCGAAAACGTTGGAAAAACCTTCCTTCTTAAACCATTCGAAACCATTGGGAAACCTTCCTTTAAAACCTTTCAAAATCGTTGGGGAACCACCCCTTTGAAACCTACATTTAAAACCCTTTCGAAATCAATAAAACATTAAACCCATCGAAAAAATTCAAAATTTATCCCTTCGAAACCTTTCAAAATCGTTTCGGTCGAAACCATTTGGATTATGTCTTCAAGTAGAGAAAAAGATCTGAAACCCATTAAAGTCAAAAGCCTTCGTTTAGAAACATATTCCTAAGTAAAGAAGTGATGGCATCAAAACCACCTTTCGAAAGCATTGGAGAAGTAGCCAAGTTTTTAAAACAAAGTATACATTCCGAAACCATTGACTTTGAAAGGAAAGAAAAGCGGCAGCTATGAGTTTCGACCCCTTCGAAAGCATTACTTAAAACAAAAGAGTGCAATCTATTTGAAACCACTTCTTTAAAACAATTTGACCTGGTCGAAAGCTAACCAAGTCAAAAGCAAAAGCAAGCGCAACTTCATTTTAACACAAAAGCGTGCTTCAACCCTATCGGAACCATACTTTTCGACCCTATACCTTCCGCCTTCATCCAATTCTATACATACCAATTATATTGATACCATGCGCATTGGTTTCGAAAGCAAAGATGGTGAAACGTCTTAGTCGGAACACTGGTGCCGAAAGTGGCAGAACACTGGTGCCGAAAGTGGCGGAACACTGGTGCCGAAAACAAGTAAAATTTGTCTTTAACTTAAAAAGAAATACTTTTTGACTAACCTGCTTTGTTTGTCAACTTTCATTGATTACCTAATTTCTTTATTTCTAAAAACTGCCAAGATTTCAGAAATAATGATATTTTATTTTATAAAAACCCCTTCTTCTTTTATAAATATATAAAATATTTAAATCTCATACCTTAAATAATTTTATATACTCATCAAAATACTTAGGAAATTCTACAAAAATTCTAGAAAATCATTTTCAATATGTTTTCTAACATATATAAATTTCAGAGCCAAATAAATAATTATTTATCGTAAATAATTTATAACCCAATTAATTATTTTCTTTAATAGAAAATTAATATAAAGTCCACAATAATTCAGAAAATTACGAAAATTGAAACCTAGCTCTAAAATATCATTTTTGATCTAAATCTAAAACCGCAAGGCATTTGGATGTCATTTAATAGGATTTTCTTATCAAAACATATCATAAAATATATACAAACAATCATAAATCATCAACAACCATATATACACATTTAATCATTCAAAAACATGGCATAAACTTGCAAAACACTTCGGATTTAACTTAAAACCAAAAAAATTTAGGAAAATGAGATGTAGTCACTGTTCACCTTAGCTTGAGATTAAGGATTTGAGATTTGAATAGCTTTTGATTTGATTAATCAACTTCCTTAGCTTTTTCTTCCTCTAGTTCTCTAAATGGTGAAAGACATCTAGGTTTTTAATTTGCAAATGAGAATGAAGTAAGAGAATACATAGCTATAGGGGTTTAGGGTATAAGGATTTTCTTTATTTCCATTTTTCCCCTGCCGCTTCCTAACCCTTTATCTATTTTATTTCATGCTATCTTATTTGGATTTACTCATTAAAACGGCACGGCTACCCTTATTAACCACGAATCTCAATCCATTAGTCACCTTACATTATTTATTTAATTTAGCTAATTAAATATCCTCAATAATGTTACTAATATAGGGTGTAACAAAGAAGAAATACTAGAAGGATTCTTCAGAAGGATGGGATGATGGCTCGGTAAGAAGAAATGCTAGATGGATGAGACAGCAAGGAACAACTAGAGCAGTTGGAACTTAAACCAAAGGCCAGAAGGCAATGCATGAGCATCTAGGGTTAGACAGAATGAAATGGAGCTGAAGCTTCACGACTAGAACTACTTGGTGCAGACAACAATCAAATTGGCACTGACATGAATATCTTAGAAGGCATGGCTAATTTGGGTCTAGGACAAGGTGGGATGCTAGGAATAAATGATGTTGGAATTAGAAATGTGGACCAAAATGCGAATGGATAGCAATGGTAATTAAAACAGAAAACTCGTCATAGGAACGGGGGTAGGAAGAAGATACGGATCGGAAAATTCTATTGGATGACAATGACAGAATTACCAAGACAATAAGATGTGTACTAACAAGTGGACCTAAGAATGAAGCTTAGATGATGTAAATAGGAATCCATTCACCCCAAACATCTGGTATGCTTGAATTCCACTCAATTTCAAGCTACCGACACGGAAGATGTATAAAAAAGTTCCAACCATTCATCTGATGAGATATATCCAACATATGGGAGTGCTAGGTACTATGGGGGAAGTAATGGGAAGGTGTTTCCTAATATACTTGAATGACTTAGCAACAATGTGGTATCGATATCTTGAGGATGGATCCATCAGCATATGGACCCAACCAATGGATAAGTTTATGAAACAGCTTAGCACGACCGAAAAACGCAATGATACTTTCAAGTGTGAAGCAGAGGCTGGTGAGACCGTATAGAGTTATCTAACTAGATTCAATGTAGCAGCTGCTGTGGTATAGAAACTAGACCCATCATTAATTCTAATGGTGGTATTTTTTGGAATTGCAAGTAAAACGGACTTCAAGATTACTTTGGAAAGAGACCCACATGGATATAGCAGACTTCTTGTACCAAGCCGAGAGATTCCTGCATCAAGAAGAAGCTGAAGCGAATGAGGCTACTAAGGTAAACGTTGTGGATGATGAAGGACCATCCAAAACTAGATATGGAAAGGACGAAGGAAAGTGAAATGCTAAAGACAACTTCGGAGGACTGAAGAGACAAAGGAGGGAGCCGAAGTTTTCCTCCTACATCGAGTTAACTAAGACCTAGAGATGATCTATTTGGACACCATAGGGCATATCTCCTACTTAAAGCCTGTTAAGATAGAACCCACGAATCAGGAGAAGAGATCCGGTTGGTTTTGTCCATTTTATGATATGCATATCATGAGATAAATGAGTGCCGACGGCTTCGTGATTTAATAGAAGAGCAGGTTCATAACTACCGGCTACAAAAATACATGAAGAACCAAACTGTAGTGGTATAGCAAGAACAACCACATCTGTAGCGAATACATCGGGATACGACCTTGGATCTGCATCGAGAATGATTATCCCATGATTAGAAAGGATAAGAGACAAGTTTAATTCCCTTATTTGGTGTTTTTATTTGAATAAATAAGACGATATTACTCTCAAGCTATTTACACGTATACGAGACCTCGATTGGTTTTTAGGTATGCGTTGAGTTGGATATCTAAAAGTAATCATTATTAGGATGGATGTTTAGGATGTTAGTTGCTTTAATTTGAATTTCATAAGTAAATAGTTGATTTTGAAAATCATCCGAACATGATTACCGAGACTGATTTATAAACCAATTGGATATGGTTCTCTCGATCGGAGAGACAGGGCGACGAACCATAAGGTGCAAGCTTTCTCACTATAGAGTGAGTGGATTAATCTCTTATATGTTAATTAGCCACCCTCACTGAAGAGTGAGCGGATGGACTTGCTTGAAAGTTGGGTCCCTTCATTGGATAGCGAGTGGATTGGGCTCGATACGGATATACAATCTGAAAAGGTCAGAAATTGGCTTGGATATTGATTGTGCAAACTAGACAGATCTAGACCCGAACATAGGGTTTGAATGCCTTTTGATTGGATAATGATTATTGATTGATTAATAATTTTTATTGCCTCAATTCTATTGGACTTACTTATAATGGGATGTTAAGTAACACTAGACGATTTATAAGTAACTTTCTAATCAATGGCAATGCAACCTTATGATTGATGACTTAAGATAGCATGGTATATGATTAACCTAAGATAAATAAACCTCAAGCGAGCACATGACGATGCTGGTATACGATAACTTAGCCCTAGGCAAACAAGAGATGACTTGGATAATTATATATGATATGGTAACCTTGATTTACGATATTGATTCATGATATGATAATTTCAAGGGAAAGTGCAATGACTATGATTTATGACTCACGTTTAAGTAAGGATTTGAGTCCTTAGATACGGTGGTTTAGAATGACCTTTGGTTTTTCAGGTGAGCTTGAAGGAACCAAATGATTCACCATGATTGATCCAGTAAATTACTAGAGAGCGCAAACGATGAAAATTTGCCAATCTTAAAGCTTGTTTCTAGAGCAAAGCACACTGATATACACAAGGCACACTTTGAAGGGAAAATGTTACCGACAAATTTTCCACAATCTCATAATAGACCGAAATAGATGAAACAACATGCAAACTGATGAAGGAATGAGTCAAGGAGCTCGAAAGATGTCAAGATTGAAGACATCAAAGATTTGGCCAAGTTTTAGAAATGTAAATCTGGTTAGTCTTGAGATGATGCATGTAGGTACCGACATGATTTGCATTGACATGATTTTGTGAGTAGGATTGGAAATGCATGAAGGAAAAAAGCTTAGGCTTGGAGGAAAAATGGACTTCAGATGCCCAAATTTATGTTGGTACCGACATGATCTTCTTCTTGATACTGATTTAGGGGGACCTGCTTTTCATGTTGGATTTTCGAATCTTGGAGATTCCGACATATTCTAACTGGGATAGTGAGAGTTGTGCGTGGAATCACCTATAAACACCTAGCAACCTTCAACGAGAGGGGACTTTTGGATCTAAAACCAACTTTCTTCCTTCAACTCTCAAGAACCTTTGCAAAATCCAAGATCCACGAGGTTATGGTTGGATCTAATTGTAATTATTATATTCCTGAGAAAAAATAGTCAAATGGATTAAAGTGGACTTGGGCCGGAGTACGTGCAAAACTACTATAAAAGGTGCTTGTTTGTTCTTATTTTCCTTCACTTTTATTGTTATTTCGAGATTTACTTGCTTTTCGGGTGTTCTGTCAACTTTTCAGATCATGTTCCCTTTGCTTCATGCACGGACGGCCATAATAAATGAGGCAAGCGTCTAGAAAATTTTCTAAAAAACCACTTACCAATTAATCTATTTTAATCCAACTAAAATATATCGATATCGTACCTGTTATATAACTTTTATTTACCCAGTTTTATAAATAATGATGGTATTTAAACAAATCAAATAAATTTAATAGTTAATATTTCATAAATATTAATTAATTTACAATAATTATAAATTAACTAAGCCGTGTAGTTCTTAGGAGTATTCAACATTAATTGTTGCGACTCAAATGTGTAAATTTATTCGACGATTAATATCGACCAATTTGAATATTAACATTCATACGTAAGCTTAGCTAGTGGAGTGACATTTTGGTTGAATTTATGCTTATACATCTTTTCGGTAGAATCCAACTTTACTATTATAAGCTGTACCCGGTAACAATGATTATTTATGCCAATTTTCTTCGTTAATACTATATCATATTAGGACTTATGGAATTTGGTGTTGTTCAAACATACATCGTCATCCACATTCAAATACATTAGTACAAACACAAAATCCTTGGTTCAATAGTAACATTTATTTTCAATTGTAGTGCTCTAGCCAAAGACTTTGAATTTGAGTCGGCAATGGTGACCGTAGACGAATTCTCTACTAGACAGTATTTCACTTCTAGTGCTTCAACTTAGACCCAACTATTCGATGGACATCATGCCATATGTAATTATAATCAAAGTGGAGTGTCCATACTGAAGTTCAACAATATTCTCAACTCGAGAGAAATTTGTAATATCATCACTCCAAGATACCCTATTTGACCTTAGTTATGCTAACGGAAAACTCTTGAGTGGGTCATTTCATGATTATCCAAAAACTACCAATACATAGCTCATTGGTGCCCCCAGCAGCTATGAGTAATACGCTACCAAACATTCGGAGAGCATTTCATATTCTAGTCTCAATAGATGTATCCATATCCCATCTCAAACCACCTTGACTAGGAATATTTAAAATAATTTATGATTTTAATGTGATCAATTTCTCATGATTACTACACATTGTGATTGCTATAACATAATATATCATTTAAGAATTTTTTTATTTAATATATTTTAAGTTACTTAATTGATTATATCACAATATAATAAGTATATATATAATAGAAAGAAAACACCTTTTATTTTGAACAAGAATAATTATTAAGTTACGTATATGTAAAAGTTACATAATTACTCCTAGGGTATATTACTAACGTTATCACCGAGAACACTCTTAATTTTTATATAGTAATCCGAAATTGGATTTGATACTTTCTCCATGTACTAAATACATAAGCGAAGTGTGATATCATGGATAATATAACAAGTATGATAATTCCAAACGTCAATGCCTAAGGAACCCATCTTACATGCTCCATATTAAAAGGTTTAATACATTGTCCACGTATATCATTTTTGGGACATTCCCAACGTCCTTTTATACTAATTATAAAAGATGATTCTTCAAATCCTATATCAAGAATTAAACAATAAAATTGAAATGATTTTAACATGAACACATTGTTAATAACATAAGTTTGTTGTTTACCTATGGTTTTAGAAATATTTTAGCATATATCAATATTCCTTTTTACAAACACAAGCTTTCTCTGCATTTTGACTTAAAATGAAACAATTTTATTTCTTTGTAAAAATACTTGCTTAACTCTGATGATTATCGAATAATACTTTCATGTCATCTCTTGTATTATATCTAATAACTTACAAATTCGAAATTGCTCTCGTTGACATCAAGACATTTTTTTATTAAGCACAAACAACATATTCTAAGTCATTACTTAGAATTTATGTTTCAACGTATATATACCAAAACTCAAAATCATATCGATCGATAATTTGTAAGTAAAATTCAAATTAACCTAAGTACGTTGAATGATGAATTTATTATATTAATTACAACAGTTGAAATTTACGACGTATTCTATCAATGTAGATTACCAAGTTCCAACTACGTTGTGCTTCTTTTGGAGACACTTTTACGGCCGATGGATCATATCCCTTCGGGTACGATCATTAACATCGTATTTTGATAATATAATTGGAATCCATTTTGGATTTGCGCACCATACCATATGGTAGATTCAACACCCTTTATGGCGTATTGACAATCAACGAAATTCTTTTCTCCACATTGATAAGAAAATCGTAGTTTCTTTTTAATATGAAAAAGTTCTTATAGACATTCTAATTAGATGTGTCCTTTTAGGTTTGGTCAATTTCATTTCATCCTTTTAATCTATTTTATCTTTCGATCGTATCCAAATCCATTTTACTATCATTAATTTATAAAAGAAAATTATTTGTTATAAAGTTAGTGTTTCTTGAAATAACTATTATTTCTCAATGCAACGGAATAGGTATTCATAATTTTTTTTATCAATTGTCTATATATATACATGTGTGTGTATAAAACTGATTTAGTTTTTAAGTTTTTAAATCTTACGTAAATCGATCAATCAATACTGATCAATCCAAACTCATTTGAGGTGGTCCACATAAGATCTCTTGCGAAAAAGTATTACGTGTAGTCTCTCGACTCACATAGTCTGTAAACTACTTGACCCAGAATATGCTGGGGGTTGTTGTCAACTCTTATCTTGTACTATCTCATAGACTGTGCTTTAGATGAAATTAATTTTAATCTTATGCACTTACTTATAAGTATTTAGCCTTACAGACAAAAGCTAACTCAACTTCACTCATCATAAATCATACTTTATCCAGCATAGTCCGATTACTCCTTATTAATATATCATTATGTATCATGGTAAGAAGCGACTTTTGAGATTGAATCTTATTCTTTTTTAGGTACATTTGAAACTCTTTCCAATATACTCACATATTTGATCAAATCGAATACTTATTTTCATTTGCATGTTATAATATTTACTTCTAATTTAAATTCTACGAACTTATCATAGACATATTTTGTGTGTATCAGATACACATGTTTATTTTATGGTAATTCATATGTGAATTAAATGAAGTGCATGGCACTGTTTTGATATCATTAGACTTTCGACTGCATAAATCTTTATGTATCAGTCCGAAGAGATCACCAACTCTTATGTCATGCCTACCAAATGAGTATTTTTTCCTTAATTACAAAATAACTGCAAAAATATTTAGATACTTTTGTGTTATGTAGCTATGCAACAAATACAGTTACTCTAATAGATTTATTTCATAATGAATATTCAAATTATTCATAACAAAATAAAACTATATTCATTTTCAGTTAATACTAACCAATTATTATTTCATAAATAATATTTGGTGTATTTACAGAAATAATTTTTTGTATCTTGGTGCATTCACTGATAAGTATTATATAGGAAGCTTCCATTATTTCCGTCATTACTATAATAGCGTATAAAATACAAAGCTCAATTCAACTACTTATTACATGTTATTCATATCTTTTACCATAACTTGTTACAGTTAAGAGTTTTTGATCAAATATCTTAGACTCAAAAAAAAAGATTTTTATAGAAAATAATTTTCTATATGAAAAAAACGATTGAAATAAAATCACATTTCTCGTTTCATATTAAGTATATACTAGTATTTTATACAATTCTCCTGTCCTACATCTCTTCATCCTAACTGTACATAAGTTACGTCCACTCTCGCACATTACTTTCCTTTTAAATGGTCGAACCATTAAAAAGGAAACCCATGCTATCGTGTAAAATGCATTCGGTCATCTTCAACATTTAAGAATATTGAATATGTAGCACTTTACGTAAACCAATCAAACTGACATTTCAATGATTGAAATCCTAGGTATATCTTATAGCACATAGTCTAGTGATGCATCTAGCATAATAAGATTCTTATTGTAATTAATCGTACTGAATACCCAATCCCACATCATGGTTTACTTGCTTTTTCTAAGTGAACTAATTTCATTGAAGTTTCTTACCTTACAAATATCGCGACAGTTTGCTATGTAATATTTATATGCGATCGAATATGAATTGAATATACGTATTCTTATACTGAATTAGAATTCAAAATTTATTAAAAAATAATAGTCTCCTGTAAATAAACGCCTAAATAACCAAGGCATGAATGTTTGTGTAGGTGTATAATTTGGCTCGTGCATGGGTCTAGAAGTGATAACATGTCAAAAAAAATTATTGGTAAGTATATATTTCTATGTTAATCTTAATTTAGTTCAATTGTATAATTTGACTGATAAGCATTTTACCAATAACGTTAGTTGCACATATTTATCGTCGTGGATTATTTTAACTAGCATAACATGTTTTCTTACACTTGAATGGTTAAATGTATTCATTTAATTTAATAAGGCCCCAGTAGATTTTTATGTTTATCTAAATCCTAAGAAAAACATAGAATTCGTTAGATTTCTCTAATGGGTGTATTGCTTGTTTTAGGGTTTAACCTGGAGGAATATTAATAAATCATAGGTCAATAAATCTAATGGGTGCATTATTGTATTTCGCATTTGTAAGGATGGATATTTATAATTGTCCATGTTTAACTCTGATAAATGTATTAGATTTCCGCTGTAAAGATTTTATGTTAAAATAATATATGTCATTCCAAGGGTCGAAGAAACGGATCCTCGCACCCCTCCTCATAAAAACCCACACGATAGATTTAGAAGGACTAGCTACTGAAGCAAGATAGGAACTGCAGATGGTGAAGTCTTCTTATTCATGCTTATCGCAGACAAGACAATTGAATATCTAAGAAATGATATTTCGAGGTAGTAGCCTTAGTTAATACGTATCATTGTATTACAGTTTTCAATTCCATTATGAGTTTATATCGATCGCACTCTTATATACTTGTGTTTATTACAGGTTACCAAAACCAACGATCTGTAACCTATTGGATGGGGTTTCGATTTAGTCGACAATTCAGGCCCAATAAGATGTAGGTTGTTACATAAGGTGATGTGTGAACGTTAATATTCAAATTGTTTGATATTAATCGCTGATTGAATTTACATCTTTGAGTCCCACAACTTTAATGTTGAATACTCTGAAATACCACACTCTAATTAATTTATAATTATTATAAATTAATTAAATTAACAAAAACTTATGAAATATTAATTATTAAAATTTTATTTGATTTTAACTTCCATTAGTAACTATTTAGGTGCATATATAAATGGTACATATGTATGTATCGATATACGATATCGATAAATATTTGAGTTTGATTTAAATACATTAATTATAAAATGAGTTAGGAAACTTTTATGAACTTACTATGCTATACCATTGTCGGCCATAGAGAGAAGGGTAAGGGTTTTTAAATGCTTAAATTTATATTTGAATTATTGAGATTAGATCTCCACCTTTTGCTCCACCTTGATGCCTATTTAAAAGTTGTGCTCTCATTATATTTTAGATCCTCCTCCACTCTACCTTGGCCGCAAGCAACAAGGCTTATAGCCATTAATTTCCAAAGTAGACTCAATTCAAAAATCAATTAAATTATAATATGGTGTTCATCTCTACTCTACTGTAATTTCTGGAGAAGGTTCGTTCAGATCTAAGGAGTTAGTTCTTCATTCAAGGTGTTAGTCACAGGCTACTAATTTGGTAACATTTAGATTTCAATAATAAATATTATTATATATGTTGATTATCATGTTCATACTATTTAGATTACTATTACTATAACGAATTTGTATATAGGTTATGTTGTCCAATTGTGTGTGTGTATTCAAATTGTTTTTAAAAAACACATGAAAACATCATTAAAACATTTATTTTCATTTCGACCATTTTATATATATTTATTTGTACTTTTCAAAATTTAACATTAATTTTAAAATAGTTTTAATAATTGTATAATGTAATATATGTAATTATATATGTGACAAGTATTATATATATTAAATTATTTACAAGCATATGAATTTTGGTTTTTTAACAAAGAAATTTTGTCTGATAATTATTAATATTTTTTCTTTTAGGTAAACAAATGTAAAAAAAAATGTTGTATCAAATTCGTAAGATTCGATGAACAAAAAATTATAAAACGTTTTCTACCGAAAATAAAAAAAATTAATACACACATACACGCATACATATATATATATATATATATATATATAAAATTATATATATATATATTTATTTAATTAAAACATAAAACATATTTGCATGCATATGACACTTCGGAAAAGAGAATCTAGGCTATCTGCCTTATCTTATTCTTTCCTTGTTCCTTAACTATGATAGTATACTTACGAATCTTAGGATTGAGGGAGAGATTGAGTAAGTAGCTTACGTAGAGGAAGGTAAAAAAATTTGCAGTCACTTCGTCATCTTATGATTTGAAACTTGATTCCGCCTACTCAAACAATTTTGTAAGAAAAAATATTTTAAAATTATATATATAATTTAAAATTTGTTTTTAAAATTTAAAATGTATATTTACATAGATTTAGATCTAATTTTGAATTTTTAATTTTTAATTAATGCAACATATTCTAAGATTTTAATTCAAAATATTTTGAGTTGATCAAAGATATTTAAAGAAATATCTACAATTATATATATATATATATATATATTAAATTATGGACAACAAAGACATATACAAAGAGACAAATGTGTCATTTGTAGAATGAATCCCAACACCTAAATACAGTTACATTAGCTATGTGTACTTTGTATATGTTGCACTTACACTATACACATATAAGAGTATTTGATACACTTAAAAATTAAAACTCATATAAATTAAATATAACATTTTATAAACAAATTAAATAAAATAAAAAAATTATTTAAAATATATTAGATTGGAATTAAAATCAATTAGACTTCTAGGCCCAATAAAGATTTTAAAACTGAAAAAAATGAAATTCACTCATTTAACACGCTACGTAAAGGAAACGAATCAATCGAAAGCGCGTGAAATAGGTAGATTTTAGAAAATTTCTCTATTTTGGATCAATTGGGTGTATGTAGTCTAAAGAGATTTAAGATTCAATATAAAATTTGTTTATAAAAAAATTATTTTGTTTATTTTGTTTAAAAGGAGTTTTTTAAGGTTTTAATGTATAGTATATTAGATATATTAATTTTGGTAAAGTGCACGTGCTACAGATATGAATTGTAAAGGAACCATGCCAGTCGGAAGAGGGTGATGATAATTTAACTATATCACATTATAACTTATGAAATTTGATTTGGGTCAAAATTATAACATTGTCCACATTTAACTTTGTAAGTCCTAACACAAAATCCTTCATCTAATAATAATAATTATTATTAATCATATTGCTCTAGCCGGAAACTTTGACTTTAAGTTGGCTATTGCTGACCGTGACACCAACCTTATATAACTAAGGAGACAAATTTTCTATTGTATAGTGTTTTACTTCAAATACTTCTACTCAAACACAATTATAGTTGTTCATTGGACGTCATGCCATGATTTAACTATAATCAAAGTGGAGTGTACACATTGAAATTCCACATTATTTTTAAGTCGAGAGAATTGCGTAATGGTACAAAACTCCCATGTGAGTTATTCCATAGTTATCAAATAACTATCAGGTGATAACCCCTTGGAGCCCCATGCAACCATGTATTATGTCCAGCATTTGGAGAGTGTTACGTACTCTAGTCTCTATGAATGTATCCATATCCTATCTCAAAACATCTCAACTAAGAATATTTTAAATAATAAGTTTTTTTTAATGCCATAAATTTCTCATGATTACAATACATTACAATTACTATCACGTAACATATTACTTAAGGATTTTTATTTTAATATACTTAAATTAAATAATTAATTAACATAACATAATATGATAAGCATATATAACAAAAACACCTTTTATTTCAAAAGAGATTTATAACATAGTAAATAATTTACAATAAATTATAGAATTGCGCTTAGAGCATACTCCTAACTTTATCAAGGATGTGAATTAGGTAGAACTTGGATTAAAAATTAATAATGTGGTCATATTATCTAATGGATAATATGCTCACCTATAGAGTCAGAGTGTGTAACAATCCGATTAATAATTGATCAATAAATTCTAATTGTTAATTTAAAGAGTTAAATTGAGAAGTGAACTAAATTTAGATAATTGGTTTGAAATTTATCTATTTTAAAAGAAGGTTTCAATTTAAAATAGGAAAAAAATTATGATATAATTTGTGTTAACTTGTACGTTGAGAATTTTAAGAATTATGGACGATGCATTTGACCAACGTTATCGATAGGGCTTCCTAAAACACTGCAATGAGACATTTCAACACTGCGATTTGGAAAGAATAATTAAAACTTGATGTTTATTTGGTTTTCATTTAAGTTGGTTTGGATTTTGGTAAAATGTAATAATATTATCTATTAAGATTTTTAAAATAAAGTGAAAAGGGTTCTAAATTATTATTTTTTAATTAGTATTCTTTTGTTTAGAAAGTTTAGTTAAGTGTAAATTTAACTAAATGATGTGATAGCTTTTTCTTAAGGATCTTGAGCTTCTTTTCTTTTTATTATGTGGCCTTGAGAATTACTCTTTTAAGCAAGCTTTCTTGCATTAAATTTTCATTCCTTCCATGTTGTATTTGAGCAATTTATGATTCCTTTAACAATCCCAATACATGGAAATATGAAACGCATGGTTCAAATTGACAAAGAAGCTTTAAATTCTTTTTGCTTGTCATATGGAGTTGATCTTGATTTGTCTAAAAAAATTGTCGAATATAGAAATAAGGCCACGCGTCCTTTATATTTTTTTTTTATGAAGAATAATCACAGTCGACACTTTTATATAGAGTTATGTACGCATGGCCTAGTATGTTTTCGTTGTACATGTTTCTCTATACATTATTTTATCCTGTAGCTTAGCTTTTATATAAAACACATATACACATTTTGAACTGCTTGATTATGTAGCCTGGCATTTCTATTCACATAGTATTATATATAGTATTATATATATAGTTTGACTTGACCTACATATGTTGTACATTTATGTAACCTACTTAAACATGCCTTGAAATGTCTCTTTTCATGAAATCTTTTATTATAAAGTGTTACAAAACAAAATAAAATAAAATAATAATAATAAAATTCCTTTTATTTTATTTCTTATAAATTTGTGGTTTTATTGGAATTTTATGATTTTCAATGAAACAAAGAATTTTAATAAATGATTGAATTATCGTATTGACATGGAACATTTTGTACAATTCTTTCACTTATTAATATAATTTGTTAAATAGAGTTGGAGTGGAATTACTAGCTTTCAGTTAATACTGGATTTTTACCTTCTGGTATGGGACAGATAGTTAGATTCTAGTGATTACTAGAGTGAAAGTGAGCTATAATTAGAGTTCTATTATCTTAGGGTGTAACTCATTTTTATCAACCTGAGAGTCGATATGTTCTTAAATTTGGGGTAGGCAGACCTATTTCTTTTAGTTAGATTTGTTATGGTATGACACGACTCTCCTTTTCTATTTTTGGGCAGGTGTTATATGCATGCCTATCAGTTTATTTTACAGTTGGACAATGTTTGCCTATTTATATTTGTTAAGTAAATTCACATAGTTTTGTCATAAGCATGACTACCTATTTCTTATCATTAGGAGTTGAGGTTTTTAAATGTAGTCTATTTCTTTTCGTTAGACAATTGCGCTATGTGGCGGCATTTATTATTTTAGTTTGGCCCCATGTCGGACTATATCACACTGATAATTGATTACCATTATTATTTCATTAGATGTGATTACTTCTTCAGAGATTTTGAGATAGATATTCAGTATCTTTTTTTCTCTGGAGAATTTTGAATTTGTTATCGCCACGTTTTTGATGACATTCCATTTTATACTTGATATGGATTTAAAGAAATGGTGATCGGTTATTATGCCTTTTTGGTTGTTGTTCTAGCATACTTTTATTATGGCTTATTTAATTTAAGTCATATGTTTACGATATCACTATCTCATCTCTTTATTAGATATAATCTGACCCGTTAATTTTAAAAATACTAGGGTCAGGCCGAGACTCTACAGATTCTAGGACTAGTAATGAAGTAGACTATTTTGAGTGTTTTAGTTTACATCATACTTGTATATATCGACATTAGGAGTTTGTGTCATGTATATTATTTAACATCACTGTGTACCTGCTACAATACTTTTGGATGTGATGTATATATGTATGTATGTATGTATGTTATATGTGGGTCTATTACTGATATTTTGTTGACTCACATTCTAGTATGTATATGATGTATAGTATTCAATTGTGATATGTGATTCTGATCATGTTTTATTTATATTATGTACCGTTCTGAATCTTTTTAATTGATGTGTTTATTACTTTTTAACAATACTGTACACGTCAAAATTTCTTTCAGTTCAGACCCTCTAAAGGTAATAAAGACGTGTCAGTGTTAGTACAAAGATATATTCAAATTTAATCGCCCTTAAGCAGCCGTATTCTCCGTGTTATTAGACGACATTATTTGTAATATTTTTTAATAATATGGGTATAACGACAGGGTTATTACAGAGAGATTGTGGGTTCGAGTCCTCTAAGATCGATTAAGTGAAATGTTTGTTTTCGGTATAGGAAAACAAAACTGAATAAATGAAAAAAAAACTATCGAGGTCAACGGGTGCTCATTTGATTCATACATTTCTCCGCAAAGAAGAGCAGGAGTCAGGATCGATTTCAAGTAAATTAAGATGCTTACTTAGAGAAACTAGGATTTTAGGATGCTTAGACAAAAATCAATGTAAATGCTAAAAAGAAAGTAAAGATATCGTGGTCGTGTGGCCTAATGGATAAGGCGCTTGCCTCCGGAGCAAGAGATTGTGGGTTCGAGTCCCACCACGATCGGTTAAACAATTTGTTCATTTCTTCGCATAGCAAATAGCACGTAGGGAGTAACTCGATTACTTAGTAATTTTTGGCTTTTACGGAACTCAAAATTAATTTTATGTACATATATATTAAACATATTTTAGATATAAATAAATTCGTAAGTTAATATATTAATTAAATAAATTGCAATTTACTCGGTCAGCAGCGACAGCCAAATGTGATGGCATCCATTAACGACGTAAGGCTAAGTTCTGCGTTGATTGTTCATTTATGTTACCCTTTGACTGTTGTCTTTAATGGCAAAATCACCAAATATTATTTGCCTTGGATTCAATACTGATTTAATGAACAATGATCAGCATACGGTAGCTGTGGTGGCAGCCATGTGGCTTCGTTAGGTGTGGACTATTATTTACAGGTGGAAACATCGATCGATGATGGAAAGGCTATGTTCTAGTTCTATATTGATTTATTTTTTATGTTACCTTTTATCTGAAACAAATGATAATGGTTCATAGGTCCAAACAGTAGTTTAGTTTGTGCAAAGGGATTATTTCTGAGATATTTTTCTCACTCTAGTATTTAAATTTTTTGTTCTTATATTCGTTCTCATCCACTTCGTTGCCCATATAATTGGATTATTAATAGCTAGTTTTATTATACTCATGAGAAATTAATATTAAAAAACATTGTTCGAAGGTTTTTGAATTTTACAAAATGACTTTCATGTATACGTAATGTTGCAATTTTATGCTTGCACATGCAAAAATCAATTGTTTTATATGTATATATAGGTAATGGTATACCCATGTTACTGACATATTCAAATGGTTGTAATCAGACTATGTATTATATGTCAACAGAAGTGAATATATACAAACAACGTCAAACAAAGTTTCTGTAAATACAATAACCGATTTCGACATCCAAATAAAAGTATGAATCATCAAGAAAATATAATTTTAAATTTCAATGTATCAATATCATGAAATTACTACTTGTGAATGCACCAAAGGATGGACATCAATGTCTTATTTCTGATTTGTAGTAGAAATCTGTCATAACTAAATGATTCACTGACCAAACAAATTTCTCCCTCGTCAACTACCAACTGCATACAATCCATAAAGCCATTAATTTTACTGTTGCTAACCTTAAATAACTTGAGCGTTACAACTGTTGTTTTGCTCTGCACCCGGATACTGGTTGTAACTGATCTCCATGTGCAAATTGATGCCTTAAAACGACGTTAAAACATCCAGCATTATAATAAGATATGATTCTTGTTGCATACAACAAAACTGACACGGATATTGTAAGTGTTGTTACATGTAGAACATTCACCACAAACTCTGAATCCATAAATTATGAAATTTGTACTTGTTTCTTAGTATATGATGTCCAAAAGCAATAACAATTCCAAAATTTTCTTAGTTTCGACAATTATAAAAATACGAAAACTAAACAAATATAATGATAATTAATAGTATTGAGTGGCTATTATGCACTAAGTACATACAGTATAAACTATTAATTTAATAAAACAATAAATATGAATCCTTCATTATGCCAAAAATACACGTACTATAGCATACTCTTGATAAACACCGGATGAACAATTTTCGGATATAGATGTCATTATGTCCACATTCTTATCTATTTTTGTGGATATCCGATATGTATTCGAATTTCGGATATGGATGCACACTGATTTCTAATTTTTCAAGTATCCAACGACATATTTAATTATGTAGCTATATATGTTATTTACTTATATTTGTAGCTAACTTATGGAGTTATTATGTTATTTTACTTAGATTGTGGTCGAATATTAAGGAGCATATTTAAATATTAGTTCCGATAATCATATCGCATATTATTCTTATAATTAATTATGATTTTCTTAATTAAATATATATACCACGCTTTCATACAATTTCACATCTTTCTTCTGTAATTGAAGTGATTGAACACCAACACTTTTAAGTAAATAAAGTGAAACAAATTAATGCAATACGCTTGAGGTTATCAAATGTATATAGTAATAGTAGCAGTTACTGTTTGTTGTCAAGTTCCATAAAATTTTGACCATATTTTGTTATCAAGTGTATTAAAAAGGAAACGAGTCAATGCATTTTGTAAGATTAGATGGACGATCTACAGGCAATTACTGTTAAAAATTGACTTAACAGTACATAAAATATTCCCTTGCAACACTCTATAAACATAATAATTAGTTGGAAACTATCACATTGTACAGGCTTTGATCAAATTAATGTCTACCAACATGCAGAGTTCAGCATTTACAACAATAAACACTTTTATTTTGAGTGTAGATTGCATCTCATTTGTTATAACCAAACATCTATCAATTTTACAATGATAAAGTTATTGTGTCCATATTACACTTTCATTAAAGCAAATACATGGAAAAGAGACCAATCTTTCTTTTTTAAAAGAAAACTATTTCATCGTCTACACTAAATATTTGCTCAAATTTGTTTTTGTCTTTCTTCTCGTAACTCCTTTTCTTTGTCAGATCTAGTACTGTCCTTGCGAAACTTCAAACTATTTTTTGTAACTTGCTAATCTTCATCATTGCATCAACATAGCTGTAGTGATTCATTTATCCTACAGCAGTCCCTCACCTGAAAGTTGAATCATATATAACGCACAAGCACATATTTACATGTAGAGTAGAAAATTTAGATAAAAAATTGATTTTTAATAAATAAACACCAAACATATGACATCTTACTTATATTTTTTTTTTTTTTAATTACCTAGAGAACCAAGCTTCGCTTGTAAACTCTAGGGAAGTATGTGCCTGCCAAACACATACTTCGGGTACTTGTTACAGGGTTGTCAGTTTCGGGCTCGAACTCACGACCTTCGATCACGCAGTCCAGACCATCAACCAACTGCGCCAACCCTGTTGGCACATCTTACTTATATGAGTGGCAGGAAATTTATTTAGAAGAAATCTAGACATGCGCAAAATAAATAAAAGATGCTTTTATGGATGAATGAATTACTATTTGATGTCAATAAATTCATTTAATTGAGCAATAATAGATGCATCTAAGTAATCTTAGTATCAGGTTTATGAATTACACTTTGCATGTGTGTCATGTTCATTTCCTTACCAACCATTCATTATCAACTAATTTCACAAATTTTAGTATTGAAATTATATAAAATTAAATCATAAATCAAGTATTGCAAAAAAGCAATAACAGTTAACGCTATCTACTCATATAATAAATACTGAATAAGAGATCCTACATCAATGATTATATAAAGAATTTTAAAGTACATGACACAATAATTGGCCAGTTTTTCTTCTCCTATCATCACGGTTGTAGCTAAAGTAAGCAAGAGTATATTATGAATTGGAAGGTGTACAATAATAATTCTCTATCAGCAAAGACAGTTTTTCTTTGCTCTGCATACCTGTTGTTTTAAATAATAGAAAAAAGAATCTCCATATAATAAGCTGCATTTTGTGTTATCAAAACTCAATGGACTACATTTCAATAACTTAACTGTATAGGTCTAGTAAAAAAAGCTAGGTAACCAAAAATTGTACTTCAGAAGAAACTCCGTAGTTTCAAAAATAACAAATGATCACTATATTACTAATGTACACCAAAATGCAAGTACATATGCAGATATTCAACATTTCCAGGAAATACAATAAGGAGTTATAAAAGGAAGTAATACCGTTTGAAAGCACCTGAATGATTTTTGCTTTTTTCTTCTTTTGCATTTAGCATACAGCTTATCTCCAAACCAAAGTAACTTTCACGTATTCTTTTCTTATACCCAATACTAAAAATTTTCCAAAATAATCAAAACTTAAGTGGTAGGACTAAAAAATATTTATTCAAATTTAATGATCTTAAAATTGTGGCTGACCCAATGAGTTAAAAAATGATAGAAAACAATAATTGAAAATATTTTGTGTAGCATTAATTAAATGTACTTGATTAGAACTGATAAGCAACTTGATATGGTGAATAAGATATTACTCATGTAACAAACTAAATCAAAGCTAAGCCATGGCTAATCGTATGTACTAATCGCAATGAGATATCCCAAAGACAAAAGTTAAAGTAATCAATAGAAAGTAGGTTTATAATAATGCAGTGCTATCTTATAGTTACGCCGTTCGATACATTACATATAGAGACATACACAAAGAGAAAACAATGAAAATGCAGAAAATACAAATGAAAAAAGATGCACAGAATTGGTAAAACAGAAATGTATAGCCTTAGATTCATGAATTGAGTAAAAGAGAAAAATTACAATGTAGGATTCTAATACCTCAAATCTATCACAGCAGACGGTCTTCTTCTTTAACTTGTCCAATTTCCCCTATATAATCGCATCATGAAAATTAAATGGGACATATATGATTTGAATATTGCAATCAAATTATTTCATTGCTTTGCACCGAGGTGGAACATAAACTATATTGAAAATTAACCGTGAGTGGTATGAACAAAAAAAAACATAACAAGATTGAATACAGTGTGTTTTTAATGTATTGAAACCATACTTTAATATCAATTTTAAGTGGAAAACTAATACACGCAGGTACTAACATTCAAATTCAGTTAGAGCTTACTATATTATGAATTTAAGAAATGGAAGGAAAAAATGATAACTTTTTCTTCAGGTTCGAAGTATACAACAGTAGGTTCTCATCCCAGATCGATCACTTCCTCTCTGCTTTCCTTTTTCCCCTTCCTGTTATTCAAATAAATATAAATAAAAAGTTACAACATGAAGATGGAATACAACATCCTTTTTTTTCAATACTGAAGCTATACTTTAATATTAATTTTAACTGGAAATCAACTTTTTTATTCTTTTGAAAACCAAATGGAAATCGGCTTAATCAATTAAAGATTTATAAGTGATATCATGAGTGATGAACATGTACCTTCCAGCCTCGACGTCCGCGTCAGCCACGGGCCACCACACTGCCTCCATCAGCCACGTGGTTCGGCATCACCCTTCACTGGCCGGCTATTTTCATTGTCGCCCATAGTCTAAAGCAACCATAACGGACTTCGATGTCACCCAAAACATCACGCCTCCACTGCTTGCAACACTACGTTACGACTTCCTTCTCTGTCTCTAGCCACAATTACTATCACCGTCGTCGGAGTCACGATGTCAAATGTTTTCAGGCGTTGCTCTTGAAGTTCATGTCGTTGCCAAGTCTGCGCACGCCTATGCGTGACTCGAAGTACACAAATCCCTAATTCTTCGCATCGCCAACCGCCACGCCAACACATCGTCGTCGATGCTAGCACCAATCGCTTCCCGCGATGTTATTCTTTTTTTTCCTGCTTAATTCTACTTTTTTTCTATAGTCGAATCATTTAGGGCTAGGGATTTTAGAGATTGGAAACCGGTATTACGAAGAAATTGGGGAAAGAAGTTGCGTCTGTTTGTTAGGGAAATCAAATAGAAGAAAATTTAGGCATACAAGAGTAGGAAGGAGTTTACCTAACTAACAGCTTGCTGTTGTCTTGGCAATGTACAACTCAAACCCAAAATTTACAAATTAAAGCGATAACTAACCAAAGCTTGCTGATATCTCTCTAATTTTAGTTTGGAAACACTACAGGGTTGGAGGAAGAATAGAGCAAATTCCAAGAACCAAAGCTTGTCGATCCATTTCTTCCACTACTCAAATGTAAGTGGATCTGAAAACCATGCCGAATGTGGTTTGGAAAACAGGCGAAAATAGTGGAAATTTGGAAGGCGTTTGACTCGGTCAAGGGGTTTGTAGTGGGGAAGAAAACATGGGTAGGGGAAATGTGAAGAATAGGAGGAAAGAAAAGGAAAGTTTTGAAGAACTGATGGACCAACCGTTGAAATTGTAGTGTGGATCAGAACATGGGTAATATGAATGACAAATATGCCCTTTGTCTTTATTTCCTATTTTGCTCTGCTGTGCGTAGGTGAATGGGTAGATACGGAAGTTCAAAAAAGCTTCCTCAGGTAAGTATTTGCATTATTAGTAGAGAAGATAGATAGAAAATACACACACATATATTCAATATTTTATTTTATTTTTAACTTTGTTTTTATTCATTGACCTAATATATATTTATGATTTTAGTACTATGTTAATATATATTATAAACATATACATACGCTCTAATTTATTTAATTATTTATTTGCATATTTTATTTTAAGAATTTTGTTTGTTTACTTATTGTATACACTTGCTTTTTTTGTAAAACTGTTTGTAATATATTTTGTTTTAGAATATTTTACATCCATTATTTATATTTAACTGTTTGCAATATATTTTGCTTTTGAATATTTTAATCCATTATTTATATTTAACAATATTACATGTCTATTGAGACATGTATTGTATAGTTTAGAAAAGTTTCCTATGATATAGAGTATGTAAGGTTTCGTTTGGGAGTTTTGTGGTATCGGTTATGAGAGATTTTGATCGAGTGTCAATAATTGTAGTGGTTTTCATTGAATTACATGAAGTGTTGTTATAACCGACCAATACACGCTTGAGGTTAATATACACAGGTTTTGTAAGTTTTATACTAAAGTAATATTACACATATATCATTATATTTATTATTTAGTTTTGTAAATATTAATTATACAATACAATTAGTAGGGTAAAATTGAAAAATGTTACAATATATGTAAATCATAAAATGAATATGCTTTTATGTTCTTTTGTTAAGTCTCACATCGAGGAATAAGTTAAATCCTTTGCTCTGAAGCCTTTATATAAATGTGCCTATGTAATGTAAATACATGTCTAATTCTCAGAAGTGAATAATATATCTTTTCTCTCTCTCTAATGGCTTCTATTTTCTTTATTCTATAACACGTTATCAGCACGATCTCTAAAAAAAAGAAAATTTTCAGATCTGATTATAAATCTTCAAAGCGATCTAGCTTTGTAAGCTTCATTTTGCAGATCTCATTTGTTGACTTATTAAATTGATTTTATTTGTAGATGTTATTATGTTGATCTCAATATGATCTAATTTTTCTGACCTAATGCTATTATAGATCTAATTTTATAGATCTATAACATTTTATATTTTATATATTGTTGCTTTTTTTTTCTTCGATCCACAGCCTTGATATGGTATAATGATTGATTTTAGATCTCGTTAATCTTTCATTATTTTTAATTGATATTCTTTGTTATGAAGGATTTTATATTTTTTTTGTTTAGGAATTAACCATATTTAGATGAGGTATTCCATTATGTTCAGCTTACAAAGTTCTATTAAATTGATTCTTCATTCTTTATAAAAGCTGTGCATATATTATGGACATTATATTTCATTTTTAGCATTTGATTTTATTTATACGGCTAATGGTAATAATTACCATGCCATCATGTTTTATTTGGTACTCGACATTCATTGAAGTATATAAAAAAAAAATGGTTAGTCCACTATTTGATCAATGAAATTAAGCAACACAAGAAACAAAGTTTCATCAGGTTTCTATTTTATTGTATGGTACAATCATGTCATTTTTTTTCTCAATCATGCCACAATAATGGTAAATTGTATTCATTTTTTTTAATCATAAATGCATTAAATGTTGTCGTCATGGTAATAAATTAAATTACCATATCATCATATATGCACTAGCTACAGTAAATTAAATGATGTTGTATTTTTATGTTTGGAATAAGAATAGACATATGGTGTATTCATTTTGGCAAACAATGTTCGATATAATGAAAGAAATAAGTTTGAACAACAACCTGAAGTTGTGCAAAGATTTTTTTTTTGAACCAGAAGTTGTATAACTCAAAGTCCAAGACCTGAAGTCTTGAATTATGAAAAGATTTTCTAATAAATTTTACAAGCTCGAATTCTTGTCAGTATTTCTTTTTGCCAAAATGTATAAGTCTTGAAATACGAATAGACTTTTATTTTGTAACAATATGGTACAAAAAAAAGGTGAGAAGTTTACACAAAATTAAGAACCTGAAGTTCATAACAAATTAATGAACTTGAAGTTCATGAATTAGAATCCCGAAGCTCTATTGAAATTATGTAAAATGATAAGGTTGTACTTCCTGAAGAAGTTAAAGTAAATTAATAAATAATCATATGAGAAAATGATGCTGCATTCAAGAGATTACAAAAATCTCCAAATGAGTTATACCTTACCTTATATCTTAACATTTACACTATATTAATCAAATATCCTAAAGATATTATGTTATATGATATTTCAAACATCATTGGATGTGTATGCGTGCATATTAATCTCTTGAAAAGATGTTTTTGAAATTTATTTATATTTATATTGCAAAATATAACATCCCAGAAGAGATGTTATAGAAATTTTATTTTTGTTACATTGTAATTCCTTAAAAGGAAATACTATATTCCCCGAAGGAATAATGATATAATTTTTTTTGAGTAATAACAATAATTTATCGAGAAAAAAATATGATATTGTATACCAATGTTACACTCCAGAAGTAGTGGTTTTATCTTTCGCATCTTACTTTCATTTGGTGCATCTAATTTTGTTACTGTATTTAAAGTCTGATATGTCATTTCAAAGATAGTTACAACAACAACAAAAATCCAGTAAGGATGTTTTATGTTATTGTAAAGGTAGTAATTATGTAATTTCTACAAAAGAAACATTGTACATTGATATGACATTCCAATAGTACACATATATATCTCTAGAAGAGATAAATTCACTCCAGAGGTAGTGATAATAAAATATCCCTAAAAGAGACTAACAAATTAAGAAATGATAACATATCTCTAGAAGATATTTGCTTATATGTTTGGTAATTTTATTAAACCAAATAAATGCATAGAAATTTGATTATAAAGGATCCTAATTTAGTTTAGATTAGATCCTAAAAGTTTGAGAGCTATTCAACATGTATCATATATTTCATTATAATCATATCAAACGTGAGAAATATTACACGTATAATCAATTCTTGAAGATATATCTTTAAATATTCTCCTGAAGAGATAGTCTATATTTCATATCATAATTTTCATGCAAGCTATACATACGGTCCTGAGGAAATCTGTATCTGTAACATTCCAGGTATCCAGAAGATACTATTATTATTTTTGCTCTAATTTTTTACGGAACTCTCAATAGAGATGTGTAGAAATGTCTATATGCAATTAAAAATTATTCCTTGATAAGTAATCATAATTAGTGTTCAAAACAGATATTTGAGGAATAAAACTTAACAACTTGAAGTTGTGTATATTTTGTTCGAACCAGAAGTTCAATATGGTTTCAAACCAAATGTTTTGAACATTATCATGCGGTTTTGACAGGTTTGCATTGACATTGATTTATAAATAGAAATTAATAGTTTGGATCTTTGTAATAGTTTGTTCTAAAAATCATTAATTCAAATGAGAAAGAATATGAAAATTTTATAATATATATGTGATACGTGGACGCACATATACATCCATATATGTAAATATTTAGCTAACAACCTGAAGTTTGTTATAAGCTATTATTTAGTGATTATGCATATATATTATTTAGTGATTTAAAATTCAATCAACATAAATGTTGAATGACGTGAAGTCATGTATGTATTCAAATGATCTACACAATAAGTAAATTCCTCCAATTGCTTCGATCAATGAATGAGAACAAACTCTAATAATCAATATCAATTGAATGCATCTTATCAACTAATAAAAGAATCATCCTCCTATTATTAATATGTATGATGTATTTGCTAGTAGCAATATCATAATGGATCAAAATGAGAGTCCAAAGATTATTATTATTTAATGTGGCAATGTTTGTCAACATTGAGGGGGAGGATAAAGGGATACAAGTTCATTTTGATCATCGATGTTAAATATTTATTAAAATAACAATGATGCAAAATATTATCAATATTATCCCTTGTAGACTTTCTCCAATATATATTTGAATCCTTGAAGGATCAAAATTTGTAAACCATATCTGAAATATGGTTCAAAAGTCAGTTCAAAATATTTTTGGAGTAAGTAATAAAGATGCCAAATAAAGGAGGTGGGTGTTCTTGAAGAAACACTTAAGGATGCTCTGAAAGAGATCCATGACATGATTCTCAAATAACCCTAGAAGTGGGTTAGGTACCTAAAACATAATTAAAGAGATCTCAATAAATCATGTCTAGAACTGACAAGAAATAATCATCGATGATAAATTTGCAAATAATGAAGCGCTTATATTTATAAATAGATTAAGAATCTTGAATTAGGGGAAAACATGACTGACCATCATGAATCCTTTAATAGTAGAGAAATATGGACACGTAGTCCGCAAAGTACCGAAAGTACTTGAAATGCTTAATATACCCTGAAGGTATAAATGCGGTTTAAAATCATATTAAATAATGAAAGTATACAAATTCCTGAAGAATATAAATAACTTTCATTGTTATAAAGAATGCAAAGAACAAGGAGAGTAGATTTCAACCTACTTTTAAGTATTGTTGTAATGAAAATCTTGATATAAATTCATGATGGGTATATTACTTCCTATTTTTAAGTATCGTTGTAATGAAACTTTTAATATCCATTGAAGTGATAGTTGCGATATGAAAATACTTATTAAAGTATACAAATTTCTAAAGAATATATATAACTTTTGTAGTTATAAAGAATGAAAAAGACATGAAGTGTAGATTACAAATTTCTTCTAAGTATTGTTGTAATGAAAATCTTGATACATCAAGATGAGTAGATTACTTCTTGCTTTCTAGTAATGTTGTAATGAAATTTTTAATATTCATGTAAGATGTATAGTTGCAATGCGCAAAACTAATTTGAAGCAAAAAAATAATAATAATGAAAGCACATGAAGTGTGTTTCATAAAAGTAGCATACAAATGCATAAAATGCAAACCATATTTGGAAGAAACAATCTTAGAAAATTTGATTGTATCGAAGGAAACTATTAATAAATTGTATTATTAATGATATTCATATTTATAGATCCAGAAGTATCTATAACCAATTTAAGTTATCGAAAGACGAATACGAATTCAGAGGAAACTTTAAATCAAGGGGAGCATCCATAAGTATTTTATAATGCACTCTTTTTCCTTAACTAAGATTTTTCCCATTGGGTTTTTATTAGTAAGGTTTTAATGAGGCATTATCTTGATCCAGAAGTATCAACTTCCTAGTAACATTTGGAATAAGCTATAATGTACTCTTTTTCCTTATTTAAGATTTTTCCCACTGGGTTTTTCTTATTAAGGTTTTAATGAGGCATTATCTTGATCTAGAAGATCAAACGTCTTTTCAAGAAATAACATCTCAAATATGTTATTTAAGTTAAATTATATTTTTATCCTTGACTAAGGTTTTTCCCATCGGGTTTTCCTTTGTAAGGTTTTTTACCGAAGTATTAGTTTGATCCAGAAGTATTAAGCTTTACTTAAAAAAATAAGAAAATAAAATATGTTATTGTACTCTTTTTCCTTCACTAAGATTTTTCCCAATTGAGTTTTTCTTAGTAAGGTTTTAATGAGGCATTATTTTGATCCCGAAGTATCAAACTAGAAGGAATATCATTTTTAGTATGATATTTATGATTTCACAAGTTGCACTCTTTTCCTCTTTCAAAGTTTTTCCCTTTGGGTTTTCCTTATGGAGGTTTTTAATGAGGCAACAATATCGACTGAATCGATAAATGCAAGCAAGATAATAATGTGGGGGAGCAATCATCATACATTTTTCGAAATGGAAAATTTCAAGTTATTAGAGCATTCAAGATTTTGAAGACGCATATTCAAGGGGGAGTGTTACAATATATGTAAATCATAAAATGAATATGCTTTTATGTTCTTTTGTTAAGTCCCACATCGAGGAATAGGTTAAATCCTTTGCTCTGAAGCCTTTATATAAAGGTGGCTATGTAATGTAAATACATGTCTAATTCTCAGAAGTGAATAATATATCTTTTCTCTCTCTCTAATGGCTTCCACTTTCTTCATTTCATAACAAAAAATAAATTATAACTCCTCAAAACACCCTAATTTTGAACGATTGAGAACTACCATTAAAGTCACACCGCATCTGTCATCACTTCTATAACCAATAACAACCGGTGTGAAAAAACTTACAAGGGTTATAATAATACTTGAAAAAAACTTACAAGGGTCATGTATATGATGTATAGTATTCAACTGCGATCCGTGACTCTGATCATGTTTTATTTATATTATGTACTGTTCTGAATCTTTTTAATTAGTGTGTTTATTACTTTGTAACAATACTGTACACGTCAAAATTTCTTTCGGTTCAGACCCTCTAAAGGTAATAAAGACGTGTCAGTGTTAGTACAAAGATATATTCACATTTGATCGCCCTTTAGCAGCCGTATTCTCCGTGTTATTAGACGACATTATTTGTAATGTTTTTTAATAATATGGGTATAACGGTAGGGTTATTACAGAGAGATTGTGGGTTCGAGTCCTCTAAGATCGATTAAATGAAATGTTTATTTTCAGTATAGAAAAACAAAACTGAATAAATGAAAAAAAAAATCGAGGTCAACGGGTGCTCATTTGATTCATAAATTTCTCCGCAAAGAAGAGCAGGAGTTAGGATCGATTCCAAGTAAATTAAGATGCTTGCTTGGAGAAACTAGGATTTTAGGATGCTTAGACAAAAATCAATGTAAATGCTAAAAAGAAAATAAAGATAATGTGGTCGTGTGGCCTAATGGATAAGGCGCTTGCCTCCGGAGCAAGAGACTGTGGGTTCGAGTCCCACCTCGATCGCTTAAACAATTTGTTCATTTCTTCTCATAAAAAATCTACGTAGGGAGTAACTCGATTACTTAGTAATTTTTGTGCACGACAATAATAATTATAA
Organism: Allium cepa; assembly: GCA_030765085.1. NCBI lineage: Eukaryota > Viridiplantae > Streptophyta > Magnoliopsida > Asparagales > Amaryllidaceae > Allium > Allium cepa. The sequence goes on along the minus strand of CM060932.1, from coordinate 627,498,854 downwards.
TTTAAAAGGATTTCATTATATTTAAACTATAATTTGTATTATACTTTGTTTTACGGAACTCAAAATTAATTTTATGTACATATCTATGAAACATATTTTAGATATAAATAAATTTGTAAGTTAATATATTAATTAAATAAATTGCAATTTACTCGGTCAGCAGTGACAGCCAAATGTGATGACATCGGTTAACGACATAAGGCTTCGTTAGGTGTGGACTATTACAGGTGGAAACATCGATCGATGATGAAAAGGCTACGTTCTAGTTCTATATTGATTTATTGTTTATGTTATGTTTTATCTGAAACAAATGATAATGATTGATAGGACCAAACAGTAGTTTAGTTTGAGCAAGGGACTATTTTTGAGATATTTTTCTCACTCTAGTACTTTAATTTTTTGTTCTTGTATTCGTTCTTATCCACTTAGTTGCCCATATAATTGGATTACTTATAGTTAGTTATATTATACTTTATGAGTACTTTGACACGAAGGTGCGATGCATGTGCGTATGAGAAATTGATAATAAGAAACGTTGTTTGAAGGTTTTTGGATTTTACAAAATGACTTTGACGTATACATAATGTTGCAATTTTATGCTTGCACATGCAAAAATCAATTGTTTTCTATATATTTAGTATAGCATGTTACTAACATATTCAAATTGTTGTAATCAGACTATATATTATATGTCAACAGAAGTGAATATACAACAAACAACATCAAACAAAGTTTCTGTAAATATAATAACCTATTTTGACATCCAAATAAAAGTATGAATCATCAAGAAAATATAATTTTAAATTTCGATGTATCAATATCATGAAATTACTACTTGTGAAGGCACCAAAGGATAAAAATCAATGTCTTATTTCTGATTTGTTGTAGAAATCTGTCATAACTAAATGATTCACTGCCAAACAAATTCCTTGTTGTAAAATTTTCAAAGAAGCTTTGGGTTTGGGTTTTGTTTTTAGAAGAAAAGAAGTAAAGAGGTAGAAGAGAATTAGTCCCACATCCTAGAAACTTATACAAAATATCTGTATAAATAAAGATTTCTCATGTGGATGTTGGGGCCATGGGGCTTCCACATGTTTGCTTTGTTGTGAGGAGAGAAGTCACACAACATCACACGCGTGCCGCCGCCGTGCATCCGACCGAACCGCACCGGGCCGGTGTGAAAAAAACTTACAAGGGTTATAAGTAATACTTGAAATACAAAACGGTCCAAATTCGGTCAATATCCGTAGAAAAAAAATTAAAGGGGCAAAAAAATGAGAGAAAAAATAAGTGAAAATAAGGAACACATCTCTAAAATCAAACTTAATACACAAAACATCTTTATTTTCAAATACTACAGTTTTCTTCACTACAATACCCCTCTTCTCCATTGCAGCAATGTTCATTCTTCATATATGGATATTATTCTCACTTACATAATTAAAATTTACACCTTATTGATTATCAATCTTTAAAATGCAATACATTTTTTAGAAACAACGGATTAACAAACCGTTTTCACCGTGATATTTTCCAAATTTCTGCAATTATATGGTATGATTGCAGACATTTCTGCAACTATATGCAATAATTGCAAACATATAATATAATTGCAGACTGTTTGCAATTACGTGCAATAGTTGCAGACATTTTTCAACTATATGCAATAATTGTCTGCAATTATACCATATATATGCAATAGTTGCAACTGTATGCAATAATTGCAGACATGTCTTCAATTTTATCATATAATTGCAGAAATGTCTACAATTATATGTAATAGTTGCAGATACTTTTGCAACTATATGCGATAATTGTAGACATGTCTGCAATTATACCATATAATTGCAAAAATTTCTGCGATCATATGCAATAGTTGAAGATTTGAAGAAAAATCGAATATGCTTAAAATTTGCATAATTGTCTGCAAATATATGGAATAATTGCACGTTTACTACAAATATGATTTTTTTTGTATCATGAATAGATCTCATTTTAAATATGGTAAAATTTTTGATTTTTTAGTGAAAATGGTAGCTGATCCGTTTTTTTTACAGAAAATTATACGCGTTGAAAATGTTAATAATATAAAGGGTACTTGAGTCTTTGTGCGCGTGGAAATTTGAAACCAGGACCCCGAAATCTTAGTAAAAAAATAAAGAAATGTTTTGTGAATTTTCAAACCTTTGCATCAATTCCAAAAACAATGGCCAACCTCCCCATTCTCCTGTTTGGACTTAAAATTAAAAAAAAATTCTCTCTCTTCAACCTCATTCTCGTCCGTTCATCCGTACACAAGCTGATATAATCAAGAATTTTCTCGTCCTACGCTTCCTAGTTCTTCGCCTGCGTTAAATCAAGGAACTTGGATCTTTGCTATTTAAGGGCGAGTTTCTTTGTTTTAGATGCAAGGGGAGGAACTATAAAGGTAAAGACTGCAAAGAACCGTTGCGTGTTTTCATTATGGCGGGTTTGGACATAAAAGAGAGCGTTGTTCGGCGGGCGAGAATGGGAACAAAGCAGTTGACAATGGGGCTTGTTCCCGGTTAGATCTGGATCTGGGATCCATCACAGATCTTCTTTTTGTTTGAAGTTTCTTGTATCAAGGAAAAATCTTCTTGTTGGTATCACATATGAAGCACAGATTATGTTGTTGGATGAATTATTGTTTCACTTTGATGTTGTAGCCTCGCACAACTTAGGTAATGCGGTTTCAACTACTGCCTCTGATAGTAAATACAAGACAGCCATGAAAATTTACCAATGTTTGGAAATGAAAAATGTGGTTAGCGAAAACATTAGCACTTACTTCCTCATTCACTATGAGAAAGGTGGTTCTTTTGATGGGTTTTTGAAGATTAACTAGGGTTACCTGTTGGATGATATTTTTATGTTCACATCATGTGTTTGGATCGGATGTATCTCATTGCAATTGGGTTTGGGGCTCACCTAAAAGACATGGAATCAAGAACTAATTATAATGCTCTCTCTCCTTTGGGTTGGTTTTGTGAAGTTGTTAAACTATTTCTTCTTGGATAATTTTTTATTTATCCCGCTAATATGATTGCGACTATGGTTTGTCAGCATTTATTGCATGTAGATTATTTTTTTGGTAAATTGTGTAACCAGATTAAGACTAACATGGTAAACAATATTCAGCTCGGATATGGGGCTACCGTAGAACATAGTAGAAAAACTTTCATTCCTACTTCAATAATAAGTATCCAATGATTATTACTTTTATTGTTATTTCAATAAGAGAAGAAAGATGAATAGTGGATCAATTATCATTATTTAATTATTATCATTATTCTAGCTAAAACATTAAGGGGTCACAAAAATATTGATTTTTATGCATATTTTAAATATAATTTAACACTTTAACTCATTGATTTCTAATATGAAATTGAATATAATATTTTTTTTTACTAAAGTTGTTAATTTTTTTTAAACCATTATTAATGGTTCGGAGAAATAAAAATAATCATATTCGAGGTTCATATTTCTTTTTATTTCTACATCGCTCGAATGTGCATAACCAATCGTATTTACTTCTAAAAAAAATTCTTCTAAGTTTAAGGTGAGTTTTTGAAGTAATTTGTGTAATTTAATTTTATTAAATATTTAAGTGAGTTAGTAAGTATTTAGGTGGGTGTTAATAGTAACATCCTCATATTATGATATCAAAGGTGAATGATCGGGTCAGCAAGGTTCTTTGTGGACACTTGTGTCGATCAAGGTGATGAGTATGATGAAATTTAGGTTAGAGTTTCCACTGTAATTTCTGATCTTGCAATTGTTTTGTGTGAATCCCTGAATCCTGCTGCTTCGTTTCAAGGTTTGTCTTCTGGTGATGATCATGTTGCTTTGGGTTTTGGTCCGATATGTGGTCGGTTTGGAGGTGATTTTATGTTTGGTTAGGATTTCAACGTGGGGTGATAAGATGAAATTTGTCCCAAATTTGGGTGGGGTTCTGGTTAAAAATTTGATGGGGGATAAGACTAGAGTGGAAGTTTCTAGCTTGATTGTGGAGAATAAGGAGTTGAACCATCATGGTAGATTAATAAGGGTAAGTGCAAGGCTGTAAAGCATCGTTGAGTGCTTCCATTAGAGCATTTGATGGCTCTAGCTCAGGTTTGAATGATTTACCGCATATTACTTATTCTGAGGTAATTTAGAACAATTTATCTACAAACGTTATGCTAGATTTCGCTACAAAGTCAGGATTTGATTATGAGTTAGGCGTAGTTGATATTGATTACATTAGGAACAAAGAGCTAGAACGTGCAAAATCACTAAGAGCATGAAATTTATGAGTTAGAACGTGAGGGGATTAAGTAATCTTGATAAATGCATTGAAATTAGGAGTTTTTTTAGAGACTGTAGTGTTGATATAGTTTTGCTACAAGAAACCAAAATAGAAAATCCTACTTATCAGTTTTATAGAAGCTTAGGAGGTTTGTATTCAAGTAACTGGGTATCTCTTCCATCTAAGGGTAGTTAAGCGGGATTAATGTTAAGATGAAGACTGTGTGTATGTATTACAGTCTATTATCAGCACACGTTCTATGCACAATTTTTTATATGAATTTGAATGGTAATTCATTACTAAATGTTACTGATGTATATGGAACATGTACTAAAACCGATCGAAGGTTGCTGTGGAATGAGCGTTTGAGATTAGGTCACTAGCTATTGGTCCACAGGTAGTGGGGGTGACTTTAACAAAACGAGATACTTAGGAGTGCGCTTAGAAAGAGATTCTATGCTATGGAAGAGTTTGATAGATAAATTATTCATGGTAGTCCCATTGAATTATCATTAAATAATAGAAAGTTTACATAGTTTAACTCTGGAGAGGTCCATTGATGGTTCTATTAGATAGTTTTTTTATTGATGAAAAGCTAGAAGGTTAATATCCATTACTAGAGTCGAGGGGCTTCCATATACATACATACATACATACATACATACATATATATATATTCTACCATTTCCCAATAGTTCTAAATCGTGAAAATTTTCACATTATACATAAAAAGCTCAGATTTGAAAAAATGTGGCTTTTAAAAATAATCTTATAAATTTAAATTCTAATAAATGCCTTTCTATGAATAACAATGATTTTAAACATTCTAGCTATGCTACTAATGTCTTTATAAGAAAATTAAGAGATTTAAGAATTTTTCTTATAAAAAGGAATAAGTGGTTTTTGGAAGTATTTAAGGTGAGAAAGATAAATTATTTTCTAAAATTTTAAAATAAATGATCTCGAGGAATTTGTATTAACTTGAGAAAAATACAATTTCAAGCCTTAAGATGAACTAAACAAAATAATTACACAAGAAGAAATTATGTTGAAATAAAGATCTAGGATATAATGGATGATGGAGATAAAAAAATATTAACATATCAAATAGGAGAAAGTGTAGTAATTCAATAAATTTGACTCTAATTAACAGTGTAGAAATTAAAGATCAAAACAAATTAATAATGCATTTACTAATTACTAATTTGGTGCTAACAAAAATCATAGTGCTATCCCGTGTTCAAGGACGAAGAAAACACTTAGGGAAAAGCGGACGACAGGGGTTACGTCGGACGTATCAGAATTATGTTCGATGTATCAGTTATGCCAATATGATTTAAAGGAAAGCATTTGTATTCACCAAAACGCAACGGTTGGGGAGGACGTAAATTTTACGTCCAACGTAATCCCAATATGTCGGATGTAAATCTATATATAAGTAAACTCGGGAGCTGCAACTGGAAACATATCAATAAATGCAACTATTTATGCCTCTCCTCTCTAACCAAACAAGTAAAATATGGCTTTATCATCTTTTGCTTCATCCAACGAAAAACCAATTCAAGGTGGTTTGAAGTGGGAATTCAACCAGGTTCTTAGATGCATGCTTTTTATTGCATCCACTTTTTCGACCTAGAAAGAAGACAGAGTTCACGTCTGTTGTCCGAACATACCTGCTTAAAGATCGTTGCACGAGTACGATGTCCTAGTATTTATTCGTAAATGGGACTTGATTAGACCGACTATAATTAGTTTGACATTGTATCTTCCACTTCAGATGATATGTTACCGACCAAACCTACTCATTTTATTGTACATCTCCACCCTAGTCGAAAAGCTAAGTGTCATGATGCTGCTGGACATTCCTCTGCTCATGTAACCTGTGATCGGTGCAGGGAAGTTATGAAACAATTGTATAAATCTAGTAGCAAATACTTTAAATTTTAAAATTATGAAATTAGCAATGGAATATTTAGGGTTTTTAATTAGACCCATTGAACTTACCATGATGACTAGTTAATTATAATTGATAAAATTACTAAAAACTATCTTGTTGGAATGGTAAATACGTATATAGCGTAGATAGAGTTATGTTAATTAATTTTATTTTACTGCCATTACCTATTCTATTTATTGGACGTCCTTTTACTTATTTCCTAAATGAGTACTATATAAAATAGATAAAATTAGAAGGAATTTTCATTGGGATGAGGAAAACTCAAATAGTAGTATAAATTGTTTAGTTTACTAGGAATTAGTGTGTAAATAAAAAACAAAAGGAGGTTTGGTATTATTAACCTATATAATCATAGTATATCTTTTTTAGGGAAATGGTTTGTGTAGCGTTACCACATACTATGCAGATACCACATAATAAAACATCAATTAATAACAAAACAATTAGCAAGACAAACTATTATAAATTTGGGAACATAATTAATAATGCAATATATTATAATAGTCATCCAAATTCCAAAATAGAAAATAAAGGAAAATAGAACAAAGAATGATTTTATTAAAACTAAATTGCCCATTGCATGAACTTCAAATGATAAAATAGCTGAAACATTATATAACTATTGACATTTGGTTAAAAAAGACATGATGATGCATCTTCAAGAGAAAAATTTAACAGTCTCAGCTATGCATTCATCACATGTCTCATCCTTCTTCGTCCAATTGGACCTGCATCTAGTCACAATGTGCATGTACCGGTTCAAGCATTAACCATGATATTATTTGACTACTTCGTTATTTCATTTAAAATGAAGTGATTTTTTTTGCTTTATCCACTGATATAGTAGGTTGCTTTATTCGATACATCAAATTAGTTATTATCTTGAAAATTGGTAAGCATTATGATATACATAACTTAATCAAAGTTTATCTCCTCTATGTGAATAAAAAAACACTTCGCTAACTTATAGACATAAAATTTTGAAAACTATGTATAATACAGAGTGAACCATGTTTGACTTGTATTTTGCATATAAAATGTGTTCGTGGAAAATATATTTGGATACCTCCAAGTGTATTCAAATTAGCTGATATTTCAAGAAAGAAAAATATAAAGAGGAAATTATCTCAAAGTAGACATGCTACATTTGATCCAATCTTCTGTAAAAGGCAATGTGGCCAAATCAATAGAGAAATTAGAAAAAACTTATGGCAAGGAAAAAGCAATATGCAAATTCAGTATAAATGATTTCAAGGAGTCATGTCGCATTGATGCAACATATATTGTAAATGGATGGACAAATAAGAGCATGTGCTATGTGCCTTCAAGTGATCATGTAAATTTAATTGTGAATGTAAGTAGTACAGAAATATTGTGTGGCATGATACAAAAGTTGCTGATTATGGACGCCAAAATTGTCCAAATGGTATGGCCTATACTGTTTGTTTATACTGGCAGGAATAAAATAATCTATTAAAGAAAAATTATAAATGAGATATACAGTCGGAAACAACAAAGTGAAGTGGTGAATAAATAGAGTATTAAGGGCTTATGACTACATGTCAATTATAAATAATATGATTGTGCCATTTGGCTGATAGTTATCCATTGAAGCAGAAATTAGCAAATAGTTATCTACCAAAGCAGTTTATCATCTGATATTAGGAATTCAAGTTCTATTTTAGTGCTTACAAAAAGTGTGAAATTTTGCTTGCACAGATGAGCTGACTGCAAACTCCTACTTAGGTGAGCAAATCAATTGGCATATTCATGCACATCTCAAAACTATGTAACTAAATCTCAACACATTAAAAGATAGAACCATAAATAACTTAAATTTCCAAATATCGGTTAACTAAATAAATTTATTACGACATACGAAATATCCATCCAATTTGATGCCTTTTATCTCGACCCAATTAAATAATACTTATTAAAGAACTACATAATTTAGCTGAAATATTACAATATTCTGTTCACTTCGACTTGAGTATAAACAAGACACCCATTTCATCTTCCAAGTTTCTAGCCATGTGCATAAGATAACCAAAGTTTTAAAAACTTAGAATTTCAATTAGATAACTGAAAATATAATTAATGGCAACTCCCTAGTTTCAGATAGCCAAAAGCTAAAAGTTGTTTTTCTACGAAAGGATTACAACATTTCAGATAGAGTATACCGCCCAAAACCGGCCTTCATTTGCCTCTTCCCCTGACTATATTTGTTAACAAACTTATTGGCCAACATTGCGTGAACAACCTAGCAAATGTATCGCTATTCATTATTACATCTATGTTTAGTCGATGACACTTCGATGTCAGTGTAAGGAAATTTGACCGTTTTGTAAGGAAATTAATGCGAAAACATTAATGGACTGTTTTCTTCCTCATTATGTGGTACATTAATGGACTGTTTCCTTCCTCAAATGTTTCCTTCCTCATTATGTGGTCAATAGAATCTAAAGGGTTTTCCTATTGATATGCTAATAAATAAAACGGTTATAATCTAGAGCATTAATTTCTCTCATCTTGATCTTGATGGACGATCAAGATTAATTCTACAAATCTGGAAAGTTAGTCCTCTCTCTACCTATAAATATTAACCTTTTCCCATCACAAAGGATATAGAAAACACATAAAGAAAGATATAGGAAAAGAGAGAGAAACCATTTCCTTTTTCCACTGAAACAGCTTTCGACAACAACCATTGTTGATTCTTATACAAGATGTCTGGAGGTATGTTTTATTAATTCATTACATATGTGATAATCATGTAATTCTAGATCTTAGGGTATATGTTATTCGCAAGATGTAGATTACATGTGGTATCGGAGCAAGGTTTTAGAATTCATGATTATCCATCAATATATAAAACAAAACTAGCATAGATATATGATATGATGTTTGTAATTTTACTACGATGATGATAATGATTATTAGTGTTAATATGAATCAATTTTAATATTCATATTATTTAAGTTGCTACAGTAATCATGATTATCAATATTGTTCTATTTACTGTATGCTTAGATCTGGATCTGGAAAATTTATATTTCCGCAAAAGTTGATTTTTTCTACTTTAATGTTTGACCTACTGTATAATATTGAACAACTTATTATATGCGAATACTTTTTAGAAAGTATACATATTGAAAACAATTTTTTCCTAGTTTGACATTAAATTCATGACCTGGAACTTGCAAGATAATTGTCTATACATGATTTGCAAAATAATTATTTATATGTTAAATTCATGTATGGAATTTACTTGGAGTTACTAAACATTTATTATCCTTGTTGTAGATTACTTGAAAGAATGAAAAATGTTTATGCAAAAAAAAACATTAATGTTTATCTCTTTTCTCTCTTGTTTTAGTTTTCGCTTCTGCGCTTAATTTCCTTGTTTCCTCTAGTCTGATGCATGTAGTCCCGTCCACAGGCGGCTTCTGCTTGCACAATAACGCATGAAACATTAATGTTTATCATTCTTCCATGAGTATATTCTACTGCCTACCCACAATAGACGCTAAACCTAACCTCTTATTATGACATGTGTTTTATTCTAATAAAGAAGCCTACATTTCTTTTATATCTGTAGTTGCAATGCCCTCAAAACTTAATTCGTACGCTACGTCTACCGTCAGACTCAATGGAACCAACTACTCAGAATGGAAAGAGCAATTTGAGTTTTCTTTAGGTGTACTTGAACTGGAAATGGCTCTCCTAAAGAAAAAGCCAGCCCCACTTACTGACACAAGTACGCCTAAGGAAAACAAACTCCATGATGATTGGGAACGATCTAATAGGCTCAACATGATGTTTATGCGAATGGTGATCGATACCAACATCAAAACCTTCCTACCCAAAACTGAAAGCGCAAAAGAATATTTGCAATCCATTGAAAATCGGTTCAAGACTGCAGACAAATCCCTTGCTGGGAAACTTATGGCAGATCTTCTAACCATGAAGTTTGATAGTTCTCGCTCAATGAGCGCTCATGTCATTGAAATGATTAACCTTGCTGCCAAACTTAAGAACATGGGATTGGTTATGGACGATGCTTTTCTCGTCCAATTCATTATCACTAGCTTACCTCTTCAGTATGAACCATTCAAAATTCATTACAACACTATTACGGAAAAGTGGAGTCTAAATGAATTGACTAACAAACTGGTTCAAGAGGAGTCTAGGCAAGGCTCGCAAGGCATTAAAGTTACTTATTTCACTAAAGGGGTTGGAAAGCAAGCTGGCAAAAAAGAATAACGCACAGCATAAAAGAGCACCACCCAAATCTGATGACGCCACTCAACCATCCAAGAAGAAAAAGAAGGACGATGTCTGCAAATTCTGCAAGAAATCTAGACACTTCCAAGCAGATTGCATTAAGTGCAAAGCATGGTTCGAAACGAAAGGTAACCAAATGGGTTTCGTAAGTCATTTCGAATCAAATCTTACTAATGTACCTTCTTCTACTTGGTGGATTGATACTGCTGCTAACGTTCATGTTTCGAATTCTATGCAGGGATTCATTACGATCCAAACCACAAACCCAAGTGAGAATTTCATTTTCATGGGGAATAAAGATAAAGCTCCAGTTGAAGCTATTGGAACTTTTCGTCTTATTTTAGATAGCGGTTTTCAGTTAGATTTATGTCAAACTCTTTATGTTCCGTCTATTTTCGTAAATTTGATTTCTGTAAGTGTACTTGATAAATTTAGATATTATTTTGAAGTTGGAAATGGAAATTTTAGTTTATTTAGAAATTGTAGTCTTATTGGTTCTGGGATATTAATTGATGGACTTTATAAACTTCATCTTAAACAAAATGCTGAAATCCAACTCACCCTGCATAGAAAAGAAACTAAAAGAAAGTCATCCAAGAATGATTCTTACTTCTCGTGGCACAAAAAACTGGGTCATATATCCAGTGAAAGAATCAAGAGATTAGTGAAAGATGATGTCCTACCGGATCTAGACTTCGCTAACATTACAGCATGTGTTGATTGTATTAAAGGAATAACAACAAAAAACACAAAGAAAGAAGCCACAAGAAGTACACAACTTCTTGAAATAATACATACAGATATTTATGGACCTTTTGATGTTCCAACTTTTGGAGGAGAGAAATATTTCATCACTTTTATCGATGGTTTTTCACGTTATTGCCATCTTTATCTGTTGCATGAAAAATCTCAGTCAGTGGATATTGTACAAGTGTTCATTACTGAAGTCGAAAGGAAATTAGAAAGAAAAGTGAAAATCATTAGGTCGGATAGGGGTGGTGAATTCTATGGAAGGTATGATGAAACGGGACAACATCCTGTACCTTTTGCTAGACTTCTTCAAAAACTTGGAATTGTTGCACATACACAACGCCTGGATCTCCATGGAAGAATGGTGTAGCTGAAAGGCGAAATCGTACATACATGGAAATGGTTAGATCCATGATGAGTCATGCAAATTTACCTATATCATTATGGATGGATGCATTACGAACAACTGTCTACATCTTAAATAGAGTTCCAAGTAAGGCCGCTCCAAAGACTCCTTTTGAACTTTGGAAAGGATGGAAACCTAGTTTAAGACATCTCCAAATTTGGGGTTGCCCAGCTGAAGCAGACTGTACAATCCAAATGAGAAGAAATTGGATTTTAAGACAATCAGTGGTTAATTTATAGGTTACCCAGAAAAATCTAAAGGATATAGATTTTATTGTCCTAACCATAGTACAAGAATTGTTGAAACCGGCAATGCCAAATTCTATGAGAATGGTGAAATCAGTAGGAGTACAAAACAACAAGAAGCGGTCATTCATGAAATAAGGGTACCCATTATCTTACCCTCTATTTCGAAAGATATTAGGAATCATCCCATTGTTGAACCTATTCACAATGAGGAAAACCCAATAAATGATCAACAACTCCATAATGAAATTATCACCAATCATAATGTTGATGAAGTACCACAGGAACTAGCATTAAGAAGATCTCAAAGACAAAGAAGATCAACTATTCCTAATGATTATATGCTTTATCTAATAGAATCTGAAGGAACTACGGACCCAATCTCTTATTCACAAGCCATTAAAGATGTTAATTCTATTAAATGGATTGATGCCATGAAAGATGAACTGAAATCTATGGATAATAATCAAGTTTGGGAAATCGTTCAATTGCCGCAAGGACATGAAGCAGTCGGTTGTAAGTGGGCGTTCAAGACCAAACGTGACTGCAATGGTAAAATTAAACGATATAAAGCTAGACTTGTTTTCAAAGGTTTTAATCAGAAAGAAGGAATTGACTATAATGAAACTTTTTCTCCTGTTTCCAGGAAATATTCTCTTAGAATTATCATGGCATTAGTAGCTCATTATGATCTCGAGTTACATCAAATGGATGTGAAAACAGCCTTTCTAAATGGAGACTTGGAAGAAGAAGTCTACATGCGTCAACCTGAAGTCTTCATAATTGAAGGACGGGAAGACATGGTCTGCAAACTTAAGAAATCAATATATGGATTGAAACAAGCTTCTAGACAATGGTATCTAAAGTTTCATGAAATCATTACCGCTTTCGATTTCATAGAAAACATAGTTGACCCTTGTATATACCTCAAGTTCAGTGGGAGCAAGTTTATATTTTTGATTCTGTATGTTAATGACATATTATTAGCTAGCAGCGACCTTAGTTTATTACGTGAAACTAAGGATTATCTCTCAACGAACTTCGAAATGAAAGATATGGGTGAGGCTTCCTATGTGATAGGAATAGAAATATTCTGTGATAGATCACAAGGAATTCTAGGATTGCCTCAAAAAGCATATATTGACAAAATTCTTGAGAGATTTGGCATGAAGAATTGTTCCTCTAGTCCTGTCCCACTGTAGAAAGGAGACAAACTTGTTCTTGAGAAGTTCCCAAAGACTCCTATAGAACGAGAAGAAATGACCAAATATCCTTATGCATCTCTTGTAGGGAGTTTGATGTATTCACAGGTCTGTACAAGACCTGATATCAGTCATGCAGTTGGTATGCTGGGTAGATTTCAAAGTAACCCAGGAATCGCTCATTGGAAAGCCGCAAAGAAGGTACCGAGATACCTAAAGGGAACAAAGAATTACATGCTCACCTATAGAAAATCAAGTTACCTACAGGTAACTGGTTATTCTGATTCAGACCTTGCTGGATGTCCTGACACTAGGATATGCACTCTTGGCTATGTGTACCTCTTATGTGGAGGTGCAATATCATGGAGAAGCCAGAAATCTGAGATGTTTTTCGCATCCACCATGATGGCTGAATACGTAGCATGTTATGAGGCTTCAATTCAGGGAACATGGCTGCGTAATTTTGTCTCACAATTTGGCACTTTAAGTTTTATTTCTAAGCCACTAACTGTCTACTGCGGCAATGAAGCTGCAACCTTTTTCTCCAAGCATGATAGGATAACCAAAGATTCCAAACACATGGACCTTAAATACATACTACTGAAGCAAGATGTTAAACTAAAGAAAATTATTGTTGAATCGATAAGTACAGACTTACAAGTGGCAGACATATTCACGAAAGGACTACCTCCAAAGACCTTTCAGAGACATACTGATAGCATGGGTCTTGCAGATAGTTCCTAATTATCTTCTTATTATGCCATTTCATTTTGTACTTATCTAGACATGACAATTATTGAGCTCTTAATAATTTGGACATCTTTTATTTCTGTTTTATAATGTGTGCACATTTGTATTTAGATAAATGATAACAGAAACAGTCTTTTGCTTTAAGACATTATGTGACCATTAAGTTATGCTCATCTACGGTCTAGTTATGAAAGCTGTCAATGTCATAGTACATGGAAGTAAGCATGTTGTAAAATAACGTGTACACATCATGACTTCCATTGACCACTAGATTAGCCAAGACACTTATGATAACTGAATAAAGAAAAGTTTAGCATATCATGTGCGCCTTATGACCTTAATACAAAACATTAATGGATTTTACTATTGACCAAGTGGGAGACTGTAAGGAAATTTGACCGTTTTGTAAGGAAATTAATGCGAAAATATCAATGGACCATTTCCTTCCTCATTATGTGGTACATTAATGGACCGTTTCCTTTCTCATTATGTGGTACATTAATGGACCGTTTCCTTCCTTAAATGTTTTCTTCCTCATTATGTGGTACACTAATGGACCATTTCCTTCCTCATTATGTGGTTAATAGAATCTAAAGGGTTTTCCTACTAATATGCTAATAAATAAAATGGTTATAATCTAGAGCATTAATTTCTCTCATCTTGATCTTGATGGACGATCAAGATTAAGTCTACAAATCTGGAAAGTTGGTCCTCTCTCTACCTATAAATATTAACCTTTGCCCATCACAAAGGATATAGAAAACACATAAAGAAAGATATAGGAAAAGAGAGAGAAACCATTTCCTTTTTCCATTGAAACAACTTTCGACAACAACCATTGTTGATTCGTATACAAGATGTCTGGAGGTATTTTTTATTAATTCATTACATATATGATAATCATGTAATTCTAGATCTTAGGGTTTATGTTATTCGCAAGATATAGATTACAGTCAGCTGTAATAAAAATATGAAATCAGAATGGTCACTACAACCTGAAATAATACCTATCTAACTGTTCTCGATATTAGTGCAAACTTACATCAAAAAGAATTTTGCTTCTATAATACTTAATTTTACTGCAACAGACTAAAATGCTTCAACTGAATGGTAGCTGTCAATCATACCGAGTTTTATTATGTATCTAATTTTAGGAATTTGCTTATTGCTTATTTCTATAATACTATGATATTTCCCATGTACCTAATTTTAGGTAATTTCTAATTAATTTTGCTGGAGGAGAAGCCAAGTATGAAAAGATGCATTAAGAACAGTATATATGTTGCAGAATGTAGACGTTTTCTCATCGCGGTGCACCTAAAGCTATAGGTATGCCTGTCATTTCTGCTCCCAATATTAGAAGTTGGAGGCATTTGATCTTTTGTTTTGTGAATTAACTGTGCTCTTAATGTCAGAACAAAATGGAGTTTGAAGACTGAGCAAATGTGAAAACAAAGATCATAAAATATTATATTCAAAAATAAAATCTGCCATCAGCTATCAATTTTTTAAATGAAATCTGTAAGCTTTGTCACTTCTGCTTATGTGGATCATTCTGATCATGAATTCATAGAAGATTGTGAAAGAAAAGAATGAAAATTTAGTAAACAATCCGCTTTACTTTAATTTCTTTGGTTAATGGTAGTTATTAGTTTGTATATTTTGTGTGATGGTAGCTGGTAATTGTGGAATCATGTTTTGCCTAATTTGGTGTGTGGTGTTTAGTTAATGTAAATGTATTGAAACTTCATTGCTTTTTTATGTTTGTTACTATGGTTTGTTCGGGTTTTAAGTAATTTGGTAAGCAATTTAACGCTGTTAATTTCTTTAGGAAATTTTACTAAAATGACAACATGGTTCGACTTTTAAAAACAGAAGGATTTGGAGAGTTTATCCACTGCTTTCTTATGAAATATTTTCATTTTAATTTCTTGCTAACTGAATACTCAAACTTCATTTTTATTAAGTTGTACCATATTCGATTTCAAGGGAAAATTATTAATTTTTGAACCTCAATCAGATTTTTGGAGTGGACATTTCTATTGATGCACTACATAAAGTTTCTGATCAATTATCATTCTGATTAAAGCCCATGATGGAACAATTTGTTATATTGGAAGGATAAATTAATTTTTTATTGTTATTTATTTCTTTCAAATCAATAAAAAAGAGTAATGCGTAATGTTTATCATTAATTTAATTCAAAAGATACAGTCTTTAATGACTTTTTTTAAAAACCCAGGAGAACCCGGCAGGCCGGTAAACTCCTGAGGAGGGTACAGTAAAGCCGTCCGCTGATCCAATCTTTAATGATTATTTGTTTATTCTTCTTCTCTTACCCCTAATTCTCTAACGTGGTATCATAACTTGTTCTAATATTTTAACATGTTATCGAGCTTGATTTGATATTTCAACATGGCGTTAGAGCCTTTTTTCAATTTATGAATTTTGTAAATTTTCCAAGGTTGAAATTTGGATTTGTAAGTTGATAAGATAGGAATCCTAATTAACCATTATCTCTTATGTTACTGGCCCAACCACTTTTCACAAAAGGGAAAAAGAAAAAAAAGTCTTTATCCTTAAAATCAAACCTGTTACTCTCCCTTGTTCAACGCTCTCACACCTCATCCAAATCAAACAGACCTTCACTTAGCCACTTAATGCCATTGTATGAAAACTAAGTTGAATCTCAACCTTAACAACTCTTAGACCCACACTTCCCAAATAACATGTGTTTGATTTATTTTCCTTTAACCGTGACTCCAAAATTACAATTCGCACTTCTCCATCTTTGCACTCCATTTTAGTTAGGATTTTTGCATTGTTTTGTCACTTCTGTCAAAATAAAATGCTCATGACTGATGAGTTTACCTCTAACTATTCCCTTAAAAAACAAATCACAACAAAACATAGTATCGAATATAATAAAAATAAAATATTTCAATTGCATTTAGCTTAGTACTTCAATTATAGAGGGAAAAGAAGATATATGTCCAACATCAACAGTATAAAGTGCAAATATCATACTACATTATCTAAAAGAGTAACCAATGCTTCATAAAAAATAACCAATTACCTAAAACTAATCATCCAAATTCAAGATTTCCTATCACACTGCTTAGCACCCAAATTCTATTCTTATATAATTAGACACTAAATACTTGATTAGAAATTTCTGATTGAATCGATAATGTTTTTTTATTATGTATCTAATTTTAACCCCCTTTACAAAGAAAACCGGATAGTTACCATTTTAACCTGAATTCACATCCTTATTTTATACAGCAAATTTTCTAGATATGAAATTGGTTGATAACTTAATTACTTAAAGCTACATCCATCCATCCAAGCTAGTATTTTAACACAGTAAGTAATGGATCTTTCAAAAATAACCTTTAATGCAATTGCCACCGGAAATCTATGGAATGCAACACCTAAATTAAAATCAAGAATCGGCACGTAAATTAAAATAACAGATACTAAAGCAAAAGTAGAGTATTATCTAAAATTTGTATGGTTTTAGGAGCAAGCGTTGAGGGAAGGAAAAAATGCAGAGCATATTAAGAAATCAAGGCAGTAAGTAAAGTACTTAAATCATAGTCGAAGTTGTGTATGGAAGCAGCAACGCTTAAAAAAAGTATTGTTGATGGAGACGGTTGAAGCTTGAGATGTTAGATCTGAATTCGCTAGATCAGGAATTGGTTGATAATCATTGGATAACCGCAGTTTGGGACGTTCGGGTATCGGAGTGAAGCAACCTATTTTGTGTGAACAGTGGAGATGAAATCGGTTTACGTAATTCTGCAGCGTTGAAGGAATGAGGGGTAGGGTTTCTTTGTGAAGTAGTAAATGGAGTGGGAAAGGTGCAGAGGGTACAATCGGTACTTCAAAAGACATGGTCGATTTCCTATTGGTAGAATTCTCATTATTGGTAGTAAAGATGTAACATTTTTTAGAAATCTATCTTAAAACATTTTAATATTTTTAATCTTGGTATCAATAATATTATTTAGGGATGGACGCTGGTCAGTTTGGTGCGGTTTGGTTTGGTACAGTTTGAAGACTAAACCGCTTCCTCACCGCATCAAACGATTAATAAAAATACAAACCATTATACTAATCTTTTAAACAGTTCGCTTTTGATTTGGTTAACATAATATGATCTGGTTTTGGTAGGTACGATTTGAACCCGTATTAAATATGAAATAAGAGAATTATTTTCACCAATAATCGATCTACAAAGGCAATTATGTGTGAAGATTTTACACTTAAGATTAAAACACACGATGTTATGCCGAAATGAAAAATTAATTCTTAATTGTATGAATATTTCAGTTTGACATTTAGCTACAAGTGGAATTATTTTAGTAGATTAACCAATCATCAACGTTAATCAATGCATAATCATTAAGTAAAATGGCTAGAATAAGATTATAATTAGCATTTATCCAAAAAAATGAGATGAAAAATATTATATTAAAACTATAACTTCTTTCTTTATGACAATGATTATTATTAATATAAGTTGAAAATAAAGTATACATCGTCAGAATATAAAATGAGATGGAAGTCGCTTATATTTTCCTCATAAGATTACTAGTGTATATATTCGGTTCGGTCCGGTTTAATATGTTGATTCAATCTTCCAAACCGTAACCAGACCATATCGATGCAGGTCGGTCCGGTTTGGGATATTTACTTTGGTTTAAAGATTCGATGCATGATTCTGCATTGTTTTTCTGGTCCGGTACGGTATATGCCCACCCTTATTATTGTTCACACTGGGAATGACAGCACCTCCTTCTAGCATGATTTTTAGATCCGCTACCCCCTTAAAGTGGAATTTAAGGATTTATTCAACATCGATAACCTTAAAAATGTTTTAACTTAAGACGTTTATAAACCTGCAAACAATCTATTTTGGGATTTTAATTTTGATACAGGCTTAAAAGATGAAACACTAATCCAGGTTGATCTACTATGTAAGAAATTAGAACTTTATAATATATATATAATGAAAACGACATAAAAATTTGATGTTGGGATAATAATAAATGTTTTCCCTCTAATTCGTTTTATATATTCCGTAACTTTTCAGGTACAAAAATAAATTTATTTGGAAAGTAAATGCCCCTCGTAAGGCTAAACTTCATATGTGGCTTATTTTACATAAGAAAATTAATAAATTAAACTTTTAAAGACAAAGAATCTTTTTTTTGGCAAAAAAATGTGTTTTTAGTAACTTCGAATGTGAAAAAGTTAGACATTTATATTATGATTGTTTTGTCACCAATTTTATTATTTGAAATATTGATAATATTTTTGGTTTAAAATGACTAGTATTGTTAATATTTTTGGTTTCGTGCTAATTGTTGAATGATTGATAGGATTTACTCATATATTGCATCGCTGATATGAAAAAGCATATTGATGGGTGGTATATTTGAATGATTAGTGTTATATGTTGCTTGTATGATATGCGTTGTTTGATAATTAAATGGATATAGGTTAAAGGGTTGTCAAAAATTTATTGAAGATAGGGAAAGTGAATTGAAAACATTTAAACAAATTGTAAAATTACTTGAATTATTTAATTTTGAAAAAAAAGATGATGCAATTTAATTATATAAATGATTTTTATAAAAGGAAAAGTCAATAGAGTTGTGGCGATAATAAATTTTATTGACGTGGAAATGAAGAAGAGAAGAAAAGTTTTGAAGTAAATATTTTTAGCCTTTGAAATTTATATTATCTTCAATATAGAGGATTTAAATTTATTTTCTAGTTAAATGAAATTATTTTATGTTATTTGAATAAATATGAAGTTTGCAAAAAAAAATTGGGAAAAATAGTGGGTTTTGAATGTGATATATTAATTCTATAGTAAATTTTATTAATAAGAACCATTTCAAAAAGGAGATTAGAAGTTTGAATTTTTGTATAATAATAAGGAATTCCCCTTTGGAAAATTTCTTTAGTATTATTTTAAAATAAGTAAAAGATAATTTTAATTCGATAAATTATTCTACAAAAGCGATTTAAAAGTGTTTGGCAGTAAATAAAGATTTTAAAAATTGATTTGAAATTTAATATTAGAGAAGTGTATATACTTTTAGTTGAAATCATTTTTGGGAAGAATAATATAGTTTAAATTTTGGTTTAAAGGAATTCTTGGACAATCTCATTTATCATTGTTTTAAAGTGTTAAATAGGTTTCATATGGATTGAATTATTTTCAAAAAGAGGTTTGACAATTTTGAAATTAAATAAAGGTTTATAAGAAGAGTTTCTTTGTAATTAAATAGGTGGTTTTAAAGTATTGAAGTTTGGTATTTAATTAAGATAATTGGAATAGAACGAGAATTTCGTTATATAAAATCTATGGGAAGTCTTATATTTATATTCGAGATTTAACACAAAGATTTTGGAAATGAAGATTTTCAATAAAACTCCTTTTAATCAATAATTGTTTGAATGGTGTGAAGTTCAATAAAATGAGAATTTTAAGCAAATATATTATTTATATCGAATGGTATGGGATGTTCGGTTATACTTTTATGATTGCTCATATAACCGATTATGTGGAACATATGTCATATAAAATAATATTGTGTGAAAGTCTAGATTATCAGGAATTTGAGTAAACGGATTAATGACACCATCTGGTATTAGACATTCGGTAATATTATTCTAGCTACTCTTTTGACTCATTGTATGGGATATTATTATGGATAAGGAGTGTAGTTTACAAGCATTGAGTAAACGAGCAAGTAACACTAGGTGGTATGGAATACCTGTGTGATATTTGTTCGATTACTTTCTGTAAGTGGCGGAGATTCCTATTTTATAGGTTAATGTTGAGAGGAAAGGTCTGCTCTATGCCAATTTGTGGTGTGTGCTATTTATCCAGATAGACTAGAGCCCAACCTAGTTAGCTGATCATGGGGTTGCGCCTCAGATCCATGGCATCACTTTACTGTACGTGTTGTGTGCTGATATCTAGATTATTTGATGATATGCCCCAATGCTACACCAACCAAACAGTCTATTACCATTGTGTAGTGGGCTCATGACCATAGTGTATAGATGGACATAAAGTCACGATGACCAGAAGTAACCAAGATTGTGTGGTGTGTTGTGTATTGTCAGTGTTATGTGTTGTCCCTCGGAGCATGTTGTCTAGCTCCCATCTGGAATATACGAGATTATATGATTATACTATATTATTTAGATACCTATTCTAGACATCTATTCAAAAGCAAGGACTACTTAACTAACTGGAGCATGTTATGTGCTACGAGGCTTCTGATTGGAATATGTGACTTGAGATGCATATACATACAATACAAGACTAGTATCACATCACTTGATTGTGTGCTTGTTGATGGTTGGTTCATGTTTAGTGTTATGGGTGTGTTGGATGAAGATTGGATATTTGAATGTTTCACCCACTTGATTATATACCCATTTGATGTGTTGATCGACTTTACTTAGGGATGGGTTGTCTTCTATATGCAGGGTTTCGAGATTTGTTGATATTTGAGATATGTACATGCCTCTTATGTTAAAATGTTTGTACCATACCAGATGATATTTTATATTGTTATCTAAATTTTAAGCATCGTCTAACCCGTATGTTATTCATATAATACTTGGGTCTGTCCGAGATAGACATTACAAGTTCAGGGAAGAAGAAACCGGATTGTGATTTTTGGACATAGACAGAGGCTAGTTTATTAGTTAATTGTTGTACCATTATCTATTTTTGTAGCCTCATGTATATTGATGATATTGAGATGTATATATTGGATTTATACATTGTTTATTGTTTTGAGATAGTGGGAGTTTGACATGTTTTATATCTCACTCTTACTTGTGTATATTTATTTTATATGTTATCGCTGCGTGGATGATTCTGTGTTCTCTAAGATTTATTTTATATTATGTATTGTTCTATCCTAAAATTTCATGTGGTTATTGCTTGGCGCTAATACTGTATACGTATAGGTGAGTTATTTATGATTTTTGAAATATGTATTAGTGTTAGCCCAAAGAAATATTCACATGCGATGACCCAATATCGCCTCATTCTTTGTATTATCAGACAATGTTACCTAATAATACTCTTTGGTAATATTGGTATAGAGATGACATGTTACAACTATGTTTATGCAAGGATTCGAGCCCTTAGCTATAACGGTCAAGAATGACCTTTGATTTGCAGGTAAACTAAGGGAACCGGATGATTCGCCATGATTGATCAAGTCGATAACCAGAGAACGCAGACGATGGAAATTTTCTTATTGAAAAGTTTTTTCTAGAAAAAGCACACCTTATATTCACAGGGCATACTTTAGAGGGCAAATATTACCAGCAAATTTTCCATATCTCATAATAGACTCAAACAGATGAAATGGACCGTAGACTGATGAAGGAATGAGTCAATGTGCTTGGAAGATGTCGAGATTGAAGACATCAAAGATTTGGCCAAGTTTCAGAAATGAAAATCAGATTCATACCTATATGATTCATATTGGTACAGACATGATTTGCGCCAACATGATGTATGTCGACATAATTTTGGGAATTAGATTGGCTAACCACGAAGGAGAAAAGCTTAGGCATGGAGGAAAATGGACTTCAGATGCCTAAATTCATGCCGGTACTAACATGATTTTCTTCTCAGTATTGATGTGCGGCAACCTACTTTTCATGCTGGGTTTTTGAACATTGGAGATTTAGATGTATTCAAACCTAGATAATGAGATTTATATGTAGAATCGGCTATAAATACTTAGCAACCTTCAACTAGAGGATGACTTTTGGATTTTTTGATCAAAAATCTACTTTCTTCTTCCTTTAACTCTTAAGAACCCAATCAAAGAGAAAATAGTCAATAATATGGATTAAAGTGGACATATGCCGCTGTAACAACCTAATTCGGAATGGGCCTAAATTTCGACCCAAAAAAGGCTCATCGAAACTTAGATCCATTCTAAGGTAAGCTATTGGTAGAACTCTGAAAATAACAGTATACAGACATAATTAAACTTTTAGAACTCACAGCGGATGGAGCAAAATATAATAGCAAAGTGTACCTGTTTATTTCAAAACCATAAAAATATCATAATACAAAATACCATCAAATCGCATCATAAATCCATTACAATGGTTGTCTATGTACATAAGTACACATAAAAGTACATGACAATGATAAATACTACCACAAGCCAAGCTTCTCCATCTCTTGGAATCATCGCCACCATTACTCCATGTGACGCCCCACCTCTATACCCACGCTAGCCAAGAACACTACGGTGTAGTGCTGTCAACTAGCACAGAGAATAAGGCTGTTGAGGAGCGACCATCCATGTGATTGCTATCACACGGTGGCTATAAATAATCTTCGGAAAAAAACATAGAAATAAGCATAACACAAATCAGTCACAGACATCCATATCACAAAGGCGGAATAAGATATGAATATATAACTAACACATGAAAGTGTACATCAGAGTAGTGGTCAAAAAGATCCACAATAATACAAAAGAATAGCAACACGTGCTATACAAAAGAATACAACTATGAGTCTATATCTTAAGTGTATACAACAAAAACTGCTAATCTATATAGTTAGCCAAAAGTCAGAGTAGCAAATCACGGGAAGAAGTCAAGCAGAAGCACCTGTAACATCTCGGTCTGACCCGGGTATTATTTAAGAAAATAATAAACAGATCAGTCTAGCTATAAATATCAGATGACATGGTATAAAATAAAAGATATGGCATAAACATAAAATATCCATACTGACATACTACTATAAGTGATCAACAGAAGATTAATCAATAAGAGATAAATCAATATCACAAGAATCTTCTCAAAGATCCAAAGAGGGCATCATACCCTAAACTTGTACTCATAACAAGTCAATGACATAAATTCCAGAAATCAACACAAGAAATCCAGAAATCACAGAAAAAGGGAAAGAGGCCTATCACATGATGGTCCGAAGACCATGGGGAGCTACCCCATATGGGTGAGTCGGAATCACCCAGATGAGGTCTAGGCTAACCAAAAAGCAAAAAGGTATGTGTGAGTGGAATCACACAAATGGTGTCTAGCCTAACCTCGCAAAAAAAGGTATGTGTGAGTGGAATCACACAAATGGTGTCTAGACTAACCTTGCGGACAAAGAGATATGTGTGAGTCAGAATCACACACATGAGGTCTAGTCTAACCTTGCAAACAAAGAGACATCGCACAATTGCTAGTCTAAATCATAAAATGATCATCGTGATCAACGAGAAGTGTCAATTACACTAAGCCAGTAAATATAAAAGTTTATCTTCGTGTCCCATAACCACTTGCTTAACTTAAATATTTAGGAACAAACTGTAAATCTTCACTAGAAAATTGTCACAAGAGGTTCAATCGAACAAGTCCAAGAATTAACCGACGAAGTGAACGCAAGCGTTTCATACCACTTGTTTTACTAAGCCGTTTAATTAGATTTCTCATCCGAGTGAGGTAAAGGTTTGTATATACTAGTAGATTGGAAAACGGTTTAAGAAAAGAGCTTTGTTATTGAAAATAGAGTTGAAATCATTTTGTTGAAAGAGTTTTGATATCTACTACTAGTATTGAAACCTTCATATTTCTAAAGTTGTTATCCCGCCTTTTTAGCAAGGCCGTGATACCATAAAATCGACCGAGAAGCCAAAGATAATTTGTCTCGAAGAATGGTCAACTCAGCATCTCAACAAAGCAAGTTCTGTTGAATGTTTTTCAGATAAGATCCCCTAAGGAGGGGGTGTCCAAGGGGGGTGGCAACCCCCCAAGGTGGGGGTGCTGGGGCAACACCCCCGCTACGGGGTTCGACCTGACCGGTCAGGTCGCGGGGGTCCAGGGGGCAGCGCCTCCGGCGGGGTGCGGGGCAGCACCCCGTCCAAAACGGTACGACCTAGTGAAGACCTAAGGGAGGATAGGATCGAGCGACCTAATGGTTGCGACCTAGGTGTCTAAGGGGTCAAGCGACCTAGTGGTTGCGACCTAGAGGTGTTCGCGAGTTAGCATAAGCGAGCGACCTAACAGAGGCGAGCGACTTAAGGGGTCATGCGACCTAACTGGAGCAACCCTGTGGTCATGCGACCTAACTGGAGCAACCCTGTGGTCATGCGACCTAACTGGAGCAACCTTGTGGTCAAGCGACCTAACTGAAATGGCCAAGCGACCTAACAATCCAGGCAAGGTCGAGCGACTTAACGACCTAATGGAGCAAGCGACCTAAAGGAAGTGAGGTCGAACGACTTAAAGTGGTAAGCATGCGGCCTAGGTGGACGCGACCTAATGGTCATGCGACCTAGAGGGATGAGCGACTTAAGTGAGCGACCTAGTCATTTGAGGCCGAACGACCTATTTAACCCGCGACCTAACACGTCTAACGCGCGAGCGACCTAAGGGTTTAACACGTGAGCGACCTAAGGATTTTAACAGGCGAGCAACCTATCGGTTTTAACACGCGAGCGACCTATCATCCCAAGGCCTAACGACCTAACTCCGAAAGAGCCAAATATGCAGGCAGATCAACCTATAGGCGAACGACCTAGAGGCAACGACCTAACTCCGAACGAGCTAAGGCCAGAACGAGCCAAATAAAGGTGAGACTTTTCCTAGGCGAACGACCTAAAGGTCCAGAACGACCTAACTGCAGTTTTTCGCCTAAAACACCAAAAATTGGAGTTTTTCACCAATCCAATCCAAACCAAATGCAAATGTACATGCTAAAGTGATGGGGAATCATTCCCAACAGTCCAATATAGTTATAAACTAGAATTGTGAGATAAAAATCTCACCTTTGGGCCAAAAATGAATGAAAATGAAGCTTTGAAGCAAAGTAAGAATCAATCCACTTTAATCTCAACACAAGAAGCTTGAATCCAATATCTTCTCTTTAAATTTGGAGTTGAAAGATGGATTTGAAGTAGAAGCCTAGGTTTGGAGTTTTAGTTTCCCTTTCCACTCACCATTAATGCTTGAGCTAGAGTTTGGTAGGAATTTATGAAGAGTGAGGAGAAGGAGAGAAGTGGGCTTGAGTTATAATGGCTAGACTAACCCAAAGTCCAAAGCGGGAAAAGTTAGTGAAATTTCACCAACTCCAAACCTATCAATGTTTATACTTAAAAAAATTGTAAACGGCATTTCGAACTCAATGGAAGTGGTCTCGAGTCTTAATTCGACCGTTTGCAAAAAGTAGCTTTTCGGACCAATATCCGAATAACGATAAAATATTTAAACAAAATATTTAAATATATAATCGATAAATATGCAGGTTGTTACACTCCATCCTTAACCTGTGTTCTAATGAGGAGGAAGTCAGAATAATAAGTGTCTGGTGAATAAAAACCTCGAGTCTTACCTTTTTAGTACTTGAATGGTATATTTCAAAATAAGAATATATCTACGAATATAAGACCAATAAAACCATTTAATACTTCTTTATAAGGAAAAGAAGTAGGTCCAAGCACTTAATACCTTTCATTCCAGAAGCAGGTTTCTAGAATCTCACATCCCAATCATACATCATAAATAGCTAATAACGTGAGAGACGGTACCCAAGCCACTAAATACCTTTTATTGGAAATTAGGCAGACTCTTGTCATTAAATACCTTAATTAAGGCAGATTTCATCATTTAATACCTATTTCCAAAGCATGCTCCTCAATAGTATTATCTAGCTGACAAAACAACTAATTTATTACAACTATACTAAGTAGAAAAGCATACCTTCATTCATGATTTCAACTTTTCTAATGTTATTTTTACTTCTCATACTCTATTTCTTTGAAGATACTAATTTTATATCTTTAAGAAATTAATAGAATGAATTTAGAATGTTAGAATAAGGCTCATTTATATATTTCTTCAATTAATAAGAAGATTGCACCACATCATATGACACTTGTTATATAAGTAGATAGTGACATACATGCAAAATGTCACATTTCATTACGCTTGTTCTATAATAAAAACATTTTTTACATGCATAATGTCAAGTGTCTTTACACATGTTTTCCTAATAATTTTTTATAATTTTTTAAGCGATTTAGTTATATTAACTACTTTAAAAAATTGGGTCAAAAATCAACTATTTACACGTGAAAAACTAGTCGTAAAATTAGTGCAAAAACTAGTCGTAAAATTAGTGCAAAATCATATTAAAAACAAGCCCGAAATTTTAGATAGCAATTTTAAAATGCTTCTTTTCTTCTGTAATGTTTCGTAAGTACTGCAAATTCGTTTTTATAGCATTTCTGTGCTTTGAAACGCTATAGAGTTTCAGAAACTTTACACGACATTTGGTAAAAGCTACAGTTTCAGTTTTATAAAGTTTCGAATATATTTTACTACAAAAACTTTTTATCGCATTCTTTGAATGCTATTTTTCTTTATGAACCTTAAACTATGTAAAAATGATATTTAAATTAAGTATTTTTCTCTATTCTTTTTAGAGTTAGTTTCTAACTTATATTAGAATATTTTAAAATTAATTTCATGTTTAAATGTTTTCTAATGATAAATTAAATTTTTTAAAAGTAAGAGACCTTAATAACACATATTTATTTTAGTTTTTCAATCTTTATTATTTTATTTAATATTTCATTATGATATTTTTTAAATTTAAAAGATGTTTAAACATGTTTTTAAATATTTAAATCAATTAATTTAATATAAAGGTTTTAATTAGTAAGTTAAGTATTTTATAAACATGGAAGTTTGGATTCTTAAAAAAATAACCAAGTTAAATAAATAAATAAATATTTTAAATAAATTAAATAAGTAGACTATTAATTTTTATAAAAACTATATTTGATCATATATATAGTTTAAATCCATATTTCTTAGCAATTTGATTTTGATATTGAGTTTGATTACTACCTTTCATGAATATGTTACAGTTTTAATATCATTTATTACCTTTAAACTCTTTTCTTTACTACTCTTTCAGTCCCATTCATTAGTTTTCTTAACCTAAGTCTAGTAGTTGGTCTGTATTACCTTTGTTCGGCTGAAGTGATTTATAATAAATAATTTGATATATATATATATATATATATATATACATACAGACACACATACACACATATATATGCTTATCAATTAGATATTACTTATCACTCATGTTTATCTTATAATCTGCATGTCTCTTACCGTAGTATATATATCATCATATCACTATGCATATTATTATTATTATTATTATTATTTACTTCATTACCATTTTGTCTCATATTACATATCATTATGCATCCTATTTCATTGCATATTACATCATAAATTACAATGCATGAAATATCATAATCATTTGCATCACAAGTTGCACTTCATTTTGCATATTATCTCATGCTAAATTGCATATGTTGTACATTTCATACTGCATTACAAACTACATATTGCATACATGTATACATAATGACTGTATTTTATTTAGGAGGAGTATGTAGTATTGTTTTATAGTATAGGATTATTAGTTTTTGACTTGTTTGGTATGTTTTGATTGACTTGTTTGACTTGATTGACGTGTTTGACTTAATTGACTTGATTGACTTGTTTGACTTGATTGACTTGTTTGACTTAATTAACTTGATAGACTTGTTTGACTTGATTGACTTATTTGATTTGATTGATTTGTTTGAATTGTTTGACATGATTGGATTTGATGTGTGTATTGATTGGATTGTTTGAAATATAATTCTACGTATTTATGTATTGAATAATTATAATATAGCCAAGCTTGCAGCCACGCCAACACAAGGCACTATACCCAAACAAGGGGTCGGGTCATATCAAATGTGTAGGTAAATATTACGACCTATAGGTCAAGATTGGGGGGCATAATCCACCTTAAACCTCAATAGCTTATTCTAAACATGGCAAGAAAGCGCAATACATGAAATGCACCATAAGTTATTGATCAGTTACAAATCTAGATACTACTCAAAGCTTGCCAGGTATATATCAAAAAACCGAGTTACTAATTCATAGTTAGCTCCTTATATGCCTACTAGAATACAATTGTCTATTTTAAATATTTGTACATAATTTACAAAAGATCATGACATGGGTCACATTATGAAGTGACATCGCGTAATAAAATCTACATTAAGAATCCGACTCGGAATTAGAAGACAGGCTAGTTATGACCACTCTACATCAGTACGACCTACGAGAATGCGATGTCAGAGGCTGAGAAGAGCCGAATATAAGTTGAAGAGTAGGAGATTGATCATCTAGCTCGGTGATAACAACTGATGAACGGGCATGAGTAGCACTACCATGAGCAGAACCACAGTAATCAATGCAGGGATCATAGTTGGCATCGGCCTAGACATTCTCATGACCTTGAGATCTGTATTTATAGTTGGCATGGTTATGCAAGAAGTACAAATCAAGTCCAGGCCAAAAACAACGAAGAACATCCATGGTTGGTTACCGACCAATTTCTGCTACTGTCTTCTTCACTTTTCTTTATGAAGCTCTTTCAATAGAAATGCCATATCCATCCCACCTTAGGAAACTACAATGGAATCTAACCGGGCCTCACATTCCAAGTTAAATATCCTATTCTTAAAAACATTCACGCACTCCATGGCCATGTGCTTAATTTGTTTAATTTCATTCAAGAATTGATATTTGTTTTTCTCAGCATTTCTTAAGGAGGAACCGAAAAGCCTCTCCATATCGGAAAGATAGGGTAAGACATGGGTTTGCGGCGTCCCTAGCTCTCCCTTATCATAATCCTCCAATTCTTTAATCTTAGCCTCATAATAACTATTTACATCATTCTTTCATTTAAGAACCTTATCCAGGTCGGCCTTAGAAGGGGCACAAGAATTACATCCGGCTAAAGAGAGGGGTGTGTAGCTGAAGTCATCGGAGGATCATCTTCAGTGCTCATACGTAGTGCAATTTCTTCATCCATCTCCATAATCCTTTTCCTTAACATTTTGATCCCATCTCTATAGTTATCATCGTTTATGCTCCCGACATTCTATAATAAGTCCTCTAATTCTGCTACTTTGGTTAGGGCAGAATTTAGTTTCTCTTTGAGGGCGACTACCTCTAATCCCAGATCGATAGGAGCCAGCCAAAAAGGGTTAAACAAGTAGATACATATCAAGATTAAATAATAATACAAATAAGCTAGATAAGGAAACTATAAGCTCACAAATTTTGTGGGAAAATGTTATTCAATAAACAAACTTTAAAATCTTCTCAAGTACTATCATATTAGAAAAAAGAAAAACATTCCTTAACCTAAGATCTTAGCAATTAAGCACTAAAATAATGTCTAAGGAACATTAGGAAAAGGTGGGGGCGGTGCTAGCAGGAAAAGTTCAATGAGGGTCATAGCATGCTCTTGCACAGTGGTCTATGGGTTATTCGACTATCACCTCGAAGTCATCTTTTTTGTTCAGAAAATTATGGTCTAGTGCAGGGTAAAAGAACTCTAGGATGTCTTAGGATCATCGTAGCAAAGCCTTTAAGCTTGTCTGAGTAAGAGGCAAACTTTCCCCAAGAAACTTGTAGTGAATCCTTAAGCTCGCATATCTTTAATACAACTTTTCTCCTTATGTCATTTAGACTTTCAATTAGTTGAGATCTTGTTTTTATGGTTTATCTTGCAATGTCGCTAAACAACTTATAGGCGTCGATTTTCCATTCATCATTACGATGATAAGAAGGCCCATAACCTATACGAAGGGCGAGAACAGTGT
This sequence comes from Allium cepa, assembly GCA_030765085.1. Classification (NCBI taxonomy): domain Eukaryota; kingdom Viridiplantae; phylum Streptophyta; class Magnoliopsida; order Asparagales; family Amaryllidaceae; genus Allium; species Allium cepa. The sequence continues at coordinate 627,468,176 of CM060932.1, read as the reverse complement.
CTAAGCAGGACACCGTAATCATCCTCCCATATTCGTCAAACTCTTTTTCATTGAGAAAACTGGCAATTTATGTGGAAATCTCCTCCACCTATTTCTTGTGTTGTGTAATCTCGTCTGGCAATAGAAAACTCTATGCCAATTCTATTATTCTCGTCCTTGAGATAAGCGACCTCGTCTTCAAGAGCATCCTCCACTTTAATCGCATCAAAAGTTTTAAAGTCAGAAACAACATGGGAGGTGGAAGCATCCTGATGACAAGAATAGTTAGTGTTGAACAGAGCTTTGTGAGAACCAACTTAATTAATTATAAAATATAACTCGGTTACATAATCAATACATAATAGATAAGTTTTAACATCGAATATCCAACATTTGTTACATTATCTCAACTTATCCATGCATTTAAAGATCATGCGTAAATAACAAGGATATGGAGAGCTCTGTCATTAGTCAAGGTTCGAAGCCTAAGCCTAAACCGCTCTAAATGGGGGATGTTGGGTGTGAACGAACCATTCCCTAGCATGTATCACCGCCAACGCAACATGAAATCACTAAGGGCCTCCTTTTCTTGAACTACCTGATCTATTCTGGATAACAATCCCTAAGTTTTATCCTTAAGCTCTGCAAATCACTTACCTAACACTTTTTCGCTCCTGCATATAGTTGTAGTGGTTAAACCAAGATGATCCAAGGTTCGTTTTTTGAGCCTAGACTTTGTCTTCCTTAACAATTTTGTAAACACATTCTCTTCAGAAGACTAAACAAAATAATTAGGAAAATGTGATCATTCGCAAGATAACAAAATGAAAATCATGTTTCACTACATGCACTAAAATAGATTTCAGAATCTTCATATAAGAGGAGACAAAAGAAATCTGAAATTAAACATCCACTAAAGAATTTGGATTAATCTTATGTGCAGATGTTTTCTCTCTTCCCTTGGATTGCTAGTATCCATGGTCAACCTTCACCTCCTCCCACTCAGTGGAGTGCTCAAAATGGCTAGGAGCAGCAACTTGTGCCGCAACTTTTTCCTATCCCATATATCTTAGCAATACTCGTAGATCAAGTAAACCAGAGACTCGTCCCCTGGGAAGTTAAGCTAAACCTCTCTTCTAAAGTCATGCCTAGCCGAAGCATGAAGGCTATCAATCACATTTGAAGTAAATTTATTATGTTCCTCTTCTGATTGGATCTGTTTTTCCGTCACCACTTCCAAATCCTTTACCACCTTGGCCGACACTTTGTCCTTCTCCCCCAACTCATGCCCTTTTGCAGTTCAAAAATCCTATAAAGCCTTGGATTTCCTCTTAGCCCTTACTCGGGACATCCTAGCATCTTCTTTAGCCTTAATCTTAGTAGAAGAAAGGCAGTCTTCTCAATTGTAAAAGAGGCAAGGTTAGCCTCAAATTTAGCCACCTAAACAAGAAGCGAGGTCTGTGCACTCTCCCTATCACGTGCCTTCACCATCAAGTCCTCAAGCTATAAGAAAATAAAGTCTAAAAAATATAAGTAGAAAACAAGAAATTAAAAGAAGAGAAGGAGAGAAAGAAGGTCACTCACATAAGACCGGAGTTTCCCTAATTCGGACAGAAATCTAGAAGGAGACATCACAAGGGCCAGGATGGGAAGGAAGGAAGGCAGGGAAGGTGAGACAACTTGTGGCAAAGTTTGTTTTGCATTTCTCTCCCTTCTCTGTATGAAAGTAGATAGAGCCCCTTTGGTCAAAGGCAAGCATCCCGCACCGAGAGCAAAATCATTTTTCTAAGAAGAACTAGTCGGTGCAGTTGAGATATAAATAGGAAGGCGAGGAATGACCTTAATCGGAAGAGGCAGAATGTTCAAAGTAGGGTGAGAGGTAGTTAATCTCTTAAGGGTTAGGGAAGAACCGCAAGATCCATCAAAAGATCTTCCCAAATCCTTGTGAAGCTTAGCAAAAGTTTCAACATTCATTGTACCTATAAAGAAAAATGAGAAACAATATCACAAGGATGATGATTCTCAAAAATCTACTGCGAGCGACTTATGCCCTCAGATTCAGTTGAAGAAGAAAGGGGTTTAAATATTCCATGAGAAAAGATGGCTACACTGTAGATTGCGGTCCTTAGTGTCAATCCATTGAAAAGTTATTTATTTTCCAGTCCTTTGCCTCTAATCTTAAAATATGCATCTATGAGAATCATATAATTTCTCATTTCCCTCAAAGTAGATGGTGTGGGTGGAATATTGATGGAAGGAAGTGGGAAAGTCATCCGGGTTTGAAATAAAGAAATAAAGCCCGGCCCACTTTTCAATCTCCATGGTATGTTAGGAAAAACCGATTCCTTGGCCTGAATTAAAAGAAGCCATGATCTCCATTTGAAGGACTCTTCCTAACTTCAAAGAGAAATCGAAGTTCCTCATTAGTGAGGTAGAAGCCATTTGCGAAAAACAGAACAAAAGTGGCCAGGGTAAGAGTATAAGAAAGAGGGGGAAGTTGGATAGGAGCAATAACAAGGGACGTAATCCATTGACGAATAATCGGGTGCATGGGAAGATAAAAACTTCATCAGATGTGTTTGGGAGTAATGGAGATAAACCCAATCGGTGGTATGTTAATGCTTTCATGACGTTCGGGAATCTTAGCTTCATAACTAGAAAACCCACATTGTCTGAGAATGCCTATGGCATCTTCCAACCGAGTGATTCTAAATGGAAGATGTGTTAAGGAAGACGAAGAGGAATCCATTTCAAAGCTTTAAGATTACTTCAAAGATGGATCAAATAAGAATCGAGGCGAGTTCTACAATTTTCAGTCTAAAGAAAAACCGTAAATTTGGGAATCAGATGTAACGACCCCACCGCCATATACATATTGTTAAAGAACATTACAAGCAATGTCGTCTAATAACATGGAGAATACGGCTGGTTAAGGGCGATCAAATGTGAATATATCTCTGTACTAACACCGATACATTTTTATTGTCTTTTTAGGATCTGAACTAAAAAATTTGACGTGTACGGTATTAATAAAAATTAATAAGCACATCGACTAAAAATATTTAGAACAGTACATAATGTAGATAAGTCAGAAATAGAGTCGCTCGCAGTGGAATAATATATGTCATAAATCATAATAAGATGCGAGTCTGTGAATATACCAATACTATACCCAATTGAATATATACATCATATCCAAAATACTGTATCAGGTACAAAATGACTACTAAATAATACATGAATATCATCCTAAATGTCAACATATGCAACAATGAGGTAAACTGAAACAGTCAAAATAGTCTACTTTATAACTAACAGAAAATCCAAAAGTCAACGAGTCCTTGTACCTGTAGAGTCTCGTCCCGACCCGAGTATTATAAAATAAAAGGGTTAGACTATATCAAATTGAAAGGTGAGATACTGATATCATAAACATATGACTTAACAATTATTAAGTCATAATAAAAATATGTCGAAAAAATGATCAGAATAAGACATATCAATTAAAATCACCATTTCATAAATCCATTTATGACTTAACCATAAATAAGTCATCTCAAAATATGCCTAAAACCAACTAACCATAATAAGCATATTAAACCAAATCACCATTTCATAAATCCATTTCAAATCTCAAATGGACTATCATCAAAAACTGGTGATAACAATTCAAAATCTCTTCAAAGCCAAAAGATACAAAATATTTATCCCAAAATCTTTGAAGAACAATCACCATTGATGAAATAATAATGATAGTCAACCATCAGTTTAATATAGTGATACAGAGTCTAACGAAAGGAAATAGACCGTGTCACGTAGTACAATAGTCTAACGAAACAAGATAGACAACTATGCAAATTCAGCTAATGAAACGAAATAAGTAAGCATTGACTAACTGTATACCAAAAACTGATAAGTATCACTCATCCAGTCTACCGACTAATCATGCATGTAACACCAATCCATGAAATAAAAGGGCAGCCTCGTTACACCATAGCAAACCTAATGCTGACAAAATAGGTCCGCCTACCAAAACCTAAGAATAGTATCGACTCTCAGGTCAATGGTCATCTTCTCTCGAGGATCTATTAGCCGAAAATACGAACACCCTGAGATAATACAACTCCATGTATAGCTCACTTTCACTTTAGTAATCACTAGAATATAACTAAATGTCCCATACAATAAAGTGAAACTCTAGTTTTTACTAAAAGCTAGTAAATTCCACTCAACCTCTATTAAATAAGCTATAATAATAAGCAAAAGAATCGTGAAGAAAGTCATATATCGATCCGACAATTCAGTCGTTTTTTAAAATTCCTTATTTTATAGAAAATAAGGAATTCCAATAGAAACCTCATTATAATTTCAATTCAAAATATAAGAAAAGAAAAGTGTTTAAAAATAGATTTGTATCACCTTTGGAATAATTATTTAAAAGTTTATTTTTAAAAAGAATTTTAGAATACAATTTATTTTATAAACCAAAGGATTTTCTTAATAAAATAAATAAAATTCTACTTATAAAGCCATGTATATATAAATATATAAAATTCTCAAAATAGAACATCACAAAATCATTATATAACATAGCATTCAATTTCAATCCATAAAAAGAAAAGCATTTCAAATTTTTATGTTTATATTCAAATAAATTTTAAGAGTATGTAGAACTTTCTTTTTAAAAGGAATTAAAAACATTAAATAATCATCACCAAAATCCCTCAAATTGTCGATGAATGTTAACACATATCTAAGGAAAATACATTCAAAGCAAACAAGAATTAAATGCAAGAAGAATATAAAGAATCAAATGATCCAATCACAACATTATACCAAGAATTCCAAAACTGATACCTAGAATTTGTAAAACTGATACCCGGTTCCCGTAGTGAAAATGATACCTAGAATTGCAAAACTGATACCCAGAATTGCAAAATTGGTACCCAGAATTTGTAAAACCGATACCTAATTCCTAGATTATACAAGTGCAATGAACCTAGCACACCACCTCCTTCAATCCTCCTTCGGCGATCTTTTCTTCATCTCTGATGATTGTAAAGCTAGCATATTAGGTTAAGATGCATATGCAACGTTCAGTTCATCCACAATGCAACCTTATGTATCATTCCTACGAGGGTTTGTTATATGTATTTTGTAAAATTCAAAACTTGGAATTTTTTTATTAAACTCTAATCTAATTCATTTCAGTTTATATCTAATGCAACCATCATAACAACAAAAAAATAGAAAACTATTCAATTTCACAAATCATCAAGATATAGATGTGTGAAAATATTTTCTTGCCTTAGATAAAAAATGAAGCAATGGGCTGACGTAATTAAGCTGAAACAACTAATCTTTTTCTTCTACTCCTATTTTAATTCTCTTCTTTAGTTATTCAAAACCTTAGACAACCCTTTGCAAATCAAAAACTTAGAGATTTAATAACTACTTGAAAACTAAATTGATTATACAAATAGGCAGGTAGGATAGCAAGGAATTCGTACCTTTTCAAATTGAAATTTTTAGATTTTTTTTTGAATTTCGGTAAATAAATCTAGGGCTAAGATTAATTTCTCCTTTCACCATTTGTTTAAATTTCTAAAGAAAGAAATAATGGAATAACGATGTTCAAAAGTTGGATTAGGATTTGGCTAAGGACTTAGGTTACGTTAGTTGGATAGATGGGCTAAATGGCTTTTAGGCCTAAACAAAAATAAAGATCAAATTTCTTTATTTTTGTTTTACTGCATCATGAAAGAACATGCATAGCTAAAGTGAGAAGTTAAATTGGGTATTGTTTTCCTTAGTTAGTGGGCTTAGGTTCCTTAATAAACCCATTAAGGCCTTAAGAATATTCGCTAAAAAAAGGCCCTTCCTTACTTCTTTATTCTTTTAATGATTTAAACCTTTTATAAAACCCATGTACTTATGAATAAACTTCGCACAACAAAACTTATAAAATGTATACTTATTAATTTAAAAATCTATTCAAACACTAATTAAGTTTATTCATAATATTTGAGATAAAATCCCAATAATGATCTAAAAGAGATTTTTATTTTTAAATTTCTATTATTCATTACAAATGTTTTATGACTAAAAATCTATATTTTTCTTATCAAAATAAAATCATTCAAGAAGACAAGAAAATACTACTTTCAAATCCTTCACTGATTTATAATTTATCATTCTAAAACAAATTCTCTTCTTTTCGTAACACTAAAATCTATTGATTGCCTTATTAAATAGTTAAATTTATAACCTCCTATTATTATTATCAAAATAATTATTAAGAAACTCCATTCAAGGCAATTAAATACCATTACAGAACTCTCCTCCTTAAGAAATTGCATCCTCGTAGTTTTATTTTGGAGAAAAATTCCATAATAGATATATTTTAAAAGTAATAATGCTTTTGTTCTTTAAAAATGTATTTCACACACACAACAACTGATCATTTGAACAAGAAAATTCTAAGCTTATTCTCAATCAAAAATTCAGAAAGCTCAACATTTACCCTACCGGTTTAGCATAAATTAGGATTTGCTTCGACCCATCAAGTAAAATTGAGCAATCCGAAATAATTATTAGACCCTTTTTCGACGGCTTTCAGAATACGAACTATTTTTTTTGCCCAATGGTTATAATTATAGGCTATGAGCGGTAGGGCATGCGTTTCGCACGTGAATTATTTTCCTACAAATTTTATATTTTTAACACATTCAAGACAAAATGATTTACAGAAATATTTAACCATATTTTTGGGTTGAAATCATTTGTTGTTTGTTTAAATTTTATTTCTATGTTGCAACATCTATTTTCTTAAGTTTGAATTTCTATTTATATTACTAATTAATAATTTATTTGTTAGATCCTATTTTAAAGTGATATTAAGATGTGATAGTACTTGTAGATGGAAATTTTGAATCGGTAAAAAAACTTTATTCGTTAGATCCTATTTTTATGTGATATTAAAATTTGATAATTATATTAAGACGTTTTGAATTTGTAAAAGAAATTTAAGTATTATATCTTATTTTTAAGTGATATTAAAAATTGCTGTTAGGGACATTTTAGGTAGTTTATGCTGACACCAAAAAAGTGTGACACCAAAGGTATTACAACTGTTATTGAAGATGAGTTTTACACAACTCATACGAAAATTCTACCACTCAATAATTTAATCAGTTATTTCTAAAATGCGGAATTTTCGATCACTTTGGATAATCTTAATGGTATGAAGTTTGTCCCAGAAATTACAATAATTAAATCATAAACTAAATTCATATTTTTATATTATAAGATAAATTTATGAAATTTATTTCTCAAATGAAAAAATTTCAGTTATTGCCAAACTAGTGAGACATTCATTTACACCTTACTTTATAAAGATGCAAAAAGTTCAATGATCTAAATTCCATTTTGCTTTTCTAAATAGTGCTAAAAATTGAAATTCTCCTCTAAAATTAAATTAGGTTATAAGATGATTACCAATTATCAAAATTATTTTGCATTAAGCCCTACAACATAAACACATTAAATCAAGCTACAACTTTTGAAAAGTTAAACTAAATCGTTAAATCAACTATATAGATGGTCAGATTCCATATAGTAAAACTGAAAATATTATATCATAAAGCAGAAGTTTTTCTCCACTGTCTTAGCTTTCCGGTAAGAGCAAGATTACTGAAATCAGATTTTCCATTCAAAAGTTATTATCAAATTAAGTTGATGTTTTAATTCAGGAATTAAATAACAGGTCAGAGCTTTTGGTTTAGCTTAAACCAGTATTAGCCATAAAATGCTGTAGAATTTGATGAAGTGGTAAAAAACTAGAATTGTTCCTTACTGAAATAGCTTTCAAACCCATAAAGAATCAAAATGATTGGATAAATGACTCAAAAGGTATGGCCATTCTACTATAGCAAATTTTTAAAACAAAATTTCTACAACAAAGTCAATTTATAAATTCTTATTTCAACCTCAAATGCTATCCTAACAATGTGCTTTTACAAAAATTCCTTAAACCAATTTTTAGAACAACAAATCTATAATTTTTTTGGAAAGCCAAGTGTTATAAATAAAAATTTCATTATACAACAAGCTTTTTCACTTATATTATGCCTAAATATCTTATATTTCAAAGATGAATTTAGGACCTAACTTGCTTATAATTGCATTATAAACATTTAAACATTTCTAATAAAAAGAAAAATGACTTAACACTACAAGGGAACAATTTATACCAAATGCCTTCAAATTTATTGTTGTCTCAATAAACAACAAATTTCAATTTTGAACATAGTTCAAAACAATTATAATATTGTTATTCTTTTTCTATAAAACTTCATATTTTAAAATCTTTATATATATGTATGTATGTATGTACATGTGTGCTCTCCTTTACTTTAGAGGATCACACATTTCTCTCAAGGAAAAATCTTTTTGTATGTATAATATATATACACATACACACACATATGTATTGAGTAAAACAAATTACTCATATGATAAATTTTTCTATGAAAAGTTAAAATCATACCATTTTGATATTCTTATGATATATTTATCATAATTCTTTTTCCTTCCTGTAAAATTTCAAAAGTATCTTTTAAGGTTTTAAATATTTTACTCTAAATAAATTTCTTTTTTAACCATGTGTTTCCAATCTTACTTTTTACAATTAACGTAAAAATTTCCTTAAGGTATTTAACCATACCCAATCATGCTTATTCATAATTTAATACTAACCCCATTATCCAAGTCATTAAAATACAAAATAGCTTTTTTCTATGATTATTTTCTTACTTTTGAAATTTACGAATCTGTTTTCACATTGCTTTACATTTTTTACAACATAATTTTTTTACGCTGCTAAAATAACAAAATTATAAAGTATTCAAGATATTTAATTTCCTTGATATCTTGATTTATAAACAAGAATGTGAAATAATCGAAAGATTTTTCAACAATACTATAACCTTTACTATTTCCAATTTACATGTCCACTTTTAAATTCAAAAATCATGAAATGTCAAAATTCTTAAATTAAATATATAAAACCATATTTACAAAAAGCATTTCTTAACGACAAAAACAATTTATCAAAATTTCAACAATTTATCTAATAAAATAAATAGCTTATGGTCTTATTTCACATTTCATCAATTTATAATTTAAAAGCCTCATTTTTAACTTTTACATAAATCAACATATGCTGTATATATAATTAGTCAAAGTAACATACAAAATTCACTTAAGCGTATATCTTATAAATGAACATATAAAAATTTCACAAATACCAATTAATATAATGACATTGCCTTACCATTTACTTATAACAAATTGCTTTGTCAATAATTCAAGGAACGACAGCCAAGTCCCTAGAATTGAAAGATGGTGGAAGAAAAGTCCCTCCCGAAAAAGTTATGAAAATTTGGTCCCTATCTTTACTTTATGACTAATTTATGATGCTTTTGCCCCCTGATTTCAATGCTGGACCGATTTTCTAAAAGTGGACAGTTTGGTAAAAAAACAAGGACCTAATTTACATCGGTTTATGGGTAAGGACTTTTTGTGCATGAGCTTGGAGAATAGGGACCTTTGGTCCAGAACCCCAATTCTCAATTATCGCCAATGTTCAGTGGCTACATTTTTCATTTAAATAGAATTAAAACTTTTAGGTATCCTTATTGTTTTTATTATGATTATTTCAACCATTAGAATTTAATAATACATAAAGACTATTTTCGTACTAGATATGATTTTTCTTTTCAAAATCTTTACCAAAACATTTTTCAGAATAAATTCTATATTTTCAAATAATGCATAATCTTATACTAAAGCACTCTTATTTTGTTATCAAATTTTCATATGATACTTCTTTTCAAAATAAATATATAACATCTAACACTTCGTAAAATTACTATCCATTTTTAAGACATTTCTTTCAAATTACCACACACAAACACACATTTATACATTTTTCCAAAACATTCTTTTCATTTTTAAAGTAATATTTAACTTACTTAAGACTTTACTTCCTTTGTAAATATATTGTTCATAACTGTTTCATAATTATTTACAATATTTTAAATAGTATAATTCAAAGTCTTATGCCTGACTGTCTTGTCCTAGTGTTTAGGTACCCTATTGACGACGTTGATTATACACATCGACTAGAATTCTTAAAACACTCAATGGGTGGTTTAACACAAAAATTAATTTCCATGTGATATATATACATATCTTTTAATACTTTATGCCTTCACAAAATATTTGCTTGCCTATAATAAACATAATCAGATTTCATGTATATGTATATCCAATATCAAATTTTTTAAAATTCGAACAGATCCATGTTTTTATTAAAATTCTTTCAATCAATCTTAATGTTATTATAGAAATAATAACTTACAGCAATTCCATAGCACAATCAATCTTCAATATATACCTCAAGCAAAAATCAAAATTTTAATTCATCTTAACATTTAATTAGTCGCACATGTGAATTAACATTTCATTTTATATAAATTTAAATTGTCAATATTTCTTGCGGTAACTACATTACTGAAGATAACGCAAAGTTCTATAATTAATATTGAGTAGGTGTCTAGCATTTGAAGAAGATTTCTTCTCAATAAAAATTTAAATAAAAACTTATAATTTCAATGTAACCAATCAATCATCAACCAATCAGACTTATATAACTAATTAATATGCTCAATCGAAAGCAGTCCGTCTGCTTCCATTGCGCTACTCTGATTGCTAATGGATCAAGACACAAAAATATTTGATTCTAAGCTATAAAATGTCTCATTTATGTTGTCTATTAGATCTCACTCTTTATAGAAGTGAGTTTCAAATTTAGAATCATTTTCATGATAATAATTTGTATAGTACTTCAAAAATTTCTACAAATACATCTTTAGGATTATTCCTAATAATCATTTGTATTTTTATCCAAAATAGAAATAAATTATAAGTTCTACCATACACACCCAAGGGATGAGACTCTAGGTCTCGCTAGGTTTAGATCTCAACTCTGTGTTAATTATATTCTATAATTTCTGAACACATCTCGATATCAAGCTATAACGATCCCACCGATATACCCATATTATTAAAGAACATTACAAGTAATGCCATCCAGTAACATAGAGAATACGGCTGGTTAAGGGAGATCGAATGTGAATATATCTTTGTTTTAACACTAACATGACTTTGTTATCTTTCTAGGATCTAAATAGAAAATTTTGACGAGTACAGTGTTAATACAAATTAGTAAACACACTGATTAAAAATATTCAAAATAGCACATAATGTGGATAAATCACAATCAAAGTTATAGATCGCAGTGGGATAATATACATCATATATCATAATAAGATGTGAGTCTACAAAATATCAGTATTAGTCCTACATGAATATATACATCACATCCAAAATACTATATCAGGTACAAAATGACTATTAAATAATATACATGGCACATCGTTCTAAATGTCAACATATACAATAATGAAGTAAATTGAAATAGTCAGAATGGTCTACGCCATAGCTAACACAATATCCAAAAGTCAGGGAGTCCATATACCTATAGAGTCTCGACCTGACCCGAGTATTATAAAATAAACGGGTCAGACAATATCTAATAGAAAGGTGAGACACTGATATCATAAATATATGACTTAATGATAATTAAGCCATGATAAAAATATGCCAGAACAAAAGATCATAATACGACGTATCAATTAAAATCACCATTTCATAAATCCATTTATGACCTAACCATAAAATAAGTCATCTCAAAATATGCCCAAAACTAATTAACCATAATAGTACATATCAAATCAAATCACCATTTCATAAATCCATGTCAAGTCTCAAATGGACTATCATCACATGGTGATAACAATTCAAAATTTCTTCAGAGCCAAAAAGTACTAAATATCCATCCCAAAATCTATGAAGAAAAATCATCACTAATGAAATAATAATGGTAGTCAACTATTAGTTTAATACAGCGACACAGAGTATAATGAAACAAAATAGACCCTGCTATATAGTACAATAGTTTAACGAAACAAAATAGACAAACAATGTGAATTCACCTAATGAAATGAAATAGGTAAACATTGTCTACCTATATACTAAACTAAACTAATAAGTATTAGTCATCTAGTTTATAGACTAATCATGCATGTAATACCTGTCCACGAAACAAAAAGGCAATCAAGTTACACCATAATAAACCTAACGGTAAAAAAATTGGCCTGCCTACCCAAATCTAAGAATGGTATTAAGCCTTAGGTCGATGGAAAATGAGTATCTTCTCTTAGGGATCTATCGGCAGATAATATAACTCTAAGTGTAGCTCACTTTCACTTTAGTAATCATTGGAATCTAACCAACTGTCCCATATTAGAAAGAAAAACTCTAGTATTTACTAAAAGCAAGTAAATTCTACTCAAACTATATTTAATAAGTTATAATAATAAGCGAAAGAATTGTAAGGAAAGTCCCATATCGATATGATAATTCAATCGTTTATTAAAATTCTTTATTTCACAAAATAGCACGAAAGTTAGATAGAAATTTAATTAAAATTTCAATTCAAAATATAAGAAAAGAAAAGAGTTTAAAAATAGTTTTGTTTCACCTTTAGAAATAATAATTTAAAAGTATATTTAAAAAAAAAATTAGAATAGAATTTATTTTATAAACCAAAGGATTATCTCAATAAAACATATACAACTCTACTTATAAATTCATGTATAGAACTTCACAAAATCATTATATACTATAGCAATTCTAATCCATAAAAGAAAAGAGTTTTCAATTTTTCATATTTATTTTTAAACATAATTTAAGTGATGTAGAACTTTGTTTCTAAAAGAGATTTAAAACATTAAATAATCACCACCAAAATCCCTCAAATTATCTATAAATATGAACATATATCTCAAACAAACTACATTCAAAGCAAGTAAGAATTAATTGCAAGAAGAATACAAAGAATCAAATGATCCAAGCACAAATTAGACCAAGAATTCCAAAACTGATACCCAGTTCCTGTAGTGAAACTAATAACTAGAATTGTAAAATTGACACCCAGAATTGCAAAGATGATACCCAGAATTGCAAAAATGACACCCAGAATTTGTAAAATTGATACCTAATTCATGCATTATACAGGCTCCATAAACCTAGCACACCACTTCCTTTCAGCCACCTCTGGCGATCTTTTCTTCATCTTCGACGATTGTAAAGCTAGCATATTAACTTAAAATGCATATGCAACATTCAATTCAGCCACAATGCAACCCTATGTATCATTCCTAAGAAGGTTTATTGTATGTATTTTATAAATTTCAAATTGGATTTGTTATTAAACTCTGATCTGATTCATTTTGATTTATATCCAATGCAATAATCATAGCAACCAAAATAGCAAACTATCCAATTTCACAAATCATCGAGATATAGATGTGTGGGAATATTTTCTTACCTTAGATCAAAAATGAAGGAATTGGTTGAAGTGATTAAGTTGAAACAACTAATCTTCCACTCCTACTCCAATTTCAATTCTACTTCTTTAGTTATTCAAAACCTCAAATAGCCCTTTGCAAATCAGAAATTCAGAGATTGAAATTGTAACGACCCGCCTTTATGGACAGTTTAAACCGATGATCAAATACACACGCCAGTTCCAAACCATTCAAAAGGGCAGATGGTTATTGGGGTAAATAAGAAAAGAAAGAAAGAGAAATAAAGGAAATGAAACAACACAGTATCTCGCAGCGAAACGATAAAATATAATAGTCAAATAAACAGTTCATGAAGCTGTTTACAATACTTTGATCATTATTTATACAACCTTTATCAGAGTTATACATATGCAACAGAACAAATAAAATAATGCAGCAGACAACATGATGCAAAGATAATAAGAGTAATAGTATACCAAATCTTCGTCTTCGTCCTCCAGAATAGATCTTTAATAAGCTGAAAAGCTCAGGTCTGACCCGAGCGTAATGAAAAGACAAGACACTCGAGTCAGGACTAAAATATCCTTATGAAAGTTAAATCAATCGTAAATAAATATGAGTGTAACGGCGTCAGAGATGTTTACGGGGTTTGACATCTCTTATCCAGTGTCAACGTGCGTGCAATAACTTAAGAGATGTTACGAGATTTTCCATCTCTCAAGGATCCGTTAAACTATCTACTATGTAGTACAATACGCTATTATAATATGTTTACAGTAAAGTAAAAGTATTAAAACAGCGTTAAGGCGTTACCATAATTCCCCTTAACACATTTTTATAATGTCATAGTCTATACAGCACCGTAAACCCCACCGTAAACCGGTCGTTATCAGAGGGTACCCCATAGGTATAACACAAAACAAAACGTAGTGGTCGCGAATAGGATAATCAGTATGACAAGGTACATGAGGCGATACCAACTAGGACACTAGTAGTTGCGTGATCTGAACTGATGTTGAGCATAGCCAGCAGCTACCTCAACACCGCGAAACAACACTCCCAAATCGAGGGGTGCACCCAAATCAAATCACAAAAGTAATAGATATGGTATCGAAGAAGTGTGTCCGCTAGAGATGGCGAACCTCAATGGCCCGGCGCGGCTCCTGTTTTAGCCATGTCAGGGGTCATCCAATATCGTTCTCTTTCTTCAGTCAACGCGTTCACCAAAGCATCCACTTCATTCTGGATCAACACTCCGCGTATAATAGTTATTAAAGTGGTTTTCGGTATCGACAGAGAGTATGTCCATATCCGATCGCGGTCTCTTTAATAACTACGTATTATTACACCGATGGCTCTTTTACATTTCAATCAATTCATAATTGATATCAAAATATCATATTCGCTTCAAAAATCAAATCCATTTCAAATATCATCATATCTATTCAAAATATAAGATTCCGTTTCAAAAATCATTTTTCGCCTCAATATCTCATTTCGAGTTCAAAATCAGTTCGAATTTCAATTTAGGTTGCAACTTCATTTAACCCAATTCGTATTTACATTCGAGATTTAAACATAAACATTTCACCTTATTGACCAGCTTGAATTTTTAGAAAATAGTTTTAAGTAGTTTAAAAGTAGTTTTAAATAATTAAAATAGTTAAAATACTTAAAATCTTAAAATGGATTTAAAATAGATAAATTAGTTTAAAATAATTTAAATTGGGTTAAGTAGATTTAAAATAGACTAAAATCGTTCAAGTATTCAAAAATGGTTTATATAACAGAGTAATTTGGAAAACAAAATAAAACAGCTTCAAAACCAGTCCATTTCAATTATAACTTCCCAATTCAAATCAAATTCAGTTTCCATTCTACCGATTCAATTTCGATTTCAATTCAAATCAATGTCAACTTTGACTTCAAATTAATTCAATTTTACATTCACCTTCAATTAATTCAATTTCAGTTTATATCGATTTGGAGCTTGATTTTCAAAATATCAATTTATAACACTTAACAAATTTATCCTTCAATATTCAAATTTAAATCCAAATTTCAAATATGATTCAATTTCAAGCTCAATTTCAAAATATCATTTTTATGTCACTTTTACTTAGTAATACTCAAAGCTCGAAATAATGTTCAATCTTTAAAACAAATAAATTTTCGAAATTCAATCATATCCCGATTTTAATCTCAAAGTCTCAACTTAAATTATTTAACAATTTCCTTTAACCAAAATTTATTTCAACATTCCAAACTCAATTTTACGATAAATTCGATTTTTATAAATTGATTTCTATTTATAACTTTTAAATCAAAACATTTAAATAAATTTCAAATCGATGATTTTAAAAATTATTAATTTAGCCAATCCGATGTCCGTATATAATTTTCTATCCTATGGCCAAGTGATCAGTTATTTCAATTAAATGTCAAGGATGAATATATATCACTTAAATCAAATCACAGCGTCATATGTATGCATAACAGGATATATATAAGCAAATAAACATCCAAACATTTAAATATCAACCAATAGCATCCATCGAAATACATCATCCAATAGACAATACAAGTCACGGCAATTTCATAGTTATCAATATCAGGTAATTTAATCGCAATTCAATTTTTAATTTCAATTTGACTGTCAATTAAATTTTCAACGGTGAATTCAAATGACAATTAAATTTTATCAAACAACGACAAATAAAATTCATAATACTTCATAATGTCAAATTTAACTAGCATAAAGATATTCAGTACGTTGTGAGCGTTATAAAACACTCACCTTGATTTCAATGTAGTTCCAGCGTTTTATTTCGAATAAAATTAAACGAGCGTTTAATTTTACCCAAAATTTTCACTATCTCCAAATGATTCCAGACCAGCTCCATTGTGTAGTGCTCGTCGATACGATTCCAACGCAAAAAGTTTCGTGCGTTTTCGACCTCGTATGAAAAAGTTATGCTATTTTAAAGTTTATACGAATTTAAATATACAATTTTAGCTTTTATTTTAAATATCAAACCCTCAACTCCATCCTGGCCATCGATTTCTGCATCTTGAGATCTGAGCCGTCCCTCATCTCTTCTTCCTCAACGTGACAAACTCACGTCCCAAACCCATTAGCCGCCGTTCTTCCCGCAATTTTCACGACCAAACCGAGCAACTTGAAGACGATCGGAGAGTGCCACGTTGTTCGCCACCACGAGCTCCACCATCGGCCAGAGTGCGGCCCAGGTCGGCTTCCCCCCTTACCTCGATTTGCGTGAAAAACACAGCGGCTTCCATCTCGTTTTGCCGTCAATCCGTGGCTCCATTTTCGATCTCCACCGTTGGATAGCTAGATCTTGATGCCCTCTATAACTTTGTAGTTGACGACTTTTCCTAATTGTTTGTAGATTTGAAGATAATAGAGGAGGAAGTTCAACAATTTTTGGCCACTGAATATAGCCGGCGGCTGAAGCAATAAAAACCTAGTGTTTGTTTTCTTGTTTGCAAATGAGAATATAATCGTCCTTATATAGAAAATTGCAAAACACTATTCACCGAAAATTTTCCGAACTCCAAATGAAGCGTGCCGGCAGGCGTTTATAAGGTTTACCCCGCGTTCCGGACACAATGAATAGGTTTCGGAGGCTAATTCGATTGTATGTGCGAGTTACGGAAATAAACGATCAAATTTAAATTAAACCGATTAAACGAATTTCTATGCGTTTTGGCTTGCCCCGGACAAACGGTAAATCCGATTGACACGAAATTTGAAACCTTACAATAATATGACATTACGGATCCGATGAAACTAGTTTCGTCGAAATCCGAGACTGTTTCAAAAAAGGCTATTTTAACTCGTCAATTTAATATTAAAATATTCAATTTCCACAAATTTACTTTTAATTCGATTTTAAAAGTTCTACAACATCGTTCTAACTTTAATATGATAAAATAAAATTTTACAAATAATTTTTAATCATATTAAACCCGTTATTCAATTATTCAATAAATTCCAAATATTAAATTTAAACAATTTTGATTATCCAATAATTCATTATCCTTTGAAATATTTGAAATTGAACTTATAAGATTCAACTTTTAAAACCAATTCACATCTTAGAACACTATTTCCAATTTACAGTTATTCAATAAGTTTTAAATATTTACTTTAAACAATTTACCTGTTCAATATTCAATTATTTGATTTTAAATAGATTTTACTTATCAAATAATTACTCTATTATACCCAATGAATTCAACATTTATTATCCTATCCAACTATTGATTTCAAAGGCATTCACTAAGTAGCATTTATTTTCCAATACTTATTACTATTCAAATCTTCGAAACCAATCTATTAAAATTTGTATTACTACCTAAATAATTCACAATTCTTATTCACTTATTTACATTTGTTTTTCCATATATTCCCTTGTAACCAAGTTATAACATTTGAGTCAATTCAATTAGATTGGAACTCCATTCAATCTATAAATAATTACTTGGATAATTATTGTTGCAATTCATTCCAGTTATTATTATTCCAAACGAATTACAATTTTTTTTTTCTAACATTAAATCACGAAATCTTATTAAATTAGCTATTTTAATTATCGAAAATTTACGGGTCGTTACAAAATAACCACTCAAAACCCTAAATTGATTATATAAAAAGGTAGGTAGGATAGCAAGAAGTTCATATCTTTTCAAATTGAAAATTATAGAATTTTCTTTGAATTTCTATGAATAAATCTAAGGCTGAAATAAATTTCTCCTTTCACCATTTGTTTATGTTTTTGAAGAAAGAAACTATGGAATAATTATGTTCAAAAGTTGGATTAGGATTTGGCTAAGGACTTAGGTTTCATTAGTTGGATAAATGGGCTAAAAGGCTTTTAGGCCCAAACCAAAATAAAAATCAAATTGCTTTATTTCTATTTTACTGCATAACAAAGGAACGTACATAACTAAAACGAGAAGGAAAAACTAGGTTTTATTTTCTTTAGTTAGTGGGCTTGGGTTCCTTAATAAACGCACTAAGGCCTTAAGAATATTTACTAAAAAGATAGGCTCTTCCTTTTTTCTTTATTTCTTTTAAAGATTTAAACATTTATAAAAGCAATGAACTATGAATATAACTGCACATAACAATGCTTCTAAAATGCATACTTTTTAATTTAAAAATAAATTTAAATACTAAGTAAATTTATTTATCACATTTGAGATAAAATCCCAATAAATATCTAAAAGATATTTGTATTTTTAAATTCAATTATACATTACAAATGGTTTTACAACCAAAATAATATATGTTTCTTATCAAACTAAATTCATTCAAGAAGATAAAAATACTATTTTCAGGTCCTTTATTAATTTAGAATTTTTCTTTTTTAAACAAATTCTCTTCTTTTCATTAACACTAAAATCTATTGACTGACTTATTAAATAAATAAAAATATAAATTCCTATTATTGTTATCAAAATAATTATTGAGAAATTATAATCAAGGTAATTAAATAAAAGGGTTGTTACATTAGAAATTGACCTTGTAATGACTCGACTTTTTGACCTCAAATGTCGACAATAAATACATCCATGGTATTCGTATACCGAACACTCAAGTATTGGAAAGACAGAAAGTTGTGGTAAAATTTAAAAAAATAGAATTGAACAAGAAAGAAAGAACATAACAATCAAAGAACATCTGTCCTTACATTGCTGATATATGTTCATAGCTTATACGGAACAACGAAAATAGAAATAAATAGATAATGGAGGCCTCCAGCTCGTTTTATGAACTCTAAACCGTCTAAGTTAAAACCTGATAGTCGACTTACTTAAAAGTGTATGCGAGGAATTTAGGGAAAACAAAAACCAAATGTCATACATAAGTCCGGTATAAGAAAACTCGAGACACATGTAACATGTAACAATAAATATTGAGACCGTACGGATTCCCGTGACGGTTATCCCCTCAAACGAAGCCAACCGATCATTAAGTTTAATATTGTGATATGATAGATAATGTCCATGGTGTAGGATATATAATATCGAATATCTATGATGCTTACATTAGTCACACCACAACATATTATGTTACACCCAAAGCCCTAAGGTACGTTCGCTTAATGGATTTTCCGTGTAGATTCCTCTAGTCAAGCCGAAATTCAATGTGCACAAGGGTCAGAAACTACCTCAGAGCATCATATATCTCTAGATAAAATATACCATTAAGTTAAACATAGCCAGTTCATGTCTAAATACATGATCTCAAATATCATCAACTTCCGTTACCTACATATCAATAAGCATACACTAGATCTAGAGTTGATAATACCCTATCATGGGTTAGTAATACCCCAAGCTATGCTTCTGCTACGTTTTTAGCAATTTTCGATGTCGATGTCATGTTCGGCGTCTTCCATATGAGTCTTCATCACTCAAACAGAACATGAATATCAGATTGGTTCCTTACTTCTCGAATAGATGTTGAAACCACACATGGATACTCATATCTCAACAGATCTCGGAATCACACATGGATTCCCACATCCTGAATGGACCATGAATATTTAAATGTGTTCGAGCATCTTAAAAAGATCTCGAATATCCATATAGATTCCCTTTCTTCAACTTATTTCAAAATATAGAACTCGTATACTAATTTTGAAGTCATATTCGGTAAGTAGAACCCTTACCGATCTCGGACTCTTCAAAACCAATCGATGATTTTTCGGTAAACTTGATTCCGGTTCTTTCGGCGGTGAGTGAAAGTCAGAGATGTTCCATACCAATACTCCTCCTCGGGGTTTCTTATTGCTATGAAATCGTAAAGCCTTTCGATTACTTCTTAAGTTAATATTTGGGCAAGTTCGATAGTCGACTAATCGACTATCCAATCAAAAAACTTGTTTATACAAATCAATATTCATACGCTTAACTCCAACATTCCAACTCAACTATTCCTCATCCAAGAGTAAAGCCAGGTAAGTTTGGGCACTGGTTGCTCCAAGCCTTACCTAGACACTTTATTCCTGAATCTTACAAATAGATAAGTCTACCTCTTAGGCTTTTAGTGTTAATTATAATAGTAATGATTTCCATAACCAAGTAAGAAATCAACACGATTAACATATTTACGAGATTTTCTACTTATCTGTTCCTCAATTAAGAGTGAGGCCTGGTAGGTTAGAGCTCTATTACTTCATCCCTACTCGACATCAATCTTTACTCTCATAAATAGATAAGCTTACCTCATTGGCTTATTTGTGTTAAGCGTAATCAATTACTTTTCAAATAAGCAATTAAATAATCTAACCATTTGGCCATTAAGCAATTACTAAACCCTTTCTAAACCTTTTGTTATAATTTTAAAATACTTGGAAATACTCATAGTAGGTTTTAAAATATTTATCAAACATATTACTTAAAAATTACAAGTTTGAAAAATCAACAAAACTTGAAAGAAGAGCATGTTTTATTCTAAAATTTCTTCATTTAAAAATGCATAACTAATTCTTAAAAATTCATGAATATTTAAAACTACTTTTAAATCACTCAAATATGAATTAGGCGATACTTTTAAAAATAATGAAACAATTCGCTGAAACTTAAAGTCTGTTTTGAAACAATTGAAGTTCGAAAAAAAGGTTAAACATGACAATTTTGCACTAGTGATGTTTTGGCCATTTTCGAGATGTTACTTAACTTTTTACTATTCAAACTTTTAATAGCAACAAACTTACATATATAACAATACAAATATGGTGATAAATCCCTATGGATCTCTCTATAAAATTCCATAATAATTGCTAAAAACAAGACAATTTTGAACGCATTTATAGCGACTATCGCTATTAGTGCACTTTCAAATCCAAGTCATGTCTCAATCTATGTTCAACTACAACCTTTGTGCTTTGTTCAAGGCCTATTCATATGTCATAAAAGTCCATTCAAATATGTATATGTATTCTATGTGCCACTTGTTTTCAAAATAGGAATTAAAATCAATGTTTTCACTATATTTCCAAGTTAATTCAAATAACTTTAACACGGAAAAATATAATCATACAAGAGTAATATTATCAATCCAAGTGGTGAGTTAGCTCACCTTAAACCCAAAAAACAATCAAGCTTAAGCATTCAAGTTCAAACTCAAACTAGCAACCTCCTTTCCTTCCTCTTTCATCCTTGCTTCACTTGCTCCAAGCCTCTTCTGGCTCACGGCCTTAATATGTGGAGGGGAGTTTGCCTTTTCTTTTTCACAATCTAACTAGGTAGAAGGTGCTTTTATGTGGCGGTAAGGTCTCACTTCAAATTTTAGGTGATTTGGAATTGATTTTCAAATTATTCGCTTTAGAAATTTAAGATGAAAAAGAAGAAGATGACATTGAAATGTTCTCTTAAGCTTTGGAATATTTTTGATATATTTCCTAAGGGTGCACCCCTCTTTGTATAGGCTTAAGAACAATGACGGGATAAGACTAGAAAACCCTCAAAAGCCTAATAACATTAATTGCTTCTTATCATGACAACTTTATATCACTTCTCCTTTATTCATTTTATCATTTTACCCCTCTCAATATCTCTTATCCTTAAGGAAGCTTCTAGATCATTCCATGCTTTATAAATAGGAGGGAGTGTTAATTAGTTGCCAATGTGTTCGTTTGATCATTAGTCAAGTGCATGATAGTTCAAACAACTTATATCGATCAGAAAATAATTTATCGATAAACCTATTGTAACCGATCATATTATCGATCTTCCTTCGAAGAATATATTTTGTGAAAACTTTTCAAAAACAAGTTTCTTATCATTTTCTATTAATTAAATGATGTTAAATAAGGTTTTACAATCATATTTATAACACTTAAATATATCTTCAAATGTATCGATATTCGAAAACGAAGTGTTCGAATTTTCGGGTTGCTACATTCTCCCCTACTTAGAACATTTTGTTCTCGAAATTCCAAAAGAAAGATAATCAAAGAAAATAGAAGAATGACATATATATATATATATATATATATATATCACTGCTGAAACTATATACAAACTCAACTGCACCCAAATGCAAACTGAGATAAGAAAACCCTAGTCTAAGAACAAATCAGGATAGGACTTCTTCAAATTATCCTCAGTCCCACATGCACAATCCCAAGCATTCTCGCTCCATTGTACCTTGATTAACTTTATAGCCTTAGTCACCATTTACTTCGTATCTCTATCGATAATACGAACAAGCCGTTTAAATACGGTCAGATTTGGCTCACTCTTCAAGGCCTTCTATTGCGACGCTTCCGTTATCATTGAAGGATCATGCACAAACTTACGCAAATTCAATATATGAAATATGTTATGCAGACCCGATAGCCTAATTAGTAACTTGACTCTATATGTGAGTGTACAATTCCTCTCAAGAATCGGGAATGGCCCTATATAATGAAGAGTCAACTTCCCAGCCCTTCCAAACCGAACTACACTTCTCATCGGAGAAACCTTTACAAATACAAAGCCTCCAATTGAGAACTCCAAGTCTTTGCGCCTCTCGTCTACATAACACTTCTATCGATTCTGTGCTTCATTGATTTTCTTTCCAATCTCTATAATCTTATCCAATGTCTCTCGAATCCTATCCGGCCCAAGCATAAGACGATCTCCAAGTTCTATTTGACACGGTGGAGATTTGCAAGGCCTTTCATACAACGCTTTAAATGGTGCCATTTCGATACTGGCCTGATAACTATTGTTGTATGAAAACTCAACAAGTGGTAAATTCTCTTCCAACAAACCCTCAAAATGTAAAATACATGCTTGAAGCAAGTCCGCCCATACTCGGTTCACCCCTTCCGTTTGCCCATTTGTCTACGGATGGAAAGCGGTACTCAAAGTAAGCTCGATCCTTAATGCTTCATGCAAACCCTTCCAGAACTAGCTTGTGAATATCAAATCTCTATCACTCACGATATCGCAAGGAACACCATGCAACCTGACGATCTCCTTAAGATATAACCTGGCCAAACTAGAAACTGTCCTTGTAGTCTTAACAGGTAGAAAGTGCGTGCTCTTGGTCAATCGGTCCACGATAACCAGACACCTTCGTTACCCCTTCTCAACCTAGGAAACGTGTTGATGAAGTCCATAGAAATATGCTCCTACTTCCACTTAGGAATCTCAATTAGCTAAAGCAGTCCGACCGTCTTCTGATAACTATCTTTTACCTATTGGCAGTTAGCACACCTACTCACAAAGATAGAAACATCTCTCTTCATGCCCTCCCTTGGAACGTCCTCTTGATGTCTTGATACATCTTAGACCCCCAGAATGTATCGTCAAACTAGAATGGTGACTCTCTACTAGAACTTCCTGCCTAATCCCATCAACATTCGATACATACTACCTACCATCCATTCTCAAATGCAATGGTTATCCACCTCGAATCCTGGCCACCTTTCCGGTGCCTCATTCTCACTTGTATTCTTTGCTGTCTTAGAAAAATGAAGATCTCTAAGCTTATTTCCTTCGATAGGACTAATCAAAGTCAGACGAACCTAAACATTTGCCATAATTCCATACCTCTTACTGAGCGCATCAACTATGACATTAGCTTTCTCCGGAGTGTACAAAATATCCAGATCATAGGACGTAAGAAAGACCAACCACCTTTACTGCCTCATGTTTAAATCTTTTTGCATAAAAAGGTACTTCGAACACTTATGGTCCGTGTATAACTCGAACCTCTCACCTAGCAAATGATACCTTCACATCTTTAACGCAAATACCACTGCTAAAACTCCAAGTCATGAGTTGCATACCTCACTTCATATGGTTTGACCTGCCGACTCGCATAAGCAAACCCTCCCATGATGCATCAACATAACATCTAAACCTGTTCCACACGCACAAGTGTAAACAATCGAACCCTCACCTCCATCTAGCACAATAAGAACAGGAGCACTAGTCAACTTTTCCTTTAGCTTTAAGAATGCTTGCTCGCATTTATCTATCCACATAAATTTGACCTCTTTCTTTGTCAAATTCGTTAAGCAAGAGGCAATCTTTGAGAAATCCTGTACGAATCTCCTGTAATAACCTGCTAGATCCAGAAAGCTTCTAATATCAGTTGCATTTTCCGGCCTCTTCCAGTCTAAACGACCACAACCTTAGTGGGATCAATAGAAATACCCTCCGCCGAAACAACATGACCTAAGAACCTAACTTATAAACGCCAAAAATGATACTTCGATAACTTAGCCTTCAACACATGCCCTCTTAGTGTTCCTAGAACAATCTTTAAATGGTGCAAATTTTCCACCTCAGTCTTGGAATAGACCAGAATAGAATCAATAAAAAAGGGACAAACTTATTCAACACATCTAGAAAAACTCGATTCGTTGGGTCTAAGAAATATGTTGGAGCATTAGTTAGGCCGAATGGCATAACTAACCGCTCATAAAACTGGTCAGACCTAAAAGCGATCAAGGGTATACTTTTTTCTGCCACCCTTAACTAATAAAACCCTATAGCAAGGCCAAGCTAAGAAAACACTTGAGCACCATCGAGCTGATCGAACAAGTCATCTATCCTAGTCAAAGGATATTTCTTTTAACTGTCCGCTTATTGAGCTCATGAAAATCTACACACAATCGTAAGGAACTACCCACCTTCATAGAAAAGACAACAGTCGCTTCCCAACTCGAACGACTTGGTCGAATCAAGCCCATCTGCAACAAATCACTAACTTGATTTGTTAGCTTCAACCTCTCCTATGGCGCAAGTCTATGAATAGGCAATACAATAGGCTTAGCATCCTTCACAAAATCAGTATGAAATTCTATCTCCCTATGAAGTGGTAAACCCGACACCTCTTCGAAGACATATGCAAATTCCTGAACAGTAGAGGTAGAACCCAACTCCTCCTCCACCACATCAAAGGAATAAAGGAAACTAGTCATAAGCAAGTTAGGTTCTTCGCAAGATACTACATGGACCTTCCCTTCTTCCATTTTGAATGATACAGTCCATTTAACGCAATCTAGGACTGCATGATTCCAATACAACCAATCCATTCCAAGCAAAATAACAAACCCCAAGAATCCCAAGACATATAATTTACATGGAAAGGGTCGATTAAAATAAGAAATCGAGAATTCTAAATAGATTATGCAAAGATTAGCCGAGCCTCAAAAAGGGTTCAACACGCAAATAGAATCCACAGTTATAACCGGGTTAAGTTCTAATCTATTAACAAGTGTATGAGATATGAAACTAAGAGAAGCACTAGTATCAAATAAGACACAAATAGGAATGATAAAAATAGATAGAAACCTTCCAAAAATGGCTTCCCCTTTGCTGCAGCGGAAGTGGAAGGTGTTGAAGCTAAAGCAAAGACTCCAGGTTTCTCTCCTTTACAAAGCATTGGATAGTCCTTAACTACACGATCGAGCTGGTGGCAATGTAGCAGCTCCTTGGTGGAAATTGTGGCTTGAAAGCTTGTGGCTCTGTCTTTGATACCTTAGCAATAGGTGCCCTGAATAACAGTGCCTTTGTCACCTGACCTTCTCCAACTAATGTACAGTTCTGAACAAGATGTCCCTTCTTTCCACACTTATAACAAGAGAGACCAAAATTATCTCTAGGCGGCTGAAACTTATGCTCATTGTTTCTGGTTGGTGCTGCAATAGTAGGCTTTGGTGTTAAGCTCTTGAACCTCAATCCCATGCTCATCAAATTTACATAAGACTCCAAGATGTGATTAGCCATATTACCCTTGAATTCAATGCATCCCTATGATGAACATCTCATTCCTCTTCAAGGACATATCTACCAAACTAGGCCCAAACCGAGATAAGGTAGTGAATCGGTTATCATATTTCACCACCATCATGGCTCCCTACTTCAACTCGGAAGCTCCTAACCCACAAGGTCTTTCCGGCTTCTGTGACAAACTTCATTCAAAATCCTCCTAAAATTGGGCCCAAGAGAAGTCATTTTTTTGGACATATGCAGTGATTGTACTCCACCAATTAATGGCTGCATCCGTCACATGTCATGATGCCAACCGATGCTTCACCTCATCATTTAACTCCATATCCTGAAATGTACGGTCACTTAACTTAATCTAAGTCTAGATTTCTATGATCGTCTTCATACCACCAAACCTCTTACATCCTAGCCTCTCATAATCACGACAGAGTGAAGAAAAATCCACATGAGGCCTGACATGTACAACCTCCCCTACAGTATCCACCCTTAGTTCCCCGACTGAAGCAACATTCCTTGGTGCTTGATCTCTACCATTTGTGACGGTACTACCGCGACCACCTCTACCTCCTTGAGCATTGGCAGCTCCAATACTCAAGATGTACAACCTGAACGTAAAAGAATATATTTAGGATATCAAAAGGCTAGAGTTATTCAAAGAAAGAGATTATTCCAAAGGAAAAGCTAAAAAAAAGGGTATAGGTTTACAGAAAATACAAAATCTCTCTCTCTCTTATAAACTCGACTCATTCTAGATGTCACTTACCCTGTCTCTAATGAGCCATACCCAACCAAAGCTAAGGTGTTAGCTCAACCTTATGCTTTGATACCAAATGTAACGACCCGACTTTTCAACCCTCGAATGTCGACACAATATACATCAACGGTATTCGTGTGTCGAGCACCCAAGCGCCGGAAAGATGGAAAGTTAGGGTAAAATTAAAAAAATATAATAGAATAAAAAAGAAAGAATGCAACGTCAGACTCTCATAGCAAAATGATAATTTATAATGTCAAAAGAACAGTGCAAATGGTTTCTCTGAATACAGGGTTTTCAGAGTTACAAAACCTAAGTATTACCATCAGCCTAGATAATTATAACTACATGTCCTTACATTACTGATATATGTACATAGCTTATATAGAAATAGAAATATATATAGATAATGAAGGCCTCTAGCTCATTTTCTAAACTCTAAAGCGTCCATGGTAAAACCTGATACTCAGCCTACTCGAAAGAGTATGTGAGGAATTTAGGAAAAACAAAAACCAAGCGTCAGACATAAGTTTGGTATAAGAAAACTCGAGATACATGCAATGTGTAACAGTAAGTATTAAGACTGTTCGGATTCCCATGATGGTTATCGCCTCAAAAGAAACCAATCATTCATTAAGTTTAATATAGTGATATGATAGATAATGTCCATGGCGTAGGATATAATAATATCAAATAGTTGTGATGCTTACAACGGTTACGCCACAACATATTATGTTACGCTCAAAACCACTAAGGTATGTTAGCTTAATGGATTTTCCATGGAGATTCCTCTGATCAAGCCGAAATCTAGTCTCCTGCCCAAGGATCAGAAACTACCTACGAGTATTGTATATCTCTAGATAAATTAAACCATTAAGGTAAACTTAGCCATTCCACGTCTAAACACATGATCCCGAATATCGTCAATCCCGGTACCCATACATCGATAAGCACAATCTAGATCTAAAGTTGATAATACCCTATCGTGGGTTAGTAATACCCCAAGCTATGCTCCTACTCTGTCTTTAGCCATTTTCTATATTGAGGTTACATTCAACATCTTCCACACGAGTCTTTATCACTCGAACAGAACACGAATCCCAAATTGGATCCTTATATCTCGAATAGATGTCTAAATCACACATGGATTCCTATATCTCAACAGATCTTGGAATCTAACATGGATTCCCATATCTTGAATAGATCACGGATATTTACGTATGTTCGAGCATTTTAAACAGATCTCGAATCTCCACATAGATTCCCTTTCTTTAACTACTTCCAAAACATAGAACTTGTATACTAGTTTTGATAGGTATTTGATAAGAAGAACACTTATCGATTTTGGACTCTTCAAAACATAGAACTTGTATATGGTTCTTTTACAAATCATTTATAAATGTTTTCAGATAAATAATTAGGTGTTTTTATATGATTTGGAAGTTTTATAATTTATTTAAAAACTGTTTAAATAAATGATTTAAAGAATCATTGTATGGAAATCGATTCTCTAATAAGTGCCTACGGACTTAGTTGTAAACCTATTATGCCGTCAAATTTAACCAATGTAACAATTTTGGCTCAAATTCGTAACCTTATTTGGAAAGTATTTTCAAAGAATGTCATTAAAAATAATATCAAATGATTTTATGTAGCAAATGTTTTCGTTGTCATAAGGTAAAAAATCATTCCATGTTTATGTGCGGCGGGGTCTTATGAGGTACCTTTGTGTTCAAAATGCGTATTTTGAGTTTATCACACTAGTCCCATGACTGACTTAGAGTTTATTTTCCTTTTTTCTTAAACTCTTGGTGCCTTAATTTTCCATGGCAGCTTGGTAATCAGGTTTAGTTAGAAGAAATATGGAAGAGCTCGAAGCATGGAGTTAGAGGATTCTTATCCTTTTCCACCACACTCATGCATTATTGTATTTCGCATTTGTAAGGATGGATATTTATAATTGTCCATGTTTAACTCTGATTATTGTATTAGATTTCCGCTGTAAAGATTTTATGTTAAAATAATATATGTCATTCCAAGGGTCAAAGAAATGGGTCCTCGCGCCCCTTCTCATAAAAACCCACACGATAGATTTAAAAGGACTAGCTACTGAAGCAAGACAGGAACTGCAGATGGTGAAATCTTCTTATTCATGCTTAGCGCAGACAAGACAATTGAATATCTAAGGAATGATATTTCGAGGTAGTAGCCTTAGTTAATACGTATCATTGTATTACAATTTTCAATTCCATTATGAGTTTATATTGATCGCACTCTTATATACTTGTGTTTATTACAGGTTACCAAAACCAACGATCCGTACCCTATTGGATGGGGTTTCGATTTGGTCAAAAATTTAGGCCCAATAAGATGTAGGTTGTTACATAAGGTGATGTGTGAACGTTAATATTCAAATTGTTTGATATTAATCGCTTATGAATTTACATCTTTGAGTCCCACAACTTTAATGTTGAATACTTTGAAATACCACACTCTAATTAATTTATAATTATTATAAATTAATTAAATTAACAAAAACTTATGAAATATTAATTATTAAAATTTTCTTTGATTTTAACTTCCATTAGTAACTATTTAGGTGCATATATAAATGGTACATATGTACGTATCGATATACGATATCGATAAATATTTGAGTTTGATTTAAATAAATTAACTATAAAATGAGTTAGGAAACTTTTTTGTACCTACTGTGCTTATACCATTGTCGGCCATAGAGAGAAGGGTGAGGGTTTTAAATGCTTAAATTTATATTTGAATTAGTAGAAACAGAAAGAGTAAATAAATGAGATTAGATCTCCACCTTTTACTCCACCTTGATGCCTATTTAAAAGCTTTGCTCTCATTATTTTTTGGATCCTCCTCCACCCTACCTTGGCCGCAAGCAACAAGGCTTATAGCCATTAATTTCCAAAGTAGACTCAATTCAAAAATCAATTAAATTATAATATGGTGTTCATCTGTAGTCTACTGTAATTTCTGGAGAAGGTTCATTCAGATCTAAGGAGTTAGTTCTTCATTCAAGGTGTTAGTCACAGGCTACTAATTTGGTAACATTTAGATTTCAATAATAATTACTATTTTATATGTTGATCATCATGTTTATACTATTTAGATTACTATTATTATAGCGAATTTGTATATAGGTTATGTTGTCCAATTGTGTGTGTGTATTCAAATTGTTTTTAAACAACACATGAAAACATCATTAAAACTTATGAAATTTGATTTGGGTCAAAATTCTAACATTGTCCACATTTAACTTTGTAAGTCCAAACACAAAATCCTTGATCTAATAATAATAATAATAATTAATCATATTGCTCTAGCCAGAAACTTTGACTTTAAGTTGGCTATTGTTGACCGTGACACCAACCTTATATAACTAAGGAGACAAATTTTCAATTGTATAGTGTTTTTCTTCAAATGCTTTAACTTAAACACAATTATAGTTTTTCATTGGACGTCATGCCACGATTTAACTATAATCTAAGTGGAGTGTATACATTTAAATTCCACATTATTTTTAAGTCGAGAGAATTGCGTAATAGTACAGAACTCCCATGTGAGTTATTCCATAGTTATCAAATAACTATCAGGTGATAACCCCTTGGAGCCCCATGCAACCATGTATTATGTCCAGCATTTGGAGAGTGTTACGTACTATAGTCTTTATGAATGTATCGATGTCCTGTCTCAAAACATCTCGACTAAGAATATTTTAAATAATAAGTTATTTTTAATGCGATAAATTTCTCATGATTACAATACAATACAATTACTATCATGTAACATATTACTTAAGGATTTTTATTTTAATATACTTAAATTAAATAATTAATCAACATAACACAATATGATAAGCATATATAACAAAAACACCTTTTATTTCAAAAGAGATTTATAACATAGTAAATAACTTACAATATATTATAGAATTGCGCTTAGAGCATACTCCTAACTTTATCAAGGATGTGAATTAGGTTGAACTTGGATTAAAAATTAATAATGTGGTCATATTATTTAATGGATAATATGCTCACCTATAGAGTCAGAGTGTGTAACAACCCGATTAATAATTGATCAATAAATTCTAATTGTTAATTTAAAGAGTTAAATTGAGAAGTAAATTAAATTTGGATAATTGGTTTGAAATTTATCTATTTTAAAAGAAGGTTTAAATTTAAAATAGGAAAAAAATTATGATATAATTTGTGTTAATTTGTACGTTGAGAATTTTAAGAATTATGGCCGATGCATTTGACCAACGTTATCGATAGGGCTTCCTAAAACACTGCAATGAGACATTTCAACGCTGCGATTTGGAAAGAATAATTAAAATTTGATGTTTATTTGATTTTTATTTAAGTTGGTTTGGATTTTGGTAAAATGTAATAATATTATCTATTAAGATTTTTAAAATAAAGTGAAAAGGATTCTAAATTATTTTTCTTTTAATTAGTACTCTTTTGTTTAGAAAGTTTAGTTAAGTGTAAATTTAACTAAATGATGCGATAGCTTTTTCTTAAGGATATTGGGCTTCTTTTCTTTTTATTATGTGGCCTTGAGAATTACTCTTTTAAGAAAGCTTTCTTGCATTGAAATTTCATTCCTTCCATGCTGTATTTGAGCAATTTATAATTCCTTTAACAATCCCAATACATGGAAATATGAAACGCATGGTTCAAGTTGACAAAGAAGCTTTAAATTCTTTTGCTTGTCATATGGAGTTGATCTTGCTTTGTTTAAACAAATTGTCGAATATAGAAATAAGGACACGCGTCCTTTATAAATATTTTTTATGAAGAATAATCACAGTCGACACATTTATATAGAGTTATGTACGCATGACCTGGTATGTTTTCATTGTACATGTTTCTCTATACATTATTTTATCTTGTAGCATAGCTTTTATATAAAACACATATACACATTTTGAACTGCTTGATTATGTAGCCTACCATTTCTATTCACATAGTATTATATATATAGTTTGACTTGACCTACATATGTTGTACATTTATGTAACCTACTTAAACATGCCCTGAAATGTCTCTTTTCATGAAATCTTTTATTACAAAGTGTTGCAAAACAAAATAAAATAATAATAATAATAAAATTCCTTTTATTTTATTTCTTATAAATTTGTGGTTTTATTGGAATTTTATGATTTTCAATGAAACAAAGAATTTTAATAAATGATTGAATTGTCGTATTGATATGGAACATTTCGTACAATTCTTTCACTTATTAATATAATTTGTTAAATAGAGTTTGAATGGAATTACTAGCTTTCAGTTAATACTAGAATTTTACCTTCTAGTGTGGGACAGATAGTTAGATTCTAGTGATTACTAGAGTGAAAGTGAGCTACTTAGAGTTATATTATCTTAGGGTGTTTAGATTTCAGGCCCATAGATCCCTGGAAGACAATAACTCATTTTAATCAACCTGAGAGTCGATATGTTCTTAAATTTGGGGTAGGAAGACCTATTTCTTTTAGTTAGATTTGTTACGGTATGACACGGCTCTCTTTTCTATTTTTGGGCAGGTGTTATATGCATGCCTATCAGTTTATTTTACAGTTGGACAATGTTTACCTATTTATATTTGTTAAGAAAATTCACATAGTTTTGTCATAAGCATTACTACCTATTTCTTATCATTAGGAGTTGGGGTTTTTAAATGTAGTCTATTTATTTTCATTAGACTATTGCGCTATGTGGCGGGGTTTATTATTTTAGTTAGGCCCCATGTCAGACTATATCACGCTGATAGTTGATTACCATTATTATTTCATTAGATGTGATTATTCCTTCAGAGATTTTGGGATAGATATTCAATATCTTTTTTTCTCTGGAGAATTTTGAATTTGTTGTCACCATGTTTCTGATGACATTCCATTTTATACTTGATATGGATTTAAAGAAATGGTGATCGGTTATTATGCCTTTTTGGTCGTTGTTCTAGCATACTTTTATTATGGCTTATTTAATTTAAGTCATATGTTTACGATATCACTATCTCATCTCTTTATTAGATATAATCTGACCCGTTAATTTTAAAAATACTAGGGTCAGGCCGAGACTCTACAGATACTAGGACTAGCAATGAAGTAGACTATTTTGACTGTTTTAGTTTACATCTTACTTGTATATATTGACATTAGGAGTTTGTGTCATGTATATTATTTAACATCACTGTGTACCTGCTATGGTACTTTTAGATGTGATGTATATATGTATGTATGTATATTATATGTGGCTCTATTACTGATATTTTGTTGACTCACATTCTAGTATGTATATGATGTATAGTATTCAACTGCGATCCGTGGCTCTGATCGTGTTTTATTTATATTATGTACTGTTCTGAATCTTTTAATTAGTTTGTTTATTACTTTGTAATAATACTGTACACATCAAAATTTCTTTCAGTTCAGACCCTCTAAAGGTAATAAAGACGTGTCAATGTTTGTACAAAGATATATTCACATTTGATCGCCCTTAAGCAGCTGTATTCTCCATGTTATTAGACAACATTTTTTGTAATGTTTTTTAATAATATGGGTATAAAGGTAGGGTTATTACAGAGAGATTGTGGGTTCGAGTCCTCTAAGATCGATTAAATGAAATGTTTATTTTTGGTATAGAAAAACAAAACTGAATAAATGAAAAAAATATCGAGGTCAACGGGTGCTCATTTGATTCATACATTTCTCCACAAAGAAGAGCAGGAGTTAGGATCGATTCCAAGTAAATTAAGATGCTTACTTGGAGAAACTAGGATTTTAGGATGCTTAGACAAAAATCAATATAAATGCCAAAAAGAAAATAAAGATAATGTAGTCGTGTGGCCTAATGGATAAGGCGCTTGCCTCCGGAGCAAGAGATTGTGGGTTCGAGTCCCACCACGATCGCTTAAACAATTTGTTCATTTCTTCTCATAAAAATCTACGTAGGGAGTAACTCGATTACTTAGTAATTTTTGTGCACGACAATAATAATTCTAATTTAAAAGGTTTTCATTATATTCAAATTATAATTTGTACTATACTTTGTTTTACGGAACTCAAAATTAATTTTATGTACATATCTATGAAACATATTTTAGATATAAATAAATTTATAAGTTAATATATTAATTAAATAATTTGCAATTTACTCGGTCAGCAGTGACAACCAAATGTGATGGGATCGATTAACGACATAAGGCTTCGTTAGGTGTGGACTATTACAGGTGGAAACATCAATCGATGATGAAAAGGCTATGTTCTAGTTCTATATTGATTTATTGTTTATGTTACGTTTTATCTGAAACAAATGATAATGATTGATAGGACCAAATAGTAGTTTAGTTTGAGCAAGGGATTATTTCTGAGATATTTTTCTCACTCTAGTACTTTAATTTTTTGTTCTTGTATTCGTTCTTATCCACTTAGTTGCCCATATAATTGGATTACTTATAGTTAATTATATTATACTTTACGAGTACTTTGACACGAAGGTGCGATGCACGTGCGTATGAGAAATTGATAATAAGAAACGTTGTTTGAAGGTTTTTTGGATTTTAAAAAATGACTTTGACGTATACATAATGTTGCAATTTTATGCTTGCACATGTAAAAATCAATTATTTTCTATATATTTAGTATACCATGTTACTAACATATTCAAATTGTTGTAATCAGACTATATATTATATGTCAACAGAAGTGAATATATAACAAACAACATCAAACAAAGTTTCTGTAAATATAATAACCTATTTTGACATCCAAATAAAAGTATGAATCATCAAGAAAATATAATTTTAAATTTCGATGTATCAATATCATGAAATTACTACTTGTGAATGCAACAAAGGATAAAAATCAATGTCTTATTTCTGATTTGTAGTAGAAATCTGTCATAGAAATCTGTCATAACTAAATGATTCACTGAACAAACAAATTCTTTGTTGTAAAATTTTCAAAGAAGCTTTGGGTTTGGGTTTTGTTTTTAGAAGAGAAGAAGTAAAGAGGTAGAAGAGAATTAGTCCCACATCCTAGAAACTTATACAAAATATCTGTATAAATAAAGATTTCTCATATGGATGTTGGGGCCATGGGGCTTTCACATGTTTGCTTTGTTGTGAGAAGAGAAGTCATGCAACACCACATGCGCGCCGTCGTCGTTCGTCCGACCGAACCGCACCAGGCCGGTGCGAAAAAAACCTACAAGGGTTATAAGTAATACTTGAAATACAAAACGGTCCAAATTTGGTCAATATCCGTAGAAAAAAAATTAAAGGAGCAAAAAAAACGAGAGAGAAAATAAGTGAAAATAAGGGACACATCTCTAAAATCAAACTTAATACACAAAACATCTTTTTTTCAAATACTACAGTTTTCTTCACTACAATACCCCTCTTCTCCATTGCAGCAATGATCATTCTTCATATATGGATATTATTCTCACTTTCATAATTAAAATTTACACCTCATTGATTATCAATCTTTAAAATGGAATACATTTTTTTAGAAACAACGGATTAACAAACCGTTTTCACCGTGATATTTTCCAAATTTCTGCAATTATATGGTATGATTGCAGACATTTCTGCAACTATATGCAATAATTGCAAACATATCATATAATTGCAGACTGTTTGCAATTACATGCAATAGTTGCAGACATTTTTCAACTATATGCAATAATTGTTTGCAATTATACCATATATATGCAATAGTTGCAACTGTATGCAATAATTGCAGACATGTCTTCAATTTTATCATATAATTGCAGAAATGTCTACAATTATATGTAATAGTTGCAGATACTTTTGCAACTATATGCGATAATTGTAGACATGTCTGCAATTATACCGTATAATTGCAGAAATGTCTGCGATCATATGCAATAGTTGAAGATTTGAAGAAAAATCCAATATGCTTAAAATTTGAATAATTGTCTGCAAATATATGGAATAATTGCACATTTACTACAAATATGATTTTTTTCTTGTATCATGAATATATCTCATTTTAAATATGGTAAAATTTTTGATTTTTTAGTGAAAATGGTAGCTGATCCGATTTTTTTACAGAAAATTATACGCGTTGAAAATGTTAATAATATAAAGGGTACTTGAGTCTTTGTGCGCGTGGAAATTTGAAACCAGGACCCCGAAATCTTATTAAAAAAATAAAGAAATGTTTTGTGAATTTTCAAACCTTTGCATCAATTCCAAAAACAATGGCCAAACTCCTCTCTCTTCAACCTCATTCTCGTCCGTTCATCCGTACACAAGCTGGTATAATCAAGAATTTTCTCGTCCTACGCTTCCTAGTTCTTCGCCTGCGTTAAATCAAGGAACTTGGATCTTTGCAATTTAAGGGCGAGTTTCTTTGTTTTAGATGCAAGGGGAGGAACCATAAAGGTAAAGACTGCAAAGAACCGATGCGTTGTTTTCATTATGGCGGGTTCGGACATAAAAGATAGCGCTGTTCGGCGGCCGAGAATGGAAACAAAGCAGTTGACAATGGGGCTTGTTCCCGGTTAGATCTGGATTTAGGATCCATCATAGATCTTCTTTTTGTTTTAAGTTTCTCGTATCAAGGAAAAATCTTCTTGTTGGTATCACATATGAAGCACAGATTATGTTGGTGGATGAATTATTGTTTCACTTTGATGTTGTAGCCTCGCACAACTTAGGTAATGCGGTTTCATCTTCTGCCTCTGATAGTAAATACAAGACTGCCATGAAAATTGACCAATGTTTGGAAATTAAAAATGTGGTTGGCAAAAACATTAGCACTTACTTCTTCATTCACTATGAGAAAGGTGGTTCTTTTGATGGGTTTTTGAAGATTAACAAGGGTTACCTGTTGGATGATATTTTTATATTCACATCATGTGTTTGGATCGGATGTATCTCATTGCAATTGGGTTTGGGGCTCACCTAAAAGACATGGAATCAAGAACTAATTATAACGCTCTCTCTCCTTTGGGTTGGTTCTGTGAAGTTGTTAAACTATTTCTTCTTGGATAATTTTTTATTTATCCCGCTAATATGATTGCGACTATGGTTTGTCAGCATTTATTGCATGTAGATTTTTTTTGGGTAAATTGTGTAACCAGATTAAGAATAACATGGTAAACAATATTCAGCTCGGATATGGGGCTACCGTAGAACATAGTAGAAAAACTTTCATTCCTACTTCAATAATAAGTATCCAATGATTATTACTTTTATTGTTATTTCAATAAGAGAAGAAAAATGAATAGTGGATCAATTATCATTATTTAATTATTATCGTTATTCTAGCTAAAACATTAAGGGGTCACAAAAATATTGATTTTTATGCATATTTTAAATATAATTTAACACTTTAACTCATTGATTTCTAATATGAAATTGAATATAATATTTTTTTTACTTAAGTTGTTAATTTTTTTTAAACCATTATTAATGGTTCGGAGAAATAAAAATAATCATATTCGAGGTTCATATTTCTTTTTATTTCTACATTGCTCGAATGTGCATAACCAATCGTATTTACTTCTAAAAAAAATTCTTCTAAGTTTAAGGTGAGTTTTTGAAGTAATTTATGTTATTTAATTTTATTAAATGTTTAAGTGAGTTAGTAAGTATTTAGGTGGGTGTTAATAGCAACATCCTCATATTATGATATCAAAGGTGAATGATTGGGTCAGCAAGGTTCTTTGTGGACACTTGTGTCGATCAAGGTGATGAGTATGATGAAATTAAGGTTAGAGTTTCTACTGTAATTTCTGATCTTGCTATTGTTTTGTGTGAATCCCTGAATCTTGCTGCTTCGATTCGAGGTTTGTCTTCTGGTGATGATCATGTTGCTTTGGGTTTTGGTCCGATTTGTGGTCGGTTTGGAGGTGATTTTGTGTTTGGTTTGGATTTCAACGTGGGGTGATAAGATGAAATTTGTCCCAATTTTGGGTGGGGTTCTGGTTAAAAATTTGATGGGGGATAAGACTAGAGTGGAAGTTTCTAGCTTGATTGTGGAGAATAAGGAGTTGAACCATCATGGTAGATTAATAATGGTAAGTGCAAGGCTGTAAAGCATCATTGAGTGCTTCCATTAGAGCATTTGATGGCTCTAGCTCAGGTTTGAATGATTTACCGCATAGTACTTATTCTGAGGTAATTTAGAACAATTTATCTACAAACGTTATGCTAGATTTCGCTACAAAGTCAGGATTTGATTATGAGTTAGGCCTAGTTGATATTGATTACATTAGGAACAAAGAGCTAGAACGGGCAAAATCACTAAGAGCATGAAATTTATGAGTTAGAACGTGAGGGGATTAAGCAATCTTGATAAATGCATTGAAATTAGGAGTTTTTTTAGAGACTGTAGTGTTGATATAGTTTTGCTACAAGAAACCAAAATAAAACATCCTACTTATCAGTTTTATAGAAGCTTAGGAGGTTTGTATTTAAGTAACTGGGTATCTCTTCCATCTAAGGGTAGTTAAGCGGGATTAATGTTAAGATGAAGACTGTATGTATGTATTACAGTCTATTATCAGCACACGTTCTATGCACAATTTTTTATATGAATTTGAATGGTAATTCATTACTAAATGTTACTGATGTATATGGAACATGTACTAAAACCGATCGAAGGTTGTTGTCGAATGAGTGTTTGAGATTAGGTCACCAGCTATTGGTCCACAGGTAGTGGGGGTGACTTTAACAAAACGAGATACTTAGGAGTGCGCTTAGAAAGAGATTCTATGCTATGGAAGAGTTTGATCGGTAAATTATTCATGGTAGTCCCATTAAATTATCATTAAATAATAGAAAATTTACATAGTTTAACTCTGGAGAGGTTCATTGATGGTTCTATTAGATAGTTTTTTTATTGATGAAAAGCTAGAAGGTTAATATCCATTACTAGAGTCGAGGGGCTTCCATATACATATATATATACATACATATATATATATATATATATATATATATATATATATTCTACCATTTCCCAATAGTTCTAAATCGTGAAAATTTTCACATTATACATAAAAAGCTCAGATTTGAAAAAAATGTGGCTTTTAAAAATAATCTTATAAATTTAAATTCTAATAAATGCCTTTCTATGAATAACAATGATTTTAAATATTCTAGCTATGCTACCAATGTCTTTATAAGAAAATTAAGAGATTTAGGAATTTTTCTTAAAAATTGGAATAAGTGGTTTTTGGAAGTATTTAAGGTGAGAAAGATAAATTATTTTCTAAAATTTTAAAATAAATGATCTCGAGGAATTTGTATTAACTTGAGAAAAATACAATTTCAAGCCTTAAGATGAACTAAACAAAATAATTACACAAGAAGAAATTATGTTGAAATAAAGATCTAGGATATAATGGATGATGGAGATAAAAAAATATTAACATATCAAATAGGAGAAAGTGTAGTAATTCAATAAATTTGACTCTAATTAACAGTGTAGAAATTAAAGATCAAAACAAATTAATAATGCATTTACTAATTACTAATTTGGTGCTAACAAAAATCATAGTGCTATCCCATGTTCAAGGACGAAGAAAACACTTAGGGAAAAGTGGACAGCAGGGGTTACGTCGGACGTATCAGAATTATGTTCGATGTATCAGTTGTGCCAATATGATTTAAAGGAAAGCATTTGTATTCAGCAAAACCCAACGGTTGGGGAGGATGTAAATTTTACATCCAACGTAACCCCAATATGTCGGGTGTAAATCTATATATAAGTAAACTCGGGAGATGCAACTGGAAACATATCAATAAATGCAATTATTTATGTCTCCTCTCTAACCAAACAAGTAAAATACGGCTTTATCGTCTTTTGCTTCATCCAACAAAAAACCAATTCAAGGTGGTTTGAAGTGGGAATTCAACCAGGTTCTTAGATGCATGCTTTTCATTGCATCCACTTTTTCGACCTAGAAAGAAGACAGAGTTCACGTCTGTTGTCCGAACATACCTGCTTAATGATCGCGGTACGAGTACGATGTCCTAGTATTTATTCGTAAATGGGACTTGATTAGACCGAATATAATTAGTTTGACGTTGTATCTTCCACTTCAGATGATATGTTACCGACCAAACCCACTCATTTTATTGTACACCTCCACCCTAGTCGAAAAGCTAAGTGTCATGATGCCGCTGGACATTCCTCTGCTCTTGTAACCTGTGATCGGTGTAGGGAAGTTATGAAACAATTGTATAAATCTAGTAGCAAATACTTTAAATTTTAAAATTATGAAATTAGCAATAGAATATTTAGGGTTTTTAATTAGACCATTTGAACTTACCATGATGACTAGTTAATTATAATTGATAAAATTACTAAAAACTATCTTGTTGGAATGGTAAATACGTATATAGCGTAGATAGAGTTATGTTAAGTAATTTTATTTTACCTCCATTACCTATTCTATTTATTGGACGTCCTTTTACTTATTTCCTCAATGAGTACTATATAAAATAGATAAAATTAGAAGGAATTTTCATTGGGATGAGGAAAACTTAAATAGTAGTATAAATTGTTTAGTTTACTAGGAATTAGTGTGTAAATAAAAAACAAAAGGAGGTTTGGTATTATTAACCTATATAATCGTAGTATATCTTTTTTAGGGAAATGGTTTGTGTAGCGTTACCACATACTATGCAGATACCACATAATAAAACATCAATTAATAACAAAACAATTAGCAAGACAAACTATTATAAATTTGGGAACATAACTAATAATGCAATATATTATAATAGTCATCCAAAATCCAAAATAGAAAATAAAGGAAAATAGAAAAAAGAATGATTTTGTTAAAACTAAATTGCCCATTGCATGAACTTCAAATGATAAAATAGCTGAAACATTATATAACTAATGACATTTGGTTAAAAAAGACATGATGATGCATCTTCAAGAGAAAAATTTAACAGTCTCAGCTATGTAATCATCACATGTCTCATCCTTCTTCGTCCAATTGGACCTGCATCTAGTCATAATTTGCATGTACCGGTTCAAGCATTAACCATGATATTATTTGACTACTTCGTTATTTCATTTAAAATGAAGTGATTTTTTTTGCTTTATCCACTGATATAGTAGGCTGCTTTATTCGATACATCAAATTAGTTATTATCTTGAAAATTGGTAAGCATTATGATATACATAACTTACTCAAAGTTTATCTCCTCTATGTGAAAAAAAAACACTTCGCTAACTTATAGACATAAAATTTAGAAAACCATGTATAATACAGAGTGAACCATGTCTGACTTGTATTTTGCATATAAAATGTGTTCGTAGAAAATATATTTGGATACCTCCAAGTGTATTCAAATTAGCTGATATTTCAAGAAAGAAAAATATAAAGAGGAAATTATCTCAAAGCAGACATGTTACATTTGATCCAATCTTCTGTAAAAGCCAATGTGGCCAAATCAATAGAGAAATTAGAAAAAACTTATGGCAAGGCAAAAGCAATATGCAAATTTAGTATAAATGATTTCAAGGAGTCAAGTCGCATTGATGCAACATATATTGTAAATGGATGTATAGATAAGAGCATGTGCTATGTGCCTTCGAGTGATCATGTAAATTTAATTGTGAATGCAAGTAGTACAGAAATATTGTGTGGCGTGATACAAAAGTTGCTGATTATGGATGCCAAAATTGTCCAAATGGTATGGCCTATACTGTTTGTTTATACTGGCAGGAATAAAATAATCTATTAAAGAAAAATTATAAATGAGATATACAGTCGAAAACAACAAAGTGAAGTGGTGAATAAATAGAGTATTAAGGGGTTATGACTACATGTGAATTATAAATAATATGATTGTGCCATTTGGCTGATAGTTATCCATTGAAGCAGAAATTAGAAAATAGTTATCTACCAAAGCAGTTTATCATCTGATATTATGAATTCAAGTTCTATTTTTAGTGCTTACAAAAAGTGTGAAATTTTGCTTGCACAGATGAGCTGACTGCAAACTCCTACTTAGGTGAGCAAATCAATTGACATATTCATGCACATCTCAAAACTATGTAACTAAATCTCAACACATTAAAAGATAGAACCATAAATAACTTAAATTTCCAAATATCGGTTAACCAAATGAATTTATTGCGACATACGAAATATCCGTCCAATTTGATGCCTTTTATCTCGACCCAATTAAATAATACTTATTAAAGAACTACATAATTTAGCTGAAATATTACAATATTCTGTTCACTTCGACTTGAGTATAAACAAGACACCCATTTCATCTTCCAAGTTTCTAGTCATGTGCATAAGATAACCAAAGTTTTAAAAAATTAGAATTGCAATTAGATAACTGAAAATATAATTAATGGCAACTCCCTAGTTTCAGATAGCCAAAAGCTAAAAGTTGTTTTTCTACGAAAGGATTACAACATTTCAGAAGAGCATACCGCCCAAAACTGGCCTTCATTTGCCTCTTCCCCTGACTATATTTGTTAACAAACTCATTGGCCAACATTGCGTGAACAACCTAGCAAATGTATCGCTATTCATTATTACATCTATGTTTAGTCGATGACACTTCGATGTCAGTGTAAGGAAATTTGACCGTTTTGTAAGGAAATTAATGCGAAAACATTAATAGACCGTTTTCTTCCTCATTATGTGGTACATTAATGGACCGTTTCCTTCCTCAAACGTTTCCTTCCTCATTATGTGTCCAATAGAATCTAAGGGTTTTCCTATTAATATGCTAATAAATAAAACAGTTATAATCTAGAGCATTAATTTCTCTCATCTTGATCTTGATGGACGATCAAGATTAAGTCTACAAATCTGGAAAGTTGGCCCTCTCTCTACCTATAAATATTAACCTTTGCCCATCACAAAGGATATAGAAAACACATAAAAAAGATATAGGAAAAGAGAGAGAAACCATTTCTTTTTTCCATTGAAACCGCTTTCGACAACAACCATTGCTGATTCGTATACAAGATGTCTGGAGGTATGTTTTATTAATTCATTACATATGTGATAATCATGTAATTCTAGATCTTAGGGTTTATGTTATTCACAAGATATATATTACAGTCAGCTGTAA
Organism: Allium cepa; assembly: GCA_030765085.1. Taxonomy (NCBI): domain Eukaryota; kingdom Viridiplantae; phylum Streptophyta; class Magnoliopsida; order Asparagales; family Amaryllidaceae; genus Allium; species Allium cepa. Next base: position 627,425,057 of record CM060932.1, on the reverse strand, counting down.
TAAAAATATGAAATCAGAATGGTCACTACAACCTGAAATAATACATATCTAACTGTTCTCGATATTAGTGCAAACTTACATCAAAAAGAATTTTGCTTCTATAATACTTAATTTTACTAGAACAGACTAAAATGCTTCAACTGATTAGTAGCTGTCAATCATACCGAGTTTTATTATGTATCTAATTTTAGGAATTTGCTTATTGCTTATTTCTAAAACACTATAATATTTCCCATGTAACTAATTTTAGGTAATTTCTAATTAATTATGCTGGAGGAGAAGCCAAGAATGAAAAGATGCATTAAGAACAGTATATATGTTGCAGAATGTAGACGTTTTCTCATCGCAATGCACCTAAAGTTATAGGTATGCCTGTCGTTTCTGCTCCTAATATTAGACGTTGGAGGCATTTGATCTTTTGTTTTGTGAATTAACCGTGCTCTTAATGTCAGAACAAAATGGAGTTTGAAGACTGAGCAAATGTGAAAACAAAGAACATAGAATATTTATATCCAAAAATAAAATCTGCCATCAGCTATCAATTTTTTAAATGAAATATGTAAGCTTTGTCACTTCTGCTTATGTGGATCATTCTGATCATGAATTCATAGAAGATTGCGAAAGAAAAGAAAAGAATGAAAATTTAGTAAACAATCCGCTTTACTTTAATTTCTTTGGTTAATGGTAGTTATTAGTTTGTATATTTTGTGCGATGGTAGCTGGTAATCGTGGAATCATGTTTTGCCTGATTTGGTGTGTGGTGTTTAGTTAATGTAAATGTATTGAAACTTCATTGCTTTTTTATGTTTGTTACTATGGTTTGTTCGGGCTTTAAGTAATTTGGTAGGCAATTCAACGATGTTAATTTCTTTAGGAAATTTTACTAAAATGATAATGTGGTTCGACTTTTAAAAACAGAAGGATTTGGAGAGTTTATCCACTGCTTTCTTATGAAATATTTTCATTTTAATTTCTTGATAACCGAATACTCAAACTTCATTTTTATTAAGATGTACCATATTCGATTTCAAGGGGAAAATTATTAATTTTTGAACCTCAATCAGATTTTTGGAGTGGACATTTCTATTGATGCACTACATAAAGTTTCCGATCAATTATCATTCTGATTAAAGCCCATGATGGAACAATTTGTTATATTGTAAGGATAAATTGATCTTTTATTGTTATTTATTTCTTTGAAATCAATAAAAAAGAGTAATGCGTCATGTTTATTATTAATTTAATTCAAAAGATACAGTCTTTAATGACTTTTTTTTGAAAACCCAGGAGAACCCGGTAGGCCGGTAAACTCCTGAGGAGGGTACAGTAAAGTTGTCCGCTGATCCAATTTTTAATGATTATTTATTTATTCTTCTTCTCCTACCCCTAATTCTCTAACGTGGTGTCATAAATTGTTCTAATATTTTAACATGTTATCGAGCTTGATTTGATATTCAACATGACGTTAGAGCCTTTTTTCAATTTATGAATTTTGTAAATTTTCCAAGGTTGAAATTTGGATTTGTAAGTTGATAAGATAGGTATCCTAATTAACCGTTATCTCTTATGTTACTGGCCCAACCACTTTTCACAAAAGGGAAAAAGAAAAGGAAGTCTTTATCCTTAAAATCAAACCTGTTACTCTCCCTTGTTCAACGCTCTCACACCTTATCCAAATCAAACAGACCTTCACTTAGCCACTTAATGCCATTGTATGCAAACTAAGTTGAATCTCAACCTTAACAACTCTTAGACCCACACTTCCCAAAAAACGTGTGTTTGATTTATTTTCCTTTGATCGTGGCTCCAAAATTACAATTCGCACTTCTCCATCTTTACACTCCATTTTAGTTAGGATTTTTGCATCGTTTTGTCACTTCTGTTAAAATAAAATGCTCATGACTGATGAGTTTACCTCTAACTATTCCCTTAAAAAACAAATCACAACAAAACATAGTATCGAATATAATAAAAATCAAATATTTCAATTGCATTTAGCTTAGTACTTCAATTATAGAGGGAAAAGAAGATATATGTCCAACATCAATAGTATAAAGTGCAAATATCATACTACATTATCTAAAAGATTAACCAATGCTTCATAAAAAATAACCAATTACCTAAAACTAATAATCCAAATTCAAGATTTCCTGTCACACTGCTTAGCACCCAAATTCTATTCTTATATAATTAGACACTAAATACTTGATTAGAAATTTCTGATTGAATCGATAATGTTTTTTTATTATGTATCTAATTTTAACCTCTTTTACAAAGAAAACCGGACAGTTACCATTTTAACCTGAATTCACATCCTTATTTTATACAGCAAATTTTCTAGATATGAAATTGGTCGATAACTTAATTACTTAAAGCTACATCCATCCATCCAAGCTAGTATTTTAACACAGTAAGCAATGGATCTTTCAAAAATAATCTTTAATGCAATTGCCACCGAAAATCTACGGAATGCAACACCTAAATTAAAATCAAGAATCGGCATGTAAATTAAAATAACAGATACTAAAAAAAAGTAGAGTATTATCTAAAATTTGTCTGGTATTAGGAGCAAGCGTCGAGGGGAAGGAAAAAATGCAGAGCATATTAAGAAATCAAGGCAGTAAGTAAAGTACCTAAATCGTAGTCGAAGTTGTGTATGGAAGCAGCAACGCTTAAAAAAAGTATTGTTGATGGAGACGGTTGAAGCTTGAGATGTTAGATCTGAATTCGCTAGATCAGGAATTGGTTGATAATCATTGGATAACCGCAGTTTGGGACGTTCGGGTATCGGAGTGAAGCAACCTATTTTGTGTGAACAGAGGAGATGAAATCGGTTTACGTAATTCTGCAGCGTTGAAGGAATGAGGGGTAGGGTTTCTTTGTGAAGTAGTAAACGGAGTGGGAAAGGTGCAGAGGGTACAATCGGTACTTCAAAAAGACACGGTCGATTTCCTATTGGTAGAATTCTCATTATTAGTAGTAAAGATGTAACATTTTTTAGAAATCTATCTTAAAACATTTTAATATTTTTAATCTTGGTATCAATAATATTATTTAGGGATGGGCGCTGTTCAGTTTGGTGCAGTTTGAAGACTAAACCGCTTCCGCACCGCATCAAACGATTAATAAAAATACAAACCATTATACTAATCTTTTAAACGGTTCGGTTTTGATTTGGTTGACATAATATGATCTGGTTTTGGTATGGTAAGATTTGAACCCGTATTAAATATGAAATAAGAGAATTATTTTCATCAATAATCGATCTACAAAGGCAATTATGTGTGAAGATTTTACACTTAAGATTAAAACACACGATGTTATGCCGAAATGAAAAATTAATTCTTAATTGTATGAATATTTCAGTTTGACATTTAGCTACAAGTGGAATTTTTGTAGCAGATTAACCAATCATCAACGTTAATCAATGCATAATCATTAAGTAAATTGACTAGAATAAGATTATAATTAGCATTTATCCAAAAAAATGAGATGAAAAATATTATATTAAAACTATAACTTCTTTCTTTATGATAATGATTATTATTAATATAAGTTGAAAATAAAGTATACATCGTCAGAATATAAAATGAGATGGAAGTTGCTTATATTTTCTTCATAAGATTACTAGTGTATATATTCGGTTTGGTCCGGTTTAATATGTTGATTCAATCTTCTAAACCGTAACCAGACCATATCGATGCAGGTCGGTCCGGTTTGGGATATTTACTTTGGTTTAAAGATTCGATGCATGATTCTGCATTGTTTTTCTGGTCCGGTACGGTATATGCCCACCCTTATTATTATTCACACTGGGAATGACATCACCTCCTTCTGGCATGATTTTTGGATCCGCTACACCCTTAAAGTGGAATTTAAGGATTTATTCAACATCGATAACCTTAAAAATGTTTTAACTAAGACGTTTATAAACCTGCAAACAATCTATTTTGGGATCTTAATTTTGATACAGGCTTAAAAGATGAAACACTAATCCAGCTTGATCTACCATGTAAGAAATTAGAACTTTATAATATATATATATGTGTATATATATATATATAATGAAAACGACATAAAAATTTGATGTTGGGATAATAATAAATGTTTTCCCTCTAATTCGTTTTATATATTCCGTAACTTTTCGGGTACAAAAAAAATTTATTTAAATTTATTTGGAAAGTAGATGCCCCTCCTAAGGCTAAACTTCATATGTAGCTTATTTTACATAAGAAAATTAATAAATTAAACTTTTAAAGACAAAGAATCGTTTTTTGGACAAAAAAAATGTGTTTTTTAGTAACTTCAAATGTGAAAAAGTTAGACATTTATATTATGATTGTTTTGTCACCAATTTTATTATTTGAAATATTGATAATATTTTTGGTTTAAAATGACTAATATTGTTAATATTTTTGGTTTCATGCTAATTGTTGAATGATTGATAGGATTTACTCATATATTGCATCGTTGATATGAAAAAGCATATTGATGGGTGGTATAGTTGAATGATTAGTGTTATATGTTGCTTGTATGATATGCGTTGTTTGATAATTAAATGGATATAGGTTAAAGGGTTGTCAAAAATTTATTGAAGATAGGGAAACTGAATTGAACACAATTAAAAAAATTGTAAAATTACTTGAATTATTTAATTTTGAAAAAAAAAGATGATGCAATTTAATTATATAAATGATTTTTATAAAAGGAAAAGTCAATAGAGTTGTGGTGATAATAAATTTTGTTGATGTGGAAATGAAGAAGAGAAGAAAAGTTTTGAAGTAAATATTTTTAGTCTTTGAAATTTAATATAGAGGATTTAAATTTATTTTCTAGTTAAATAAAATTATTTTATTTTATTTGAATAAATATGAAGTTTGCAAAAAAAAAATTGGGAAAAATAGTGGGTTTTGAATGTGATATATTAATTTTATAGTAAATTTTATTAATGAGAACCAATTATAAAAGGAGATTAGAAGTTTGAATTTTTGTATGATAATAAGGAATTCCCCTTTGGAAAATTTCTTTAGTATTATTTTAAAATAAGTAAAAGATAATTTTAATTCGATAAATTATTCTACAAAAGCGGTTTAAAAGTGTCTGGCAGTAAATAAAGATTTTAAAAATTGATTTGAAATTTAATATTAGAGAAGTGTAAATATTTTTAGTTGAAATCATTTTTGGGAAGAATAATATAGTTTAAATTTGGTTTAAAGGAATTCTTGGACAATCTCATTTATCATTGTTTTAAAGTGTTAAATAGGTTTCATATGGAGTGAATTATTTTCAAAAAGAGGTTTGACAATTTTGAAATTAAATAAAGGTTTATAAGAAGAGTTTCTTTGTAATTAAATAGGTGGTTTTAAGGTATTGAAGTTTGGTATTTAATTAAGATAATTGGAATAGAACGAGAATTTCGATATATAAAATCTATGGGAAGTCCTATATTAATATTCGAGATTTAACACAAAGATTTTGGAAATGAAGATTTTTAATAAAACTCCTTTTAATCAATAATTGTTTGAATGGTGTGAAGTTCAATAAAATGAGAATTTTAAGCAAATATATTATTTATATCGAATGGTATGGGATGTTCGGTTATACTTTTATGATTGCTCCTATGACTGGTTATGTGGAACATATGTCATATAAAATAATATTGTGTGAAAGTCTAGATTGTCAGGAATTTGAGTAAACGAATTAATGACACCATCTGGTATTAGACATTCGGTAATATTATTCTAACTACTCTTTTGACTCATGGTATGGGATATTATTATGGATAAGGAGTGTAGTTTACAAGCATTGAGTAAACGAGCAAGTAACACTAGGTGGTATGGAATACCTCTGTGATATTTGTTCGATTACTTTCTGTAAGTGGTGGAGATTCCTATTTTATAGGTTAATGTCGAGAGGAAAGTTCCGCTCTATGCCAATTTGTGGTGTGTGCTATTTATCCAGATAGACTAGAGCCCATCCAAGTTAGCTGATCATGGGGTTGCACCTCAGATCCATGGCATCACTTTACTGTACGTGTTATGTGCTGATATCTAGATTATGTGATGATATGCCCCGATGCTACACCAACCAAACGGTCTATTACCATTGTGCAGTGGGCTCATGATCATAGTGTATAGATGGACATAAAGTCACGATGACCAGAAGTAACCAAGATTGTGCGGTGTGTTGTGTATTGTCAGTGTTATGTGTTGTCCCTCGGAGCATGTTGTCTAGCTCCCATCTAGAATATACGAGATTATATGATTATACTATATTATTTAGATACCTATTCTAGACATCTATTCAAAAGCAATGACTTCTTAACTAACTGGAGCATGTTATGTGCTACGAGGCTTCTGATTGGAATATGTGACTTGAGATGTATATACATACAATACAAGACTAGTATCACAATACTTGTTTGTGTGCTAGTTGATGGTTGGTTCATGTTTAGTGTTATGGGTGTGTTGGATGAAGATTGGATATTTGAATGTTTCACCCACTTGATTATATACCCATTTGATGTGTTGATCGACTTTACTTTGAGATGGGTTGTCTTCTATATGCATGGTTTCAAGATTTGTTGATATTTGAGATATGTACATGCCTCTTATGTTAAACTGTTCATACCATACCAGATGATATTTTATATTGTTATCTAAATTTTAAACATCGTCTAACCCGTATGTTATTCATATAATACTTGGGTCTGTCCGAGATAGACATTACAAGTTCAAGGAAGAAGAGACCGGATTGTGATTTTTGGACATAGACAGAGGCTAGTTTATTAGTTAATTGTCGTACCATTATCTATTTTTGTAGCCTCATGTATATTGATGATATTGAGATTTATATATTGGATTTATACATTGTTTATTGTTTTGAGATAGTGGGAGTTTGACCTGTTTTATATCTCACTCTTACTTGTGTATATTTATTTTATATGTTGTCGCTGCGTGGACGACTCTGTGTTCTCTGAGATTTATTTTATATTATGTATTATTCTATCCTAAAATTTCATGTGGTTATTTCTTGGCGCTAATACTGTATACGTATAGGTGAGTTATTTATGATTTTTGAAATATGTATCAGTGTTAGCCCAAAGGAATATTCACCTGCGATGGCCCAATATCGCCTCATTCTTTGTATTATCAGACAATGTTACCTAATAATACTCTTTGGTAATATTGGTATGGAGATGACATGTTACAACTAATGTTTATGCAAGGATTCGAGCCCTTAGCTATAATGGTCAAGAATGACCTTTGATTTGCAAGTAAACTGAGGGAACCGGATGATTCGCCATGATTGATCAAGTTGATAAATAGAGAACGCAGACGATGGTAATTTGCTTATCGAAAAGTTTGTTCTAGAAAAAGCACACCTTATATTCACAAGGCATACTTTAGAGGGCAAATATTACCAGCAAATTTTCCATATCTCATAATAGACTCAAACAAATGAAATCTACCATAGATTGATGAAGGAATGAGTCAATGTGCTTGGAAGATGTCGAGATTGAAGACATCAAAGATCTGGCCAAGTTTCAAAAATGAAAATCAGATTCATACCTATATGATTCATATTGGTACAGACATGATTTTCGCCAACATGATGTATGTCGACATAATTTTGGGAATTAGATTGGCTAAGCACGAAGGAGAAAAGGCTTAGGCATGGAGGAAAATGGACTTCAGATGCCTAAATTCTTGTCGGTACTAACATGATTTGCTTCTCGATATTGATGTGGGGCAACCTACTCTTTATGCTGGATTTTTGAACCTTGGAGATTTATATGTAGAATCGGCTATAAATACTTAGCAACCTTCAACTAGAGGATGACTTTTAGATTTTTTGATCAAAAATCTACTTTCTTCTTCCTTTAACTCTTAAGAACCCAATCAAAGAGAAAATAGTCAATAATATGGATTAAAGTGGACATATGCCGCTGTAACACCCTAACTTGGAATGGGCCTAAATTTTAACCCAGAAAAGGCTCATCGAAACTTAGATCCATTCTAAGGTAAGCTATTGATAGAACTCTGAAAATAACAGTATACAGACATAATTAAACTTTTAGAACTCACAGCGGATGGAGCAAAATATAATAGCAAAGTGTACCTATTTATTTCAAAACCATAAAAATATCATAATACAGAATACCATCAAATCGCATCATAAATCCATTACAGTGGTTGTCTATGTACATAAGTACACATAAAAGTACGTGATAATGATAAATACTACCACGAGCCAAGCTTCTCCATCTCTTGGAATCGTCACCACCATTACTCCATCCTTAACCTGTGTTCTAATGAGGAGGACGTCAGAATAATAAGTGTCTGGTGAATAAAAACCTCGAGTCTTACCTTTTTAGTACTTGGACGGTATATTTCAAAATAAGAATATATCTACGAATATAAGACCAATAAAACCATTTAATACTTCTTTATAAGGAAAAGAAGTAGATCCAACCACTTAATACCTTTCATTCTAGAAGCACGTTTCTAGAATCTCACATCCCAATCATACGTCATAAATAGCTAATAACGTGAGAGACGGTACCCAAGCCACTAAATACCTTTTATTGGAAATTAGGCAGACTCTTGTCATTAAATACCATCACTTAATACCTATTTCCAAAGCATGCTTCTCAATAGTATTATCTAGCCGACATGTTATAGAATCTCTTAAGCCACTTAATACTTCCTTGTGAAAAACAGGCAGACACTGATTATTTAAGTTAAGGCAGACCCCACCATTTAATACTTATTTCCAAAAGCGGACCCCAATGAGATACCACCTAACGTAACCCATTTACCATTTAATAGTTCAAATTGGGAAAATAGGAGGACCCTCAAACAACCACTTAATACCTCAAGACCCCTAAGCAGGCCCTTCGCCTTATGGCCATACTCATAATAACATCTCACATTAATTCGATTATTCATAGAAACTGGCAACCAGGTTAACTGGGCAGATTTTCCCTACATAATTTGGAACTAACCTCGTGTCACAACAAAAATTTACCATAAAGACTTCTCACGTAAATCAAAGTGTACACAACCACTACTAGCCTCAAAGTGATGGGCAAACTTCCATCATGTAACTCTATTAAGCTCGCATCCTTATAACTTAGCCATAAATCAAATACTCTTCATATGTACGTATGTGTGCGTATGTATATATATACTCATCTCACCATTTCATAAATAAGACCTTAGAAGGAACCTTTCTTATTACGCCTTAAAATAATAATTAGGCTATATATAAGAGCTTCCTCTTATTTTTGCCTAACAATCAATTACCTTCCTAAACCTAATTAACTACACAATAATTATACGTTAATTACGCTAATGGAGATAAATAAATATTTGCATCTAATAAATTTTAAACGCATGGATTTTACACTCTAAACTAGCGTTAAATGTCAATTCCCTAACCAAATATTATTACAAGTCATTTTTCTTAAAAATACCAAGATTTCAACATATCAAAATAATGGATTCTAATATCCAAAACAGGAAATATATATTCATAACCAATACTGCAAAAACAGACTTATAAATAAAATAGAAACTCAATTTATTACACCAATTCAACTGAATATCCTAAATAATAGGAATTGCAATCTAAAATTCATATTCTATTCAACTCCTCTTATACAAAGAAATAAGTAAGAATATGTGGTGTAAACTAAGTATAGAATTTGTAATCTTAACCCATTATTTCATTGAACAATCACAATTTGAATCAAAGAAGAAGAAAATAAAATAGACTATAAAATTATCAAAAATTGCATAAATGAAACAAATTCCATCAAATTAATGCAAATAATTGAGAATCTCAACATAGAATTGAAATTTCGAAATAAAAAGGAATTTTGGGGGATTATATTTATCATATTTTTGAAATTCCAAAATTCTTAAGGCATATTCAAATCCAAAATGAAATACACTTAAAAATTACTGAAAAAGAAATACTAAGGTTTCTACTCACAGAATAGCCTTAGTTTCGCCTTCCTTAGATTTTCATGCCTCATAATCTCTTCCAAAATCTCTCTCTTTTGATACACAAACATGTTAGTCCCTGAGAAGATGGTTTTGATGACAACAACCTTAGAATAAGATTATAAAATATAAATACTAACATTATAGTTTAGATATATATGTATATGCAGGATTTAACCATGCAGGTACCAAGAATGAAGACTGTACAATATAGAGATTCAAGACTGAAGATATCAAGATTGAAGACTCATGAGTATCAAGATGATCAAGAGTTCAAGAATTCAATATAAGTAATTTAATTAGAAATTTCATTAAAACTCCTAGAAAAGCACCGACATATTAAAATCCATTTTATTCGTAGAATGGAATCCATTTCGAGCCCGTTAAAGGGATGGAACCCTAAGTAGGGTGGAACCTACGAAAAATCCAGTGGAACATTGTTTTATATCCATTAACTTTTATCCAAATGTTTTACAAAATTGTATCTTGTTTTCAAAACGATTTCAAAATCTTCCTTTTAAAAGAATCAAAAACATCTATCCTGGTTTTAAAATACTTTTATCCTTAAAATGATCTTTATCTTCAACATCAAATTATCCTTGGTTTTAAACTATCTTTTAATTATAATTTATTTAACTTTTAATATTTATACTTAGATTTAAATATATGGTAAAATTTTATATATACCAAAATATTATTCTATATACTTATTTATGTATTTTAACTGTAGTTAAGTATATCTATAAAGTTTAAAATAGTTTTAATACAAGATAGAAAGTTATTTTCAAAGAAAAACAAATTACCAAAAATACCATAGGCCCGTCGACAACCCTAATATACCCTTGTCGACAAGGTGGCAGTTTATTTCAAAAAATTTAATTTCAAAAGAAGTGTCTATTTGTCATATCCTTTTACGAATGGACACGGCTGTTGTTCTACTATAAATAGGGGTTGTTTTAAACGAATTTATATTCATATATTCTCTGATTTCACTCCTCTTTTTTTTCCACATTTCTTTATATATATTTTTACCATTACTCTGCCGAAATCACCATTGAATCTAACTAGATCATCTCTGGTTTGATTCTCTATCACTATCTCAACAAGATCGCAGTGCTATTCAGAGTTATAGGCTTATTTGTAATAAATTATGTGAGAAAAGGTATGATTGTAGCCTGTGAAATCAATCAAGTGAGAAAAGGTGTGATTGTAGCCTGGGAAATCAATTGGGTGAACTTTTTGCTCGAAAAATCAAGTATCTATACCCAGAGGATTGTGAATCTGGTGTGATGTACCTCATGGCCTTGAAATTGAGGGTGTAATTGTAAGAATTGATTTTGAAAGGAAATCCGTACCTGTGTTGCGGGACCGGATATAGGATAACTCCGAAGCAATATAAAATCTGGTATGTTCTTTCCTTTATTTCTTTTACTCTATTTCTGCATCTGTGTTTGATTCTGTGATCATATCTGTGTCTGAATATTGCATATATTTTTGTTATAAACTCAAAAAAAATTAGTAATTCCTTAAACCACTATTCACCCCCCTCTCTAGTGTTAATTCTAGCCTTAAGATCCGTAATCTGAATTTCTCTCATTTGGTGTTAGAGCAAGGTTTTTAAAATTTTCATAATTTGAATTTTGAAAAATTTTAAAACGACAAATTTTCTGATAAAATTATTAACACTATTTTCATATGAATATGTCACAGAATCATCATGTTATTTTTGTTTAAAACTATTATTTAGTTATTTTGAAAAGTCATTTGATTCTTTAAAAAGTTAGGTTGTTTTGCAGGAGAAGAGTAACGTCTGTTGGTTAAAAGATACCAGATAATTATTCATCGACCAAGAAGAACAAATGGATATACAATGGCAATCAACAATGAAATGGGTACCAGATCAATACAAAACTTTTGGTTCTCATCGACAACTTGACTTGATACTGCACTTCTCTCCATTTGCTTCGCAACGCCATTGGTGTCATGCGAATCCGTCAAGAAATAACCAAGTTATGGTCAAATGATGTTTTGGTGAACAAAGAGAAAAAGAAAGAAAAATGTCAATGGAATTCTTAAAATTGCATCTAAATATTTAAGTATCTTGTCCAACTCCTTTTTCAGATTGTAGTCCTTGTTCCCACGGTCATTTTGATGGGTGGAACATCAAATTCCGATCAAAATTGAGTGAGATATGACAGTTTGAAGTTGGCTATCCAAAACTGAAAAATTGTGTACGGGATTTTCTACATTTCTCCTACTGATCGGCCTGTTGCACCATATACCGTCCAAATTCATCACCAACTATTATTAGACCGTGCCCTTGTCTTCCTCTTCGATTTGCCGCTGGTTTCATCTAATTCTGTTAAGAAACGAAGGAGATATGCCTTCTAGAAGTTTCATAGTATATAGAAAAGGGGGAAGAAGAAGATGAATTTTTATGAAAAGTGATGACTGTTGGGCCTATTTATAGCGATTGAAGTGCCCATTCATTCAAAATTCAAATTCAACGTATTGGCACTAAGTTAGTAATCTACTAAGTCATCTGCATCTTTCTCATACGGTCTTCAAATTCAGCAAATGAACATACTATGTTGATCAGAAAAACGAGCCCGTCACAATAGAACAGATCTTGTCGTCAAATTTTGAAAGATATAAGTGTGCGGTTCATGGCAATGGAAGAACAACAAAACTAGAAAGATGGAGGAGTGCAAAAAGTGGTACGCTTTACAATTATTTCATCTTTATTGTTACATTTAGGAATATATACTTATGCATTTAGTTAGGTATAGAAATTTATCTCTTTTATAAGTTTTGATATTTTGGTCCATATATCGACACACCATAATTAAGTCTTTTAAAATGTTTTCCTTTCAAATAAAATCTTACAACGAATTTATTACAACTATACTACGTAGAAAAGCATACCTTCATTCATTATTTCAACTTTTCTATTGTTATTTTTTACCTCTCATACTCTATTTCTTTGAAGATACTAATTTTATATCTTTAAGAAATTAATAGAAATGAATTTAGAATGTTAGAATAAGGCTCTATTTATATATTTCTTCAATTAATAAGAAGATTGCATCACATCATATGACATTGTCATATAAGTAGATAGTGACATACATGCAAAATGTCACATGTCATTACACTTGTTCTATAATAAAAACATTTTTTACATGCATAATGTAAAGTGTCTTTACACATGTTTTCCTAATAATTTTTATATTTTTTTAAGTGATTTAGTTATATTAACTACTTTAAAAAATTGGGTCAAAAATCAACTATTTACACGTGAAAAACTAGTCGTAAAATTAGTGCAAAATCATATTAAAAACAAGCCCGAAATTTTAGATAGCAATTTTAAAATGCTTCTTTTCTTCTGTAATGTTTTGTATGTACTGCAGATTCATTTTTATAGCATTTCTGTGCTTTGAAATGCTATAGAGTTTCAGAAACTTTATACGACATTTGGTAAAAGCCACAGTTTCAGTTTTATAAAGTTTCGAATATATTTTACTACAAAAACTTTTTATGGCATTCTTTGAATGCTGTTTTTCTTTATGAAACTTTAAACAATGTAAAAATGATATTTAAATTAAGTATTTTTCTCTATTCTTTTTAGAGTTTGTTTCTAACTTATATAAGAATATTTTAAAATTAATTTCATGTTTAAATGTTTTCTAATAATAAATTAATTTTTTTAGAAGTAAGAGACCTTAATAACACATGTTTATTTTAGTTTTTCAATCTTTATTATTTTATTTAATATTTCATTATGATATTTTTTAAATTTAAAAGATGTTTAAACATGTTTTTAAATAATTAAATCAATTAATTTAATATAAAGGTTTTAATTAGTAAGTTAAGTATTTTATAGACATGGAAGTTTGGATTCTTAAAAAAAATAACCAAGTTAAATAAATAAATAAATATTTTAAATAAATTAAATAAGTAGGCTATTAATTTTTATAAAAACCATATTTGATCATATATATAGTTTAAATCCATATTTCTTAGCAATTTGATTTTGATATTGAGTTTGATTACTACCTTTCATGAATATGTTATAGTTTTAATATCATTTATTACCTTTAAACTCTTTTCCTTACTACTCTTTCAATCTCATTCTTTAGTTTTCTTAACCTAAGTCTAGTAATTGGTCTGTATTACCTTTGTTCGGTTGAAGTGATTTATAATAAATAATTTGATATATATATACATACATACAGACACACATACACAGATATATATATATATATATATATATGCTTATCAATTAGATATTACTTATCACTCATGTTTATCTTATAATCTTCATGTCTCTTACCGTAGTATATATATCATCATATCATTATGCATATTATTATTATTATTTACTTCATTACCCTTTTTTTTCATGTTACATATCATTATGCATCCTATTTCATATCACATTTCATTGCATATTACATCATAAATTACAATGCATGAAATATCATAATCATTTGCATCACAAGTTGCACTTCATTTTGCATATTATCTCATGCTAAATTGCATATGTCGTACATTTCATACTGCATTACAAACTACATATTGCATACATGTATACATAATGGCTGTATTTTATTTAGGAGGAGTATGTAGTATTGTTTTATAGTATAGGATTATTAGTTTTGACTTGTTTGGTATGTTTTGATTGACTTGTTTGACTTGATTGACATGTTTGACTTAATTGACTTGATTGACTTGTTTGACTTGATTGACTTGTTTGACTTAATTGACTTGATAGACTTGATCGACTTGTTTGATTTGATTGATTTGTTTGAATTGTTTGACATGATTGGATTTGATGTGCATATTGATTGGATTGTTTGAAATATAATTATACATATTTATGTATTGAATAATTATAATATAATTATGTTAATGTCTTTCACATTTCATTTACTATACTTTGTTCTAGTATTAGTTTAAGGGGGAGATTTTTATTTTTACGGTTTTAGGATGGTTTTTGTTGATGACAATGAAGGGGGGGGGGAATTATAAAATAGGATAGTTAGGCATAGTTTTAGGGGGATTTATTAGAATAGAAGTAATATTTTATAAACAAAGGTTGTCATCATCAAAAAGGGAGAGATTGTTAGTCCCCGAGAAGATGGTTTTGATGACAACAACCTTAAAATAAGATTATAAAATATAAATACTAACATTATAGATTAGATATATATGTATATGCAGGATTTAACCATGCAGGTACTAAGAATGAAGACTGTACGGTATAGAGATTCAAAACCGAAAATATCAAGATTGAAGACTCATGAGTATCAAGATTATCAAGAGTTCAAGATTTCAATATAAGTAATTTAATTAGAAATTTTGTTAAAACTCCTAAAAAAGCACTGACATCTTAAAATCCATTTTATTCGTGGAATGGGATCCACTTCGAGCCCGTTAAAGGGATGGAACCCTAAGTAGGATGGAACCTACGAAAAATCTAGTGGAACATTATTTTGTATCCACTAACTTTTATTCAAATGTTTTCCAAAATTATATCTTGTTTTCAAAATGATTTCAAAATCTTCCTTTTAAAAGAATCAAAGACATCTATCCTGCTTTTAAAATACTTTTAGCCTCAAAATTGACTTTATCTTCAAAATCAAATTATCCTTGGTTTTAAACTATCTTTTAATTATAATATATTTAACTTTTAATATTTATACTTAGATTTAAATATATGGTGAAATTTTATATATACCAAAATATTATGGGTATATTTTAACTATACTTATTTATGTATTTTAACTATAGTTTAGTATATTTATAAAGTTTAAAATAGTTTTAGTACAAGATAGAAAGTTATTTTCAAAGAAAAACAAATTACCAAAAATACCATAGGCCTGTCGACAACCCCAATATACCCTTGTCGACAAGATGGTAGTTTATTTCAAAATTTTGAATTTCAAAGGAAGTGTCTATTCGTCATATCCTTTCACGAATGGACATGGCTGTTGTCTTACTATAAATAGGGCCTGTTTTAAACGAATTTATATTCATATATTCTCTTATTTCACTCCTCTTCTTCTTCCACATTTCTTTATATATATTTTTACCATCACTCTGCCGAAATCACCATTGAATCTAACTAGATCATCTATGGTTTGATTCTCTATTATTATTTCAACAAGATCCCAGTGCTATTCAGAGTTATAGGCTTCTTTGTAACAAATTGTGTGAGAAAAGGTGTGATTGTAGCCTGTGAAATCAATCAAGCGAGAAAAGGTGTGATTGTAGCCTGGGAAATCAATTGGGTGAAATTGTTGCCCGTAAAATCAAGTATCTTTACCCAGAGGATTGTGAATCTGGAGTGGTGAACCTCGTGGTCTTGAAATCGAGGGTGTATTTGTAAGAATTGATTTTGAAAGGAAATCCGTACTTGTGTTGAGGGATTGGATGTAGGAAAACTGCGAACCAGTATAAAATCTGGTGTGTTCTTTCCTTTATTGCTTTTACTTTATTTATGCATCCGTGTTTGATTCTGTGATCATATCTGTGTCTGATCACCGCCTCCCTTAATCTATGGTTACAGTATGTCCTTTGCGCCTTTAAACTTTTAATCTCCCTTAATCGCCGCCTCTACCTCCCTCAATCACCCTCCTTTACTAACCAATGACCACCAAAATGCATGGAAATTTGTTAAATTGGAAACAATTTCGATGAAGGGATAGGAGGATCTAGGAAAACATTACTACAGCTTGGTCAACAAGGATGTTTGTACTACTTATTCAAGGACCAAGAAGTTCAAGTGATGGGTCTTCACCATCAATCATCACCCTGACCAAATAGTGAACCAAAGTAGCTGAGTTGCAAACCAAATTGAATGCCCTGACCAGGAGAAGTGCCAAGGTAAGAATAAAACCCAGGTTAGAGGCTACATACACATGGATCATTTGATACTATGCAGGAAACCTCTGACCATATTCTGAGCGATCTGCATGCTTATGTAATAAGCCTTGCAAAAAAATATGTATTGATGTATTAAACTGGTCATAGGATAATAGACAGCCTGAAGCATTATAAAAATCTCTATATTATCTCTTTTTGGTAAGATTAAATGATCTCCCCACACACGTCAACGGTTTACCACCAATAGTCACTAACACGCGAGGTCGGTGGACGAGAAGGGCACTCCCCGTAATGAGAACGATGAAACTAGACTTAAACACTTGGAATTACATCAACACCATCCAACTCTTCAGCTAAATTGCAACACTGGACATAGGGTTATTAGACTGCCCGAAGCAGTTATCAAAACGGAGTTGCAAACAATGTAGATCAGCTTCTCAGTCTAACTGGTCATAGGGATATTGGACGGCCCAAACCAATATAAAAACCCATCTATGTTAGCATCATTAGCATAGCATGCTGGACGTATGGATATTGGACAGCCAAAGCCAGTACAAAAATCATGTGCATGCGAAGGTTATAGATACATGACCTGACTTTATAGTCAAATTTTCTCTTAGCCCTCCTCCAAACAATAAGGAAGACCGTGCCAAATGCATAAACAGATTACTTTTCATAGCTCACCGTCATCGTTCTACAGTTGTAATACAACCTACGAGCGATAACAACAATCTCTGAAATGAGGACAGTAACGCTTAACAATGATGCGACCAAGTGGATGTATGTCGTTACACCCCAAGCAAGGGGGCATGTCATACCAAGCTTGCAGCCACGCCAACATAAGGCACTATACCCAAACAAGGGGTCGGGTCATATCAAATGTGTAGGTAAATATTACGGCCTATGGGTCAAGATTGGGGGGGGCATAATCCACCTCAAACCTCAAGAGCTTATTCTAAACATGGCTAGAAAGCGCAATACATGGAATGCACCATAAGTTATTGATCAGTTACAAATCTAGATACTACTCAAAACTTGCCAGGTATATATCAAACAACCGAGTTACTAATTCATAGTTAGCTCCTTATATGCCTACTAGAATACAATTGTCTATTTTAAATATTTGTACATAATTTACAAAAGATCATGACATGGGTCACATTATGAAGTGACATCGCATAATAAAATCTACATTAAGAATCCGACTCGGAATTAGAAGACAGGCTAGTTATGACCACTCTACATCAGTACGACCTATGTGAATGCGATGTCAGAGGCTGAGAAGAGCCGAATATCAGTTGAAGAGTAGGGGATTGATCATCCAGCTCAGTGATAACAACTGATGAACGGGCATGAGTAGCACTACCATGAGCAGAACCACAGTAATCAATGCAGGGATCATAGTTGGCATCGGCCTAGACATTCTCATGACCTTGAGATCTGTATTTATAGTTGGCATGGTTATTCAAGAAGTACAAATCAAGTCCAGGCCAAAAACAACGAAGAACATCCATGGCTGGTTACCAACCAATTTCTGCTACTATCTTCTTCACTTTTCTTTATGAAGCTCTTTCAATAGAAATGCCATATCCATCCCACCTTAGGAAACTACAATGGAATCTAACCGGGCCTCACATTCCAAGTTAAATATCCTATTCTTAAAAACATTCACGCACTCCATGGCCATGTGCTTAATTTGTTTAATTTCATTCAAGAGTTGATATTTGTTTTTCTCAGCATTTCTTAAGGAGGGACCGAAAAGCCTCTCCATATCGGAAAGATAGGGTAAGACATGGGTTTGCGGCGTCCCTAGCTCTCCCTTATCATAATCCTCCAATTCTTTAATCTTAGCCTCATAATAACTCTTTACATCATTCTTTCATTTAAGAACCTTATCCAGGTCGGCCTTGGAAGGGGCACAAGAATTACATCCGGCTTAAGAGAGGGGTATGTAGCTGAAGTCGTCGGAGGATCATCTTCTGTGCTCATACGCAGTGCAATTTCTTCATCCATCTCCACAATCCTTTTCCTTAACATTTTGATCCCATCTCTATAGTTAGCATCGTTTATGCTCCCGACATTCTATAATAAGTCCTCTAATTCTGCTACTTTGGTTAGAGCAGAATTTAGTTTCTCTTTGAGGGCGGCTACCTCTAATCCCTGATCGAGAGGAGCCAGCCAAAAAGGGTTAAATAAGTAGATGCATATCAAGATTAAATAATAATACAAATAAGCTAGATAAGGAAACTATAAGCTCACAAATTTTGTGGGAAAATGTTATTCAATAAACAAACTTTAAAATCTTCTCAAGTACTCTCATATTAGAAAAAAGAAAAACATTCCTTAACCTAAGATCTTAGCAATTAAGCACTAAAATAATGTCTAAGGAACATTAGGAAAAGGTGGGGGCAGTGCTAGCAGGAAAAGTTCAACGAGGGTCATCGCATGCTCTTGCACAGTGGTCTATGGGTTATTCGACTATCACCTCGAAGTCATCTTTTTTGTTCAGAAAATTATGGTCTAGTGCAGGGTAAAAGAACTCTAGGATGTCTTAGGATCATCGTAGCAAAGCCTTTAAGCTTGTCTGAGTAAGAGGCAATCTTTCCCCAAGCAACCTGTAGTGAATCCTTAAGCTCGCATATCTTTAATACAACTTTTCTCCTTATGTCATTTAGACTTTCAATTAGTTGAGATCTTGTTTTTATGGTTTATCTTGCAATGTCGCTAAACATCTTATAGGCGTCGATTTTCCGTTCATCATTACGATGATAAGAAGGCCCATAACCTATACGAAGGGCGGGAACAGTGTCTAAGCAGGACACCGTAATCATCCTCCCATATTCATCAACCTCTTTTTCATTGAGAAAACTGGCAATTTCTGTGGAAATCTCCTCCACCTATTTCTTGTGTTGTGTAATCTCGTCCGGCAATAGAAAACTCTATGCCAATTCTATTATTCTCGTCCTTGAGATAAGCGACCTCGTCTTCAAGAGCATCCTCCACTTTAATCGCATCAAAAGTTTTAAAGTCAGGAACAACATGGGAGGTAGAAGCATTCTGATGACAAGCATAGTTAGTGTTGAACTGAGCTTTGTGAGAACCAACTTAATTAATTATAAAATATAACTCGGTTACATAATCAATACATAATAGATAAGTTTTAACATCGAATATCCAACATCTGTTACACTATCTCAACTTATCCATGCATTTAAAGATCATGCGTAAATAACAAGGATACGGAGAGCTCTGTCATTAGTCAAGGTTCGAAGCCTAAGCCCAAACCGCTCTAAATGGGGGATGTTGGGTGGGAACGAACCATTCCATAGCATGTATCACCGCCAACGCAACATGAAATCACTAAGGGCCTCCTTTTCTTGAACTACATGATCTATTCTGGATAACAATCCCTAAGTTTTATCCTTAAGCTCTGCAAATCACTTACCTAACACTTTTTCGCACCTGCATATAGTCGTAGTGGTCAAACCAAGATGATCCAAGGATCGTTTTTTGAGCCTAGACTTTGTCTTCCTTAACAATTTTGTAAACACATTCTCTTCAGAAGACAAAACAAAATAATTAGGAAAATGTGATCATTCGCAAGATAACAAAATGAAAATCATGTTTCACTACATGCACTAAAATAGATTTCAGAATCTTCATATAAGAGGAGACAAAAGAAATCTGAAATTAAACATCCACTAAAGAATTTGGATTAATCTTATGTGCAGATGTTTTCTCTCTTTCCTCGGATTGCTAGTATCCATGGTCAACCCTCACCTCCTCCCACTCAGTGGAGTGCTCAGAATGGCTAGGAGCAGCAACTTGTGCCGCAACTTTTTCCTATCCCATATATCTTAGCAATACTCATAGATCAAGTAAACCAGAGACTCATCCCCTGGGAAGTTAAGCTAAACCTCTCTTCTAAAGTCATGCCTAGCCGAAGCATAAAGACTATCAATCACATTTGAAGTAAATTTATTATGTTCCTCTTCTGATTGGATCTGTTTCTCCGTCACCACTTCCAAATCCTTTACCACCTTGGCCAGCACTTTGTCCTTCTCCCCGAACTCACGCCCTTTTGCAGTTCAAAAATCCTATAAAGCCTTGGATTTCCTCTTAGCCCTTACTCGGGACATCCTAGCATCTTCTTTAGCCTTAATCTTAGTAGAAGAAAGGCAGTCTTCTCAATTGTAAAAGAGGCAAGGTTAGCCTCAAATTTAGCCACCTAAACAAGAAGCGAGGTCTGTGCACTCTCCCTATCACGTGCCTTCACCATCAAGTCCCCAAGCTATAAGAAAATAAAGTCTAAAAAATATAAGTAGAAAACAAGAAATTAAAAGAAGAGAAGGAGAGAAAGAAGGTCACTCACATAAGACCGGAGTTTCCCTAATTCGGACAGAAATCTAGAAGGAGATATCACAAGAGCCAGGATGGGAAGGAAGGAAGGCAGGGAAGGTGAGACAACTTGTGGCAAAGTTTGTTTTGCATTTCTCTCCCTTCTCTGTATGAAAGTAGATATAGCCCCTTTGGTCAAAGGCAAGCATCCCGCACCGAGAGCAAAATCATTTTTCTAAGAAGAACTAGTCGGTGCAGTTGAGATATAAATAGGAAGGCGAGGAATGACCTTAATCGGAATAGGCAGAATGTTCGAAGTAGGGTGAGAGGTAGTTAATCTCTTAAGGGTTAGGGAAGAACCGCAAGATCCATCAAAAGATCTTCCCAAAGCCTTGTGAAGCTTAGCAAAAGTTTCAACATTCATTGTACCTATAAAGAAAAATGAGAAACAAGATTAAAATCACAAGGATGATGATTCTCAAAAATCTACTGCGAGCGACTTATACCCTCAGATTCAGTTGAAGAAGAAAAGGGTTTAAATATGCTATGAGAAAAGATGGGGACGCTGTAGATTGCGGTCCTTAGTGTCAATCCATTGAAAAGTTATTTATTTTCCAGTCCTTTGCCTCTAATCTTTAAATATGCCATCTATGAGAATTATATAATTTCTCATTTCCCTCAAAGTAGATGGTGTAGGTGGAATATTGATGGAAGGAAGTGGGAAAGTCATCTAGGTTTGAAATAAAGAAATAAAGCCAGGCCCACTAATCAATCTCCATGGAAAGTTAGGAAAAACCGATTCCTTGGCCTGAATTAATAGAAGCCATGATCTCCATTTGAAGGACTCTTCCTAACTTCAAAGAGAAATCGAAGTTCCTCATTAGTAAGGTAGAAGCCATTTTCGAAAAAAAGAACAAAAGTGGCCAGGGTAAGAGTATAAGAAAGAGGGGGAAGTTGGATAGGAGCAATAACAAGGGACGTAAGCCATTGACGAATAATCGGGTGCATGGGAAGATAAAAACTGCATCAGATGTGTTTGGGAGTAATGGAGATAAACCCAATCGGTGGTATGTTAATGCTTTCATGACGTTTGGGAATCTTAGCTTCATAACTAGAAAACCCACATTGTCTGAGAATGCTTATGGCATCTTCCAACCGAGTGATTCTAAATGGAAGATGCGTCAAGGAAGACGAAGAGGAATCCATTTCAAAGCTTTAAGATTACTTCAAAGATGGATCAAATAAGAATCGAGGCGAGTTCTACAATTTTCAGTCTAAAGAAAAACCGTAAATTTGGGAATCAGATGTAACGACCCCACCGCCATATACATATTGTTAAAGAACATTACAAGCAATGTCGTCTAATAACACAGAGAATACGGCTGGTTAAGGGCGATCAAATGTGAATATATCTCCATACTAACACTGATACATTTTTATTGTCTTTTTAGGATCTGAACTAAAAAAATTGACGTGTACGGTATTAATACAAATTAATAAGCACATCGACTAAAAATATTTAGAACAGTACATAATGTAGATAAATCAGAAACAGAGTCGCTCACAGTGGAATAATATATGTCATAGATCATAATAAGATGCGAGTCTGTGAATATACCAATACTATACCCAATTGAATATATACATCACATCCAAAATACTGTATCAGGTACAAAATGACTACTAAATGATACATGAATATCATCCTAAATGTCAACATATGCAACAATGAGGTAAACTGAAACAGTCAAAATAGTCTACTTTATAACTAACACAAAATCCAAAAGTCAACGAGTCCTTGTACCTGTAGAGTCTCGTCCTGACCCGAGTATTATAAAATAAAAGGGTTAGACTATATCAAATTGAAAGGTGAGATACTGATATCATAAACATATGACTTAACAATTATTAAGTCATAATAAAAATATGCCGAAAAAATAATCAGAATAAGACATATCAATTAAAATCACCATTTCATAAATCCATTTATGACTTAACCATAAATAAGTCATCTCAAAATATGCCTAAAACCAACTAACCATAATAAGCATATTAAACCAAATCACCATTTCATAAATCTATTTCAAATCTCAAATGGACTATCATCAAAAACTGGTGATAACAATTCAAAATCTCTTCAAAGCCAAAAGATACAAAATATTTATCCCAAAATCTTTGAAGAACAATCACCACTAATGAAATAATAATGATAGGCAACCATCAGTTTAATATAGTGATACAGAGTCTAACGAAAGGAAATAGACCGTGTCACATAGTACAATAGTCTAACGAAACAAGATAGACAACTATGCAAATTCAGCTAATGAAACGAAATAAGTAAGCATTGTCTAACTGTATACCAAAAACTAATAAGTATCACTCATCCAGTCTACCGACTAATCATGCATGTAACACCAATCCATGAAATAAAAGGGCAGCCTCATTACACCATAGCAAACCTAATGCTGACAAAATAGGTCTGCCTACCCAAACCTAAGAATAGTATCGACTCTCAGGTCAATGGTCATCTTCTCTCGAGGATCTATTAGCCTAAAGTACGAACACCCTGAGGTAATACAACTCTATGTATAGCTCACTTTCACTTTAGTAATCACTAGAATATAACTAAATGTCCCATACAATAAAGTGAAACTCTAGTATTTACTAAAAGCTAGTAAATTCCACTCAAACTCTATTAAATAAGCTATAATAATAAGCAAAAGAATCGTGAAGAAAGTCATATATCGATCCGACAATTCAATCGTTTTTTAAAATTCTTTATTTTATAGAAAATAAGGAATTCCAATAGAAATCTCACTATAATTTCAATTCAAAATATAAGAAAAGAAAAGTGTTTAAAAATAGATTTGTATCACCTTTGGAATAATTATTTAAAAGTTTATTTTTAAAAAGAATTTTAGAATAGAATTTATTTTATAAACCAAAGGATTTTCTTAATAAAATAAATAAAATTCTACTTATAAAGCTTGTATATTTAAATATATAAAATTCTCAAAATAGAACATCACAAAATCATTATATAACATAGCATTCAATTTCAATCCATAAAAAGAAAAGCATTTTTAAATTTTCATGTTTATATTCAAATAAATTTTAAGAGTATGTAGAACTTTCTTTTTAAAAAGAATTAAAAACATTAAATAATCATCACCAAAATCCCTCAAATTGTCGATGAATGTGAACACATATCTAAGGAAAATACATTCAAAGCAAACAAGAATTAAATGCAAGAAGAATATAAAGAATCAAATGATCCAAGCACAACATTATACCAAGAATTCCAAAATTGATACCTAGAATTTGTAAATCTGATACCCGGTTCTCGTAGTGAAAATGATACCTAGAATTGCAAAACTGATACCCAGAATTGCAAAATTGGTACCTAGAATTTGTAAAACCGATACCTAATTCCTAGATTATACAAGTGTAATGAACCTAGCAAACCACCTCCTTCAATCCTCATTCGGCGATCTTTTCTTCATCTCTGATGATTGTAAAGCTAGCATATTAGCTTAAGATGCATACGCAACGTTCAGTTCATCTACAATGCAACCTTATGTATCATTCCTATGAGGGTTTGTTATATGTATTTTGTAAAATTCAAAACTAGGAATTTTTTTATTAAACTCTAATCTAATTCATTTCAGTTTATATCTAATGCAACCATCATAGCAACAAAAAATAGAAAACTATTCAATTTCACAACTAATCTAGGGTTTTGTTTTACTCCTATTGCAACCATCTAATGCAACCATCATAGCAACAAAAAATAGAAAACCATCATAAGCTGAAACAACTAATCTTTTTCTTCTACTCCTATTTTAATCCTCT
This sequence comes from Allium cepa, assembly GCA_030765085.1. NCBI lineage: Eukaryota > Viridiplantae > Streptophyta > Magnoliopsida > Asparagales > Amaryllidaceae > Allium > Allium cepa. Next base: position 627,399,969 of record CM060932.1, on the reverse strand, counting down.
TCTTTAGTTATTCAAAACCTTAGACAACCCTTTGCAAATCAGAAATTTAGAGATTTAATAACTACTTGAAAACTAAATTGATTATACAAATAGGCAGGTAGGATAGCAAGGAATTCGTACCTTTTCAATTTCACCATTTGTTTAAATTTCTAAGGAAAGAAATAATGGAATAACGATGTTCAGAAGTTGGATTAGGATTTGGCTAAGGACTGAGGTTACGTTAGTTGGATAGATGGGCTAAATGGCTTTTAGGCCTAAACAAAAATAAAGATCAAATTTCTTTATTTTTGTTTTACTGCATCACGAAAGAACATGCATAGCTAAAGTGAGAAGTTAAATTGGGTTTTGTTTTCCTTAGTTAGTGGGCTTAGGTTCCTTAATAAACCCATTAAGGCCTTAAGAATATTCGCTAAAAAAAGGCCCTTCCTTACTTCTTTATTCTTTTAATGATTTAAACCTTTTATAAAACCCATGAACTTATGAATAAACTTCGCACAACAAAACTTCTAAAATGTATACTTATTAATTTAAAAATCTATTCAAACACTAATTAAGTTTATTCATAATATTTGAGATAAAATCCCAATAATGATCTAAAAGAGATTTGTATTTTTAAATTTCTATTATTCATTACAAATGTTTTATGACTAAAAATCTATATTTTTCTTACCAAAATAAATTCATTCAAGAAGACAAGAAAATACTACTTTCAAATCCTTCACTGATTTATAATTTATCATTCTAAAACAAATTCTCTTCTTTTCGTAACACTAAAATCTACTGATTGCCTTATTAAATAGATAAATTTATAACCTCCTATTATTATTATCAAAATAATTATTAAGAAACTCCATTCAAGGCAATTAAATACCGTTACAGAACTCTCCTCCTTAAGAAATTGCATCCTCGTAGTTTTATTTTGGAGAAAAATTCCATAATAGATATATTTTAAAAGTAATAATGCTTTTGTTCTTTAAAAACGTATTTCACACACACAACAACTGATCATTTGAATAAGCAAATTCTAAGCTTATTCTCAATCAAAACTTCAGAAAGCTCAACATTTACCCTACCGGTTTAGCATAAATTAGGATTTGCTTCGACCCATCAAGTAAAATTGAGCAATCCGAAATAATTATTAGACCCTTTTTCGACGGCTTTGAGAATACGAACTATTTTTTTTGCCCAATGATTATAATTATAGGGCATGTGTTTCGCACGTGAATTATTTTCCTACAAATTTTATATTTTTAACACATTCAAGACAAAATGATTTACAGAAATATTTAACCATATTTTTGGGTTGAGATCATTTGTTGTTTGTTTAAATTTTATTTCTATGTTGCAACATCTATTTTCTTAAGTTTGAATTTCTATTTATATTGCTAATTAATAATTTATTTGTTAGATCCTATTTTAAAGTGATATTAAGATGTGATAGTACTTGTAGATGGAAATTTTGAGTTTGTAAAAAAACTTTATTCGTTAGATCCTATTTTTATGTGATATTAAAATTTGATAATTATATTAAGACGTTTTGAATTTGTAAAAAAAATTTAAGTATTATATCTTATTTTTAAGTGATATTAAAAATTGCTGTTAGGGACATTTTTGGTAGTTTATGCTGACACAAAAAAAGTGTGACACCAAAGGTATTACAACTGTTATTGAAGATGAGTTTTACACAACTCACACGAAAATTCTACCACTCAATTATTCAATCAATTATTTCTAAAATATGGAATTTTCGATCACTTTGGATAATCTTAATGGTATGAAGTTTGTCCCAGAAATTACAATAATCAAATCATAAATTAAATTCATATATTTATATTATAAGATAAATTTATAAAATTTATTTCTCAAATGAAAAAATTTCAGTTATTGCCAAACTAGTGAGACATTCATTTACACCTTACTTTATAAAGATGCAAAAAGTTCAATGATCTAAATTCCATTTTTCTTTTCTAAATAGTGCTAAAAATTGAAATTCTCCTCTAAAATTAAATTAGGTTATAAGATGATTACCAATTATCAAAATTATTTTGCATTAAGCCCTACAACATAAACACATTAAATCCAGCTACAACTTTTGAAAAGTTAAACTAAATCGTTAAATCAACTATATAGATGGTCAGATTCCATATAGTAAAACTGAAAATATTATATCATAAAGCAGAAGTTTTTCTCCACTGTCTTAGCTTTCCGGTAAGAGCAAGATTACTGAAATCGGATTTTCCATTCAAAAGTTATGATCAAATTAAGTTGATGTTTTAATTCAGGAATTAAATAACAGGTCAGAGCTTTTGGTTTAGCTTAAACCAGTATTAGCCATAAAATGTTGTAGAATTTGATGAAGTGGTAAAAAACTAGAATTGTTCCTTACTGAAATAGCTCTCAAACCCATAAAGAATCAAAATGATTGGATAAATGACTCAAAAGGTATGGCCATTCTACTACAGCAAATTTTTAAAACAAAATTTCTACAACAAAGTCAATTTATAAATTCTTATTTCAACCTCAAATGCTATCCTAACAATGTGCTTTTACAAAAATTCCTTAAACCAATTTTTAGAATAACAAATCTATAATTATTTTGGAAAGCCAAGTGTTATAAATAAAAATTTCATTATACAACAAGCTTTTTCACTTATATTATGCCTTAATATCTTATATTTCAAAGATGAATTTGGGACCTAACTTGCTTATAATTGCATTATAAACATTTCTAATAAAAAGAAAAATGACTTAACACTACAAGGGAACAATTTATACCAAATGCCTTCAAATTTATTGTTGTCTCAATAAACAACAAATTTCAATTTTGAACATAGTTCAAAACAATTATAATATTGTTATTCTTTTTCTATAAAACTTCATATTTTAAAATCTTTATATATATGTATGTATGTACATGTGTGCTCTCCTTTACTTTAGAGGATCACACATTTCTCTCAAGGAAAAATCTTTTATATATATATATATATACACACATACACACACATATGGATTGAGTAAAAAAAATTACTCCTATGATAAATTTTTCTATGAAAAGTTAAAATCATACCATTTTGATATTCTTATGATATATTTATCATGAATTTTTTTCCTTCCTATAAAATTTCAAAAGTATCTTTTAAGGTTTTAAATATTTTACTCTAAATAAATTTCTTTTTTAACCATGTGTTTCCAATCTTACTTTTTACAATTAACGTAAAAATTTCCTTAAGGTATTTAACTATACCCAATCATGTTTATTCATAATTTAATACTAACCCCATTATCCAAGTCCTTAAAATACAAAATAGCTTTTTTCGATGATTATTTTCTTACTTTTGAAATTTACGAATCTGTTTTCACAATTGCTTTACATTTTTACAACACAATTTTTTTTACACTGCTAAAATACCAAAATTCTAAAGTATTCAAGATATTTAATTTTCTTGATATCTTGATTTATAAACAAGAATGTGAAATAATCGAAAGATTTTTCAACAATACTATAACCTTTACTATTTCCAATTTAAATGTCCACTTTTAAATTCAAAAATCATGAAATGTCAAAATCCTTAAATTAAATATATAAAACCATATGTACAAAAAGCATTTCTTAACGACAAAAACAATTTATCAAATTTTCAACAATTTATCTATTAAAATAAATAGCTTATGGTCTTATTTCACATTTCATCAATTTATAATTTAAAAGCCTCATTTTTAACTTTTACATAAATCAACATATGCTGTATATATAATTAGTCAAAGTAACATACAAAATTCACTTAAGCGTATATCTTATAAATGAACATATAAAAATTTCACAAATACCAATTAATATAATGACATTGCCTTACCATTTACTTATAACAAATTGCTTTGTCAATAATTCAAGGAACGATAGCCAAGTCCCTAGAATTGAAAGATGGTGGAAGAAAAGTCCCTCCCGAAAAAGTTATGAAAATTTGGTCCATATCTTTACTTTTTGACTAATTTATGCTGCTTTTGCCCCCTGATTTCAATGCTGGACCGATTTTCTAAAAGTGGACAGTTTGGTAAAAAAACAGGGACCTAGTTTACATCGGTTTATGGGTAAGGACTTTTTGTGCATGAGCTTGGAGAATAGGGACCTTTGGTCCAGAACCCCAATTCTCAATTATCGCCAATGTTCAGAATAAATTCTATATTTTCAAATAATGCATAATCTTATATTAAAGCACTCTTATTTTGTTATCAAATTTTCATATGATACTTCTTTTCAAAATAAATATACAACATCTAACACTTCGTAAAATTACTATCCATTTTTAAGACATTTCTTTCAAATTACCACACACAAACACACATTTATACATTTTTCCAAAACATTCTTTTCATTTTTAAAGTAATATTTAACTTACTTAAGACTTTACTTCCTTTGTAAATATATTGTTCATAACTCTTTCATAATTGTTTACAATATTTTAAATAGTATAATTCAAAGTATTATGCCCGACTGTCTTGTCCTATTGTTTAGGTACCCTATTGATGACGTTGATTATACACATCGACTAGAATTCTTAAACACTCAACGGGTGGTTTAACACAAATATTAATTTCCATGTGATATATATACATATCTTTTAATACTTTATGCCTTCACAAAATATTTGCTTGCCTGTAATAAACATAATCAGATTTCATGTATATGTATATCCAATATCAAATTTTTTTAAATTCAAATAGATCCATGTTTTTATTAAAATTCTTTCAATCAATCTTAATGTTATTATAGAAATAATAACTTACAGCAATTCCATAGCACACTCAATCTTCAATATATACCTCAAGCAAACATCAAAATTTTAATTCATCTTAACATTTAATTAGTCGTACATGTGAATTAACATTTCATTTTATATAAATTTAAATTGTCAATATTTCTTGCGGTAACTACATTACCGAAGATAACGCAAAGTTTTATAATTAATATTGAGTAGGTTTCTAGAATTTGAAGAAGATTTCTTCTCAATAAAAATTTAAATAAAAACTTATAATTTCAATGCGACCAATCAATCATCAACCAATCAGACTTATATAACTAATTAATATGCTCAATCGAAAGCATTCCATCTGCTTCCATTGCGCTACTCTGATTGCTAATGGATCAAGACACAAAAATATTTGATTCTAAGCTATCAAATGTCTCATTTATGTTGTCTATTAGATCTCACTCTTATAGAAGTGAGTTTCAAATTTAGAATCATTTTCATAATAATAATTTGTATAGTACTTCAAAAATTTCTACAAATACATCTGAGGATTATTCCTAATAATCATTTGTATTTTTATCCAAAATTGAAATAAATTATAAGTTCTACCATACACACCCAAGGGATGAGACTCTAGGTCTCGCTAGGTTTAGATCTCAACTCTGTGTTAATTATATTCTATAATTTCTGAACACATCTCGATACCAAGCTATAACATCCACCGATATACCCATATTATTAAAGAACATTACAAGTAATGTCATCCAATAACATAGAGAATACGGCTGGTTAAGGACGATCAAATGTGAATATATCTTTGTTTTAACACTAACATGACTTTGTTATCTTTCTAGGATCTAAATAGAAAATTTTGACGTGTACAATGTTAATACAAATTAGTAAACACACTGATTAAAAATATTCAAAATAGTACATAATGTGGATAAATCACAATCAAAGTTATAGATAGCAGTGGGATAATATACATCATATATCATAATAAGATGTGAGTCTACAAAATATCAGCATTAGTCCTACATGAATATATACATCACTTCCAAAATACTATATCAGGTACAAAATGACTATTAAATAATATACATGGCACATCGTTCTAAATGTCAACATATACAATAATGAAGTAAATTGAAATAATCAGAATGGTCTACGCCATAGCTAACACAATATCCAAAAGTCAGGGAGTCCATATACCTATAGAGTCTCGACCTGACCTGAGTATTATAAAATAAACGGGTCAGACAATATCTAATACAAAGGTGAGACACTGATATCATAAATATATGACTTAACGATAATTAAGCCATGATAAAAATATGCCAGAACAAAAGATCACAATACGACGTATCAATTAAAATCACCATTTCATAAATCCATTTATAACATAACCATAAAATAAGTCATCTCAAAATATGCCCAAAACTAATTAACCATAATAATACATATCAAATCAAATCACCATTTCATAAATCCATATCAAGTCTCAAATGGACTATCATCACATGGTGATAACAATTCAAAATTTCTTCAGAGCCAAAAAGTACTAAATATCCATCCCAAAATCTATGAAGAAAAATCATCACTAATGAAATAATAATGGTAGTCAACTATTAGTTTAATACAGCGACACATAGTATAATGAAACGAAATAGACCCTGCCGTATAGTACAATAGTTTAACGAAACAAAATAGACAAACTATGTAAATTCACCTAATGAAATGAAATAGATAAACATTGTCTAACTATATACTAAACTAAACTAATAAGTATTAGTCATCCAGTTTATAGACTAATCATGCATGTAATACCTGTCCACGAAACAAAAAGGCAATCGAGTTACACCATAATAAACCTAACGGCAAAAAAATAGGCCTGCCTACCCAAATCTAAGAATGGTATTAAGCCTTTGGTCGATGGAAAATGAGTCATGTTCTCTTAGGGATCTATCGGCGGATAATACAACTCTAAGTGTAGCTCACTTTCACTTTAGTAATCATTGGAATCTAACCAACTGTCCCATATTAGAAAGAAAAACTCTAGTATTTACTAAAAGCAAGTAAATTCTACTCAAACTATATTTAATAAGTTATAATAATAAGCGAAAGAATTGTAAGGAAAGTCCCATATCGATATGATAATTCAATCGTTTATTAAAATTCTTTATTTCACAAAAAAGCACGAAAGTTAGATAGAAATCTAATTAAAATTTCAATTCAAAATATAAGAAAAGAGTTTTAAAATGGTTTTGTTTCACCTTTAGAAATAATAATTTAAAAGTATATTTTAAAAAATAATTTTAGAATAGAATTTATTTTATAAACCAAAGGATTATCTCAATAAAACATATACAACTCTACTTATAAATTCATGTATAGAACTTCACAAAATCATTATATACTATAGCACAATTCTAATCCATAAAAGAAAAGAGTTTTCAATTTTTCATATTTATTTTTAAACATAATTTAAGTGATGTAGAACTTTGTTTTTAAAAGAGATTTAAAACATTAAATAATCACCACCAAAATCCCTCAAATTATCTATAAATATGAATATATGTCTCAAACAAACTACATTCAAAGCAAGTAAGAATTAATTGCAAGAAGAATACAAAGAATCAAATGATCCAAGCACAAATTAGACCAAGAATTTCAAAACTGATACCCAGTTCCTGTAGTGAAACTGATAACTAGAATTGTAAAATTGACACCCAGAATTGCAAAGATGATACCCAGAATTGCAAAAATGACACCCAGAATTTGTAAAATTGATACCTAATTCATGCATTATATAGGCTCCATAAACCTAGCACGCCACTTCCTTTCATCCACCTCTGGCGATCTTTTCTTCATCTCCGACGATTGTAAAGCTAGCATATTAACTTAAAATGCATATGCAACATTCAATTCAGCCACAGTGCAACCCTATATATCATTCCTAAGAAGATTTGTTGTATGTATTTTATAAATTTCAAATTGGATTTGTTATTAAACTCTGATCTGATTCATTTTGATTTATATCCAATGCAATAATCATAGCAACCAAAACAGCAAACTATTCAATTTCAAAAATCATCGAGATATAGATGTGTGGGAATATTTTCTCACCTTAGATAAAAAATGAAGGAATTTGTTGAAGTGATTAAGTTGAAACAACTAATCTTCCGCTCCTACTCCAATTTCAATTCTACTTCTTTAGTTATTCAAAACCTCAAATAGACCTTTGCAAATCATAAATTCAGAGATTGAATAACCACTCAAAACCCTAAATTGATTATATAAAAAGGTAGGTAGGATAGCAAGAAGTTCATATCTTTTCAAATTGAAAATTATAGAATTTTCTTTGAATTTCTATGAATAAATCTAAGGCTGAAATAAATTTCTCCTTTCACCATTTGTTTATGTTTTTGAAGAAAGAAACTATGGAATAATTATGTTCAACAGTTGGATTAGGATTTGGCTAAGGACTTCGGTTTCATTAGTTGGATAAATGGGCTAAAAGGCTTTTAGGACCAAACCAAAATAAAAATCAAATTTCTTTATTTCTATTTTACTGCATAACAAAGGAACGTACATAACTAAAATGAGAAGGAAAAACTAGGTTTTATTTTATTTAGTTAGTGGGCTTGGGTTCCTTAATAAACGCACTAAGGCCTTAAGAATATTTACTAGAAAGATAGGCTCTTCCTTTTTTCTTTATTTCTTTTAAAGATTTAAACATTTATAAAAGAAATAAACTATGAATATAACTGCACATAACAATGCTTCTAAAATGCATACTTTTTAATTTAAAAATAAATTTAAATACTAAGTAAATTTATTTATCATATTTGAGATAAAATCCCAATAAATATCTAAAAGATATTTGTATTTTTAAATTCAATTATACATTACAAATGGTTTTACAACCAAAATAATATATGTTTCTTATCAAACTAAATTCATCCAAGAAGACAAAAAAATACTATTTTCAGTTTCTTTATTAATTTAGAATTTATCGTTTTTAAAAAAATCTCTTCTTTTCATTAACACTAAAATCTATTGATTGACTTATTAAATAAATAAAAATATAACTTCCTATTATTGTTATCAAAATAATTATTAAGAAATTCTAATCAAGGTAATTAAATAAAAGGGTTGTTACATTGGAAATTGACCTTGTAATGACTCGACTTTTTGAACTCAAATGTCGACAATAAATACATCCATGGTATTCGTATACCGAGCCTCAAGTATTGGAAAGACAGAAAGTTGGGGTAAAATTTAAAAAAATAGAATTGAACAAGAAAGAAAGAACATAACAATCAAAGAACGCCTGTCCTTACATTGCTGATATATGTTCATAGCTTATACGGAACAACGAAAATAGAAATAAACAGATAATGGAGGCCTCCAGTTCGTTTTATGAAATCTAAACCGTCTAAGTTAAAACCTGATAGTCGACTTACTTAAAAGTGTATGCGAGGAATTTAGGGAAAACAAAAACCAAACGTCATGCATAAGTCCGGTATGAGAAAACTCGAGACACATGTAACATGTAACAATAAATATTGAGACCGTACGAATTCCCGTGATGGTTATCCCCTCAAAAGAAGCCAACCGATCATTAAGTTTAATATTGTGATATGATAGACAATGTCCATGGTGTAGGATATAATAATATCGAATATCTATGATGCTTACATTAGTCACACCACAACATATTATGTTACACCTAAAGCCCTAAGGTACGTTCGCTTAATGGATTTTCCGTGTAGATTCCTCTAGTCAAGCCGAAATCCAATGTGCACAAGGGTCATAAACTACCTCAGAGCATCATATATCTCTAGATAAAATATACCATTAAGTTAAACATAGCCAGTTCACGTCTAAATACATGATCTCAAATATCATCAACTTCCGTTACCCACATATCGATAAGCATACACTAGATCTAGAGTTGATAATACCCTATCATGGGTTAGTAATACCCCAAGCTACGCTTCTACTACGTTTTTAGCTATTTTCGATGTCGATGTCATGTTCGGCGTCTTCCATATGAGCCTTCATCACTCAAACAGAACATGAATACCAGATTGGTTTCTTACTTCTCGAATAGATGTTGAAACCACACATGGATACTCATACCTCAACAGATCTCGGAATCACACATGGATTCCCACATCCTGAATGGACCATGAATATTTAAATGTGTTCGAGCATCTTAAAAAGATCTCGAATCTCCATATAGAATCCCTTTCGTTAACTTCTTTCAAAACATAGAACTCGTATACTAGTTTTGAAGTCATATTCGGTAAGTAGAACCCTTACCGATCTCGGACTCTTCAAAACCAATCGATGATTTTTCGGTAAACTTGATTCCGGTTCTTTCGGCGGTAAGTGAAAGTCAGAGATGTTCCATACCAATACTCCTCCTCGGGGGTTTTTATTGCTATGAAATTGTAAAGCCTTTCGATTACTTCTTAAGTAATATTTGGTCAGGTTCGATAGTCCACTAATCGACTATCCAATCAAAACACTTGTTTATACAAATCAATATTCATACGCTTAACTCCGACATTCCAACTCAACTATTCCTCATCCAAGAGTAAAGCCAGGTAAGTTTGGGCACTGGTTGCTCCAAGCCTTACCTAGACACTTCATTCCTGAATCTTACAAATAATAAGTCTACCTCTTAGGCTTTTAGTGTTAATTATAATAGTAATGATTTCCATAACCAAGTAAGAAATCAACACGATTAACACATTTACGAGATTTTCTACTTATCTGTTTCTCAATTAAGAGTGAGGCCTGGTAGGTTAGAGCTCTATTATTTCATCCCTACTCGACATCAATGTTTACTCTCATAAATAGATAAGCTTACTTCATTGGCTTATTTGTGTTAAGCGTAATCAATTACTTTTCAAATAAGTAATTAAATAATCTAACCATTTGGCCATTAAGCAATTACTAAACCCTTTCTAAACCTTTTGTTATAATTTTAAAATACTTGGAAATACTCATAGTAGGTTTTAAAATATTTATCAAACATATTACTTAAAAATTACAAGTTTGAAAAATCAACAAAACTTGAAAGAAGAGCATGTTTTATTCTAAAATCAACAAATCTCGTCTACATAACACTTCTATCGATTCTGTGCTTCATTGATTTTCTTTCAAATCTCTATAATCTTATCTGATGTCTCTCGAATCCTATCTGGCCCAAGCATAAGACGATCTCCAAGTTCTATTTGACACGATGGAGATTTGCAAGGCCTTTCATACAACGCTTTAAATGGTGCCATTTCGATACTGGCCTGGTAATTATTGTTGTATGAAAACTCAACAGGTGGTAAATGCTCTTCCAACAAACCCTCAAAATGTAAAATACATGCTTGAAGCAAGTCCGCCAATACTCGGTTCACCCCTTCCGTTTTCCCATTTGTTTACGGATGGTAAGCGGTACTCAAAGTAAGCTCGATCCCTAATGCTTCATGCAAACCCTTCCAGAACTAGCTTGTGAATATCAGATCTCTATCACTCACGATATCGCAAGGAACACCGTGCAACCTGACGATCTCCTTAACATATAACCTGGCCAAACTAAAAGTTGTCCTTGTAGTCTTAACAGGTAGAAAGTGCGTGCTCTTGGCCAATCGGTCCACGATAACTAGACACCTTCGTTACCCCTTCTCAACCTAGGAAACGTGTTGATGAAGTCCATAGAAATATGCTCCTACTTCCACTTAGGAATCTCAATTAGCTAAAGCAGTCCGACCGTCTTCTGATAACTATCTTTTACCTATTAGCAGTTAGCACACCTACTCGCAAAGATAGAAACATCTCTATTCGTGCCCTCCCTTGGAACGTCCTCTTGATGTCTTGATACATCTTAGACCCCCAGAATGTATCGTCAAACTAGAATGGTGACTCTCTACTAGAACTTCCTGCCCAATCCCATCAACATTCGAGACATACTACCTACCGTCCATTCTCAAATACAATGGTTATCCACCTCGAATCCTGGCCACCTCTTTGGTGCCTCATTCTCACTTGTATTCTTGGCTGTCTTATAAAAATGAATATCTCTAAGCTTATTTCCTTCGATAGGACTAATCAAAGTCGGACGAACCTAAACATTTGCCATAATTCCATACCTCTTACTGAGCGCATCAACTATGACATTAGCTTTCTCCGGAGTATACAAAATATCCAGATCATAGGCCGTAAGAAAGACCAACCACCTTTACTGCCTCATGTTTAAATCTTTTTGCATAAAAAGGTACTTCGAACATTTATGGTCCGTGTATAACTCGAACCTCTCACCTAGCAAATGATGCCTCCACATCTTTAACGCAAATACCACTGCTAAAACTCCAAGTCATGAGTTGCATGCCTCACTTCATGTGGTTTGACCTGCCGACTCGCATAAGCAAACCCTCCCATGATGCATCAACATAACATCTAAACCTGTTCCACACGCACAAGTGTAAACAATCGAACCCTCACCTCCATCAAGCACAGTAAGAACAGGAGCACTAGTCAACTTTTCCTTTAGCTTTAAGAATGCTTGCTCACATTTATCTATCCACATAAATTTGACCTCTTTCTTTGTCAAATTCGTTAAGAAAGAGGCAAAATTTGAGAAATCCTGTATGAATCTCCTCTAATAACATGCTAGATCCAGAAAGCTTCTAATATCAGTTGCATTTTCCGGCCTCTTCCAGTCTGAACGACCACAACCTTAGTGGGATCAATAGAAATACCCTCCACCGAAACAACATGACCTAGGAACCTAACTTATAAACGCCAAAAATGATACTTCGATAACATAGCCTTCAACACATGCCCTCTTAGTGTTCCTAGAACAATCTTTAAATGGTGCAAATTTTCCACCTCAGTCTTGGAATAGACCAGAATAGAATCAATAAAAAAAGACAAACTTATTCAACACATCTAGAAAAACTCGATTCGTTAGGTCAACGAAATATGTTGGAGCATTAGTTAGGCCGAATGGCATAACTAACCGCTCATAAAATGGTCAGACCTAAAAGCGATCAAGGGTATACTTTTTTCTGCCACCCTTAACTAATAAAACCCTATAGCAAGGCCAAGCTAAGAAAACACTCGAGCACCATAGAGCTGATCGAACAAGTCATCTATCCTAGTCAAAGGATATTTTTTTAACTGTCCGCTTATTGAGCTCATGAAAATCTACACACAATCATAAGGAACTACCCACCTTCATAGAAAAGACAACAGTCGCTTCCCAACTCGAACGACTTGGTCGAATCAAGCCCATATGCAACAAATCACTAACTTGATTTGTTAGCTTCAACCTCTCCTATGGCGCAAGTCTATGAATAGGCAATACAATAGGCTTAGCATCCTTCACAAAATTAGTATGAAATTCTATCTCCCTATGAAGTGGTAAACCTGACACCTCTTCGAAGACATATGCAAATTCCTGAACAGTAGAGGTAGAACCCAACTCCTCCTCCACCACATCAAAGGAATAAAGGAAACTAGTCACAAGCAAGTTAGGTTCTTCGCAAGATACTACATGGACCTTCCCTTCTTCCATTTTGAACGATACAGTCCATTTAACGCAATCTAGGACTGCATGATTCCATGACAACCAATCCATTCCAAGCAAAATAACAAACCCCAAGAATCCCAAGACATATAATTTACATGGAAAGGTTCGATTAAAATAAGAAATCGAGAATTCTAAATAGATTATGCAAAGATTAGCCGAGCCTCAAAAAGGGTTCAACACGCAAATAGAATCCACAGTTATAACCGGGTTAAGTTCTAATCTATTAACAAGTGTATGAGATATGAAACTAAGAGAAGCACTAGTATCAAATAAGACACAAATAGGAATGATAAAAATAGATAGAATACCTTCCAAAAATGGCTTCCCCTTTGTTGCAGCGGAAGTGGAAGGTGTTGAAGCTAAAGCAAAGACTCCAGGTTTCTCTCCTTTACAAAGCATTGGATAGTCCTTAACTATACGATCTGGTGGCAATGTAGCAGCTCCTTGGTGGAAATTGTGGCTTGAAAGCTTGTGGCTCTGTCTTTGATACCTTAGCAATAGGTGCCCTCAATAACAGTGCCTTTGTCACCTGACCTTCTCCAACTAATGTACAGTTCTGAACAAGATGTCCCTTCTTTCCACACTTATAACAAGAGAGACCAAAAATATCTCTAGGCGGCTGAAACTTATGCTCATTGTTTCTGGTTGGTGCTGCAATAGTGGGCTTTGGTGTTAAGCTCTTGAACCTCAATCCCATGTTCATCAAATTTATATAAGACCCTAAGATGTGATTAGCCATATTACCCTTGAATTCAATGCATCCCTATGATGAACATCTCATTCCTCTTCAAGGACATATCTACCAAACTAGGCCCGAACTGAGATAAGGTAGTGAATCGGTTATCATATTTCACCACCATCATGGCTCCCTACTTCAACTCGGAAGCTCCTAACCCACAAGGTCTTTCCGGCTTCTGTGACAAACTTTATTCAAAACCCTCCTAAAATTGGGCCCAAGAGAAGTCATTTTTTGGGACATATGCGGTGATTGTACTCCACCAATTAATGGCTGCATCCGTCACATGTCATGATGCCAACCGATGCTTCACCTCGTCATTTAACTCCATATCCTGAAATGTACGGTCACATAACTTAATCTAAGTCTAGATTTCTATGATCGTCTTCATACCACCAAACCTCTTACATCCTAGCCTCTCATAATCACGGCAGAGTGAAGAAAAATCCACATGAGGCCTGACATGTACAACCTCCCCTACAGTATCCACCCTTAGTTCCCCGACTGAAGCAACATTCCTTGGTGCTTGATCTCTACCATTTGTGACGGTACTACCGCGACCACCTCTACCTCCTTGAGCATTGGCAGCTCTAATACTCATGATGTACAACCTGAATGCAAAAGAATATATTTAGGATATCAAAAGGCTAGAGTTATTCAAAGAAAGAGATTATTCCAAAGGAAAAGCTAAAAAAAGGGTATAGGTTTACAGAAAATACAAAATCTCTCTCTTATACACTCGACTCATTCTAGATGTCACTTACCCTGTCTCTAATGAGCCATACCCAACCAAAGCTAAGGTGTTAGCTCAACCTTATGCTTTGATACCAAATGTAACGACCCGACTTTTCAACCCTCGAATGTCGACACAATATGCATCAACGGTATTCGTGTATCGAGCACCCAAGTGCCGGAAAGATGGAAAGTTAGGGTAAAATTAAAAAAAAAATAGAACAAAAAAGAAAGAATGCAACGTCAGACTCTCGTAGAAAAATGATAATTTATAATGTCAAAAGAACAGTGCAAATGGTTTCTCTGAATACAGGGTTTTCAGAGTTACAAAACCTAAGTACTACCATCAGCCTAGATAATTATAACTACATGTCCTTACATTACTGATATATGTACATAGCTTATACAGAAATAGAAATATATATTGATAATGAAGGCCTCTAGCTCATTTTATAAACTCTAAAGTGTCCATGGTAAAACCTGATACTCAGCCTACTCGAAAGAGTACGTGAGGAATTTAGGAAAAACAAAAACCAAGCGTCAGACATAAGTTTGGTATAAGAAAACTCGAGATACATGCAATGTGTAACAGTAAGTATTAAGACTGTTCCGATTCCCATGATGGTTATCGCCTCAAAAGAAACCAATAATTCATTAAGTTTAATATAGTGATATGATAGATAATGTCCATGGCGTAGGATATAATAATATCAAATAGCTGTGATGCTTACAACGGTTACGCCACAACATATTATGTTACGCTCAAAACCGCTAAGGTATGTTTGCTTAATGGATTTTCCATGGAGATTCCTCTGATCAAGCTGAAATCTAGTCTCCTGCACAAGGATCAGAAACTACCTTCGAGTATCATATATCTCTAGATAAATTAAACCATTAAGGTAAACTTAGCCATTCCACGTCTAAACACATGATCCCGAATATCGTCAATCCCGGTACCCATATATCGATAAGCATAATCTAGATCTAGAGTTGATAATACCCTATCGTGGGTTAGTAATACCCCAAGCTATGCTCCTACTCTGTCTTTAGCCATTTTCGATATTGAGGTCACATTCAACATCTTCCACACGAGTCTTTATCACTCGAACAGAACACGAATCCCAAATTGGATCCTCATATCTCGAATAGATGTCGAAATCACACATGGATTCCTATATCTCAACAGATCTTGGAATCTAACATGGATTCCCATATCTTGAATAGATCACGGATATTTAGGTATGTTCGAGCATTTTAAACAGATCTCGAATCTTCGCATAGATTCCCTTTCTTTAACAACTTCCAAAACATAGAACTTGTATACTAGTTTTGATAGGTATTTGATAAGAAGAACACTTATCAATTTTGGACTCTTAGAAACCAATCGATGAATTTCCGATAAACTCAGTTCCGGTTCTTTGAGAAGTAAGTGAAAATTAGAAATGTTTCATAATAATACTCCTCCATGGGGGTTCTTATCGGTATGAAATCATGAACCCTTTCGATTACTTCTTAAGTTAATATTAAGTCAAGTTCGATAGTCAACTAATCGACTATCCAGTCAAAACACTTGTATATACAAATCAATATTCGTATGCTTAACTCATTTTTGACATTCCAACTCAACTATTCCTCGCCCAAGAGTGAAGCCAAGTAAGTTTGGGTACTGGTTTCTCTTAGCCTTGCCTGGATGTTTCATTCTTAAATCTCACAAATAGATAAGTCTACCTCATCAGCTTTTAGTGTTAAGTATAGTAGTAATGATTTCCATAAACAAGTAAGAAATCAACACGATTAACACGTTTTTGACATTTTCCACTTACCCATTCCTAAGTTAAGAGGGAACCCGGTAGGTTAGAGCTTTATTACTCCCACCCTACTCGACGTAAATCTTAACTCTCACAAATAGATAAGCTTACTTCGTCGGCTTATTAGTGTTAAGCATAATCAATTACTTTTTGAATAAGTAATTAAAAAATCTAACCATTTGTCCATTAAGCAATTACTAACCCATTTCTAAACCTTTTGTTTATAACTTTTAAATACTTGAAAATATTTGTAATAAGTACCTAAAATATTACTTAAAAATAACAAGTTTGAAAAATCAACAAAATTTGAAAAAAGAACATGTTTTATTCTAAAATTTCTTTCTTTAAAAATTCAAAACTAATTCTTAAAAATTCATAAATGTCTTAAAATACTTTTAAAATACTCTAATATAAGTTAGGAAATACTTTTAAAAAGAATGAAACAATTGCTCAAACTTAGTCCTTTTTAAAACAATTAAAGTTCAAAAATCAAGGTTAAACGGGGTAGTTTTGCACTAGTTATGTTTTGGCCGTTTTCAAGATGTTACTTAACTTTTTACTATCAAGCTTTTAATAGAAACAAACATACATATATAGAAATAAAAATATGGTGAGAAATCCCTATGGATCTCTCTATAAAGTTTCATAACAATTGCTAAAATATGGCAATTTTGAACTGCATCTATAGCGATTATCGCTATAAGTGCGCTTCTAAATCAGAGTCATATCTCAACCTATGTTCAACAACGACCTATATGATTTGTTCAAGGCCTAGTCATATGTCATATAAATCCATTCTCTCATCATAACCCAAGCATACTTGCAATAATTGCAACTCAAATCACAATCAACTCAGATCATGTCTAGCCCCAAATACACTCCTAGCATATGACAAATCAACTCTCAGAGTGAGACAGGGCAATGCAACTTCATTTCTTCTAAATGTGATAGCAAATTAAGCAAAGATAGTAGAGATATAAACACATCAGTATGACCTAAGCATCAGGCAATAGTCATCACCGCACCTCTTCGCACACATCAACGGAATCCCAAAGCCTAATATCAACCCCCCAACATTCTTCTTAAGACAACCGCCTCTTCAGGACAGAAGCGGTCGACCTGCATTGGCTTGGACTTCCCATCCAATTTTTCAGGCATCCCGTTGTAGTTTCCTAGATCTCGCCAATGTCATGGCTTCCAACCAAAGACTCGTTACCAATCTAGACACAACAAACATGCATTATAGATGAACAACATGTGGCAAGATCTGTAGGCAGAGATTGAAGAAGAGGAAAAAAGGCAATCGTCGCAACCAACAGTGCACTTTTCCACATTATAAAAGAAGATACTGAAAGTCATAGAAGGGGGATGATCTTTTCTACAATCAAAAAGATAATCATAAAAATTGAGAGATATTGTATGCTTTTGGTAAATTGTAATCATCTATATAAAAACACTATATAGTAGATTATTCGATAGACATAGGATTAACAATAATCTGAACACGTAAAAGTTTCTCTACCGTTATTTTTCATGCTTTATTGCTTTCTTATGTTGCATTAGATTATAACTTGAGATTCTTTGGCAAAACTATTTCAACATTCTAAAAAATAGTTAGAGTGCGGCTACAGGGCCACGTAAGCATTCGACGACATAGTTACTTCCTAAAGGCAGTTTTATTATAACTTAAATCCATTGGTTCAAATTCGTGGGAGTAATCATCGTCCAGATTACTTCATGATCCAGCAGATTTGTTAAGTCAAAAAACTTCACTAACAGGTTAGATAGTTTAGATTGGTTGTGCGCTACATTATTCAACCCTTGGAAAATTTCAGGGACAAAATTCTTTTAAGAGAGGAATGTAACACCCCGTAAAATTAACTATAATTAATAAAACTCCAAAAATGAAATTTGAAAAATGATGGAATTTGGGCACGAAACTTGTACCATTGTGATCATGGCGATTTTCTAAGCAACTTTCATATTTAGAGTTTCGTGATCGGAGCTCAAACGAAGAAGTTATTAGCGTTTGAAGTTTCCAGAGCGAAAATAATTAAAAACGAAAAAGGAAACAAATAAATATTAAAAAGCAGACCTCACTAATCGACCACTCTTTATGGGTCGGTCAACCACCTATAGGGGAGCGGTTGACCGTTCTTCAAGTGGTGGCTAGGGTTTGAACCATGGCCAATGGGCCGGATTGAATTATTTTAATCTAACGGTTATGGTTGGTTAGAGCGCCTATAAATACGAGCCTAACCCTCACTTCACTTCTCATATTTTTTAATCGAAGTAGCGAAAATCTATCATTTTCCCTTCTCCACTATTTCTAAAATTTATAATATACACACATACACACATATAGATACACATACATACAAATTAGAGAAGAGCGAAAAATAAAAGAGAAGAGAAGAAGTGAATCAACGTTACGAAAGAAAAAAGGTAAATATCTATATGTATATACCATGTTATATATATTCTTTTGGATTAGATTAGAAAAGGAGTCAAGAAAAGGAGTGGATTCTGATTTGAGAGAATTGAAAAGCTAAAAAGGTGAGTGGGAAATTCTATAATTTATTTATAACACTGAAATTTGTATCGTTGGATTTTATTTAATTATTATGCCTAAATAAGATCTGATGAATTGTAGGCTTAAAACAAATGTATAAGAACCGCCTACATATTTTATGAAATAGGTAACTGGAATAGGAATAGTATGTACAACACAAACCAAAAATTTAAACTCAGTCCCAAATATTTATTATTGTAGAATGTTTGTTTATTCCAGATTTATAATTAGATTGGCCCTAGTTGACTTGGAATGTAAATTTCTATATTTCTATTCATTTGGTGTGGGGTATAATTTATTTATATCTATTTTCGTGTAACCTCCATAAAGTAAACAATTTCTAAAATATATATATAAGTGTATTATTTGAATTAACAAGGAATATACCAAAAAGGAAAGATATAGGTAATGTATGGATATTCTTCTCCATAGGTTGCGTCGTTTATTTCAATAAAAGAAAAAAGATAATTCCTTGTAATTTAAAATGAAGCAAAAGTCTCATTTCTGGGTAACTTATGGAAAGTTATAATGGTAATCATTTTTGAAAGGATAACTCGATAAATTAAAACGTAGAAAGGAATGTTTTAGTTTAGGAATTAATTGTTAAAAGATAAGACTATATATACACACATAAGCAAAACCATGCATATCAATTAAAAATTAAAAAACATATATTTATATATATGTGTGTGTGTGTGTGTGTGTGTATAGCATGATTTACGACAATATTCGTATTAGTCATTATAACTGACTAAAAAGGAAGTGATTGGAATTCCAAAATTTATTGACATTAAATACAAATTTAATGGGTAATAAATATATAGTTAATAGAGAGGACAAATTATTAAATAGAGACTGATTAGAGAATTTAATGTGGCATCGATGTGGAAATTGAATAGGCAGAATAAGTGAATTTTGAAATGATAAATAAATATCATTAGAGATTACCCAATTTTGACATTAATGGCTAATAAAAACGGACAATGGATATTTTATAGACAAAGAAGAAAACAAGAAAATGAAAACCTTAGCATATAAAATAGGAATAGTTTCATAGAGAACAAATAAATGTGAATATTATAAATACATGTAAAAGGCAATATAATATTCATAGTAGGAAACTATATAGATTTAACTATACGTTTAGAACGAAGGTGAATTAGTGGGCCTAGTCTAACATTTAGGCTTTGGGTGATAGGTTTGGTTTAGCGGGTTGGGATGCAAAGTCAGCAGAGTTACACAACAGAAGTTTTCCCATTACCTTGTGGCTACCAACAGTTTTGTATATTTACTACTAATGTGCGACATCTCCAACTGTAGGACCAACATAGAAGGGATATGCATTGCGGATAGGTGAGGAAAAAACATAATGAGGGTTTGCATTGGATTTGAACTATACAATGGCCCAGTAATTTTAAGAAAATGGAGTCTGCTTCATTTCTAATAAGTGATATTAAGTAACCCAAAGGGGCATTTTTCCTTGACACACTTAGGTTAGCCCAAACGCTATGTCAGTTGTGGAGTGTCTATGAGCTATGTCTGTATTTTGTACTGGTATTTAGTAATAGGTCTGGCATATAGGCTATGACCACCAACTATTCCAAGCGAGCGGTAGCAAAGACTTGGGTTATGCCCTGATGAATTTCGCTTCCTACTAGTGTAGAATCCATATGGAAGACGCACAGAGCTCAAAGTAGATAGTTAGATGAAAATTTGTTTATCAAAGGTGGGCTAGTTAACCCTTGGATGGGTCTTTGAGATGCATTGATAGTACGACAATTAAATTATAAATTATAAAGCCATATATAAGGGTCATCGGTCTTTGTAGCTAGAGTCAATTGACTAGTGTTTACGTTGCAGAGGACCCGATTTGGGGACCGAGATATTAATTGGTCATTGGGTAGTCTCCTTTAAGAAGTATTAAGTGGTCGGGGATTTTGGGTAGTGAAACGGTTAGACATATATGCGGATCAGAATATACTTATGTAGTTACAACTTAAAGAAGGTTAGGTTAGGAATATCGTACGTGCACATAAAATCTAATGCATTAGACGTAAATTATAGACATAAAACTCAAATGGAAATCAATCAGAATAATTTAAGGTAAGGGCAAAGCATGTAATTTTCCAATCACCAAAACGTTGCTCTAACCTCACTTGTAACGACCCATAATTTGATCACTTTAATTAAAGATATTTAAACTATTTTAATCATTCAAATATAGATTATTTTTCATAAATAATCAAGTGTTAAGTGGTAAGTAATAATAATGAATTTATTTTGGAGAAATGTTCACAAAAATATTTCCATTGGAAATATATTGATAAAATGGTCGAAAATCGTTTTATCGATAAACAACTCTATAATCGTAAAATGTCACGCACAGAGCTTGATACATGCACTTATTTTTATAATTGAACAAGAATATGAAATAAAATCAATTATTTTATCTTTGAAAATAAAATGTGTTTATGACATCATAGTTAACCCTTATATTTAATATTTAATTAATTAAGTTTAATTGAGATTTAATGATTTAATAATTATTATAATTATTCAAATAATTGTTTTAAAGGATAATAATTCATTTTAATTAGTTATAAATCATTTATAATGGTTTTATAAATTTATAGAAGTAATTTGAAATTATAAGGAAAATCGATATCGGTTTATCGGTGTAATAACACTTTTGTAAAACATGGTTTAATATTAATTTCTATGATTTTATAACTCAAATATGATTGTTTTACTTCATTTATAATTAAAAGGAATTAGTTTACAAATTTTGTTTATGAATATATGTATATTACCTAAGAAGTGAAAATATGACCGGAAACAGAAATTGAAAATCGTAACGATTCAACTATAGAAGTTGTGCAACTTGTGCAATATACGTGACATACATATGCACATATACATGTACACATACACGAAGACATTCACATGCACATGGATGCACATGTATATACATAAACATGTTTATATAAAATAACAAAAAAATATTAAGATATTTTCTCTTTTTCTATACCCTTAAGCTAACTCCATGTCAATGCACATGCATAAGTACAAGCACATGGCCTTGTCCATGATGAGGGGTAACCGTCTACAGTGATGTAACGGAGTGGAGCATGTGGGTGATGTAGTGGTGAGATAGGGGCTGTAAGAGATATTTATAGATTTTGTCTATAAATAGCCCACCCTCTCAACACATTTTTTCACCTTCTTCACTAGCTTAACTTCCTTAAAACAGAACGAAATGTTGAAATTATTTTTTCAATCCATGTAGAATTCTAGTGGCTACAACATTTTAGTTTCCCACTTCTTCCCGTTCTAAGCTTAGCTATGCTCAAAACTTCATTCTCTCCAAAGCATTTTCGAGCCAGTTTTAAAGGCCGAGAACACCTCTTTTTCATTCGAGCATAGCTCCTCCAAATCAGATCGAAATGAAGTAATTATTTTTTTAGAACCATGTAGAATTCTAGTGGCTACAACTTTAATGTTTAGCACCACTTCCAGTTTTGAGCTTAACTATGTCAAAATTCTACTTCTTTACGGTATATTTTCGGGTTTCGTTTTTATTAATCCGAGTATACCCTCTCTTCTTTTGATCATATCTTTCTCATAACAAATTGAAATCAAGTGTTTATTTTTTTTTCAAATTCAAAAGAAAATAAATTTCAACAATTTACAGTTAACAAAATTTTCAAATTTTGAGAGTAAGAGGATCAAAAACCTAAGAGAAAATGACGTATTTTTGGGTCTAGATTTGAAGAACTCAAAGTCATAGCTTCACCACTCATCTTCCTCCTTTCCAAATCTTTGCCATGAGTACTTGAAGGTCTTGGAAGTGATAAAGCATGGTGAAAAGGAACTAAGGTCGAGAGAAAAAGCATAGAGGAGGGGGTGGACGAGCACTTGGATAAAGAGACGAAGTTGTTTAGGTGATTGCAGAAGTGTAAAAGTTAAGAGTTGTGGCAATACGAATGATGATAGGAAGATTGGTGTTAATTATGGTGACAACTCTAATTTCAAAACATTATAAGTAGTTGTAAATGTTTAACATAACTATTTGGATGCTAATGATGTTTGGATGTTTGGTTGATGAATGTTTGAAAAAGTAATTAGCAACATATAACTAAAAATGAGAAACTCCTAAACTATAGTTATGTATATATATTATTAGATGATATATATATATATTTGGATATGATTGCTAATGAAGGTTGTTTAATATAGATGTTGAATATGTATGCAAGTCGCGTTAATACATGTCTATAAGCACAAAGGAAATCATTTTCCTTTATTGAATGAAATGATGTATATGGAATGTTTAAACCTCTTAAAAAATGGTTTAATATGATTTATAAATTTTTAATAAACATTTAAAAATGTTTATGGAAAAGTTTAAATGAATATTGAAGTTCAAATCAAATTAGACGCGTTGCGTAACGGTAGATCGCGACTTTGCACCGTAAAGGTCAAAGGAATATATAGAATGGAATATAGTCTGGAATTCTTTGAGATAAGAATTTTCCGAACTACATCCATAATTTTCAAAAAAAGAAAGAAAATCGAGATTTTGATAAGTAGATTTTGAAATATGAATAAAACAAGTTTTCAGAAAAATCGTGGTTTTGCAGTTCAGAATCAATAAAAGTATTTCTCTAAAAATGGTATTTTAAAATTTTAAAAATCTTTTAAAATATTTTAAAAGTTATTTGAGTTATAAAATGAATTTCCAAATGGTATAAAAGTCATTTTAATCCATACAGCTTAAAAAGCATCATTCGCAGCACTTTATATAACTTTTGAAATATGGTTTTAAACTTAACGGTTCTTTTACAAATCTTTTATAAATGTTTTCAGATAAATAATTAGGTGTTTTTATATGATTTTGAAGTTTTATAATTTATTTAAAATCTGTTTAAATAAATGATTTAAAGAATCATTGTATGGAAATCGGTTCTCCAATAAGTGCCTACGGACTTAGTTGTAAACCTATTATGCCGTCAAATTTAACCAATGTAACAATTTTGGCTCAAATTCGTAACCTTATTTGGAAAGTATTTTCAAAGAATGTCATTAAAAATAATATCAAATGATTTTATGTAGCAAAATTTTTCGTTATCATAAGGTAAAAACTCATTCCATGTTTATGTGCGGCGGGGTCTTATGAGGTGTACCTTTGTGTTCAAAATGCGTATTTTGAGTTTATCACACTAGTCCCATGACTGACTTGGAGCTTATTTTCCTTTTTCCTTAAACTCTGGGTGCCTTAATTTTCCATTGCAGCTTGGTAGTCAAGTTTAGTTAGAAGAAATATGGAAGAGCTCGAAGCATGGAGTTAGAAGATTCTTAGCCTTTTCCACCACACTCGTGCATTATTGTATTTCGCATTTGTAAGGATGGATATTTATAATTGTCCATGTTTAACTCTGATAAATGTATTAGATTTCCGCTGTAAAGATTTTATGTTAAATAATATATGTCATTCCAAGGGTCGAAGAAACGGGTCCTCGCACCCCTTCTCATAAAAACCCACACAATAGATTTAGAAGGACTAGCTACTGAAGCAAGACAGGAACTGCAGATGGTGAAGTCTTCTTATTCATTCTTAGCGCAGACAAGACAATTGAATATCTAAGGAATGATATTTCGAGGTAGTAGCCTTAGTTAATACGTATCATTGTATTACAATTTTCAATTCCATTATGAGTTTATATTGATCGCACTCTTATATACTTGTGTTTATTACAGGTTACCAAAACCAACGATCCGTACCCTATTGGATGGGGTTTCGATTTAGTCAAAAATTTAGGCCCAATAAGATGTAGTTTGTTACATAAGGTGATGTGTGAACGTTAATATTCAAATTGTTTGATATTAATCGCTGATTGAATTTACAACTTTGAGTCCCACAACTTTAATGTTGAATACTCTGAAATACCACACTCTAATTAATTTATAATTATTATAAATTAATTAAATTAACAAAAACTTATGAAAATTTCCATCAGTAACTATTTAGGTGTATATATAAATGGTACATATGTACGTATCGATATATGATATCGATAAATATTTGAGTTTGATTTAAATTAATTAATTATAAAATGAGTTAGGAAACTTTTATGAACCTACTGTGCTTATACCATTGTCGGCCATAGAGAGAAGGGTGAGGGTTTTAAATGCTTAAATTTATATTTGAATTAGTAGAAACAGAAAGAGTAAATAAATGAGATTAGATCTCCACCTTTTGCTCCACCTTGATGCCTATTTAAAAGCTTTGCTCTCATTGTTTTTTGGATCCTCCTCCACCCTACCTTGGCCGCAAGCAACAAGGCTTATAGCCATTAATTTCCAAAGTAGACTCAATTCAAAAATCAATTAAATTATAATATGGTGTTCATCTGTAGTCTACTGTAATTTCTGGAGAAGGTTCATTCAGATCTAAGGAGTTAGTTCTTCATTCAAGGTGTTAGTCACAGGCTACTAATTTGGTAACATTTAGATTTCAATAATAAATACTATTTTATATGTTGATCATCATGTTTATACTATTTAGATTACTATTATTATAACGAATTTGTATATAGGTTAAGTTGTCCAATTGTGTGTGTGTATTCAAATTGTTTTTAAACAACACATGAAAACATCATTAAAACATTTATTTTCATTTCGATCATTTTATATATATTTATTTATACTTTTCAAAATTTAACATTAATTTTAAAATAGTTTAAAAATTGTATAATGTAATATATGTAACAAGTATTATATATATTAAATTATTCACAAGCATATGAATTTTGGATTTTTAACAAAGAAATTTTGCCTAATAATTATTAATATTTTTTCTTTTAGGTAAACAAATGTAAAAAAATATTGTACCAAATCCATAAGATTTGATGAACAAAAATTTTTTAAAACATTTTCTACCGAAAATAAAAAAATAATTTTTAGTACATACATACATACATACATACATATATATATATATATTAAATTATATATATATATATTTTAAATAAAACATATAACATATTTGCATGCATATAACACTTCGGAAAAGAGAATCTAGGCTATCGGCGTTATCTTATTCTTTCCTTGTTCCTTAACTATGATAGTATACCTACGAATCTTAGGTTTGAGGGAGAGATTAAGTAAGTAGCTTACGTAGAGGAAGGTAAAAAAAATTGCAGTCACTTCGTCATCTTATGATTTGAAACTTGATTCCGCCTACTCAAACAATTTCGTAAGAAAAAATATTTTAAAATTATATGTATATAATTTATAATTTGAATTTAAAATTTAAAATGTATTTTTACATAGATTTAGATCTAATTTTGAATTTTGAATTAATGCAACATATTCTAAGATTTTAATTCAAAATATTTTGAGTCGATCAAAGATATTTAAAGAAATATCTACAATTATATATATATATATATATATATATATTATATTAAATTATGGACAACAAAGACATATACAAAGAGACAAATGTGTCCATTGTAGAATGAATCACAACACCTAAATACAGTCACATTAGCTATGTGTACTTTGTATATGTTGCACTTGCACTATACACATATAAGTGTAGTTGATACACTTAAAAATTAAAACTCATATAAATTAAATATAACATTTTATAAACAAATGAAATAAAAAAATTATTTAAAATATATTAGATTGGAATTAAAATCAATTTGACTTATAGGCTCAATAAAGATTTTAAAACTGAAAAAAAATGAAATTCACCCATTTAATACGCTACGTAAAGGAAACGATCAATCGAAAGCGGGTGAAATAGGTAGATTTTAGAAAATTTCTCTATTTTGGATCAATTGGGTGTATGAAGTCTAAAGAGATTTAAGATTCAATATAAAAATTATTTATAAAAAAATTATTTTATTTATTTTGGTTAAAAGGAGTTTTTTAAGATTTTAATGTATAGTACATTAAATATATTAATTTTGGTAAAGTGCACGTGCTACAGATATGAATTGTAAAGGAACCATGCTAGTCGGAAGAGGGTGACGATAATTTAACTATATCACATTATAACTTATGAAATTTGATTTGGGTCAAAATTCTAACATTGTCCACATTTAACTTTGTAAGTCCAAACACAAAATCCTTGATCTAATAATAATAATAATAATTAATCATATTGCTCTAGCCAGAAACTTTGACTTTAAGTTGTCTATTGTTGACCGTGACACCAACCTTATATAACTAAGGAGACAAATTTTCAATTGTATAGTGTTTTACTTCAAATGCTTCAACTCAAACACAATTATAGTTTTTCATTGGACGTCATGCCATGATTTAACTATAATCAAAGTGGAGTGTACACATTGAAATTCCACATTATTTTTAAGTCGAGAGAATTGCGTAATAGTACAGAATTCCCATGTGAGTTATTCCGTAGTTATCAAATAACTATCAGGTGATAACCCCTTGGAGCCCCATGCAACCATGTATTATGTCCAGCATTTGGGGAGTGTTACGTACTCTAGTCTCTATGAATGTATCGATGTCATGTCTCAAAACATCTCGACTAAGAATATTTTAAATAATAAGTTATTTTTAATGCGATAAATTTCTCATGATTACAATACATTACAATTACTATCACGTAACATATTACTTAAGGATTTTTATTTTAATATACTTAAATTCAATAATTAATCAACATAACACAATATGATAAGCATATATAACAAAAACACCTTTTATTTCAAAAGAGATTTATAACATAGTAAATAACTTGCAATATATTACAGAATTGCGCTTAGAGCATACTCCTAACTTTATCAAGGATATGAATTAGGTTGAACTTGGATTAAAAATAAATAATGTGGTCATATTATCTAATGGATAATACGCTCACCTATAGAGTCAGAGTGTGTAACAACCCGATTAATAATTGATCAATAAATTCTAATTGTTAATTTAAAGAGTTAAATTGAGAAGTAAATTAAATTTGGATAATTGGTTTGAAATTTATCTATTTTAAAAGAAGGTTTCAATTTAAAATGGGAAAAAAAATTATGATATAATTTATGTTAATTTGTACGTTGAGAATTTTAAGAATTATGGCCGATGCATTTGACCAACGTTATCGATAGGGCTTCCTAAAACACTGCAATGAGACATTTCAACACTGCGATTTGGAAAGAATAATTAAAATTTGATGTTTATTTGGTTTTTATTTAAGTTGGTTTGGATTTTGGTAAAATTTAATAATATTATCTATTAAGATTTTTAAAATAAAGTGAAAAGGATTCTAATTATTTTTCTTTTAATTAGTACTCTTTTGTCTAGAAAGTTTAGTTAAGTGTAAATTTAACTAAATGATGTGATAGCTTTTTCTTAAGGATCTTGGGCTTCTTTTCTTTTTATTATGTGGCCTTGAGAATTACACTTTTAAGCAAGCTTTCTTGCATTAAAATTTCATTCCTTCCATGCTGTATTTGAGCAATTTATAATTCCTTTAACAATCCCAATACATGGAAATATGAAACGCATGGTTCAAGTTGACAAAGAAGCTTTAAATTCTTTTTGCTTGTCATATGGAGTTGATCTTGCTTTGTTTAAACAAATTGTCGAATATAGAAATAAGGACACGCGTCCTTTATAAATATTTTTTATGAAGAATAATCACAGTCGACACTTTTATATAGAGTTATGTACGCATGGCCTGGTATGTTTTCGTTGTACATGTTTCTCTATACATTATTTTATCTTGTAGCATAATATAAAACACATATACACATTTTGAACTGCTTGATTATGTAGCCTACCATTTCTATACACATAGTATTATATATATAGTTTGACTTGACCTACATATGTTGTACATTTATGTAACCTACTTAAACATGCCTTGAAATGTCTCTTTTCATGAAATCTTTTATTATAAAGTGTTGCAAAACAAAACAAAATAAAATAATAATAATAATAATAAAATTCCTTTTATTTTATTTCTTATAAATTTGTGGTTTTATTGGAATTTTATGATTTTCAATGAAACAAAGAATTTTAATAAATGATTGAATTGTCGTACTGATGTGGAACATTTCATACAATTCATTCACTTATTAATATAATTTGTTAAATAGAGTTTGAGTGGAATTACTAGCTTTCAGTTAATACTAGAATTTTACCTTCTAGTGTGGGACAGATAGTTAGATTCTAGTGATTACTAGAGTGAAAGTGAGCTACTTAGAGTTATATTATCTTAGGGTGTTTAGATTTCAGGCCCATAGATCCATGGAAGACAATAACTCATTTTTATCAACCTCAGAGTCGATATGTTCTTAAATTTGGGGTAGGCAGACCTATTTCTTTTAGTTAGATTTGTTATGGTATGACACGGCTCTCCTTTTCTATTTTTAGGCAGGTGTTATATGCATGCCTATCATTTTATTTTACAGTTGGACAATGTTTACCTATTTATATTTGTTAATAAAATTCACATATTTTTGTCATAAGCATTACTACCTATTTCTTATCATTAGGAGTTGGGGTTTTTAAATGTAGTCTATTTATTTTCGTTAGACTATTGCGCTATGTAGCGGGGTTTATTATATTAGTTAGGCCCCATGTCGGACTATATCACGCTGATAGTTGATTACCATTATTATTTCATTAGATGTGATTATTTCTTCAGAGATTTTGGGATAGATATTCAGTATCTTTTTTTCTCTGGAGAATTTTGAATTTGTTGTCACCATATTTTTGATGACATTCCATTTTATACTTGATATGGATTTAAAGAAATGGTGATCGGTTATTATGCCTTTTTGGTCGTTGTTCTAGCATACTTTTATTATGGCTTATTTAATTTAAGTCATATGTTTACGATATCACTATCTTATCTCTTTATTAGATATAATCTGACCCGTTAATTTTAAAAATACTAGGGTCAGGCCGAGACTCTACAGATACTAGGACTAGCAATGAAGTAGACTATTTTGACTGTTTTAGTTTACATCATACTTGTATATATTGACATTAGGAGTTTGTGTCATGTATATTATTTAACATCACTGTGTATACGGTACTTTTGGATGTGATGTATATATGTATGTATATTATATGTGGGTCTATTACTGATATTTTGTTGACTCACATTCTAGTATGTATATGATGTATAGTATTCAACTGCGATCCGTGACTCTGATCATGTTTTATTTATATTATGTACTGTTCTGAATCTTTTTAATTAGTGTGTTTATTACTTTGTAATAATACTGTACACGTCAAAATTTCTTTCAGTTCAGACCCTCTAAAGGTAATAAAGATGTGTCAATGTTAGTACAAAGATATATTCACATTTGATCGCTGTTAAGCAGCTGTATTCTCCGTGTTATTAGACAACATTATTCGTAATGTTTTTTATTAATATGGGTATAAAGGTAGGGTTATTACAGAGAGATTGTGGGTTCGAGTCCTCTAAGATCGATTAAATGAAATGTTTGTTTTTGGTATAGAAAAACAAAACTGAATAAATGAAAAAAATATCGAGGTCAACGGGTGCTCATTTGATTCATACATTTCTCCACAAAGAAGAGCAGGAGTTAGGATCGATTCCAAGTAAATTAAGATGCTTACTTGGAGAAACTAGGATTTTGGGATGCTTAGACAAAAATCAATGTAAATGCTAAAAAGAAAATAAAGATAATGTGGTCGTGTGGCCTAATGGATAAGGCGCTTGCCTCCGGAGCAAGAGATTGTGGGTTCGAGTCCCACCACGATCGCTTAAACAATTTGTTTATTTCTTCTCATAAAAAATCTACGTAGGGAGTAACTCGATTACTTAGTAATTTTTGTGCACGACAATAATAATTATAATTTAAAAGGTTTTCATTATATTCAAACTATAATTTGTATTATACTTTGTTTTACGGAACTCAAAATTAATTTTATGTACATATCTATGAAACATATTTTAGATATAAATAAATTTGTAAGTTAATATATTAATTAAATAAATTGCAATTTACTAGGTCAGCAGTGACAGCCAAATGTGATGGGATCGGTTAACGACATAAGGCTTCGTTAGGTGTGAGCTATTACAGGTGGAAACATCGATCGATGATGAAAAGGCTATGTTCTAGTTCTATATTGATTTATTGTTTATGTTACGTTTTATCTGAAACAAATGATAATGGTTGATAGGACCAAACAGTAGTTTAGTTTGAGCAAGGGATTATTTCTGAGATATTTTTCTCACTCTAGTACTTTAATTTTTTGTTCTTGTATTCGTTCTTATCCACTTAGTTTCCCATATAATTGGATTACTTATAGTTAATTATATTATACTTTACGAGTACTTTGACACGAAGGTGCGATGCACGTGCGTATGAGAAATTGATAATAAGAAAAGTTGTTTGAAGGTTTTTTGGATTTTACAAAATGACTTTGGCGTATACATAATGTTGGAATTTTATGCTTGCACATGTAAAAATCAATTGTTTTCTATATATTTAGCATACCATGTTACTAACATATTCAAATTGTTGTAATCAGACTATATATTATATGTCAACAGAAGTGAATATATAACAAACAACATCAAACAAAGTTTCTGTAAATATAATAACCTATTTTGACATCCAAATAAAAGTATGAATCATCAAGAAAATATAATTTTAAATTTCGATGTATCAATATCATGAAATTACTACTTGTGAATGCACCAAAGGATAAAAATCAATGTCTTATTTCTGATTTGTAGTAGAAATCTGTCATAACTAAATGATTCACTGACCAAACAAATTCTTTGTTGTAAAATTTTCAAAGAAGCTTTGGGTTTGGCTTTTGTCTTTAGAAGAGAAGAAGTAAAGAGGTAGAAGAGAATTAGTCCCACATCCTAGAAACTTATACAAAATATCT
This sequence comes from Allium cepa, assembly GCA_030765085.1. Taxonomy (NCBI): domain Eukaryota; kingdom Viridiplantae; phylum Streptophyta; class Magnoliopsida; order Asparagales; family Amaryllidaceae; genus Allium; species Allium cepa. The sequence goes on along the minus strand of CM060932.1, from coordinate 627,367,871 downwards.
GTATAAATAAAGATTTCTCATGTGGATGTTGGGGCCATGGGGCTTCCACATGTTTGCTTTGTTGTGAGGAGAGAAGTCATGCAACACCACATGCGCGCCGCCGCCGTTCGTCCGACCGAACCGCACCGGGCCGGTGCGAAAAAAACCTACAAGGGTTATAAGTAATACTTGAAATACAAAACGGTCCAAATTCGGTCAATATCCGTAGAAAAAAAAATTAAAGGGGCAAAAAAACGAGAGAAAAAATAAGTGAAAATAAGGGACATATCTCTAAAATCAAACTTAATACACAAAATATTTTTTTTTTCAAATACTATAGTTTTCTTCACTACAATACCCCTCTTCTCCATTGCAGCAATGTTCATTCTTCATATATGGATATTATTCTCACTTTCATAATTAAAATTTACACCTCATTGATTATCAATCTTTAAAATGCAATACATTTTTTAGAAACAACGGATTAACAAACCGTTTTCACCGTGATATTTTCCAAATTTCTGCATTTATATGGTATGATTGCAGACATTTCTGCAACTATATGCAATAATTGCAAACATATCATATAATTGCAGACTGTTTGCAATTACATGCAATAGTTGCAGACATTTTTGAACTATATGCAATAATTGTCTGCAATTATAACATATATATGCAATAGTAGCAACTGTATGCAATAATTGCAGACATATCTTCAATTTTATCATATAATTGCAGAAATGTCTACAATTATATGTAACAGTTGCAGATACTTTTGCAACTATATGCGATAATTGTAGACATGTCTGCAATTATACCGTATAATTGCAGAAATGTCTGCGATCATATGCAATAGTTGAAGATTTGAAGAAAAATCTAATATGCTTAAAATTTGCATAATTGTCTACAAATATATGGAATAATTGCACATTTACTACAAATATGATTTTTTTTTTCTTGTATCATGAATAGATCTCATTTTAAATATGGTAAAAAATTTGATTTTTTTAGTGAAAATGGTAGCTGATCCGATTTTTTTACAGAAAATTATACGCGTTGAAAATGTTAATAATATAAAGGGTACTTGAGTCTTTGTGCGCGTGGAAATTTGAAACCAGGACCCCGAAATCTTAGTCAAAAAATAAAGAAATGTTTTGTGAATTTTCAAACCATTGCATTAATTCCAAAAACAATGGCCAACCTCCCCATTCTCCTGTTTGGACTTAAAATTAAAAAAATTCTCTCTCTTCAACCTCATTCTCGTCCGTTCATCCGTACACAAGCTGATATAATCAAGAATTTTCTCGTCCTACGCTTCCTAGTTCTTCGCCTGCGTTAAATCAAGGAACTTGGATCTTTGTAATTTAAGGGCGAGTTTCTTTGTTTTAGATGCAAGGGGAGGAACCATAAAGGTAAAGACTGCAAAGAACCGATGCGTTGTTTTCATTATGGCGAGTTCGGACATAAAAGATAGCGCTGTTCGGCGGCCGAGAAGGGAAACAAAGCAGTTGACAATGGGGCTTGTTCCCGGTTAGATCTGGATCTGGGATCCATCATAGATCTTCCTTTTGTTTTAAGTTTCTCGTATCAAGGAAAAATCTTCTTGTTGGTATCACATATGAAGCACAGATTATGTTGTTGGATGAATTATTGTTCCACTTTGATGTTGTAGCCTCGCACAACTTAGGTAATGCGGTTTCATCTTCTGCCTCTGATAGTAAATACAAGACTGCCATGAAAATTGACCAATGTTTGGAAATTAAAAATGTGGTTAGCGAAAACATTAGCACTTACTTCTTCATTCACTATGAGAAAGGTGGTTCTTTTGATGGGTTTTTGAAGATTAACAAGGGTTACCTGTTGGATGATATTTTTATATTCACATCATGTGTTTGGATCGGATGTATCTCATTGCAATTGGGTTTGGGGCTCACCTAAAAGACATGGAATCAAGAACTAATTATAACGCTCTCTCTCCTTTGGGTTGGTTTTGTGAAGTTGTTAAACTATTTCTTCTTGGATAATTTTTTATTTATCCCGCTAATATGATTGTGACTATGGTTTGTCAGTATTTATTGCATGTAGAATTTTTTTTGGGTAAATTGTGTAACCAGATTAAGACTAACATTTAAACAATATTCAGCTCGGATATGGGGCTACCGTAGAACATAGTAGAAATACTTTCATTCCTACTTCAATAATAAGTATCCAATGATTATTACTTTTATTGTTATTTCAATAAGGGAAGAAAAATGAATAGTGGATCAATTATCATTATTTAATTATTATCGTTATTCTAGCTAAAACATTAAGGGGTCACAAAATATTGATTTTTATGCATATTTTAAATATAATTTAACACTTTAACTCATTGATTTCTAATATGAAATTGAATATAATATTTTTTTTACTAAAGTTGTTAATTTTTTTTAAACCATTATTAATGGTTCAGGGAAATAAAAATAATCATATTTGTTGTTCATTTTTATTTTTATTTCTACTTCGCTCGAATGTGCATAACCAATCGTATTTACTTCTAAAAAAAATTCTTCCAAGTTTAAGGTGAGTTTTTGAAGTAATTTATGTAATTTAATTTTATTAAATGTTTAAGTGAGTTAGTAAGTATTTAGGTGGGTGTTAATAGTAACATCCTCATATTATGATATCAAAGGTGAATGATCGGGTCAACAAGGTTCTTTGTGGACACTTGTGTCGATCAAGGTGATGAGTATGACGAAATTTAGGTTAGAGTTTCTACTGTAATTTCTGATCTTGCAATTGTTTTGTGTGAATCCCTGAATCCTGCTGCTTCGTTTCAAGGTTTGTATTCTGGTGATGATCATGTTGCTTTGGGTTTTGGTCCGATATGTGGTCGGTTTGGAGGTGATTTTATGTTTGGTTTGGATTTCAACGGGGCTGATAAGTTGAAATTTGTCCCAATTTTGGGTGGGGTTCTGGTTAAAAATTTGATGGGGGATAAGACTAGAGTGGAAATTTCTAGCTTGTTTGTGGAGAACAAGGAGTTGAACCATCATGGTAGATTAATAAGGGTAAGTGCAAGGCTGTAAAGCATCATTGAGTGCTTCCATTAGAGCATTTGATGGCTCTAGCTCAGGTTTGAATGATTTACCGCATAGTACTTATTCTGAGGTAATTTAGAACAATTTATCTACAAACGTTATGCTAGATTTCGCTACAAAGTCAGGATTTGATTATGAGTTAGGCCTAGTTGATATTGATTACATTAGGAACAAAGAGCTAGAACGGGCAAAATCACTAAAAGCATGAAATTTATGAGTTAGAACGTGAGGGGATTAGGTAATCTTGATAAATGCATTGAAATTAGGAGTTCTTTTTAGAGACTGTAGTGTTGATATAGTTTTGCTACAAGAAACCAAAATAGGAAGTCCTACTTATCAGTTTTATAGAAGATTAGGAGGTTTGTATTTAAGTAACTGGGTATCTCTTCCGTCTAAGGGTAGTTAAGCGGGATTAATGTTAGGATGAAGACTGTGTGCATGTATTACAGTCTATTATCAGCACACGTTCTATGCACAATTTTTTATATGAATTTGAATGGTAATTCATTACTAAATGTTACTGATGTATATGGAACATGTACTAAAACCGATCGAAGGTTGTCGTGGAATGAGCGTTTGAGATTAGGTCGCTAGCTATTGGTCCACAGGTAGTGGGGGTGACTTTAACAAGACGAGATACTTAGGAGTGCACTTAGAAAGAGATTCTTTGCTATGGAAGAGTTTGATCGGTAAATTATTCATGGTAGTCCCATTGAATTATCATTAAATAATAGAAAATTTACATAGTTTAACTCTAGAGAGGTCCATTGATGGTTCTATTAGATAGTTTTTTTTATTGATGAAAAGCTAGAAGGTTAATATCTATTACTAGAGTCGAGGGGATTCCATATACATACATACATACATATATATATATATATACATACATACATACATACACACACACACACACACATATATATATATATATATTCTACCATTTCCCAATAGTTCTAAATCGTGGGAATTTTCACATTATACATAAAAAGCTCAGATTTAAAAAAATGTGGCTTTTAAAAATAGTCCTTTAAATTTAAATTCTAATAAATGCCTTTCTATGAATAACAATGGTTTTAAATATTCTAGCTATGCTACTAATGTCTTTATAAGAAAATTAAGAGATTTAAGAATTTTTCTTAAAAAATGGAATAAGTGGTTTTCGAAAGTATTTAAGGTGAGAAAGATAAATAATTTTCTAAAATTTTAAAATAAATGATCTCGAGGAATTTGTATTCACTTGAGAAAAATACAATTTCAAGCCTTAAGATGAACTAAACAAAATAAAAGAAGAAATTATGTTAAAGATCTAGGATATAATGGATGATGGAGATAAAAAAATATTAACATATCAAATAGGAGAAAGTGTAGTAATTCAATAAATTTGACTCTAATTAACAGTGTAGAAATTAAAGATCAAAATAAATTAATAATGCATTTACTAATTACTAATTTGGTGCTAACAAAATTCATAGTGCTATCCCATGTTCAAGGACGAAGAAAACACTTAGGGAAAAGCGGACAGCAGGGGTTACGTCGGACGTATCAGAATTATGTTCGATGTATCAGTTTGCCAATATGATTTAAAGGAAAGCATTTGTATTCACCAAAACCCAACGGTTGGGGAGGATGTAAATTTTACGTCTAACGTAACCCCAATATGTCGGATGTAAATCTATATATAAGTAAACTCGGGAGCTGCAACTGGAAACATATCAATAAATGCAATTATTTATGTCTCTCCTCTCTAACCAAACAAGTAAAATATGGCTTTATCATCTTTTGCTTCATCCAACAAAAAACCAATTCATGGTGGTTTGAAGTGGGAATTCAACCAGGTTCTTAGATGCACGCTTTTTATTGCATCTACTTTTTCGACCTAGAAAGAAGACAGAGTCCACATCTGTTGTCCGAACATACCTGCTTAATGATCGTGGCACGAGTACGATGTCCTAGTATTTATTCGTAAATGGGACTTGATTAGACCGACTATAATTAGTTTGACATTGTATCTTCCACTTCAGATGATATGTTACCGACCAAACCTACTCATTTTATTGTACACCTCCACCCTAGTCGAAAAGCTAAGTGTCATGATGCTGCTTGACATTCCTCTGCTTATGTAACCTGTGATCGGTGCAGGGAAGTTATGAAACAATTGTATAAATCTAGTAGCATATACTTTAAATTTTAAAATTATGAAATTAGCAATAGAATATTTAGGGTTTTTAATTAGACCCATTGAACTTACCATGATGACTAGTTAATTATAATTGATAAAATTACTAAAAACTATCTTGTTGGAATGGTAAATACGTATATAGCGTAGATAGAGTTATGTTAATTAATTTTATTTTACCGTCATTACCTATTCTATCTATTGGACGTCCTTTTACTTATTTCCTAAATGAGTACCGTATAAAATAGATAAAATTAGAAGGAATTTTCATTGGGATGAGGAAAACTCAAATAGTAGTATAAATTGTTTAGTTTACTAGGAATTAGTGTGTAAATAAAAAACAAAAGGAGGTTTGGTATTATTAACCTATATAATCGTAGTATATCTTTTTTAGGGAAATGGTTTGTGTAGCGTTACCACATACTATGCAGATACCACATAATAAAACTTCAATTAATAACAAAACAATTAGCAAGACAAACTATTATAAATTTGGGAACATAATTAATAATTCAATATATTATAATAGTCATCCAAATTCCAAAATAGAAAATAAAGGAAAATAGAACAAAGAATGATTTTATTAAAACTAAATTGCCCATTGCATGAACTTTAAATGATAAAATAGCTGAAACATTATATAACTAATGACATTTGGTTAAAAAAGACATGATGATGCATCTTCAAGAGAAAAATTTAACAGTCTCACCTATGCAATCATCACATGTCTCATCCTTCTTCGTCCAATTGGACCTGCATCTAGTCATAATGTGCATGTACTGGTTCAAGCATTAACCATGATATTATTTGACTACTTCGTTATTTCATTTAAAATGAAGTGATTTTTTTTGCTTTATCCACTGATATAGTAGGTTGCTTTATTCGATACATCAAATTAGTTATTATCTTGAAAATTGATAAGCATTATGACATACATAACTTACTCAAAGTTTATCTCCTCTATGTGAAAAAAACACTTCGCTAACTTATAGACATAAAATTTTGAAAACTATGTATAATACAGAGTGAACCATGTCTGACTTGTATTTTGCATATAAAATGTGTTCGTAGAAAATATATTTGGATACCTCCAAGTGTATTCAAATTAGCTGATATTTCAAGAAAGAAAAATATAAAGAGGAAATTATCTCAAAGTAGACATGTTACATTTGATCCAATCTTCTGTAAAAGCCAATGTGGCCAAATCAATAGAGAAATTAGAAAAAACTTATGGCAAGGCAAAAGCAATATGCAAATTTAGTATAAATGATTTCAAGGAGTCAAGTCGCATTGATGCAACATATATTGTAAATGGATGGACAGATAAGAGCATGTGCTATGTGCCTTCGAGTGATCATGTAAATTTAATTGTGAATGCAAGTAGTACAGAAATATTGTGTGGCGTGATACAAAATGTGCTGATTATGGACGCCAAAATTGTCCATATGGTATGGCCTATACTGTTTATTTATACTGGCAGGAATAAAATAATCTATTAAAGAAAAATTATAAATGAGATATACAGTCGGAAACAACAAAGTGAAGTGGTGAATAAATAGAGTATTAAGGGCTTATGACTACATGTGAATTATAAATAATATGATTGTGCCATTTGGCTGATAGTTATCCATTGAAGCAGAAATTAGAAAATAGTTATCTACCAAAGCAGTTTATCATCTGATATTAGGAATTCAAGTTCTATTTTTAGTGCTTACAAAAAGTGTGAAATTTTGCTTGCACAGATGAGCTGACTGCAAACTCCTATTTAGGTGAGCAAATCAATTGACATATTCATGCACATCTCAAAACTATGTAACTAAATCTCAACACATGTAACATCCCGCCTTTTCGCACACTTTAAACCGACACACGTGCCAATTAAAAGCATACGCAAGGGCGGATTGTTATGGGGTAAATAAGAAAAACAGAGAAGAAATAAAACAAAATAGAATCTCACAGCGGAAGGATAAAATATAATAATAAATATACAGTTCATAAACGGTTACAAAACAGTTAATTCTTCTTTATACGATAAATATCAGAGTTACACATACCAATCCAAACAATGCAGCGGAATAGAAAGGGTGTGGTGCATACTACAAATAATAATAATATGGATTCTTCGTCTTCGTCCTCCAAGCTAAAGTCATCGATCCTGAAACGCTCGGACTGACCCGAGCGAATTTGAAAAGACAAAAACACTCGAGTCAGAACTAAAAGATCTTATGTGAGTTAAATTAACAGAAATAAATATGAGTACAGTAACTCAAGAGATGCTCGGTATTTACATCTCCTAAGGATCCGTTAAACTATTTACTATGTAGTATATTGCGCTATTATAATAGTGTCTATTTATAAAATAAACATACTTTTTAATAGCATTAAGGAGTGACCCAATATTCCCCTTAACACGTAATAGTCCCAGTAGTCCATCCAATATCATAGTCCCTCCTGATCGGGAAGCCACCAGAGGATACCACACGGGCTACGGGAGAAATCCAAACTCGTACAAGGCTCGGTATGGTAGGTGACACGGCACAACTAGGCAATGCCAGGGTAGATATACCAATTGCTATCCAGGCTGGTGGAAACGCGTAGCCGCAGTTACCGCCCACCTCGGACTAACTCCCCAAAATCAAAATATAGAAGTGGCCACTGAATCAATCCAAGTCAAAGTATAATATCGAAGAGGAGGGTCCGATCAGAGGAATGACCTCATTGGCCTGAGAATCGCTCCTGTTTTAGCCACCTTATGCCAACTCACGGGAGTCGGGTCCACGTATTTACCTTACAGGAAACGTCGCCACCACCTACTTTATTCTGGAATCTCCACCGCGTACACGGTTAGTCAAAGTGGTTTTCGGTATCGACAGAGAGTATGTCCATATCCGATCCCGGTCTCTTTGCCAACCCATCGTTATTATAACACCGCGGTCATTTAAAAATAGGTTATACTTTAAAAATCAGAATAAACATTCCATTTCATAACCATGAATACGATATCATTTCAAAACCCAAAACCCTATTTTATCACTTATCACAAATATAATTCTTTTCCAAAATCAAAATGCTTTAACTTCATAACGTCTGAAAATCAAATATTTTCAAGCATAGTATTTTGAAAATCATAATTTAAAACCATAACTTCCAAAACTTGAGTGGTTTGGACATTCAACGGTATATGAATTAAATGGTTTAACTTAAATGTTACTTTGTAAAGAAAATAGTTCTCATGGCTTTACAAATACATTTCTTTATTAAAGTCTAAACCAAAATTTATATTATCTCTCTCAAGTTCCAAAACCACTTCAATTTATTTATATATACGTATATCCATTTTGAGTATCAATATTTCAAACTAAAGTTGGATTTTATTCTTTCAACAAATCAATTGTTCTATTAATTAGTCTTGAATATTCATATAAAATCCATAAATAATAAGACTTCAATTTCTAGTAACAAAAAATATATATTTTCCCAATTCAAATTATACTAGAATATTCATTTCAATTTATTTTGGGAAAATCCAATTATAAATATCATATCTTAAAATTTCCAAACTTAACATTTAAACATATGATATAAATTATTAAACTCCATTTTCTTAATTTTCTTCCATTTTTAATAAAGATTTTATACACCTTTTAATTTCAAAATTTTCAACTTCATATGTATATATATATATATATATATATATATGGAAGAAAATATTTATACAATATAAAATTTAAGATTATTATAAACCGTATTCCATCCAAACCATAGAAATCACATTAAAATAGTTATATATAGACCGCGGTGCCTGTATATAATTTTCTATCCTATGGTCAAGTGATACGGATATTTATCATTTCAATCCGCAAATTAAAAGATATAAAATTTTGCGGTTGTATATCATTTCAAACCACAATCCCGAATGAAAGGAAATATGCATGATAATTTGCAATTTAATGATATACAATAAAACATCCATCAACATCACCCATCATCCAATCACAATCATCAAGCAATATCAATCAATAACAATTTATATTTGATAATATATATAACAGGTAATAACTGGCAATTTTATTCAGATTAAATTTAACAACTATTAATCTAACAGTTTATATTCAGTAATAATCTATATAACTGTTAACTAGCAGTTTATAGGCAAACAAATAAATTCTAACTATCAATTAATACGCAATAAATAAATTAAATTAACAGTTAAATTTAATAAATGCAATTCAACAAATATGAGTGAAATAAACATGCCAAATACTCATAAATAAATTTCTATTCATTTCTAAAATTAATTTAACAAACATAAAAGCTTCTAGTAGTTGTGAGTGGGTTAAAACACTCACCTTTTGAATTTAAATCGAATTTAAATTCGATTTAAACCCAAAAATTCGCCTGTCTCGGAATTCGTCCAAACCAGCGTCATCAAGTCCGGAATTAAATTACGATCCTAACAAAAGAAATTTCGTGTGAATCCGACTTCGTATGAGAAAGTTATGGCGAAAAATTGCGATTGAAATCATAAAAAAAAAATAACCAAAATGGAACACATTTCACTCACATTCAATTCATCTACACGTCATCACGTCTCTCTCTGGAAAGCGCATGCGCACGCGAACAGCAGCTCCCATTCAAACCTAAACGCACGAACTCGCCGTTGACCGAGATGTTCGACCACCTCCCCAGCTCGTCTCCAGCCATTAAATCATTGCCGACCCTCCTTGAGCCCACACGACCCAAGCTCCGACCAACCTGGCCCCACGATCAACGCCCAACGCAGCAGCCGCCGCTTGTAATTCGAAACCCAAATCGAAGATCTGCGACGATCTAACCGTTGAATCGACACAAAAACCATATAGATGCGATCCCCATCGTCCACTCTACAAAACCAAGAAATGTTTTCCCGATCCGACAACTTTTGTTACGGCGATGATGAACGGTTGGGACAGTTTTGAATTTATTCTGGGTAAACGGTAACTCCAACTGAAAAACGACTTTCACCATGGGGTTACGTGTTTCGAGAAGATTAACATATATTTTTGGGGAATTTTTCTGGAGATTTTGAATTTTCATTTTGTTTTTGAACTGACTGGATCTAGGGTTAGCCCCCATTGAAGAATAAGAGAAGCTTGAAGAAAATACGCACAGATAAATGAAATTAGGCGGAGGCTAGGGCTGAATAGCTGGGTTTATATAGAGGGTTAGAGGTAGTGTAGATAGACCGTAGAATGAACGTGCGGAACAAACTATGGCCCAAAAAGCCCGCTATGTCTCCGGAACGAAATTTCGTAAATCTATATATCCAAATAGGTAATTCAAAATATTCTGAACGCGATGGAAAAAGTTTCACGTCCAAATTTGATCGTATGAAGAAGTTATGCTGAAAACAAAATTTCCAAATTGATTTCAAATTGATTTTATTAAAATTGATTTCAAGGCGTTTCACGCCCGTACGATCAAACGACAAGTCCGATCGATACGAAACTTGAAACCCTATAATAATTCACCGATACGGATCCGATGAAACTGGTTTCGTCGAAATCCGAGTCCGTGGCCAAAATGGCTATTTTTAATATTCATTAAATAAATTAAATAAATTATAAAAATCCAAATTTTATATTAAATTCTAAAATTGGCCAAATTTTATTTCTTATATGATTCATAATCAATTGAAAAGATTTAACAGGCTTAGCTGTGAATTAAAAGTTGACAGTATATTAATTGCAATGTTAATTTCTACACTTTCTTATATTTAAGAATTTTATAAATTATATTCTCAAAACCCATACTTTAGATTTTTAATCTTTATATTCTCAACTTTCACTTAAAATAAAGATGCCATAAACATTAGTTCCTGATTCACATCATTATTCTTTAAGTCTAATTCAAATCTCAATAACGTAGTATTTAACGTTAGAATCCATTTTATTATGCATAAATTACAAATTTTACTGACCCAAATTTTCTTCTTTTCATTCCATATCGATTGTCAATCCTATAAGAAAAATTAACATTAGGTTCATATTTATTACAAATAACTCCAATTTCTTCCAAATAATAATTATATAACTATTAAATATTAAATCCATTTAATTGTAATAAATTCAATTGATTGCAATAAATTTCCAAATAAATTTGGATCTTTATTTGGTTATACAAAAAAAATCCGTTATCACTTACCTAACAAAGTTATTATTACTTAAGATCTCATTGCATCCACATTTTCACATTTTCATTTCCTGGTTTCTTTACTTTATTCTACATAAATTATTATAAATGGGATTTTCTTGGTTACATCTTATTTGTATTTAACATTACTCATTCACCAATTTATTTCACTTTAACTGCGGTAAATTGGCGGATAAATTGAATTTGATTCCCAAAATTTAAATTAACAAGCAACAAGAATAGGTAACACACAATAGTCGTTACGCTAAATTCTAGTCACCTAAATAAGCTTTTATTACTTTACAAAATGGAATAACTTGTAAACTCATAAATGTAATACCAAAACCGTTATAAATCCAATAAATTTCCAAATCGAAGTTTGTACATATTTTACACAACTATTATGATTTCTCACAGAACGTTGAATTTATTAAATGACCATCTATTTAAAATTTAATTCCCTTAATTGAATCAAATGCTTATAATTTTTACATTCTTACCATTCCTTCCCATTATAAATTCATTAACGGATTTACAAATCTCTATCTTCCAAACATTAAATAACCAAACTAATTACAACCACTGTTCTTATCAAATTTTCATAAATTTGTTCAAATCTATACTCTTTTTCCATATAAATAAATTTTATGCTACTACTAGATTTTTTTATCCACTACAGCCATTAAATTTTTACTATCTACACTTGTTACATCTTTGTATTAATGAATCCCATTCAAGTTAATATTTATATTAATATTCACAAATTCAACATTTATATGTTTCTTAAAATTAACTTTCAACCAAATGTGCCAACATTTCCATTCAATATATATTCATTTTATTCCGTTCATTCGGGTACTGCATTGAAATATATTTATTCTCTAATACTAACGTTATTATCATTAAATTATGATTGTATTCCAAGTTTTTATTCAATACCTTAAACAATAACTTACATATTAACCAAATCCTTCTTCTACTTAATTCAAATTGGATTATGTTCCAATTCCTATAACCTAGGTCTTGAGTCACCATTGACATAATTAAATTTATCGTTTATTTCAATCTTCATTTATAATTTAAAGTTCTACTAAACTAAATTACAAAACTTATGAACTTTAACAAATTTAATCCACCAATTAAATTTTTCTGATGTTTATATATTGCAATTAAATTCAGTTATTATTTCATTAATACCATTTTAATCGACTAATTATGACTTATAACCACAAACACAAATTTTCGTTATTTCAATCTATGTCATATAACATTTTAAATTATTTACTTTTAATTACAGTTACTAGCTAACTCCTACATTTACTCCATTAAAAATCCTAAGACTTCTATTTCAATTTAAATTAGATTAGAAAACATATCAAATTGATTCATTTAATATCATTGAATTTAACGGGTCGTTACACTCTCCCCCACTCAAAACTTTTCGTCCCCGAAAAGGAAAAAGAAGGGAGAAGGAAGAATAAACAGTACATCTTATTTCAAATATTAACTTATAAACAATAATTTACTGGATTAATTTCCTTTAATGAAATATACCCGTTTATAATCGTTACAACCTTTTATACTTAAATCATTAAAGTTTGGAAAATATTCAACAAAATTCTAAGTCCAAAATTTACGGAAAATTTTGGCAGAGTCTCCTTTGTACGGAGAGACTCTGGAGAAAATATAATATCAAAATATACAAATATATTACATATATTATCAAAATATTATATCTCAACACGGGAAAATTATATAAAATAGCGCTAAAACGTAATCCGGAAACGTACCTATTTGTTGGGCAATATACGCTTATTATTTTGGAACCAAAAGCAGTAGCAGTAGTAGTTGCTTCCATCACCTGTATTCACTTATATAATCTAAAAGGTTAAATATTTATACTAAAGTGAACTATTCAAGTGGATTCAATCATTAATCAACCAAACAATTCAACAACCATCAACCTTACAAACAACATACATACACAAACAAAGCAACCATTTAATCCATCAAACAAATAGTTGTTTGGGTTCAAACTTGAAATTTGTATGAAATGAAATTAACTATCAAGTGCATCCTTTACTCAACAGTCTTAGATGGAACAAGGATAGATTATTTATTCATCCAACAACTTCAAATTCCTTACCCAACAAACATAAATCAACAATAACAATTCAAACCAACAACCAAATTAACTTGTTATACATTTATTTCATGCTTCAGTGGGTTGATTTTATTTCTTTCATTTATGGAGTGATTTCTTTATTTCTTACAAATTTTCAATTTCCATTTATCACAAAATTCATTATATTTGTATTCCAATTTATTTACTAAAGTTTCTATCCTCTATTTATACTTCTTACTTTTACTTAGTAAAATTTCCAATTTCTTATGCTTATACAATTAATTCTCATTAACAATAGCAAATTAATAGAATACCTTTATTACCTTACTCTTCACTTGTAAGATTTCCCCTTACATTTTCCTACTAACATTGCAACTTTTTATTATATGGTAAGTTATGTATGTTTTAAGAATGTAAGTGAAAATTTACAAGTTCCTTTTCATTCCTTTAATTAATATATATTTGTTTTATAACCTACAATTTCAACTTACCTTTAATCTCATTTATTTATTTAATGTGGAAGTTTCCATTATATTTAATAGTAGTAACAGTTTAATTACCCACTTTCTATAATATTTAATTACAGTAACCCTTTTTAATTACACTTAAATTATTAACCCTTTAACCTTCATTCTTAAAAATAAGGAATTTTATTAATTAATTGCTTAGGGTTTACAGTCATTTATATATTACTTACTTTCTATTATATTAGAATAGGGGGAATTAAAGCATACTTAAGTTAATAACCCTACAATCAAACTTTATAAATTAAGGAATTTCATTTTTACTTTCTTAAGGTTAAAATCACCTATTAATAATACAACCTTTAATTTTAGTAAAATTCCAATCATCACTTAAGTTAATACCATTAAATTCTTATTTATAACAGTAATTTATTGAATACTTCATTTTTCCAAAATTCTACTTGCATAATATTCTATTCCACTCTTAATTTACATTTCAACTTTTTATACTTGGTAAGTTATTTATGTTAAAGAAAAAGCAAAAGAACTTATGCAAGTTTAATCTCAACTCTTTTAATTCATTGATTACTTCTTTTATTTCACTAACCTAAATTTTTACAACTAATTTATGGAAATTCAAGAATTAATACCGGGTCAAATTCCAAAATTTCTTTTAAAATAATAGATAATTAATTTCTTACAACTTTTATATCCCTAATTACCTTTAAACAATTAAAATTTTAAATAATTTCAAAACAAATCTGCAGTAGAATTTACTACAGTGGCCTTTACCCTTCGAAACTCGAAAATGAAAGTCGATGATGCGGCCGTCATCACCGAAATTATTTTCCAGCGACAGAGAGGAAAGTACAAAATTATTTTCTTCAAAATCCTCTTTAAAATAATTTTTCCGAATTATACTAAATATTTATATAAGAAAATACTTATAAACCAAATCCCTATATCCCATAAATCCATTGAAAACAGATTTTCAAAATCCCGGACTTAAGTTCTAAAATCTCCAATTTGATTTATTATAATTTCAACTTAGCTTCAATTGTTATAAATATTTTTATTTCCTAACACCCAATCTATAGCAACCAAATATATATATATATATATATATATATATATATATATATATCTTTATAATTTTTTTTTATATGTATAGAAAATATAATAGGCAAAATTATTTCATTCACCTATATTAAAAACAAATATTATATCGGTCTGTCCTATTAAGTGTTTAGAAATCCCTACTGATGACATAGCGTCCCATGCATCAACCAGAATTTATAAATACAAAGCGGAACAGATTAACACAATATCAAAATCTTTTTATAACACTAACAAGTACGCTCTCTCATCTATATACGCTCAGTGACTCCCATAGGGTATTACTACCCTATTAACAAAGAGTCAAACCCCACAAAGCCAAGGTTTATCGCTAAACCAAAGCTCTGATACCAACTGTAACATCCCGCCTTTTCGCACACTTTAAACCGACACACGTGCCAATTAAAAGCATACGCAAGGGCGGATTGTTATGGGGTAAATAAGAAAAACAGAGAAGAAATAAAACAAAATAGAATCTCACAGCGGAAGGATAAAATATAATAATAAATATACAGTTCATAAACGGTTACAAAACAGTTAATTCTTCTTTATACAATAAATATCAGAGTTACACATACCAATCCAAACAATGCAGCGGAATAGAAAGGGTGTGGTGCATACTACAAATAATAATAATATGGATTCTTCGTCTTCGTCCTCCAAGCTAAAGTCATCGATCCTGAAACGCTCGGACTGACCCGAGCGAATTTGAAAAGACAAAAACACTCGAGTCAGAACTAAAAGATCTTATGTGAGTTAAATTAACAGAAATAAATATGAGTACAGTAACTCAAGAGATGCTCGGGATTTACATCTCCTAAGGATCCGTTAAACTATTTACTATGTAGTATATTGCGCTATTATAATAGTGTCTATTTATAAAATAAACATACTTTTTAATAGCATTAAGGAGTGACCCAATATTCCCCTTAACACGTAATAGTCCCAGTAGTCCATCCAATATCATAGTCCCTCCTGATCGGGAAGCCACCAGAGGATACCACACGGGTTACGGGAGAAATCCAAACTCATACAAGGCTCGGTATGGTAGGTGACACGGCACAACTAGGCAATGCCAGGGTAGATATACCAATTGCTATCCAGGCTGGTGGAAACGCATAGCCGCAGTTACCGCCCACCTCGGACTAACTCCCCAAAATCAAAATATAGAAGTGGCCACTGAATCAATCCAAGTCAAAGTATAATATCGAAGAGGAGGTTCCGATCAGAGGAATGACCTCATTGGCCTGAGAATCGCTCCTGTTTTAGCCACCTTATGCCAACTCACGGGAGTCGGGTCCACGTATTTACCTTACAGGAAACGTCGCCACCACCTACTTTATTCTGGAATCTCCACCGCGTACACGGTTAGTCAAAGTGGTTTTCGGTATCGACAGAGAGTATGTCCATATCCGATCCCGGTCTCTTTGCCAACCCATCGTTATTATAACACCGCGGTCATTTAAAAATAGGTTATACTTTAAAAATCAGAATAAACATTCCATTTCATAACCATGAATACGATATCATTTCAAAACCCAAAACCCTATTTTATCACTTATCACAAATATAATTCTTTTCCAAAATCAAAATGCTTTAACTTCATAACGTCTGAAAATCAAATATTTTCAAGCATAGTATTTTGGAAATCATAATTTAAAACCATAACTTCCAAAACTTGAGTGGTTTGGACATTCAACGGTATATGAATTAAATGGTTTAACTTAAATGTTACTTTGTAAAGAAAATAGTTCTCATGGCTTTACAAATACATTTCTTTATTAAAGTCTAAACCAAAATTTATATTATCTCTCTCAAGTTCCAAAACCACTTCAATTTATTTATATATACGTATATCCATTTTGAGTATCAATATTTCAAACTAAAGTTGGATTTTATTCTTTCAACAAATCAATTGTTCTATTAATTAGTCTTGGATATTCATATAAAATCCATAAATAATAAGACTTCAATTTCTAGTAACAAAATATATATATTTTCCCAATTCAAATTATACTAGAATATTCATTTCAATTTATTTTGGGAAAAATCCAATTATAAATATCATACCTTAAAATTTCCAAACTTAACATTTAAACATATGATATAAATTATTAAACTCCATTTTCTTAATTTTCTTCCATTTTTAATAAAGATTTTATACACCTTTTAATTTCAAAATTTTCAACTTCATATGTATATATATATATATGGAAGAAAATATTTATACAATATAAAATTTAAGATTATTATAAACCGTATTCCATCCAAACCATAGAAATCACATTAAAATAGTTATATATAGACCGCGGTGCCTGTATATAATTTTCTATCCTATGGTCAAGTGATACGGATATTTATCATTTCAATCCGCAATTTAAAAGATATAAAATTTTGCGGTTGTATATCATTTCAAACCACAATCCCGAATGAAAGGAAATATGCATGATAATTTGCAATTTAATGATATACAATAAAACATCCATCAACATCACCCATCATCCAATCACAATCATCAAGCAATATCAATCAATAACAATTTATATTTGATAATATATGTAACAGGTAATAACTGGCAATTTTATTCAGATTAAATTTAACAACTATTAATCTAACAGTTTATATCCAGTAATAATCTATATAACTGTTAACTAGCAGTTTATAGGCAAACAAATAAATTCTAACTATCAATTAATACGCAATAAATAAATTAAATTAACAGTTAAATTTAATAAATGCAATTCAACAAATATGAGTGAAATAAACATGCCAAATACTCATAAATAAATTTCTATTCATTTCTAAAATTAATTTAACAAACATAAAAGCTTCTAGTAGTTGTGAGTGGGTTAAAACACTCACCTTTTGAATTTAAATCGAATTTAAATTCGATTTAAACCCAAAAATTCGCCCGTCTCGGAATTCGTCCAAACCAGCGTCATCAAGTCCGGAATTAAATTACGATCCTAAGAAAAGAAATTTCGTGTGAATCCGACTTCATATGAGAAAGTTATGGCGAAAAATTGTGATTGAAATCATAAAAAAAATAACCAAAATGGAACACATTTCACTCACATTCAATTCATCTACACGTCATCACGTCTCTCTTGGAAAGCGCATGCGCACGCGAACAGCAGCTCCCATTCAAACCTAAACGCACGAACTCGCCGTTGACCGAGATGTTCGACCACCTCCCCAGCTCGTCTCCAGCCATTAAATCATTGCCGACCCTCCTTGAGCCCACACGACCCAAGCTCCGACCAACCTGGCCCCACGATCAACGCCCAACGCAGCAGCCGCCGCTTGTAATTCGAAACCCAAATCGAAGATCTACGACGATCTAACTGTTGAATCGACACAAAAACTATATAGATGCGATCCCCATCGTCCACTCTACAAAACCCAGAAATGTTTTCCCCATCCGACAACTTTTGTTACGGCGATGATGAACGGTTGGGACAGTTTCGAATTTATTCTGGTTAAACGGTAACTCCAACTGAAAAACGAATTTCACCATGGGGTTACGTGTTTCGAGAAGATTAACATATATTTTTGGGGAATTTTTCTAGAGATTTTGAATTTTCATTTTGTTTTTGAACTGACTGAATCTAGGGTTAGCCCCCATTGAAGAAGAAGAGAAGCTTGAAGAAAATACGCGCAGATAAATGAAATTAGGCGAAGGCTAGGGCTGAATAGCTGGGTTTATATAGAGGGTTAGAAGTAGTGTAGATAGACCGTAGAATGAACGTGCGGAACAAACTATGGCCCAAAAAGCCCGCTATGTCTCCGGAACGAAATTTCGTAAATCTATATATCCAAATAGGTAATTTAAAATATTTTGAACGCGATGGAAAAAGTTTCACGTCCAAATTTGATCGTATGAAGAAGTTATGCTGAAAACAAAATTTCCAAATTGATTTCAAATTGATTTTATTAAAATTGATTTCAAGGCGTTTCACGCCCGTACGATCAAACGACAAGTCCGATCGATACGAAACTTGAAACCCTATAATAATTCACCGATACGGATCCGATGAAACTGGTTTCGTCGAAATCCGAGTCCGTGGCCAAAATGGCTATTTTTAATATTCATTAAATAAATTAAATAAATTATAAAAATCCAAATTTTATATTAAATTCTAAAATTGGCCAAATTTTATTTCTTATATGATTCGTAATCAATTGAAAAGATTTAACAGGCTTAGCTGTGAATTAAAAGTTGACAGTATATTAATTGCAATGTTAATTTCTACACTTTCTTATATTTAAGAATTTTATAAATTATATTCTCAAAACCCATACTTTAGATTTTTAATCTTTATATTCTCAACTTTCACTTAAAATAAAGATGCCATAAACATTAGTTCCTGATTCACATCATTATTCTTTAAGTCTAATTCAAATCTCAATAACGTAGTATTTAACGTTAGAATCCATTTTATTATGCATAAATTACAAATTTTACTGACCCAAATTTTCTTCTTTTCATTCCATATCGATTGTCAATCCTATAAGAAAAATTAACATTAGGTTCATACTTATTACAAATAACTCCAATTTCTTCCAAATAATAATTACATAACTATTAAATATTAAATCCATTTAGTTGTAATAAATTCAATCGATTGCAATAAATTTCCAAATAAATTTGGATCTTTATTTGGTTATTCAAAAAAAATCCGTTATCACTTACCTAACAAAGTTATTATTACTTAAGATCTCATTGCATCCACATTTTCACATTTTCATTTCCTGGTTTCTTTACTTTATTCTACATAAATTATTATAAATGGGATTTTCTTGGTTACATCTTATTTGTATTTAACATTACTCATTCACCAATTTATTTCACTTTAACTGCGGTAAATTGGCGGATAAATTGAATTTGATTCCCAAAATTTAAATTAACAAGCAACAAGAATAGGTAACACACAATAGTCGTTACGCTAAATTCTAGTCACCTAAATAAGCTTTTATTACTTTACAAAATGGAATAACTTTTAAACTCATAAATGTAATACCAAAACCGTTATAAATCCAATAAATTTCCAAATCGAAGTTTGTACACATTTTACACAACTATTATGATTTCTCACAGAACGTTGAATTTATTAAATGACCATTTATTTAAAATTTAATTTCCTTAATTGAATCAAATGCTTATAATTTTTACATTCTTACCATTCCTTCCCATTATAAATTCATTAACGGATTTACAAATCTCTATCTTCCAAACATTAAATAACCAAACTGATTACAACCACTGTTCTTATCAAATTTTCATAAATTTGTTCAAATCTATACTCTTTTCCATATAAATAAATTTTATGCTACTACTAGATTTTTTTATCCACCCATTAAATTTTTACTATCTACACTTATTACATCTTTGTATTAATGAATCCCATTCAAGTTAATATTTATATTAATATTCACAAATTCAACATTTATATGTTTCTTAAAATTAACTTTCAACCAAATGTGCCAATTTACATTTCATTTCCATTCAATATATATTCATTTTATTCCGTTCATTCAGGTACTGCATTGAAATATATTTATTCTCTAATACTAACGTTATTATCATTAAATTATGATTGGATTCCAAGTTTTTATTCAATACCTTGAACAATAACTTACATATTAACCAAATCCTTCTTCTACTTAATTCAAATTGGATTATGTTCCAATTCCTATAACCTAGGTCTTGAGTCACCATTGACATAATTAAATTTATCGTTTATTTCAATCTTCATTTATAATTTAAAGTTCTACTAAACTAAATTACAAAACTTATGAACTTTAACAAATTTAATCCACCAATTAAATTTTTCTGATGTTTATATATTGCAATTAAATTCAGTTATTATTTCATTAATACCATTTTAATCGACTAATTATGACTTATAACCACAAACACAAATTTTCGTTATTTCAATCTATGTCATATAACATTTTAAATTATTTACTTTTAATTACAGTTACTAGCTAACTCCTACATTTACTCCATTAAAAATCCTAAGACTTCTATTTCAATTTAAATTAGATTAGAAAACATATCAAATTGATTCATTTAATATCATTGAATTTAACGGGTCGTTACAACACATTAAAAGATAGAACCATAAATAGCTTAAATTTCCAAATATCGGTTAACCAAATAAATTTATTGCGACATACGAAATATCCATCCAATTTGATGCCTTTTATCTCGACCCAATTAAATAATACTTATTAAAGAACTACATAATTTAGCTGAAATATTACAATATTCTGTTCACTTCGACTTGAGTATAAACAAGACACCCATTTCATCTTCCAAGTTTCTAGTCATGTGCATAAGATAACCAAAGTTTTAAAAAATTAGAATTGCAATTAGATAACTGAAAATATAATTAATGGAAACTCCCTAGTTTCAGATAGCCAAAAGCTAAAAGTTATTTTTCTACGAAAGGATTACAACATTTCAGACAGAGCATACCGCCCAAAACTGGCCTTCATTTGCCTCTTCCCTTGACTATATTTGTTAACAAACTTATTGGCCAACATTGCGTGAACAACCTAGCAAATGTATCGCTATTCATTATTACATCTATGTTTAGTCGATGACACTTCGATGTCAGTGTAAGGAAATTTGACCGTTTTGTAAGGAAATTAGTGCGAAAACATTAATGGACCGTTTTCTTCCTCATTATGTGGTACATTAATGGACCGTTTCCTTCCTCAAACGTTTCCTTCCTCGTTATGTAGTCAATAGAATCTAAAGGGTTTTCTTATTAATATGCTAATAAATAAAACGGTTATAATCTAAAGCGTTAATTTCTCTCATCTTGATCTTGATGGACGATCAAGATTAAGTCTACAAATCTGGAAAGTTGGTCCTCTCTCTACCTATAAATATTAACCTTTGCCCATCACGAAGGATATAGAAAACACATAAAAAAGATATAGGAAAAGAGAGAGAAACCATTTCCTTTTTCCATTGAAACAGCTTTCGACACCAACCATTGCTGATTCGTATACAAGATGTCTGGAGGTATGTTTTATTAATTCATTACATATGTGATAATCATGTAATTCTAGATCTTAGGATTTATGTTATTCGCAAGATATAGATTACAGTCAGCTGTAATAAAAATATGAAATCAGAATGGTCACTACAACCTGAAATAATACCTATCTAACTGTTCTCGATATTAGTGCAAACTTACATCAAAAAGAATTTTGCTTCTATAATACTTAATTTTACTGCAACAGACTAAAATGCTTCAACTGAATAGTAGCTGTCAATCATACTGAGTTTTATTATGTATCTAATTTTAGGAATTTGCTTATTGCTTATTTCTAAAGTACTATAATATTTCCCATGTACCTAATTTTAGGTAATTTCTAATTAATTTTGCTGGAGGAGAAGCCAAGTATGAAAAGATGCATTAAGAACAGTATATATGTTGCAGAATGTAGACGTTTTCTCATCGCAGTGCACCTAAAGCTATAGGTATGCCTGTCATTTCTTCTCCTAATATTAGAAGTTGGAGGCATTTGATCTTTTGTTTTGTGAATTAACCGTGCTCTTAATGTCAGAACAAAATGGAGTTTGAAGACTGAGCAAATGTGAAAACAAAGAACATAGAATATTTATATCCAAAAATAAAATCTGCCATCAGCTATCAATTTTTTAAATGAAATCTGTAAGCTTTGTCACTTCTGCTTATGTGGATCATTCTGATCATGAATTCATAGAAGATTGCGAAAGAAAAGAAAAGAATGAAAATTTAGTAAACAATCCGCTTTACTTTAATTTCTTTGGTTAATGGTAGTTATTAGTTTGTATATTTTGTGCGATGGTAGCTGGTAATCGTGGAATCATGTTTTGCCTGATTCGGTGTGTGGTGTTTAGTTAATGTAAATGTATTGAAACTTCATTGCTTTTTTATGTTCGTTACTATGGTTTGTTCGGGCTTTAAGTAATTTGGTAGGCAATTCAACGATGTTAATTTCTTTAGGAAATTTTACTAAAATGATAATGTGGTTCGACTTTAAAAAACAGAAGGATTTGGAGAGTTTATCCACTGCTTTCTTATGAAATATTTTCATTTTAATTTCTTGATAACTGAATACTCAAACTTCATTTTTATTAAGTTGTACCATATTCGATTTCAAGGGGAAAATTATTAATTTTTGTACCTCGATCAGATTTTTGGAGTGGACATTTCTATTGATGCACTACATAAAGTTTCCGATCAATTATCATTTTGATTAAAGCCCATGATGGAACAATTTGTTATATTGTAAGGATAAATTGATCTTTTATTGTTATTTATTTCTTTGAAATCAATAAAAAAGAGTAATGCGTCATGTTTATTATTAATTTAATTCAAAAGATACAGTCTTTAATGACTTTTTTTTGAAAACCCAGGAGAACCCGGTAGGCCGGTAAACTCCTGAGGAGGGTACAGTAAAGTCGTCCGCTGATCCAATCTTTAATGATTATTTGTTTATTCTTCTTCTCCTACCCCTAATTCTCTAACGTGGTGTCATAACTTGTTCTAATATTTTAACATGTTATCGAGCTTGATTTGATATTTCAACATGGCGTTAGAGCCTTTTTTCAATTTATGAATTTTGTAAATTTTCCAAGGTTGAAATTTGGATTTGTAAGTTGATAAGATAGGAAACCTAATTAACCGTTATCTCTTATGTTACTGGCCCAACCACTTTTCACAAAAGGGAAAAAGAAAAGGAAGTCTCTATCCTTAAAATCAAACCTGTTACTCTCCCTTGTTCAACGGTCTCACACCTCATCCAAATCAAACATACTTTCACTTAGCCACTTAATGCCACTGTATGCAAACTAAGTTGAATCTCAACCTTAACAACTCTTAGACCCACACTTCCCAAACAACGTGTGTTTGATTTATTTTCCTTTGATCGTGACTCCAAAATTACAATTCGCACTTCTCCATCTTTACACTCCATTTTAGTTAGGATTTTTGCATCGTTTTGTCACTTCTGTCAAAATAAAATGCTCATGACTGATGAGTTTACCTCTAACTATTCCCTTAAAAAACAAATCACAACAAAACATAGTATCGAATATAATAAAAATCAAATATTTAATTGCATTTAGCTTAGTACTTCAATTATAGAGGGAAAAGAAGATATATGTCCAACATCAACAGTATAAAGTGAAAATATCATACTACATTATCTAAAAGAGTAACCAATGCTTCATAAAAAATAACTAATTACCTAAAACTAATCATCCAAATTCAAGATTTCCTATCACGCTGCTTAGCACCCAAATTCTATTCTTATATAATTAGACACTAAATACTTGATTAGAAATTTCTGATTGAATCGATATTTTTTTTTAATTATGTATCTAATTTTAACCTCTTTTACAAAGAAAACCGGACAGTTACCATTTTAACCTGAATTCACATTCTTATTTTATACTGCAAATTTTCTAGATATGAAATTGGTTGATAACTTAATTACTTAAAGCTACATCCATCCATCCAAGCTAGTATTTTAACACAGTAAGCAATGGATCTTTCAAAAATAATCTTTAATGCAATTGCCGCCGAAAATCTACGGAATGCAACACCTAAATTAAAATCAAGAATCGGCATGTAAATTAAAATAACAGATACTAAAACAAAAGTAGAGTATTATCTAAAATTTGTCTGGTATTAGGAGCAAGCGTCGAGGGGAAGGAAAAAAATGCAGAGCATATTAAGAAATCAAGGCAGTAAGTAAAGTACCTAAATCGTAGTCGAAGTTGTGTATGGAAGCAGCAACACTTAAAAAAGTATTGTTGATGGAGATGGTTCAAGCTTGAGATGTTAGATCTAAATTCGCTAGATCAGGAATTGGTTGATAATCATTGGATAACCGCAGTTTGGGACGTTCGGGTATCGGAGTGAAGCAACCTATTTTGTGTGAACAGAGGAGATGAAATCGGTTTACGTAATTCTGCAGCGTTGAAGGAATGAGGGGTAGGGTTTCTTTGTGAAGTAGTAAACAGAGTGGGAAAGGTGCAGAGGGTACAATCGGTACTTCAAAAAGACACGGTCGATTTCCTATTGGTAGAATTCTCATTATTAGTAGTAAAGATGTAACATTTTTTAGAAATCTATCTTAAAACATTTTAATATTATTAATCTTGGTATCAATAATATTATTTAGGGATGGGCGCTGTTCAGTTTGGTGCAGTTTGAAGACTAAACCGCTTCTGCACCGCATCAAACGATTAATAAAAATACAAACCATTATACTAATCTTTTAAACGGTTCGGTTTTGATTTGGTTAACATAATATGATCTGGTTTTGGTATGGTACGATTTGAACCCGTATTAAATATGAAATAAGAGAATTATTTTCATCAATAATCGATCTACAAAGGCAATTATGTGTGAAGATTTTACACTTAAGATTAAAACACACGATGTTATGCCGAAATGAAAAATTAATTCTTAATTGTATGAATATTTCAGTTTGACATTTGGCTACAAGTGGAATTTTTTTAGTAGATTAACCAATCATCAACGTTAATCAATGCATAATCATTAAGTAAAATGACTAGAATAAGATTATAATTAGCATTTATCCAAAAAAATGAGATGAAAAATATTATATTAAAACTATGAGCATTGTTTTTCTGGTCCGGTACGGTATATAGCCACCCTTATTATTATTCACACTGGGAATGACATCACCTCCTTCTGGCATGATTTTTGGATCCGCTACCCCCTTAAAGTGGAATTTAAGGATTTATTCAACATCGATAACCTTAAAAATGTTTTAACTTAAGACGTTTATAAACCTGCAAACAATCTATTTTGGGATCTTAATTTTGATACAGGCTTAAAAGATGAAACACTAATCCAGGTTGATCTACTATGTAAGAAATTAGAACTTTATAATATATATGTATATATATAATGAAAACGACATAAAAATTTGATGTTGGGATAATCATAAATGTTTTCCCTCTAATTCGTTTTATATATTCCGTAACTTTTCGGGTACAAAAATAAATTTATTTGGAAAGTAGATGCCCCTCCTAAGGCTAAACTTCATATGTGGCTTATTTTACATAAGAAAATTAATAAATTAAACTTTTAAAGACAAAGAATCCTTTTTTGGACAAAAAAGTGTTTTTTAGTAACTTCGAATGTGAAAAAGTTAGACATTTATATTATGATTGTTTTGTCACCAATTTTATTATTTGAAATATAGATAATATTTTTGGTTTAAAATGACTAATATTGTTAATATTTTTGGTTTCATGCTAATTGTTGAATGATTGATAGGATTTACTCATATATTGCATCGTTGATATGAAAAAGCATATTGATGGGTGGTATATTTCAATGATTAGTGTTATATGTTGCTTGTATGATATGCGTTGTTTGATATTTAAATGGATATAGGTTAAAAGGTTGTCAAAAATTTATTGAAGATAGGGAAACTGAAATGAACACATTTAAAAAAATTGTAAAATTACTTGAATTATTTAATTTTGAAAAAAAAGATGATGCAATTTAATTATATAAATGATTTTTATAAAAGGAAAAGTCAATAGAGTTGTGGTGATAATAAATTTTATTGATGTGGAAATGAAGAAGAGAAGAAAAGTTTTGAAGTAAATATTTTTAGTCTTTGAAATTTATATTATCTTTAATATAGAGGATTTAAATTTATTTTCTAGTTAAATAAAATTATTTTATTTTATTTGAATAAATATGAAGTTTGCAAAAAAAATTTGGGAAAAATAGTGGGTTTTGAATGTGATATATTTATTTTATAGTAAATTTTATTAATGAGAACCATTTATAAAAGAAGATTAGAAGTTTGAATTTTTGTATGATAATAAGGAATTCCCCTTTGGAAAATTTCTTTAGTATTATTTTAAAATAAGTAAAAGATAATTTTAATTCGATAAATTATTCTACAAAAGCGGTTTAAAAGTGTTCGGCAGTAAATAAAGATTTTAAAAATTGATTTGAAATTTAATATTAGAGAAGTGTAAATATTTTTAGTTGAAATCATTTTTGGGAAGAATAATATAGTTTAAATTTGGTTTAAAGGAATTCTTGGACAATCTCATTTATCATTGTTTTAAAGTGTTAAATAGGTTTCATATGGAGTGAATTATTTTCAAAAAGAGGTTTGACAATTTTGAAATTAAATAAAGGTTTATAAGAAGAGTTTCTTTGTAATTAAATAGGTAGTTTTAAAGTATTGAAGTTTGGTATTTAATTAAGATAATTGGAATAGAACGATAATTTCGTTATATAAAATCTATGGGAAGTCTTATATTAATATTCGAGATTTAACACAAAGATTTTGGAAAAGGAGATTTTTAATAAAACTCCTTTTAATCAATAATTGTTTGAATGGTGTGAAGTTCAATAAAATGAGAATTTTAAGCAAATATATTATTTATATCGAATGGTATGGGATGTTCGGTTATACTTTTATGGTTGCTCCTATGACTGATTATGTGGAACATATGTCATATAAAATAATATTGTGTGAAAGTCTAGATTGTCAAGAATTTGAGTAAACGGATTAATGACACCATCTGGTATTAGACATTCGGTAATATTATTCTAACTACTCTTTTGACTCATTGTATGGGATATTATTATGGATAAGGAGTGTAGTTTACAAGCATTGAGTAAACGAGCAAGTAACACTAGGTGGTATGGAATACCTCTGTGATATTTGTTCGATTACTTTCTGTAAGTGGTGGAGATTCCTATTTTATAGGTTAATGTCGAGAGGAAAGGTCCGCTCTATGCCAATTTGTGGTGTGTGCTATTTATCCAGATAGACTAGAGCCCATCCAAGTTAGCTGATCATGGGGTTGCGCCTCAGATCCATGGCATCACTTTACTGTACGTGTTGTGTGCTGATATCTAGATTATGTGATGATATGCCCCGATGCTACACCAACCAAACGGTCTATTACCATTGTGCAGTGGGCTCATGACCATAGTGTATAGATGGACATAAAGTCACGATGACCAGAAGTAACCAAGATTGTGTGGTGTGTTGTGTATTGTCAGTGTTATGTGTTGTCCCTCGGAGCATGTTGTCTAGCTCCCATCTGGAATATACGAGATTATATGATTATACTATATTATTTAGATACCTATTCTAGACATCTATTCAAAAGCAAGGACTTCTTAACTAACTGGAGCATGTTATGTGCTACGAGGCTTCTGATTGGAATATGTGGCATGAGATGTATATACATACAATACAAGTAGTATCACAATACTTGTTTGTGTGCTTGTTGATGGTTGGTTCATGTTTAGTGTTATGGGTGTGTTGGATGAAGATTGGATATTTGAATGTTTCACCCACATATTATATACCCATTTGATGTGTTGATCGACTTTACTTAGAGATGGGTTGTCTTCTATATGCATGGTTTCGAGATTTGGTAATATTTGAGATATGTACATGCCTCTTATGTTAAACTATTCATACCATACCAGATGATATTTTATATTGTTATCTAAATTTTAAACATCGTCTAACCTGTATGTTATTCATATAATACTTGGGTCTGTCCGAGATAGACATTACAAGTTCAAGGAAGAAGAGACCGGATTGTGATTTTTGGACATAGACAGAGGATAGTTTATTAGTTAATTGTTGTACCATTATCTATTTTTGTAGCCTCATGTATATTGATGATATTGAGATTTATATATTGGATTTATACATTGTTTATTGTTTTGAGATAGTGGGAGTTTGACCTGTTTTATATCTCACTCTTACTTGTGTATATTTATTTTATATGTTGTCGCTGCGTGGATGACTCTGTGTTCTCTGAGATTTATTTTACATTATGTATTGTTCTATCCTAAAATTTCATGTGGTTATTGCTTGGCGCTAATACTGTATACGTATAGGTGAGTTATTTATGATTTTTGAAATATGTATCAGTGTTAGCCTAAAGGAATATTCACATGCGATGGCCCAATATCGCCTCATTCTTTGTATTATCAGACAATGTTACCTAATAATACTCTTTGGTAATATTGGTATGGAGATGACATGTTACAACTAATGTTTATGCAAGGATTCGAGCCCTTAGCTATAATGGTCAAGAATGACCTTTGATTTGCAGGTAAACTGAGGGAACCAGATAATTCGCCATAATTGATCAAGTTGATAACCAGAGAACGCAGACGATGGTAATTTGCTTATCGAAAAGTTTGTTCTAGAAAAAGCACACCTTATATTCACAAGGCATACTTTAGAGGGAAAATATTACCAGCAAATTTTCCATATCTCATAATAGACTCAAACAAATGAAATGGACCGTAGATTGATGAAGGAATGAGTCAATGTGCTTGGAAGATGTCGAGATTGAAGACATCAAAGATTTGGCCAAGTTTCAAAAATGAAAATCAGATTCATACCTATATGATTCATATTGGTACAGACATGATTTTCGTCGACATGATGTATGTCGACATAATTTTGGGAATTAGACTGGCTAAGCACGAAGGAGAAAAGGCTTAGGCATGGAGGAAAATGGACTTCAGATGCCTAAATTCATGTCGGTACTAACATGATTTGCTTCTCGATATTGATGTGGGGCGACCTACTCTTTAAGCTGGATTTTTGAACCTTGGAGATTTATATGTAGAATCGGCTATAAATACTTAGCAACCTTCAACTAGAGGATGACTTTTAGATTTTTTGATCAAAAATCTACTTTCTTCTTCCTTTAACTCTTAAGAACCCAATCAAAGAGAAAATAGTCTATAATATGGATTAAAGTGGACATATGCCGCTGTAACAACCTAACTTGGAATGGGCCTAAATTTCAACCCAGAAAAGGCTCATCGAAACTTAGATCCATTCTAAGGTAAGCTATTGGTAGAACTCTGAAAATAACAGTATACAGACATAATTAAACTTTTAGAACTCACAGCGGATGGAGCAAAATATAATAGCAAAGTGTACTTATTTATTTCAAAACCATAAAAATATCATAATACAGAATACCATCAAATCGCATCATAAATCCATTACAATGGTTTTCTATGTACATAAGTACACATAAAAGTACGTGATAATGATAAATACTACCACGAGCCAATCTTGTCCATCTCTTGGAATCGTCACCACCATTACTCCATCCTTAATCTGTGTTCTAATGAGGAGGAAGTCAGAATAATAAGTGTCTGGTGAATAAAAACCTCGAGTCTTACCTTTTTAGTACTTGAACGGTATATTTCAAAATAAGAATATATCTACGAATATAAGACCAATAAAACCATTTAATACTTCTTTATAAGGAAAAGAAGTAGATCCAACCACTTAATACCTTTCATTCCGGAAGCACGTTTCTAGAATCTCACATCCCAATCATACGTCATAAATAGCTAATAACGTGAGAGACGGTACCCAAGCCACCAAATACCTTTTATTGGAAGTTAGGCAGACTCTTGTCATTAAATACCATCATTTAATACCTATTTCCAAAGCATGCTCCTCAATAGTATTATCTAGATGACATGTTATAGAATCTCTTAAGCCACTTAATACTTACTTGTGAAAAACAGGCAGACACTGATTATTTAATTTAAGGCAGACCCCACCATTTAATACTTATTTCCAAAAGCGGACCCCAATGAGATACCACCTAACGTAACCCATTGACCATTTAATAGTTCAACTGGGGAAAATAGGAGGACCCTCAAACAACCACTTAATATCTCAAGACCCCTAAGCAGGCCCTTCGCCTTATGGCCATACTCATAATAACATCTCACATTAATTTGATTATTCATAGAAACTGGCAACCAGGTTAACTGGGCAGACTTCCCCTATATAATTTGGAACTAACCTCGTGTCATTACAAAAATTTACCATAAAGACTTCTCACGTCAATCAAAGTGTACACAACTACTACAAGCCTCAAAGTGATGGGCAAACTTCCGTCATGTAACTCTATTAAGCTCGCATCCTTATAACTTAGCCATAAATCAAATACTCTTCATATGTACGTATGCGTGTGTGTATGTTTATATATACTCATCTCATCATTTCATAAATAAGACCTTAGAAGAAACCTTCCTTATTACGCCTTAAAATAATAATTAGGCTATATATAAGAGCTTCCTCTTATTTTTGCCTAACAATCAATTACCTTCCTAAACCTAATTAACTACACAATAATTATACGTTAATTACGCTAATGGAGATAAATAAATATTTGCATCTAATAAATTTTAAACGTATGGATTTTACACCCTAAACTAGCGTTAAATGTCAATTCCCTAACCAAATATTATTACAAGTCATTTTTCTTCAAAATCCCAAGATTTCAACATATCAAAATAATGGATTTTAATATCCAAAACAGGAAATATATATTCATAACCAATACTGCAAAAACAGACTTATAAATAAAATAGAAACTCAATTTATTACACCAATTCAACTGAATATCCTAAATAATAGGAATTGCAATCTAAAATTCATATTCTATTCAACTCCTCTTTTACAAAGAAATAAGTAAGAATATGTGGTGTAAACTAAGTATAGAATTTGTAATCTTAACCCATTATTTCATTGAACAATCACAATTTGAATCAAAGAAGAAGAAAATAAAATAGACTATAAAATTATCAAAAATAGCATAAATGAAACAAATTCCATCAAATTAATGTAAATAATTGAGAATCTCAACATAGAATTGAAATTTCGAAATAAAAAGGAATTTTGGTGGATTTTATTTATCATATTTTTGAAATTCCAAAATTCTTAAGGCATATTCAAATCCAAAATGAAATACACTAAAAATTACTGAAAAAGAAATACTAAGGTTTCTACTCACAGAATAACCTTAGTTTCGCCTTCCTTAGATTTTCATGCCTCATAATCTCTTCCAAATTCTCTCTCTTTTGATACACAAACATGTTAGTCCCTGAGAAGATGGTTTTGATGACAACAACCTTAGAATAAGATTATAAAATATAAATACTAACATTATAGTTTAGATATATATGTATATGCAGGATTTAACCATGTAGGTACCAAGAATGAAGACTGTACAATATAGAGATTCAAGACTGAAGATATCAAGATTGAAGACTCATGAGTATCAAGATTATCAAGAGTTCAAGAATTCAATATAAGTAATTTAATTAGAAATTTCGTTAAAACTCCTAGAAAAGCGCTGACATCTTAAAATCCATTTCGAGCCCGTTAAAGGGATGGAACCCTAAGTAGGATGGAACCTATGAAAAATCTAGTGGAACATTGTTTTATATCCATTAGCTTTTATCCAAATGTTTTACAAAATTGTATCTTGTTTTCAAAATGATTTCAAAATCTTCCTTTTAAAAGAATCAAAAACATCTTTCCTGGTTTTAAAATACTTTTATCCTTAAAATGATCTTTATCTTCAAAATCAAATTATCCTTGGTTTTAAACTATCTTTTATTATAATTTATTTAACTTTTAATATTTATACTTAGATTTAAATATATGGTAAAATTTTATATATACCAAAATATTATTCTATATACTTATTTATGTATTTTAACTATAGTTAAGTATATTTATAAAGTTTAAAATAGTTTTAATACAAGATAGAAAGTTATTTTCAAAGAAAAACAAATTACCAAAAATACCATAGGCCCGTCGACAACCCCAATATACCCTTGTCGACAAGGTGGCAGTTTATTTCAAAAATTTGAATTTCAAAAGAAGTGTCTATTCGTCATATCCTTTTACAAATGGACATGGCTGTTGTTCTACTATAAATAGGGGTTGTTTTAAACGAATTTATACTCATATATTCTCTGATTTCACTCCTCTTTTTCTTCCACATTTCTTTATATATATTTTTACCATTACTCTGCCAAAATCACCATTGAATCTAACTAGATCATCTCTGGTGTTATTCTCTATCACTATCTCAACAAGATCGCAGTGCTATTCAGAATTATAGGCTTCTTTGTAATAAATTATGTGAGAAAAGGTATGATTGTAGCCTGTGAAATCAATCAAGTGAGAAAAGGTGTGATTGTAGCCTGGGAAATCAATTGGGTGAACTTTTTGCTCGAAAAATCAAGTATCTATACCCAGAGGATTGTGAATCTGGTGTGATGTACCTCGTGGCCTTGAAATTGAGGGTGTAATTGTAAGAATTGATTTTGAAAGGAAATCCGTACCTGTGTTGCGGGACTGGATGTAGGATAACTCCGAAGCAATATAAAATCTGGTATGTTCTTTCCTCTATTTCTTTTACTCTATTTCTGCATTTGTGTTTGATTCTGTGATCATATCTGTGTCTGAATATTGCATACATTTTTGTTATAAAATCAAAAAAAATAGTAATTCCTTAAAACACTATTCACCCCCCTCTCTAGTGTTAATTCTAGCCTTAAGATCCGTAATCTGCATTTCTCTCATTTGGTGTCAGAGCAAGGTTTTTAAAGTTTTCATAATTTGAATTTTGAAAAATTTTAAAACGACAAATTTTTTGATAAAATTATTAATACTATTTTCATATGAATATGTCACAGAATCATCATGTTATTTTTGTTTAAAACTATTATTTAGTTATTTTGAAAAGTCATTTGATTCTTTAAAAAGTTAGGTTGTTTTGCAGGAGAAGAGTAACAACTGTTGGTTAAAAGATACCAGATAATCATTCATCGATCAAGAAGAACAAATGGATATATAATGGCAATCGACCATGAAATGGGTACCAGATCAATACAAAACTTTTGGTTCTCATCGACAACTTGACTTGATACTGCACTTCTCCATTTGCTTCGCAACGCCATTGGTTTCATGCGAATCCGTCAAGAAATAACCAAGTTATGGTCAAATGATGTTTTGGTGAACAAAGAGAAAAAGAAAGAAAACTGTCAATGGAATTCTTCAAATTGCATATAAATATTTATCTTGTACAACTCCTTTTTCAGATTGTAGTCCTTGTTCCCATGTTCATTTTGATGGGTGGATCATCAAATTCCGATCAAAATTGAGTGAGATATGACAGTTTGAAGTTGGCTATCCAAAACTGAAAAATTGTGTACGAGATTTTCTACATTTCTCCTACTGATCGACCTGTTGCACCATATACCATCCAAATTCATCACCAACTATTATTAGACCGTTCCCTTGTCTTCCTCTTCGATTTGCCGCTGGTTTCATCCAATTCCGTTAAGAAACGAAGGAGATATGCCTTCTAGAAGTTTGATAGTATATAGAAAAACGGGAAGAAGAAGATGAATTTTTATGAAAAGTGGTGACTATTGGGCCTATTTATAGTGATTGAAGTGTCCATTCATTCAAAATTCAAATTCAACATATTGGCACTAAGTTAGTAATCTACTAAATCATCTGCATCTTTCTCATACGGTCTTCAAATTCAGCAAATGAACATACTATGCTGATCAGAAAAACGAGCCCGTCACAATAGAACAGATCTTGTCGTCAAATTTTGAAAGATATAAGTGTGTGGTTCATGGCAATGGAAGAACAACAAAGTTAGAAAGATGGAGGAGTGCAAAAAGTGGTACGCTTTACAATTATTTCATCTTTATTGTTACATTTAGGAATATATACTTATGCATTTAGTTAGGTATAGAAATTTATCTCTTTTATAAGTTTTGATATTTTGGTCCATATATCGAAACACCATAATTAAGTCTTTTAAAAATTTTTCCTTTCAAATAAAATCTTACAACTAATTTATTACAACTATACTAAGTAGAGAAGCATACCTTCATTCATGATTTCAACTTTTCTAATGTTATTTTTTACTTCTCATACTCTATTTCTTTGAAGATACTAATTTTATATCTTTAAGAAATTAATAGAATGAATTTAGAATGTTAGAATAAGGCTCTATTTATATATTTCTTCAATTAATAAGAAGATTGCACCACATCATATGACACTTGTCGTATAAGTAGATAGTGACATACATGCAAAATGTCACATGTCATTACACTTGTTCTATAATAAAAACATTTTTTACATGCATAATGTCAAGTGTATTTACACATCTTTTCCTAATAATTTTTATATTTTTTTAATCGATTTAGTTATATTGACTACTTTAAAAAATTGGGTCAAAAATCAACTATTTACACGTGAAAAACTAGTCGTAAAATTAGTGCAAAATTATATTAAAAACAAGCCCGAAATTTTAGATAGCAATTTTAAAATGCTTCTTTTCTTCTGTATTATTTTGTAAGTACTGCAAATTCGTTTTTATAGCATTTCTGTGCTTTGAAACGCTATAGAGTTTCAGAAACTTTACACGGCATTTGGTAAAAGCTACAGTTTCAGTTTTATAAAGTTTCGAATATATTTTACTACAAAAACTTTTATAGCATTCTTTGAATGCTGTTTTTCTTTATGAAACTTTAAACTATGTAAAAATGATATTTAAATTAAGTATTTTTCTCTATTCTTTTTAGAGTTAGTTTCTAACTTATATTAGAACATTTTAAAATTAATTTCATGTTTAAATGTTTTCTAATAATAAATTAAATTTTTTAGAAGTAAGAGACCTTAATAAAACATGTTTATTTTAGTTTTTCAATCTTTTATTTTATTTAATATTTCATTATGATATTTTTTAAATTTAAAAGGTGTTTAAACATGTTTTTAAATATTTAAATCAATTAATTTAATATAAAGGTTTTAATTAGTAAGTTAAGTATTTTATAAACATGGAAGTTTGGATTCTTAAAAAAAATAACCAAGTTAAATAAATAAATATTTTAAATAAATTAAATAAGTAGGCTATTAATTTTTATAAAAACCATATTTGATCATATATATAGTTTAAATCCATATTTCTTAGCAATTTGATTTTGATATTGAGTTTGATTACTACCTTTCATGAACATGTTATAGTTTTAATATCATTTATTACCTTTAAACTCTTTTCCTTACTACTCTTTCAGTCTCATTCATTAGTTTTCTTAACCTAAGTCTAGCAATTGGTCTGTATTACCTTTGTTCGGTTGCAGTGATTTATAATAAATAATTTGATATATATATATACACACACACACACATACAGACACACATACACAGATATATAATCAATTAGATATTACTTATCACTCATGTTTATCTTATAATCTGCATGTCTCTTACCGTAGTATATATATCATCATATCATTATGCATATTATTATTATTATTATTTACTTCATTACCCTTTTTTTTCATATTACATATCATTATGCATCCTATTTCATATCACATTTCATTGCATATTACATCATAAATTACAATGCACGAAATATCATAATCATTTGCATCACAAGTTGCACTTCATTTTGCATATTATCTCATGCTAAATTGCTTATGTCGTACATTTCATACTGCACTACAAACTACATATTGCATACATGCATACATAATGACTGTATTTTATTTAGGAGGAGTATGTAGTATTGTTTTATAGTATAGGATCATTAGTTTTTGACTTGTTTGGTATGTTTTGATTGAATTGTTTGACTTGATTGACATGTTTGACTTAATTGACTTGATTGACTTGTTTAACTTGATTGACTTGTTTGACTTAATTGACTTGATAGACTTGTTTGACTTGATTGACTTGTTTGATTTGATTGATTTGTTTAAATTGTTTGACATGATTGGATTTGATGTGCGTATTGATTGGATTGTTTGAAATATAATTATACATATTTATGTATTGAATAATTATAATATAATTATGTTAATGTCTTTCACATTTCATTTACTATACTTTATTCTAGTATTAGTTTAAGGGGGAGATTTTTATTTTTACGGTTTTAGGATGGTTTTTGTTGATGACAAAGGGGGGGAATTATAAAATAGGATAGTTAGACATAGTTTTAGGGGGATTTATTAGAATAGAAGTAATATTTTATAAACAAAAGTTGTCATCATCAAAAAGGGAGAGATTGTTAGTCCCCGAGAAGATGATTTTGATGACAACAACCTTAAAATAAGATTATAAAATATAAATACTAACATTATAGGTTAGATATATATGTATATGCAGGATTTAACCATGCAGGTACTAAGAATGAAGACTGTACAGTATAGAGATTCAAAACTGAAAATATCAAGATTAAAGACTCATGAGTATCAAGATTATCAAGATTTCAAGAATTCAATATAAGCAATTTAATTAGAAATTTCGTTAAAACTCCTAGAAAAGCACTGACATCTTAAAATCCATTTTATTCGTGGAATGGAATCCACTTCGAGCCCGTTAAAGGGATGGAACCCTAAGTAGGATGGAACCTACGAAAAATCTAGTGGAACATTATTTTGTATCCACTAACTTTTATTTAAATGTTTTCCAAAATTATATCTTGTTTTCAAAATGATTTCAAAATCTTCCTTTTAAAAGAATCAAAGACATCTATCCTGCTTTTAAAATACTTTTAGCCTCAAAATTGACTTTATCTTCAAAATCAAATTATCCTTGGTTTTAAACTATCTTTTAATTATAATATATTTAACCTTTAATATTTATACTTAGATTTAAATATATGGTAAAATTTTATATATACCAAAATATTATGGGTATATTTTAACTATACTTATTTATGTATTTTAGCTATAGTTAAGTATATTTATAAAGTTTAAAATAGTTTTAATGCAAGATAGAAAGTTATTTTCAAAGAAAAACAAATTACCAAAATTACCATAGGCCTGTCGACAACCCCAATATACCCTTGTCGACAAGGTGGTAGTTTATTTCAAAATTTTGAATTTCAAAGGAAGTGTCTATTCGTCATATCCTTTCACGAATGGACATGGCTGTTGTCTTAGTATAAATAGGGCATGTTTTAAACGAATTTATATTCATATATTCTCTTATTTCACTCCTCTTCTTCTTCCACATTTCTTTATATATATTTTTACCATTACTCTGCCGAAATCACCATTGAATCTAACTAGATCATCTATAGTTTTATTCTCTATTATTATTTCAACAAGATCCCAGTGCTATTCAGAGTTATAGGCTTCTTTGTAACAAATTGTGTGAGAAAAGGTGTGATTGTAGCCTGTGAAATCAATCAAGCGAGAAAAGGTGTGATTGTAGCCTGGGAAATCAATTGGGTGAAATTGTTGCCTGTAAAATCAAGTATCTTTATCCATAGGATTGTGAATATGGAGTGGTGAACCTCATGGTCTTGAAATCGAGGGTGTAATTGTAAGAATTGATTTTGAAAGGAAATCCGTACTTGTGTTGAGGGACTGGATGTAGGGAAACTGTGAACCAGTATAAAATCTAGTATGTTCTTTCCTTTATTGCTTTTACTTTATTTCTGCATCTGTGTTTGATTCTTTGATCATATCTGTATCTGATCACCGCCTCCCTTAATTTATGGTTACAGTATGTCCTTTGCGCCTTTAAACTTTTAATCTCCCTTAATCGCCGCCTCTACCTCCCTCAATCACCCTCCTTTACCAACCAATGACCACCAAAATGCATGGAAATTTGTTAAATTGGAAACAATTTCGATGAAGGGATAGGAGGATCTAGGAAAACATTACTACAGCTTGGTCAACAAGGATGTTTGTACTACTTATTCAAGGACCAAGAAGTTCAAGTGATGGGTCTTCACCATCAATCATCACCCTGACCAAATAGTGAACCAAGGTAGTTGAGTTGCAAACCAAATTGAATGCCCCGACCAGGAGAAGTGTCAAGGTAAGAATAAAACCCAGGTTAGAGGCTACATACACATGGATCATTCGATACTGTGCAGGAAACCTCAGACCATATTTTGAGCGATCTGCATGCTTATGTAATAAGCCTTGCAAAAAAATATGTATTGATGTATTAAACTGGTCATAAGGATATTTGACAGCCTGAAGCATTATAAAAATCTCTATATTATCTCTTTTTGGTAAGATTAAATGATCTCCCTACACACGTCAACGGTTTACCACCAATAGTCACTAACACGCGAGGTCGATGGACGAGAAGGGCACTCCCCGTAATGAGAACGATGAAACTAGACTTAAACACTTGGAATTACATCAACACAATCTGGCTCTTCAGCTAAATTGCAGCACTGGACATAGGGTTATTAGACTGCCCGAAGCAGTTATCAAAACGGAGTTGCAAACAATGTAGATCAGCTTCTCAGTCTAACTGGTCATAGGGATATTGGACGGCCCAAACCAATATAAAAACCCATCTATGTTAGCATCATTGGCATAGCATGCTGGACGTATGGATATTGGATAGCCAAAGCCAGTACAAAAATCATGTGCATGCAAAGGTTATAGATACATGACCTGACTTTATAGTCAAATTTTGTCTTAACCCTCCTCCAAACAATAAGGAAGACCGTGCCAAATGCATAAACAGATTACTCTTCATAGCTCACCGTCATCGTTCTACAGTTGTAATACAACCTACGAGCGATAACGACAATCTCTGAAATGAGGACAGTAACGCTTGACAATGATGCGACCAAGTGGATGTATGTCGTTACACCCCAAACAAGGGGGCATGTCATACCAAGCTTGCAGCCATGCCAACACAAGGAACTATACCTAAACAAGGGGTCGGGTCATATCAAATGTGTAGGTAAATATTATGGCCTATGGGTCAAGATTG
Organism: Allium cepa; assembly: GCA_030765085.1. Classification (NCBI taxonomy): domain Eukaryota; kingdom Viridiplantae; phylum Streptophyta; class Magnoliopsida; order Asparagales; family Amaryllidaceae; genus Allium; species Allium cepa. Next base: position 627,328,109 of record CM060932.1, on the reverse strand, counting down.
GGGGGCATAATCCACCTCAAACCTCAAGAGCTTATTCTAAACATGGCAAGAAAGCGCAATACATGGAATGCACCATAAGTTATTGATTAGTTACAAATCTACTACTCAAAGCTTGCCAGGTATATATCAAACAACGGAGTTACTAATTCATAGTTAGCTCCTTATATGCCTACTAGAATACAATTGTCTATTTTAAATATTTGTACATAATTTACAAAAGATCATGACATGGGTCACATTATGAAGTGACACCTCATAATAAAATCTACATTAAGAATCCAACTCGAAATTAGAAGACAGGCTAGTTATGACCACTCTACAGCAGTACGACCTACGGGAATGCGATGTCAGAGGCTGAGAAGAGCCGAATATCAGTTGAAGAGCAGGAGATTGATCATCCAGCTCGGTGATAACAACTGATGAACGGGCACGAGTAGCACTACCATGAGCAGAACCACAGTAATCAATGCAGGGATCATAGTTGGCATCGGCCTAGACATTCTCATGACCTTGAGATCTGTATTTATAGTTGGCATGGTGTTTTAAGAAGTACAAATCAAGTCCAGGCCAAAAACAATGAAGAACATCCATGGCTGGTTACCAACCAATTTCTGCTACTGTCTTCTTCACTTTTCTTTATGAAGCTCTTTCAATAGAAATGCCATATCCATCCCACCTTAGGAAACTACAATGGAATCTAACCGGGCCTCACATTCCATGTTAAATATCCTATTCTTAAAAACATTCACGCACTCCATTGCCATATGCTTAATTTGTTTAATTTCATTCAAGAGTTGATATTTGTTTTTCTCAGCATTTCCTAAGGAGGGACCGAAAAGCCTCTCCATATCGGAAAGATAGGGTAAGACATGGGTTTGCGGCGTCCCTAGCTCTCCCTTATCATAATCCTCCAATTCTTTAATCTTAGCCTCATAATAACTTTTTACATCATTCTTTCATTTAAGAACCTTATCCAGGTCGGCCTTGGAAGGGGCACAAGAATTACATCCGGCTTAAGAGAGGGGTGTGTAGCTGAAGTCGTCGGAGGATCATCTTCTGTGCTCATACACAGTGCAATTTATTCATCCATCTCCACAATCCTCTTCCTTAACATTTTGATCCCATCTCTATAGTTAGCATCGTTTATGCTCCCGACATTCTATAATAAGTCCTCTAATTCTTCTACTTTGGTTAGAGCAGAATTTAGTTTCTCTTTGAGGGCGGCTAGCTCTAATCCCTGATCGAGAGGAGACAGCCAAAAATGGTTAAATAAGTAGATGCATATCAAGATTAAATAATAATACAAATAAGCTAGATAAGGAAACTATAAGCTCACAAATTTTGTGGGAAAATGTTATTCAGTAAACAAACTTTAAAATTTTCTCAAGTACTGTCATATTAGAAAAAAGAAAAACATTCCTTAACCTAAGATCTTAGCAATTAAGCACTAAAATAATGTCTAAGGAACATTAGGAAAAGGTGGGGGCAATGCTAGCAGGAAAAGTTCTACGAGGGTCATGGCATGCTCTTGCACAGTGGTCTATGGGTTATTCGACTATCACCTCGAAGTCATCTTTTTTGTTAAGAAAATTATGGTCTAGTGCAGGGTAAAAGAACTCTAGGATGTCTTAGGATCATCGTAGCAAAGCCTTTAAGCTTGTCTGAGTAAGAGGCAATCTTTCCCCAAGCAACTTGTAGTGAATCCTTAAGCTCGCATATCTTTAATACAACTTTTCTCCTTATGTCATTTAGAGTTTCAATTAGTTGAGATCTTATTTTTATGGTTTATCTTGCAATGTCTCTAAACAACTTATAGGCGTCGATTTTCCATTCATCATTACGATGATAAGAAGGCCCATAACCTATACGAAGGGCGGAAACAGTGTCTAAGCAGGACACTGTAATCATCCTCCCATATTCATCAACCTCTTTCTCACTGAGAAAACTGGCAGTTTCTGTGGAAATCTCCTCCACCTATTTCTTGTATTGTGTAATCTCGTCTGGCAATAGAAAACTCTATGCCAATTCTATTATTCTCGTCCTTGAGATAAGCGACCTCGTCTTCAAGAGCATCCTCCACTTTAATCGCATCAGAAGTTTTAAAGTCAGGAACAACATGGGAGGTAGAAGCATCCTGATGACAAGCATAGTTAGTGTTGAACAGAGCTTTGTGAGAACCAACTTAATTAATTATAAAATATAACTCGGTTACATAATCAATACATGATAGATAAGTTTTAACATCGAATATCCAACATTTGTTACACTATCTCAACTTATCCATGCATTTAAAGATCATGAGTAAATAACAAGGATACAGAGAGCTCTATCATTAGTCAAGGTTCGAAGCCTAAGCCCAAACCGCTCTAAATGGGGGATGTTGGGTGGGAACGAACCATTCCCTAGCATGTATCACCGCCAACGCAACATGAAATCACTAAGGGCCTCCTTTTCTTGAACTACCTGATCTATTCTGGATAACAATCCCTAAGTTTTATCCTTAAGCTCTGCAAATCACTTACCTAACACTTTTTCGCACCTGCATATAGTCATAGTGGTCAAACCACGATGATCCAAGGTTCGTTTTTTGAGCCTAGACATTGTCTTCCTCTACAATTTTGTAAACACATTCTCTTCAGAAGACTAAACAAAATAATAAGGAAAATGTGATCATTCGCAAGATAAAAAAATTAAAATCATGTTTCACTACATGCACTAAAATAGATTTCAGAATTTTCATATAAGAGGAGACAAAAGAAATCTGAAATTAAACATCCACTAAAGAATTTGGATTAATCTTATGTGCAGATGTTTTCTCTCTTCCCTCGGATTGCTAGTATCCATGGTCAACCTTCACCTCCTCCCACTCAATGGAGTGCTCAGAATGGCTAGGAGCAGCAACTTGTGCCGCAACTTTTTTCTATCCCATATATCTTAGAAATACTCATAGATCAAGTAAACCAGAGACTCATCCCTCGGCAAGTTAAGCTAAACCTCTCTTCTAAAGTCATGCCTAGCCAAAGCATAAAGACTATCAATCACATTAGAAGTAAATATATTATGTTCCTCTTCTGATTGGATCTGTTTCTCCGTCACCACTTCCAAATCCTTTACCACCTTGGCCAGCACTTTGTCCTTCTCCCCCAACTCACGCCCTTTTGAAGTTCGAAAATCCTATAAAGCCTTGGATTTCCTCTTAGCCCTTACTCGGGACATCCTAGCATCTTCTTTAGCCTTAATCTTAGTAGAAGAAAGGCGGTCTTCTCAATTGTAAAAGAGGCAAGGTTAGCCTCAAATTTAGCCACCTAAACAAGAAGCGAGGTCTGTGCACCCTCCTTATCACGTGCCTTCACCATCAAGGCCCCAAGCTATAAGAAAATAAAGTCTAAAAAATATAAGTAGAAAACAAGAAATTAAAAGAAGAGAAGGAGAGAAAGAAGGTCACTCACATAAGATCGAAGTTTCCCTAGTTCGGATAGAAATCTAGAAGGAGACATCACAAGAACCTGGATGGGAAGGAAGGAAGGCAGGGAAGGTGAGACAACTTGTGGCAAAGTTTTTTTTGCATTTCTCTCCCTTCTCTGTATGAAAGTAGATATAGCCCCTTTGGTCAAAGGCAAGCATCCCGCACCGAGAGCAAAATCATTTTGCTAAGAAGAACTAGTCGGTGCAGTTGAGATATAAATAGGAAGGCGAGGAATGACCTTAATCGGAAGAGGCAGAATGTTCGAAGTAGGGTGAGAGGTAGTTAATCTCTTAAGGGTTAGGGAAGAACCGCAAGATCCATCAAAAGATCTTCCCAAAGACTTGTGAAGCTTAGCAAAAGTTTCAACATTCATTGTACCTATAAAGAAAAATGAGAAACAAGATTAAAATCATAAGGATGATGATTCTCAAAAATCTACTGCGAGCGACTTATACCCTCAGATTCAGTTGAAGAAGAAAAGGGTTTAAATATGCTATGAGAAAAGATGGGGACGCTGTAGATTGCGGTCCTTAGTGTCAATCCATTGAAAAGTTATTTATTTTCCAGTCCTTTGCCTCTAATCTTAAAATATGCCCTTTATGAGAATCATATAATTTCTCATTTCCCTCAAAGTAGATGGTGTGGGTGGAATATTGATGGAAGGAAGTGGGAAAGTCATCCAGGTTTGAAATAAAGAAATAAAGCCAGGCCCACTAATCAATCTCCATGGAATGTTAGGAAAAACCGATTCATTGGCCTGAATTAATAGAAGCCATGATCTCCATTTGAAGGACTCTTCCTAACTTCAAAGAGAAATCGAAGTTCCCCATTAGTGTGGTAGAAGCCATTTTCGAAAAAAAGAACAAAAGTGGCCAGGGTAAGAGTATAAGAAAGAGGGGTAAGTTGGATAGGAGCAATAACAAGGGACGTAAGCCATTGACGAATAATCGGGTGCATGGGAAGATAAAAACTGCATCAGATGTGTTTGGGAGTAATGGAGATAAACCCAATCGGTGGTATGTTAATGCTTTCATGACGTTCGGGAATCATAGCTTCATAACTAAGAAACCCACATTGTCTGAGAATGCCTATGGCATCTTCCAACCGAGTGATTCTAAATGGAAGATGCGTTAAGGAAGACGAAGAGGAATCCATTTCAAAGCTTTAAGATTACTTCAAAGATGGATCAAATAAGAATCGAGGCGAGTTCTACAATTTTCAGTCTAAAGAAAAACCGTAAATTTGGGAATCAGATGTAACGACCCCACCGCTATATCCATATTGTTAAAGAACATTACAAGCAATGTCGTCTAATAACATGGAGAATACGGCTGGTTAAGGGCGATCAAATGTGAATATATCTCTGTACTAACACTGATACGTTTTTATTGTCTTTTTAGGATCTGAACTAAAAAATTTGACGTGTACGGTATTAATACAAATTAATAAGCACATTGACTAAAAATATTTAGAACAGTACATAATGTAGATAAATCAGAAACAGAGTCGCTCGCAGTGGAATAATATATGCCATAAATCATAATAAGATGTGAGTCTGCGAATATACCAATACTATACCCAATTGAATATATACATCACATCCAAAATACTGTATCAGGTACAAAATGACTACTAAATAATACATGAATATCATCCTAAATGTCAACATATGCAATAATGAGGTAAACTAAAACAGTCAAAATAGTCTACTTTATAACTAACTCAAAATCCAAAAGTCAACGAGTCCTTGTACCTGTAGAGTCTCGTCCTAACCCGAGTATTATAAAATAAAAGGGTTAGACTATATCAAATTGAAAGGTGAGATACTGATATCATAAACATATGACTTAACAATCATTAAGTCATAATAAAAATATGCCGAAAAAATGATCAGAATAAGACATATCAATTAAAATCACCATTTCATAAATCCATTTATGACTTAACCATAAATAAGTCATCTCAAAATATGCCTAAAACCAACTAACCATAATAAGCATATTAAACCAAATCACCATTTCATAAATCCATTTCAAGTCTCAAATGGACTATCATCAAAAAATGGTGATAACAATTCAAAATCTCTTCAAAGCCAAAAGATACAAAATATTTATCCCAAAATCTTTGAAGAACAATCACCACTAATGAAATAATAATGATAGTCAACCATCAGTTTAATATAGTAATACAGAGTCTAACGAAAGGAAATAGACCGTGTTGCGTAGTATAATAATCTAACGAAACAAGATAGACAACTATGCAAATTCAGCTAATGATACGAAATAAGTAAGCATTGTCTAACTGTATACCAAAAACTGATAAGTATCACTCATCCAGTCTACCGACTAATCATGCACGTAACACCAATCCATGAAATAAAAGGGCAGCCGCGTTACACCATAACAAACCTAATGCTGACAAAATAGGTCTGCCTACCCAAACCTAAGAATAGTATCGACTCTCAGGTCAATGGTCATCTTCTCTCGAGGATCTATTGGTTTGAAATCCGAACACCCTGAGATAATACAACTCTATGTATTGCTCACTTTCACTTTAGTAATCACTAGAATATAACTAAATGTCCAATACAATAAAGTGAAACTCTAGTATTTACTAAAAGCTAATAAATTCCACTCAACCTCTATTAAATAAGCTATAATAATAAGCAAAAGAATCGTGAAGAAAGTCATATATCGATCCGATAATTCAATCGTTTTCTAAAATTCCTTATTTTATAGAAAATCGTGAAATTCGGATAGAAATCACATTATAATTTCAATTCAAAATATAAGAAAAGAAAAGTGTTTAAAAATAGATTTGTATCACCTTTGGAATAATTATTTAAAAGTTTATTTTTAAAAAGAATTTTAGAATACAATTTATTTTATAAACCAAAGGATTTTCTTAATAAAATAAATAAAATTCTACTTATAAAGCCATGTATATATAAATATATAAAATTCTCAAAATAGAACATCAAAAAATCATTATATAACATAACATTAAATTTCAATCCATAAAAATAAAAGCATTTTCAAATTTTCATGTTTATATTCAAATAAATTTTAAGAGTATGTAGAACTTTCTTTTTAAAAGGAAATAAAAACATTAAATAATCATCACCAAAATCCCTCAAATTGTCGATGAATGTGAACACATATCTAAGGAAAATACATTCAAAGCAAACAAGAATTAAATGCAAGAAGAATATAAAGAATCAAATGATCCAAGCACAACATTATACCAAGAATTCCAAAACTGATACCTAGAATTTGTAAAACTGATACCCGGTTCCCGTAGTGGAAATGATACCTAGAATTGCAAAACTGATACCCAGAATTGCAAAATTGGTACCCAGAATTTGTAAAACCGATACCTAATTCCTAGATTATACAAGTGCAATGAACCTAGCACACCACCTCCTTCAATCCTCCTTCGGCGATCTTTTCTTCATCTCTGATGATTGTAAAGCTTGCATAGTAGCTTAAGATGCATATGCAACGTTCAATTCATCCACAATGCAACCTTATGTATCATTCCTACGAGGGTTTGTTATATGTATTTTGTAAAATTCAAAACTTGGAATTTTTTTTATTAAACTCTAATCTAATTCGTTTCAGTTTATATCTAATGCAACCATCATAGCAACAAAAATAGAAAACTATTCAATTTCACAAATCATCAAGATATAGACGTGTGAAAATATTTTCTTGCCTTAGATCAAAAATGAAGGAATGGGCTGACGTGATTAAGCTGAAACAACTAATCTTTTTCTTCTACTCCTATTTTAATTCTCTTCTTTAGTTATTCAAAACCTTAGACAACCCTTTGCAAATCAGAAACTTAGAGATTTAATAACTACTTGAAAACTAAATTGATTATACAAATAGGCAGGTAGGATAGCAAGGAATTCGTACCTTTTCAAATTGAAATTTTTAGAATTTTTTTTTAATTTCGATAAATAAATCTAGGGCTAAGATAAATTTCTCCTTTTAACGTTTGTTTAAATTTCTGAAGAAAGAAATAATGGAATAACGATGTTCAAAAGTTGGATTAGGGTTTGGTCAAGGACTTAGGTTACGTTAGTTGGATAGATGGGCTAAATGGCTTTTGGGCCTAAACAAAAATAAAGATCAAATTTCTTTATTTTTGTTTTACTGCATCATGAAAGAACATGCATAGCTAAAGTGAGAAGTTAAATTGGGTTTTGTTTTCCTTAGTTAGTGGGCTTAGGTTCCTTAATAAACCCATTAAGGCCTTAAGAATATTCGCTAAAAAAAGGCCCTTCCTTACTTCTTTATTCTTTTAATGATTTAAACCTTTTATAAAAGCCATGTACATATGAATAAACTTCTCACAACAAAACTTCTAAAATGTATACTTATTAATTTAAAAATCTATTCAAACACTAATTAAGTTTATTTATAATATTTGAGATAAAATCCCAATAATGATCTAAAAGAGATTTGTATTTTTAAATTTCTATTATTCATTACAAATGTTTTATGACTAAAAATCTATATTTTTCTTATCAAAATAAATTCATTCAAGAAGACAAGAAAATAATACTTTCAAATCCTTCATTGATTTATAATTTATCATTCTAAAACAAATTCTCTTCTTTTCGTAACACTAAAATCTATTGATTGCCTTATTAAATAGATAAATTTATAACCTCCTATTATTATTATCAAAATAATTATTAAACAACTCCATTCAAGGCAATTAAATACCGTTATAGAACTCTCCTCCTTAAGAAATTGCATCCTCGTAGTTTTATTTAGGAGAAAAATTCCATAATAGATATATTTTAAAAGTAATAATGCTTTTGTTCTTTAAAAATGTATTTCACACACACAACAACTGATCATTTGAATAAGCAAATTCTAAGCTTATTCTCAATCAAAAATTCAGAAAGCTAAACATTTACCCTACCGGTTTAGCATAAATTAGGATTTGCTTCGACCCATCAAGTAAAATTGAGCAATCCGAAATAATTATTAGACCCTTTTTCGACGGCTTTGAGAATACGAACTATTTTTTTTTTTTGCCCAATGATTGTAATTATAGGCTATGAGCGGTAGGGCTTGCGTTTCGCACGTGAATTATTTTCCTACAAATTTTATATTTTTAACACATTCAAGACAAAATGATTTACAGAAATATTTAACCATATTTTTGGGTTGAAATCATTTGTTGTTTGTTTAAATTTTATTTCTATGTTGCAACATCTATTTTCTTAAGTTTGAATTTTTATTTATATTACTAATTAATAATTTATTTGTTAGATCCTATTTTAAAGTGATATTAAGATGTGATAGTACTTGTAGATGGACATTTTGAATTTGTAAAAAAAACTTTATTCGTTAGATCCTATTTTTATGTGATATTAAAATTTGATAATTGTAGTAAGACGTTTTGAATTTGTAAAAGAAATTTAAGTATTATATCTTATTTTTAAGTGATATTAAAATTTGCTGTTAGGGACATTTTTGGTAGTTTATGCTGACACCAAAAAGGTGTGACACCAAAGGTATTGCAACTGTTATTGAAGATGAGTTTTACACAACTCATACGAAAATTCTACCACTCAATTATTCAATCAATTATTTCTAAAATGCGGAATTTTCGATCACTTTGGATAATCTTAATGGTATGAAGTTTGTCCCAGAAATTACAATAATTAAATCATAAACTAAATTCATATATTTATATTATACGATAAATTTATAAAATTTATTTCTCAAATGCAAAAATTTCAGTTATTGCCAAACTAGTGAGACATTCATTTACACCTTACTTTATAAAGATGCAAAAAGTTCAATGATCTAAATTCCATTTTTCTTTTCTAAATAGTGCTAAAAATTGAAATTCTCCTTTAAAATTAAATTAGGTTATAAGATGATTACCAATTATCAAAATTATTTTGCATTAAGCCCTGCAACATAAACACATTAAATCAAGCTACAACTTTTGAAAAGTTAAACTAAATTGTTAAATCAACTATATAGATGGTCAGTTTCCATATAGTAAACTGAAAATATTATATCATAAAGCAGAAGTTTTTCTCCATTGTCTTAGCTTTCCGGTAAGAGCAAGATTACTGAAATCGGATTTTCCATTCAAAAGTTATGATCAAATTATGTTGATGTTTTAATTCAGGAATTAAATAACAGGTCAGAGCTTTTGGTTTAGCTTAAACCAGTATTAGCCGCAAAATGTTGTAGAATTTGATGAAGTGGTAAAAAACTAGAATTGTTCCTTACTGAAATAGCTTTCAAACTCATAAAGAATCAAAATGATTGGATAAATGACTCAAAAGGTATGGCCATTCTACTACAGCAAATTTTTAAAACAAAATTTCTACAACAAAGTCAATTTATAAATTCTTATTTCAACCTCAAATGTTATCCTGACAATGTGCTTTTACAAAAATTCCTTAAACCAATTTTTAGAATAACAAATCTATAATTTTTTTGGAAAGCCAAGTGTTATAAATAAAAATTTCATTATACAACAAGCTTTTTCACTTATATTATGCCTAAATATCTCATATTTCAAAGATGAATTTAGGACCTAACTTGCTTATAATTGCATTATAAACATTTCTAATAAAAAGAAAAATGACTTAACACTACAAGGGAATAATTTATACCAAATGACTTCAAATTTATTGTTGTCTCAATAAACAACAAATTTCAATTTTGAACATAGTTCAAAACAATTATAATATTGTTATTCTTTTTCTATAAAACTTCATATTTTAAAATCTTTATATATATGTATGTATGTACATGTGTGCTCTCCTTTACTTTAGAGGATCACACATTTCTCTCAAGGAAAAATCTTTTATATATATAATATATATACACACATACACACACATATGGATTGAGTAAAAAAAATTACTCCTATGAGAAATTTTTCTATGAAAAGTTAAAATCATACCATTTTGATATTCTTATGATATATTTATCATGAATTTTTTTCCTTCCTATAAAATTTCAAAAGTATCTTTTAAGGTTTTAAATATTTTACTCTAAATAAATTTCTTTTTTAACCATGTGTTTCCAATCTTACATTTTACAATTAACGTAAAAATTTCCTTAAGGTATTTAACTATACCCAATCATGTTTATTCATAATTTAATACTAACCCCATTATCCAAGTCCTTAAAATACAAAATAGCTTTTTTCGATGATTATTTTCTTACTTTTGAAATTTACGAATCTGTTTTCACAATTGCTTTACATTTTTACAACACAATTTTTTTTACACTGCTAAAATACCAAAATTCTAAAGTATTCAAGATATTTAATTTCCTTGATATCTTGATTTATAAACAAGAATGTGAAATAATCGAAAGATTTTTCAACAATACTATAACCTTTACCATTTCCAATTTAAATGTCCACTTTTAAATTCAAAAATCATGAAATGTCAAAATTCTTAAATTAAATATATGAAACCATATTTACAAAAAGCATTTCTTAACGACAAAAACAACTTATCAAAATTTCAACGGTTTATCTAATAAAATAAATAGCTTATGGTCTTATTTCACGTTTCATCAATTTATAATTTAAAAGCCTCATTTTTAACTTTTACATAAATCAACATATGCTATATATATAATTAGTCGAAGTAACATACAAAATTCACTTAAGTGTATATCTTATAAATGAACATATAAAAATTTCACAAATACCAATTAATATAATGACATTGCCTTACCATTTACTTATAACAAATTGCTTTGTCAATAATTCAAGGAACGACAGCCAAGTCCCTAGAATTGAAAGATGGTGGAAGAAAAGTCCCTCCCAAAAAAGTTATGAAAATTTGGTCCCTATCTTTACTTTTTGACTAATTTATGCAGCTTTTGCCCTTTGATTTCAATGCTGGACCGATTTTCTAAAAGTGGACAGTTTGGTAAAAAAACAGGGACCTAATTTACATCGGTTTATGGGTAAGGACTTTTTGTGCATGAGCTTGGAGAATAGGGACCTTTGGTCCAGAACCCCAATTCTCAATTATCGCTAATGTTCAGTGGCTGCATTTTTCATTTAAATAGAATTAAAACTTTTAGGTATCCTTATTGTTTTTATTATGATTATTTCAACCATTAGAATTTAATAATACATAAAGACTATTTTCGTACTAGATATGATTTTTCTTTTCAAAATCTTTACCAAAACATTTTTCAGAATAAATTCTATATTTTCAAATAATGCATAATCTTATATTAAAGCACTCTTATTTTGTTATCAAATTTTCATATGATACTTCTTTTCAAAATAAATATACAACATCTCACACTTCGTAAAATTACTATCCATTTTTAAGACATTTCTTTCAAATTACCACATACAAACACACATTTATACATTTTTCCAAAACATTCTTTTCATTTTTAAAGTAATATTTAACTTACTTAAGACTTTACTTCCTTTGTAAATATATTGTTCATAACTCTTTCATAATTATTTACAATATTTTAAATATTATAATTCAAAGTATTATGCCCGACTGTCTTGTCCTAGTGTTTAGGTACCCTATTGATGACTATGATTATACACATCGACTAGAATTCTTAAAACACTCAACGGGTGGTTTAACACAAATATTAATTTCCATGTGATATATATACATATCTTTTAATACTTTATGCCTTCACAAAATATTTGCTTGCCTGTAATAAACATAATCAGATTTCATGTATATGTATATCCAATATCAAATTTTTTAAAATTCAAATAGATCCATGTTTTTATTAAAATTCTTTCAATCCATCGTAATGTTATTATAGAAATAATAACTTACAGCAATTCCATAGCACACTCAATCTTCAATATATACCTCAAGCAAACATCAAAATTTTAATTCATCTTAACATTTAATTAGTCGCACATGTGAATTAACATTTCATTTTATATAAATTTAAATTTTCAATATTTCTTACGGTAACTACATTACCGAAGATACCGCAAAGTTCTATAATTAATATTGAGTAGGTTTCTAGCATTTGAAGAAGATTTCTTCTCAATAAAAATTTAAATAAAAACTTATAATTTCAATGCAACCTATCAACCATCAACCAATCAGACTTATATAACTAATTAATATGCTCAATCGAAAGCAGTCCATCTGCTTCCATTGCACTACTCTGATCGCTAATGGATCAAGACACAAAAATATTTGATTCTAAGCTATCAAATGTCTCATTTATGTTGTCTATTAGATCTCACTCTTTACAGAAGTGAGTTTCAAATTTAGAATCATTTTCATAATAATAATTTGTATAGTACTTCAAAAATTTCTACAAATACATCTGAGGATTATTCCTAATAATCATTTGTATTTTTATCCAACATAGAAATAAATTATAAGTTCCACCATACACACCCAAGGGATGAGACACTAGGTCTCGCTAGGTTTAGATCTCAACTCTGTGTTAATTATATTCTATAATTTTTGAACACATCTCGATACCAAGCTATAACGATCCCACCGATATACCCATATTATTAAAGAACATTACAAGTAATGGCATCCACTGACATAGAGAATACGGCTGGTTAAGGACGATCGAATGTGAATATATCTTTGTTTTAACACTAACATGACTTTGTTATCTTTCTAGGATCCAAATAGAAAATTTTGACGTGTACAGTGTTAATGCAAATTAGTAAACACACTGATTAAAAATATTCAAAATAGTACATAATGTGGATAAATCACAATCAAAGTTATAGATCGCTGTGGGATAATATACATCATATATCATAATAAGATGCGAGTCTACAAAATATCAGTATTAGTCCTACATGAATATATACATCACATCCAAAATACTATATCAGGTACAAAATGACTATTAAAAAATATACACGGCACATCGTTCTAAATGTCAACATATACAATAACGAAGTAAATTGAAATAGTCAAAATGGTCTATGCCATAGCTAACACAGTATCCAGAAGTCAACGAGTCCCTATACCTATAGAGTCTCGACCTGACCCGAGTATTATAAAATAAACGGGTCAGACTATATCTAATAGAAAGGTGAGACACCGATATCATAAATATACGACTTAACGATAATTAAGCCATGATAAAAATATGCCAGAACAAAAGATCATAATACGACGTATCAATTAAAATCACCATTTCATAAATCCATTTATGACATAACCATAAAATAAGTCATCTCAAAATATGCCTAAAACTAATGAACCATAATAATACATATCAAGTCTCAAATGGACTATCATCACATGGTGATAACAATTCAAAATTTCTTCAGAGCCAAAAAGTACTAAATATCCATCCCAAAATATATGAAGAACAATCATCACTAATGAAATAATAATGGTAGTCAACTATTAGTTTAATACAGGACACAGAGTATAATGAAATGAAATAGACCCTGCCATATAGGACAATAGTTTAACGAAACAAAATAGACAAACAATGTGAATTCACCTAATGAAATGAAATAGGTAAACATTGTCTAACTATATACTAAACTGAACTAATAAGTATTAGTCATCCAGTTTATAGACTAATCATGCATGTAATACCTGTCCACGAAACAAAAAGGCAATCGAGTTACACCATAACAAACCTAACGGCAAAAAAATAGGCCTGCCTACCCAAATCAAAGAATGGTATTAAGCCTTAGGTCGATGGAAAATGAGTCATCTTCTCTTAGGGATCTATCGGCGGATAATACAACTCTAAGTGTAGCTCACTTTCACTTTAGTAATCATTGGAATCTAACTAACTATCCTATATTAGAAAGAAAAACTCTAGTATTTACTAAAAGCAAGTAAATTCTACTCAAACTATATTTAATAAGTTATAATAATAAGCGAAATAATTGTAAGGAAAGTCCCATATCGATATGATAATTCAATCGTTTATTAAAATTCTTTATTTCACAAAAAAGCACGAAAGTTAGATAGAAATCTAATTAAAATTTCAATTCAAAATATAAGAAAAGAAAAGAGTTTAAAAATAGTTTTGTTTCACCTTTAGAAATAATAATTTAAAAGTATATTTAAAAAAAAATTAGAATAGAATTTATTTTATAAACCAAAGGATCAATAAAACATATACAACTCTTCTTATAAATTCATGTATAGAACTTCACAAAATCATTATGTACCATAGCACAATTCTAATCCATAAAAGAAAAGAGTTTTTAATTTTTCATATTTATTTTTAAACATAATTTAAGTGATGTAGAACTTTGTTTTTAAAAGAGATTTAAAACATTAAATAATCACCACCAAAATCCCTCAAATTATCTATAAATATGAACATATATCTCAAACAAACTACATTCAAAACAAGTAAGAATTAAAATGCAAGAAGGATACAAAGAATCAAATGATCAAAGCACAACATTAGACCAAGAATTCCAAAACTGATACCCAGTTCCTGTAGTGAAACTGACAACTAGAATTGTAAAATTGAAACCCAGAATTGCAAAGATGATACCCAGAATTGCAAAAATGACACCCAGAATTTGTAAAATTGATACCTAATTCATGCATTATACAGGCGCCATAAACCTAGCACACCACTTCCTTTCAGCCACCTCTGGCGATCTTTTCTTAATCTCCGGCGATTCTAAAGCTAGCATATTAACTTAAAATGCATATGCAAGATTCAATTCAGCCACAATGCAACCCTATATATCATTCCTAAGAAGGTTTGTTGTATGTATTTTATAAATTTCAAATTGTATTTGTTATTAAACTCTGATCTAATTCATTTTGATTTATATCTAATGCAACAATCATAGCAACCAAAACAGCAAACTATTTAATTTCACAAATCTTCGAGATATAGATGTGTGGGAATATTTTCCCACCTTAGATCAAAAATGAAGGAATTGGCTGAAGTGATTAAGTTAAAACAACTAATCTTCCACTCCTACTCCATTTTCAATTCTACTTCTCTAGTTATTCAAAACCTCAAATAGTCCTTTGCAAATCAGAAATCCAGAGATTGAATAACCACTCAAAACCCTAAATTGATTATATAAAAAGGTAGGTAGGATAGCAAGGAGTTCAAATCTTTTCAAATTGAAAATTATAGAATTTTCTTTGAATTTCTATGAATAAATCTAAGGCTGAAATAAATTTCTCCTTTCACCATTTGTTTATGTTTTTGAAGAAAGAAACTATGGAATAATTATGTTCAAAAGTTGGATTAGGATTTGGCTAAGGACTTAGGTTTCATTAGTTGGATAAATGGGCTAAAAGGCTTTTAGGCCCAAACCAAAATAAAAATCAAATTGCTTTATTTCTATTTTACTGCATAACAAAGGAACGTACATAACTAAAATGAGAAGGAAAAACTAGGTTTTATTCTCTTTAGTTAGTGGGCTTGGGTTCCTTAATAAACGCACTAAGGCCTTAAGAATATTTACTCGACAGATAGGCTCTTCCTTTTTTCTTTATTTCTTTTAAAGATTTAAAAATTTACAAAAGCAATGAACTATGAATATAACTGCACATAACAATGCTTCTAAAATGCATACATTTTAATCTAAAAATAAATTTAAATACTAATTAAATTTATTTATCATATTTGAGATAAAATCCCAATAAATATCTAAAAGATATTTGTATTTTTAAATTCAATTATACATTACAAATAGTTTTACAACCAAAATAATATATTTTTCTTATCAAACTAAATTCATTCAAGAAGACAAAAAAAAATACTATTTTCAGATCCTTTATTAGTTTAGAATTTATCATTTTTAAACAAATTCTCTTCTTTTCATTAACACTAAAATCTATTGACTGACTTATTAAATAAATAAAAATATAACTTCCTATTATTGTTATCAAAATAATTATTAAGAAATTCTAATCAAGGTAATTAAATAAAAGGGTTGTTACATTAGAAATTGACCTTGTAATGACTCGACTTTTTACACCTCAAATGTCGACAATAAATACATCCATGATATTCGTGTACCGAGCACTCAAGCATTGGAAAGACAGAAAGTTGGGGTAAAATTTAAAAAAATAGAATTGAACAAGAAAGAAAGAACATAACAATCAAAGAACGTCTGTCCTTACATTGTTGATATATGTTCATAGCTTATATGGAACAACGAAAATAGAAATAAATAGATAATGGAGGCCTCCAGCTCGTTTTATGAACTCTAAACCGTCTAAGTTAAAACCTGATAGTCGACTTACTTAAAAGTGTATGCGAGGAATTTAGGGAGAAAAAAAACCAAACATCACGCATAAGTCCGGTATGAGAAAACTCAAGACACATGTAACATGTAACAATAAATATTGAGACCGTACGGATTCCCGTGATGGTTATCCCCTCAAAAGAAGCCAACCGATCATTAAGTTTAATATTGTGATATGATAGATAATGTCCATGGTGTAGGATATAATAATATCGAATATCTATAATGCTTACATTAGTCACACCACAACATATTATGTTACACCCAAAGCCCTAAGGTACGTTCGCTTAATGGATTTTCCGTGTAGATTCCACTAGTCAAGCCGAAATCCAATGTGCACAAGGGTCAGAAACTACCTCAGAGCATCATATATCCCTAGATAAAATATACCATTAAGTTAAACATAGCCAGTTCACGTCTAAATACATGATCTCAAATATCATCAACTTCCGTTACCCACATATCGATAAGCATACACTAGATCTAGAGTTGATAATACCCTATCATGGGTTAGTAATACCCCAAGCTATGCTTCTACTACGTTTTTAGCTGTTTACGATGTCGATGTCATGTTCGGCGTCTTCCATATGAGTCTTCATCACTCAAACAGAACACGAATACCAGATTGGTTCCTTACTTCTCGAATAGATGTTAAAACCACACATGATACTCATATCTCAATAGATCTCGGAATCACACATGGATTCCCACATCCTGAATGGACCATGAATATTTAAATGTGTTCGAGCATCTTAAAAGATCTCGAATCTCCCTTTAGATTCCCTTTCTTCAACTTCTTTCAAAACATAGAACTCGTATACTAATTTTGAAGTCATATTCGGTAAGTAAAACCCTTACCGATCTCGGACTCTTCAAAACCAATCGATGATTTTTCGATAAACTTGATTCCGGTTCTTTCGGCGGTAAGTGAAAGTCAGAGATGTTCCATACCAATACTCCTCCTCGGGATTTTTTATTGCTATGAAATCGTAAAGCCTTTCGATTACTTCTTAAGTTAATATTTGGTCAAGTTCGATAGTCGACTAATCGACTATCCAATCAAAACACTTATTATACAAATCAATATTCATACGCTTAACTCCGACATTCCAACTCAACTATTCCTCATCCAAGAGTAAAGCCAGGTAATTTTGGGCACTGGTTGCTCCAAGCCTTACCTAGACACTTCATTCCTGAATCTTACAAATAGATAAGTCTACCTCTTAAGCTTTTAGTGTTAATTATAATAGTAATGATTTCCATAACCAAGTAAGAAATCAACACGATTAACACATTTACGAGATGTTCTACTTATCTGTTCCTCAATTAAGAGTGAGGCCTAGTAGGTTAGAGCTCTATTACTTTATCCCTACTCGACATCAATCTTTACTCTCATAAATAGATAAGCTTACTTCATTGGCTTATTAGTGTTAAGCGTAATCAATTACTTTTCAAATAAGTAATTAAATAATCTAACCATTTGGCCATTAAGCAATTACTAACCCCTTTCTAAACGTTTTGTAATAATTTTAAAATACATGGAAATACTCATAGTAGGTTTTAAAATATTTATCAAACATGTTACTTAAAAATTACAAGTTTGAAAAATCAACAAAACTTGAAAGAAGAGCATGTTTTATTCTAAAATTTCTTCATTTAAAAATGCATAACTAATTCTTAAAAATTCATGAATATTTAAAACTACTTTTAAATTACTCTAATATGAGTTAGGTGATACTTTTAAAAATAATGAAACAATTCGCTCAAACTTAAAGTCTGTTTTGAAACAATTGAAGTTCAAAAAAAAGGTTAAACGGGAAAATTTTGCACTAGTGATGTTTTGTCCATTTTTGAGATGTTACTTAACTTTTTACTATTCAAACTTTTAATAGCAACAAACTTACATATATAAAAATACAAATATGGTGAGAAATCCCTATGGATCTCTCTATAAAATTCTGTAATAATTGCTAAAAACAAGACAATTTTGAACGCATTTATAGCGACTATCGCTATTAGTGCACTTTCAAATCCAAGTCATGTCTCAATCTATGTTCAACTACAACCTTTGTGCTTTGTTCAAGGCCTATTCATATGTCATAAAAGTCCATTCAAATCTGTATATGTATTCTATGTGCCACTTGTTTTCAAAATAGGAATTAAAATCAATGTTTTCACTATATTTCCAAGTTAATTCAAACAACTTTAACACGGAAAAATATAATCATACAAGAGTAATATTATCAATCCAAGTGGTGAGTTAGCTCACCTTAAACCCAAAAAACAATCAAGCTTAAGCATTCAAGTTCAAACTCAAACTAGCAACCTCCTTTCCTTCCTCTTTCTTCCTTGCTTCACTTGCTCCAAGCCTCCTCTGGCTCACGGCCTTAATATGTGGAGGGGAGTTTGCCTTTTCTTTTTCACAATCTAACTAGGTAGAAGGTGCTTTTATGTGGTGGTAAGGTCTCACTTCAAATTTTAGGTGATTTGGAATTGAGTTGCAAATTATTCGCTTTAGAAATTTAAGATGAAGAAGAAGATGATGACATTGAAATTTTCTCTTAAGCTTTGGAATATTTTTTTATATATTTCCTAAGGGTGCACCCCTCTTTGTATAGGCTTAAGAACAATGACGGGATAAGACTAGAAAACCCTCAAAAGCCAAATAACATTAATTGCTTCTTATCATGACAACTTTATATCACTTCTCCTTTATTCATTTATCATTTTACCCCTCTCATAATAATATCTCTTATCCTTAAGGAAGCTTCTAGATCATTCCATGCTTTATGAAGAGGAGAGAGTGTTAATTAGTTGCCAATGTGTTCGTTTGATCATTAGTCAAGTGCATGATAGTTCAAACAACTTATATCGATAAGAAAATAATTTATCGATAAACCTATTGTAACCGATCATATTATCGATCTTCCTTCGAAGAATATATTTTGTGAACACTTTTCAAAAAATAGTTTCTTATCATTTTCTATTAATTAAATGATGTTAAATAAGGTTATAAAATCATATTTATAACACTTAAATATATCTTCAAATGTATCGATATTCGAAAACGAAGTGTTCGAATTTTCGGGTTGCTACATTCTCCCCTACTTAGAACATTTTGTTCTCAAAATTCCAAAAGAAATATAATCGAAGAAAATAAAAGAATGATATATATATATATCACTGCTGAAACTATATACAAACTCAACTGCACCCAAATGCAAACTGAGATAAGAAAACTCTAGTCTAAGAACAAATCGGGATAGGACTTCTTCAAATTATCCTCAGTCCCACATGCACAATCCCAAGCATTCTCGCTCCATTGTACCTTGATTAACTTTATAGCCTTAGTCACCATTTACTTCGTATCTCTATCGATAATACGAACAAGCCGTTTAAATATGGTCAGATTTGGCTCACTCTTCAAGGCCTTTTATTGCGACGCTTCCGTTATCATCGAAGGATCATGCACAAACTTACCCAAATTCAATATATGAAATATGTTATGCAGACCCGATAGCCTAATTGGTAACTTGACTCTATATGTGAGTGTACAATTCCTCTCAAGAATCGGGAATGGTCCTATATAATGAAGAGCCAACTTCCCAGCCCTTCCAAACCGAACTACACTTCTCATCGGAGAAACCTTTACAAATACAAAGTCTCCAATTGGGAACTCCAAGTCTTTGCGCCTCTCGTCTACATAACACTTCTATCGATTCTGTGCTTCATTGATTTTCTTTCAAATCTCTATAATCTTATCCTATGTCTCTTGAATCCTATCCGGCCCAAGCATAAGACGATCTCCAAGTTCTATCTAACACGATGGAGATTTGCAAGGCCTTTCATACAATGCTTTAAATGGTGCCATTTCGATACTGGTCTGATAACTATTGTTGTATGAAAACTCAACAAGTGGTAAATGCTCTTCCAACAAACCCTCAAAATGTTAAATACATGCTTGAAGCAAGTCCTCCAATACTCGGTTCACCCCTTCCGTTTGCCCATTTTTCTACGGATGGTAAGCGGTACTCAAAGTAAGCTCGATCCCTAATGCTTCGTGCAAACCCTTCCAGAACTAGCTTGAATATCAGATCTCTATCACTCACGATATCTCAAGGAACACCGTGCAACCAGATGATCTCCTTAACATATAACCTGGCCAAACTAGAAGCTGTCCTTGTAGTCTTAACAGGTAGAAAGTGCATGCTCTTGGTCAATCGGTCCACGATAACCAGACACCTTCGTTGCCCCTTCTCAACCTAGGAAACGTGTTGATGAACTCCATAGAAATATGCTCCTGCTTCCACTTAGGAATCTCAATTAGCTAAAGCAGTCCGACCGTCTTCCGATAACTATCTTTTACCTATTGGCAGTTAGCACACCTACTCGCAAAGATAGAAACATCTCTCTTCATGCCCTCCCTTGGAACGTCCTCTTGATGTCTTGATACATCTTAGACCCCCAGAATGTATCGTCAAACTAGAATGGTGACTCTCTACTAGAACTTCCTGCCTAATCCCATCAACATTCGAGACATACTACCTACCGTTCATTCTCAAATGCAATGGTTATCCACCTTGAATCCTGGCCACCTCATTCTCACTTGTATTCTTGGCTGTCTTAGAAAAATGAAGATCTCTAAGCTTATTTCCTTCAATAGGACTAATCAAAGTCGGACGAACCTAAACATTTGCCATAATTCCATACCTCTTACTGAGCGCATCAGCTATGACGTTAGCTTTGTCCGGAGTATACAAAATATCCATATCATAGGCCGTAAGAAAGACCAACCACCTTTACTGCCTCATGTTTAAATCTTTTTGCATAAAAAGGTACTTCGAACACTTATGGTCCGTGTATAACTCGAACCTCTCACCTAGCAAATGATGCCTCCACATCTTTAACGCAAATACCACTGCTAAAACTCCAAGTCATGAGTTGCATACCTCACTTCATGTGGTTAAGCTGCCGACTCGCTTAAGCAAACCCTCCCATGATGCATCAACATCTAAACCTGTTCCACACGCACAAGTGTAAACAATCGAACCCTCACCTCCATCTAGCACAGTAAGAACAAGAGCACTAGTCAACTTTTCCTTTAGCTTGAAGAATGCTTGCTCGCATTTATCTATCCACACAAATTTGACCTCTTTCTTTGTCAAATTCGTTAAGCAAGAGGCAATCTTTGAGAAATCATGTATGAATCTCCTGTAATAACCTGCTAGATCCAGAAAGCTTCTAATATCAGTTGCATTTTCCGGCCTCTTCCAGTCTGAACGACCACAACCTTAGTGGGATCAATAGAAATACCCTCCGTCGAAACAACATGACCTAAGAACCTAACTTATAAACGCCAAAAATGATACTTCGATAACTTAGCCTTCAACACATGCTCTCTTAGTGGTCCTAGAACAATCTTTAAATGGTGCAAATTTTCCGCCTCGGTCTTGGAATAGACCAGAATAGAATCAATAAAAAAAGACAAACTTATTCAACACATCTAGAAAAACTCGATTCGTTAGGTGTACAAAATATGTTGGAGCATTAGTTAGGCCGAATGGCATAACTAACAGCTCATAAAACTGGTCAGACCTAAAAGCGATCAAGGGTATCCTTTTTTTTGCCACCCTTAACTAATAAAACCCTATAGCAAGGCCAAGCTAAGAAAACACTCGAGCACCATGGAGCTGATCGAACAAGTCATATATCGTAGTCAAAGGATATTTTTTTTAACTGTCCGCTTATTGAGCTCATAAAAGTCAACACACAATCGTAAGGAACTACCCACCTTCATAGAAAAGACAACAGTCGCTTCCCAACTCGAACGACTTGGTCGAATCAAGCCCATCTGCAACAAATCACTAACTTGATTTGTTAGCTTCAACCTCTCCTATGGCGCAAGTCTATGAATAGGCAATACAATAGGCTTAGCATCCTTCACAAAATCAGTATGAAATTCTATATCCCTATGAAGTGGTAAACCTGACACCTCTTCGAAGACATATGCAAATTCCTGAACAGTAGAGGTAGAACCCAACTCCTCCTCCACCACATCAAAGGAATAAAGGAAACTAGTCATAAGCAAGTTAGGTTCCTCACAAGATACTACATGGACCTTCCCTTCTTCCATTTTGAACGATACAGTCCATTTAACGCAATCTAGGACTGCATGATTCCAAGACAACCAATCCATTCCAAGAAAAATAACAAACCCCAAGAATCCCAAGACATATAATTTACATGGAAAGGGTCGATTCAAATAAGAAATCGAGAATTCTAAATAGATTATGCAAAGATTGGCTGAGCCTCAAAAAGGGTTCAACACGCAAATAGAATCCACGGTTATAACCGGGTTAACTTCTAATCTATTAACAAGTGTATGAGATATGAAACTAAGAGAAGCACTAGTATCAAATAAGACACAAATAGGAATGATAAAAATAGATAGAATACCTTCCAAAAATGGCTTCCACTTTGCTGCAGCGGAAGTGGAAGGTGTTGAAGCTAAAGCAAAGACTCTAGGTTTCTCTCCTTTACAAAGCATTGGATAGTCCTTAACTATACGATCGAGCTGGTGGCAATGTAGCAGCTCCTTGGTGAACATTGTGGCTTGAAAGCTTGTGGCTCTTTCTTTGATACCTTAGCAATATGTTCCCTCAATAACAGTGCCTTTGTCATCTGACCTTCTCCAACTAATGTATAGTTATGAACAAGATGTCCCTTCTTTCCACACTTATAACAAGAGAGACCAAAAATATCTCTAGGCGGCTGAAACTTGTGCTCATTGTTTCTGGTTGGTGCTGCAATAGTAGGCTTTGGTGTTAAGCTCTTGAACCTCAATCCCATGTTCATCAAATTTACATAAGACCCAAGATGTGATTAGCCATATTACCCTTGAATTCAATGCATCCCTACGATGAACATCTCATTCCTCTTCAAGGACATATCTACCAAACTAGGCCAAACTGAGATAAGGTAGTGAATCGGTTATCATATTTCACAACCATCATGGGTCCCTACTTCAACTCGGAAGCTCCTAACCCACAAGGCCTTTCCGGCTTCTGTGACAAACTTCATTCAAAACCCACCTAAAATTGGGCCCAAGAGAAGTCATTTATTTGGACATATGCAGTGATTGTACCCCACCAATTCATGGCTGCATCCGTCACATGTCATGATGCCAACCGATGCTTCACCTCATCATTTAACTCCATATCCTGAAATGTACGGTCACATAACTTAATCTAAGTCTACATTTCTATGATCATCTTCATACCACCAAACCTCTTACATCCTAGCCTATCATAATCACGGCATATTGAAGAAAAATCCACATGAGGCCTGACATGTACAACCTCCCCTACAGTATCCACCCTTAGTTCCCCGATTGAAGCAACATTCCTTGGTGCTTGATCTCTACCATTTGTGACGGTACTACCGCGACCACCTCTACCTCTTGAGCATTGGCAGCTCTAATACTCATGATGTACAACCTGAATGTAAAAGAATATATTTAGGATATCAAAAGGCTAGAGTTATTCAAAGAAAGAGATTATTCCAAAGGAAAAGCTAAAAAAAGGGTATAGGTTTACAGAAAATACAAAATCTCTCTCTCTTATAC
The DNA here is from genome assembly GCA_030765085.1 of Allium cepa. Taxonomy (NCBI): domain Eukaryota; kingdom Viridiplantae; phylum Streptophyta; class Magnoliopsida; order Asparagales; family Amaryllidaceae; genus Allium; species Allium cepa. Next base: position 627,303,789 of record CM060932.1, on the reverse strand, counting down.
ACTCGACTCATTCTAGATGCCACTTACCCTATCTCTATGAGCCATACCCAACCAAAGCTAAGGTGTTAGCTCAACCTTATGCTTTGATACCAAATGTAACAACCCGACTTTTCGACCCTCGAATGTCGACACAATATACATCAACGGTATTCGTGTGTCGAGCACCCAAGTGCCGGAAAGATGGAATGTTAGGGTAAAATTAAAAAATATAATAGAACAAAAAAGAAAGAATGCAATGTCAGACTCTCATAGCAAAACGATAATTTATAATGTCAAAAGAACAGTGCAGATGGTTTCTCTGAATACAGGGTTTTTAGAGTTACAAAACCTAAGTACTACCCTCAGCCTAGATAATTATAACTACATGTCCTTACATTACTGATATATGTACATAGCTTATACAGAAATAGAAATATATATAGATAATGAAGGCCTCTAGCTCATTTTCTAAACTCTGAAGCGTCCATGGTAAAACCTGATACTCAGCCTACTCGGAAGAGTATGTGAGGAATTTAGGAAAAACAAAAACCAAGCGTCAGACATAAGTTTGGTATAAGAAAACTCGAGATACATGCAATGTGTAACAATAAGTATTAAGATTGTTCGGATTCCCATCATGGTTATCGCCTCAAAAGAAACCAACCATTCATTAAGTTTAATATAGTGATATGATAGATAATGTCCATGGCGTAGGATGTAATAATATCAAATAGTTGTGATGCTTGCAACGGTTATGCCACAACATATTATGTTACGCTCAAAACCGCTAAGGTATGTTTGCTTAATGGATTTTCCATTGAGATTCCTCTGATCAAGCCGAAATCTAGTCTCCTGCACAAGGATCAGAAACTACCTTCGAGTATCGTATATCTCTAGATAAATTAAACCATTAAGGTAAACTTAGCCATTCCACGTCTAAACACATGATCAAGAATATCATCAATCCCGGTACCCAATATCGATAAGCATAATCTAGATCTAGAGTTGATAATACCCTATCGTGGGTTAGTAATACCCCAAGCTATGCTCCTACTCTGTCTTTAGCCATTTTCGATATTGAGGTCACATTCAGCATCTTCCACACGAGTCTTTATCACTCGAACAGAACACGAATCCCAAATTGGATCCTCATATCTCGAATAGATGTCGAAACCACACATGGATTCCTATATCTCAACAGATCTTGGAATCTCTACATAGATTCCCTTTCTTTAACTACTTTCAAAACATAGAACTTGTATACTAGTTTTGATAGGTGTTTGATAAGAAGAACACTTATCGATTTTGGACTCTTCGAAACCAATCGATGAATTTCTGATAAACTCAGTTCCGGTTCTTTGAGAAGTACGTGAAAATTAGAAATGTTTCATAATAATACTCCTCCACGAGGGTTCTTATCGGTATGAAATCATGAAGCCTTTCGATTACTTCTTAAGTTAATATTAAGTCAAGTTCGATAGTCAACTAACCGACTATCTAGTCAAAAAACTTGTATATACAAATCAATATTCGTATGCTTAACTCATTTTTGACATTCCAACTCAACTATTCCTCGCCCAAGAGTGAAGCCAAGTAAGTTTGGGTATCGGTTTCTCTAAGCCTTGCCAGGATGTTTCATTCTTAAATCTCACAAATAGATAAGTCTACCTCATCGGCTTTCAGTGTTAAGTATAGTAGTAATAATTTCCATAAACAAGTAAGAAATCAACACGGTTAACACGTTTTTGACATTTTCCACTTACCCATTCCTTAGTTAAGAGGGAAGCCCAGTAGGTTAGAGCTTTATTGCTCCATCCCAACTCGACGTAAACCTTAACTCTCACAAATAGATAAGCTTACTTCGTCGGCTTATTAGTGTTAAGCATAATCAATTACTTTTTGAATAAGTAATTAAAAAATCTAAACATTTGTCCATTAAGAAATTACTAACCCATTTCTAAACCTTTTGTTTATAATTTTAAAATACTTGAAAATATTTGTAATAAGTACCTAAAATATTACTTAAAAATAACGAGTTTGAAAAATCAACAAAATTTGGAAAAAGAACATGTTTTATTCTAAAATTTCTTCCTTTAAAAATTCATAAATAATTCTTAAAAATTCATAAATGTCTTAAAATACTTTTAAAATACTCTAATATGAGTTAGGAAATACTTTTAAAAAGAATGAAACAATCGCTCAAACTTAAAGTCCTTTTTAAAACAATTAAAGTTCAAAAATCAAGGTTAAACGGGGTAGTTTTGCACTAGTTATGTTTTGGCCATTTTCAAGATGTTACTTAATTTTTTACTATCGAGCTTTTAATAGAAACAAACATACATATATAAAAATAAAAATATGGTGAGAAATCCCTATGGATCTCTCTACAAAGTTCCATAACAATTGCTAAAATATGGCAATTTCGAACTGCATCCATAGTGATTATCGCTATAAGTGCGCTTCTAAATCAGAGTCATATCTCAACCTGTTCAACAACGACCTATATGCTTTGTTCAAGGCCTAATGATATGTCATATAAATCCATTCTCTCATCAATAACCCAAGCATACTTGCAATGATGGCAACTCAAATCACAATTAACTCAGATCATGTCTAGCCCCAAATACACTCCAAGCATATGACAAATCAACTCTCAGAGTGAGACAGGGCAATGCAACTTCATTTCTTCTAAATGTGATAGCAAATTAAGCAAAGATAATGGAGATATAAACACATCAGTATGACCTAAGCATCGGGCAATAGTCATCACCGCACCTCTTCGCACACATCAACGGAATCCCAAAGCCTAAGATCAACCCCCCAACATTCTTCTTAAGACAACCGCCTCTTCAGGACAGAAGTGGTCGACCTGCATTGGCTTGGACTTCCCATCCAATTTTTTAGGGATCCCGCTGTAGTTTCCTAGATCTCGCCAATGTCATGGCTTCCAACCAAAGACTCGTTACCAATCTAGACACAACAAACATGCATTATAGATGAACAACGGGTGGCAAGATTTGTAGGCAGAGATTGAAGAAGAGGAAAAGGGGCAATCATGGCAACCAACAGTGCACTTTTCCACATTATAAAAGAAGACACTGAAAGGCATAGAAGGGGGATGATCTTTTCTACAATCAAAAAGATAATCATAAAAATTGAGATATATTGTATGCTTTTGGTAAATTATAATCATCTATATAAAAACACTATATAGTAGATTATTCGATAGACATAGGATTAACAATAATCTGAACATGTAAAAGTTTCTCTACCATTATTTTTCATGCTTTATTGCTTTCTTATGTTGCATTAGATTATAACTTGAGATTCTTTGGAAAAACTATTTCAACATTCTAAAAAATAGTTAGAGTGCGGCTACAGGGCCACGTAAGCATTCGGTGACATAGTTACTTCCTAAAGGCAGTTTTATTATAACTTAAATCCATTGGTTCAAATTCGTGGGAGTAATCATCATCCAGATTACTTCATGATCCAGCAGAGTTGTGAAGTCAAAAAACTTCACTAACAGGTAAGATAGTTTAGATTGGTTGTGCGCTACATGACATGATTCAGCCCTTGGAAAATTTCAGGGACGAAATTCTTTTAAGAGAGGAATGTAACACCCCGTAAAATTAACTATAATTAATAAAACTCCAAAAATGAAATTTGAAAAAATGATGGAATTTGGCCATGAAACTTGTACCATTGTGATCATGACGATTTTCTGAGCAACTTTCATATTTAGAGTTTCCTGATCGGAGCTCAAACGAAGAAGTTATTAGCGTTTGAAGTTTCCAGAGTGAAAATAATTAAAAACAAAAAAGGAAACAAATAAATATTAAAAAGCATACCTCACTAATCGACCACTCTTTATGGATCGGTCAACCACCTATAGGGGAGCGGTTGACCATTCTTCAAGTGGTGGCTAGGGTTTGAACCATGGCCAATGGGCCGGATTGAATTATGTTAATCTAACGGTTATGGTTGGTTAGAGCGCCTATAAATACGAGCCTAAACCTCACTTCACTTCTCATATTTTTCAATCAAAGTAGCGAAAATCTATCATTTTCCCTTCTCCACTATTTCTAAAATTTGTAATATACACACATACACACATATAGATACACATACATACAAATCAGAGAAGAGCGAAAAATAAAAGAGAAGAGAAGAAGTGAATCAACGTTACGAAAGAAAAAAGGCAAATATCTATATGTATATACCATGTTATATATATATATATATATATATATATATATATATATTCTTTTGGATTAGATTAGAAAAGGAGTCAAGAAAAGGAATGGATTCTGATTTGAGAGAATTGAAAAGCTAAAAAGGTGAGTGGGAAATTCTATAATTTATTTATAACACTGAAATTTGTATCGTTGGATTTTATTTAATTATTATTCCTAAATAAGATCTGATGAATTGTAGGCTTAAAACAAATGTATAAGAACCGCCTACATATTTTATGAAATAGGTAACTGGAATAGGAATAGTATGTACAACACAAACCAAAAATTTAAACTCAGTCCCAAATATTTATTATTGTAGAATGTTTGTTTATTCCAGATTTATAATTAAATTGTAAATTAGGTTGCCTTAGTTGACTTGGAATGTAAATTTCTATATTTCTATTCATTTGGTGTGGGGTATAATTTATTTATATCTATTTTCATGTAACCTCCACAAAGTAACCAATTTCTAAAATATATATATAAGTGTATTATTTGAATTAACAAGGAATATACCAAAAAGGAAAGATATAGGTAATGTATGGATATTCTTCTCCATAGGTTGCGTCGTCTATTTCAATAAAAGAAAAAAGATAATTCCTTGTAATTTAAAATGAAGCAAAAGTCTCATTTTTGGGTAACTTATGGAAAGCTATAATGGTAATCATTTTTGAAAGGATAACTTGGTAAATTAGAACGTAGAAAGGAATGTTTTAGTTTTGGAATTAATTGTTAAAAAATAAGACTATATATACACACATAAGAAAAACCATGCATATCGATTAAAAATTAAAAAACATATATATATATATATCTGTGTGTGTGTGTGTGTGTAGCATGATTTACGAAAATATTCGTATTAGTCATTATAACTGACTAAAAAGGAAGTGATTGGAATTCCAAAATTTATTGACATTAAATACAAATTTAATGGGCAATGAATATATAGTTAATAGAGAGGATAAATTATTAAATAGAGACTGATTAGAGAATTTAATGTGGCATCGATGTGGAAATTGAATTGGCAGAATAAGTGAATTTTGAAATGATAAATAAATATCATTATAGATTACCCAATTTTGACATTAATGGCTAATAAAAACGGACAATGGACATTTGATAGACAAAGAAGAAAACAAGAAAATGAAAACCTTAGCATATAAAATAGGAATAGTTTCATAGAGAACAAATAAATGCGAATATTATAAATACATGTAGAAGGCAATATAATATTCATAGTAGGAAACTATATAGATTTAACTATACGTTTAGAACGAAGGTGAATTAGTGGGCCTAGCCTAACATTTAGGCTTTAGGTGATAGGTTTGGTTTAGCGGGTTGGGATGCAAAGTCAGCAGAGTTACACAACAGAAGTTTTCCCATTACCTTGTGGCTACCAACAGTTGTGTATACTTACTACTAATGTGCGACATCTCCAACTGTAGGACCCACATAGAAGGGATAAGCATTGCGGATAGGTGAGGAAACAACATAATGAGGGTTTGCCTTGGATTTGAACTATATAATGGCCCAGTAATTTTAAGAAAATGGAGTCTGCTTCATTTCTAATAAGTGATATTAAGTAACCCAAAGGGGCATTTTTCCTTGACACACTTAGGTTAGCCTAAACGCTATGTCAGTTGTGGAGTGTCTATGGGCAATGTCTGTATTTTGTACTGGTATTTAGTAATAGGTCTGGCATATAGGCTATGACCACCAACTATTCCAAGCGAGCGGTAGCAAAGACTTGGGTTATGCCCTGATGAATTTCGCTTCCTACTAGTGTAGAATCTATATGGAAGACGCACAGAGCTTAAAGTAGATAGTTAGATGAAAATTTGTTTATCAAAGGTGGGATAGTTAACCCTTGGATGGGTCTTTGAGATGCATTGATAGTACGACAATTAAATTATAAATTATAAAGCCATATATAAGGGTCATCGGTCTTTGTAGCTAGAGTCAATTGACTAGTGTTTACGTTGCAGAGGACCCGATTTGGGGACTGAGATATTAATTGGTCATTGCGTATGTCTCCTTTAAGAAGTATTAAGTGGTCGGGGATTTTGGGTAGTGAAACGGTTAGACATATATGCGGATCGGAATATACTTATGTAGTTACACCTTAAAGAAGGTTAGGTTAGGAATATCGTACGTGCACATAAAATCTAATGCATTAGACGTAAATTATAGACATAAAACTCAAATGGAAATCAATCAGAATAATTTAAGGTATGGGCAAAGCATGTAATTTTCCAATCACCAAAACGTTGCTCTAACCCCACTTGTAACGACCCATAATTTGATCACTTTAATTAAAGATATTTAAACTATTTTAATTATTCAAATATAGATTATTTTTCATAAATAATCAAGTGTTAAGTGGTAAGTAATAATAATGAATTTATTTTGGAGAAATGTTCACAAAAATATTTCCATTGGACATATATTGATAAAATGGTCGAAAATCGTTTTATCGATAAACAACTCTATAATCGTAAAACGTCACGCACAGAGCTTGATACATGCACTTATTTTTATAATTGAACAAGAATATGAAATAAAATCAATTATTTTATCTTTGAAAATAAAATGTGTTTATGACATCATAGTTAACCCTTATATTTAATATTTAATTAATTAAGTTTAATTGAGATTTAATGATTTAATAATTATTATAATTATTCAAATAATTGTTTTAAAGGATAATAATTCATTTTAATTAGTTATAAATCATTTATAATGGTTTTATAAATTTATAGAAGTAATTTGAAATTATAAGGAAAATCGATATCGGTTTATCGGTGTAATAACACTTTTGTAAAACATGGTTTAATATTAATTTCTATGATTTTATAACTCAAATATGATTTTTTTACTTCATTTACAATAAAAAGGAACTAGTTACAAATTTTGTTTACGAATATATTTATATTAACTAAGAAGTGAAAATATGATCGAAAACAGAAATTGAAATTCGTAACGATTCAACTGTAGAAGTTGTGCAACTTGTGCAATATACGTGACATACATATGCACATATACATGTACACATACACGAAGACATTCACATGCACATGGATGCACATGTATATACATAAACATGTTTATATAAAATAACAAAAAAATATTAAGATATTTCTCTTTTTCTAAACCCTTAAGCTAACTCCATGTCAATGCACATGCATAAGTACAATGTGACGACCCGGAATTTTTAAGCCTTTTAAATCGAAATATTTAATTGATTTTAAATATTCAATAGAGTAATTTTAACTTGAATTACGAATATCATAATTTATTTGACAATTAAATTATTAAATTAAATAAGTAAAGTTGGGTAAATTGTTGAATCTAGAATTTTAATCTGTTAAAATATAATTTGAAGGCTTGTAAAATTTATATTGATAGTACAGAGGATAATAGAAGTTGTAAAATTAAAATTAGCAGTGATTCGTTCAGTTTTGAAATTTTATCGTTTAAATTGAGTTTAAGAATAGCCTTCCGAGGCACAGTCTCGGAATTCGACGAAACCAGTTCCATTGGGTCCGTAATATTGAATTATTACCGGATTTCAATTTTCGTAGTGATTGGAGTTGTTATGTGAGCATACGATATATAAACGCGTTGAAAATTTACATCAAAAATTCTATTTAAAATTCTATTTATATATTCACGTACTATCCCTATCAGCTGCCTTCTTTCAAATCCTTGTCTCCTCTCGTACAGGCCATCATCATCGTGTCCTCCTTTCTTTTATCACGCAAGCTTCGTCTCCCTTAAATAAAATTCACCGAAGCCTCCTTCATAATGGAATACTCAGAAAACTAAATTAATATAAAAATAATATAATAAATGGCTGAAGCCTTAATTCCTCAAAATCAAAACCATCAGTTAAAAGAAAAGGGGGGTCGAGCTTTCCAATCAACTCGCGATTCGATTTCGCAAATCGGAAAATGGGTTACGGGTCGTGGCGGTCTCGAAGAGGCATCGGGAAGAAGTTCGCAAGGGAGTTAGGGTTTGGGGCGTCGCGATTTTGGGTAGCCGCATGGTCGTGTTTGGCCTTGTTGGTGGCGCCGCAGGTCAGAGGAATCGCGATGCGACGTGGACGGCGGTACTGGGGAGAATCTCTCGAACTCACGCGCGTGGAGGCAAGAAAAGGGAAGATTCGAAGGTCGCCGGAGTTTGCGCAGCAGCTCACGATGGTTGATGTCGATGGGAGTTCGAGCGATTTGGGTTTGCTTGTTCGATGCTCGCTGCTGGACGTGGTTCTGATGATAGTTGTTAGTCTGGACGACGCGAATTGGAGGTTGAAGTTTTCTACGGGTTGTTCGGTGAGGTAATTATCTTTAGTTTTTGAAATCTTGAAATTGCATATAACTGGAAATAGAAATTTGTGTAAAAATATATTTCTAATCTAAATAAGCTAGGAAATAAACAGTAAAGCAATATAGACAGTCAGTTTGAAAAAAAAATTAATATTATTATTTCGGTAAGGTGACGTTTTCTTTTGCCTTTACTGTAGAGAAATAATAATGATGATGATATATATCTAACCTGTCACAAAACTTACAAATTGGGGGAAAAGGAAAATTTAAATTAGGTATATGATAAGAAGAAATATTATTTGTTAATTGGGAAATTTGTTTGAATAAAATAAATTGGTTAATCAAATTATTAAGTGGTAATGGCGATGTGATTATTTTAACTATTAATGAAATCATATAATTGTTTATTCAAGGTCATTAATCGTGAAGAAAACAAGCCGGTTTGGATTGGAATGCAAATAAAATCAAAGGTGAGTTAATCTCACTCAGTTAATTTAAATTTAAATTTAAATGATTAAATTTAAATAATTGATTGTATGGTTGAATTGATTGATGTGATGTAGTATAGTATAATTTAAAATTGGCACATTATGTGATGCTAACGTCTGTGGATGCAGGGAAAACAGGTTGGAGGGATCCAACTGATCCCTCAACTTTTATTTAAATTATTTAATATTCTCTGTTCTGATTATTTGAAATTCTATAATGAATTATGTGGAAGTATTGAAGGCTATGGCTTGGTTGATATAATTGAGTATAATGAATTACCAAAAATATAAATATGATTTTTGAAATAAAAATAAAAGAAGTGAAATTGCAAGTAAAATAATTATAGGATAAATTTAAGGATGACTTGGAAAAGAAATAAAGTGACTTTAAAATTCCAATAAATGAATCCTGAGAATGGAAAGGAAAATTTGAATAAACAGAAAGTTAATGAATTTTAAAATGCAGTATTATCAATTAAAAATAACAAACATTTATTTAGAATTTAAGATTTGAATTATTGAAAGAGGAAAGAAGATATTGAATAATAATAATAATAAGGTCCATAACTACTGAATTTGGAAATGAACTGATTAGTAAAAGAATTTGTTTCAAATAAAATACATTGGAAATCAATTTGGGGAAATTGATTTAAGTGCTTGAAGTTGGAATTTTCTCTGGATGGCCAAGTATACGTTTTTAAAAGTAAATTTGTAAATATAAATTAAATGTTTTAAAGTTGTTTTTTTTCTAAAGAAAGCAAGTTTTGTAAAATTTATTATTTCTAATATTTAAAGTCTAAAGTAAGTATTTTCTTTTAATCTATTTTAGCAGTAATTATTAAAAAGTAACTTAGTATTTTGTTTTAAAAGTAGAAATCTAGTTTTTTTATTTTATTTTATTAAGTAACTTTATTTCAAATGTTTATATAGTAAGTGTTTTTAGTAAATTATTAAAGTAGTTTCAACTTAAGTGTTTAAAGGTAAATTCCAAAGTAAGTATTTTTGTTTAATCTATTATCATAATAATTATTTAAAGAATGATTTGGTCTTTTGTTTAAAGTATTATTATAAATTAAGTATTAAAGTAATTTTTTTTTCTGAATTGAATGTTAAATATATTTTACAATAAAGTGATTTTAAATTATTTTAAAAATCTAAAGTTTTGTGCTTGGTGATTCCAGTGGAAATGGAAATACTCGGAATTGATTCTGAGAAAAAAAAAGAGAAGATAGTTCGAAAACTGTTTTCAAAAGGATTTGAAAGTGAAATTATATCTTATAAAGATTTTTTTGAGATAAATAAATAATTTGGGAAATTATTTATTGTGTGATGGATGTTGTGAACATTTATTGATAGTTAAATAACCGACTATCAATATTGGCCAAATACGTTGATCGTTTCGAAGAGACCGGGATCGAGATTTATTTCTCGAAAACCACTTCGATCCGGTTTGTACGTTTCGTGGAAACGAGTTTGGATTTGAAGATGGAGCAGTGAAGTGCAAGGGCTAGTCGCTACTAATCCTGAGGATATTTCCAAAATGGATGTAGTAGGAGTAGTGCCTTCGGTTCCGTTCGAACCCGGGACGGACTTGTATGGATGAATGCTTGCGAAACATCGTCAGGTGGAGGATGGGCATTCTAAGGATATGTTCTAAAAAGGTAACGCTTAGCCTCAAGCCTCATCAAATGGGAATGACTGAAAATCAGGGGTTATGCAGCAAGGCTAGGTGGGTAGCACCCAAGCAGGGTGAGGTCATCCCTGTCTAGATGTCATTTTTTATTTCGACTTAGTGGGCGGTTGCTGATCCCAACTGCGGAGTGATCTCACTCGGGATTATCCAGTAAGGGGTAGTCCCGGTCTTGTGTTGCAGGGGAGCGGGCGTACTCCTCGGTACGGTGATCTAGGCCCCGTACCGTGACAGGTGGTACCCCGGTGCCTAGTCATTAGTTGGAAATCCATTCTTCCTACGAGCCTTGTACGAGTTTTGTTTATATTACCCACTCTGTGGCTAGTAGCTGGAATTTAATGAATATAACAATTTCGGCTATTTTATAAGTATTTGTATATAGACCCTATTATAATATCAGAGGATTTCTATAAAAATTGTTTTAGCTATCGTAAGGTAAAAACCCTACATGTTTATTTGTGGCGTGGTCTTACGAGATGCTTTTGTTTTCAAAGGATTTTTGAAACTTTAATAATCAATTGGGTGTGATTTTCTCACGCTGGTATTCCAGACTAACTCGGGTGTTATTTAACTGTAATGCTCGGGTCAGACCGAGTATTATAGGATACAGGATAAGATGCTGGGGAGCTCAGGAGACGAGCAAGATAACGATACGTACTTCAGTACTTGTTTACAAATATATATATTTATTCCGATGTGTTTGAGTTGTTGTGTATCTTGAGTTATTATGTATCCATTGTATGATATTGATGTTGAGTTGTGATCGATGTATTCTGATGATGTAATATGTAAACAGAGATATTTGATTTTTGAGTAAAATTATTCATTACCTATTATATTTTATTCTGCTGCGATGGTTAGATTCTGTTGTTGTTTTCTATTTTCTTCTTCTACCTCTTCTTCTTTAACCCAAATGGTTCGTATTTCTATACAACTTGAGTTGTTTTAAGTAAAATAGTGTTGACTCAAGGGGTACGGATTTGCGGGCTATTACAGTTGGTATCAGAGCTTAGGTTGGTGGTAACCTTGGCTTTGGTGGGAATTACTCATTTAAAATAGAGTCTGTAGAACTCTATAGTGAGTTTGAGCGTATTAATAAATATGAGCGCGTATTTGTTAGTGAATATAAATTGTTTTAATATTGTGTTGATTGGTTTATTGAGTGGCATATGAACCTTCGTCGGCACAGCCTCGACAACTGTATCGAAGGGGTTTCTAAACACTTGAATAGAGCAATCGATACGGTATTATTTTAAATGTGGGTAAATGAAATAATTTTACCCAAAAACATATTTTGATATAAAGAATAGTTTGTGAAAACTATTTTTCTAATATATGGTTGCTTGGATGTTAGAAATGATGATATTAAAGTATTATCATTGTTAAGTGAAAATTTAACTAGAAATTGAAATATAACTAAAATTTAAGGGAATAAATTCATTATAAAATGAAATTCATAAATATGAATTATAAATGTAAATTATAAATTGAAATATAATTAAATGGGAATACGTATAAACATAAACTATACAAATGCATTATACTTAAAATTTGAAGTAAAACAGAATTTGAAAACTTTAACCCGGAGATTTTGGAAGTATTTTGAAGATAAATAGTAGTATTGTTGTTTTTGGGGTATTTCTGAAAGGAAATTTGTTTTAAAATGGATTTTGGAAGAGATATAGCATTGAAATCACTTGGATTATTGGGAAATAGATGATTGTGGCCGCATCATCAGTATTCATTTCGAATTTCTAAGTGATAGATTGCTACCAAATTGATTTGTTCAGGGAAACCTATTTGTTTTTGAAAACCTCAAAGTAAATTTGTTGAGAATAAAACCAGGATTGGCTTAAAATTTTTGAGAAATGTGATTTGAGATGTCGAAGATTTCAAAATGATTTGAAACCAAAGCCGGGAGCTTGAAAATCCTGATGAGATAGGTTGTAAGCTTATAAATTGAGATGATTTTTAAATCGGGAAGGGAATATAAGCTTTGAATGATGGAATTTAAATTTAAAAGGGAATGTTAAAAATGAAATTAACTTGGATTGGGAAATAAAATTTAACTGGATTGAAGTAATTGAGTAGGCTGAAAATAATATTCAGCTGTATTCGAATTAAGTTGAAATCGAATTGAGATTAAATTAGTCTGAGTTAAAATTTAATTGAATTGGAATAAGAATTCAATTGAATTAATGAATGGAATTAAATTCTTACTTGAACGAATGGGAAATAAATTGAATAAGGATTGGGATTGAAGTAAATAAATTAGAATAACTTATAAAAGAATAAGAATTAAATTGCAGGGAATAAAAATATGCTTGGGCTATAAATAAGCATAAGGCTTGAGTTAAAATAAAAGAACAATATATTCAAGCCTATGATGAATGGAATTATGTAAATAATAAGTTGTGACTTATAAATTTTGAAAGTGGAATAGAAAATCCGAAATAAATATTGTTTGATGTTTTGGATAATGAAACGGAAAATCTAAACTTGAATTATATAATAAAAATTGAATTAAGAAAATAAAATGAAGTGGTATTTGAAATTAAAAATTTAGTATTTAACTATAAATAGAAGAGAACTAATTTTATAATAAATCAGTTAATAAAATGTGTAAATGGTAACGTAATGTTGTTTAATTGAAGTTGAATTGTGAGTTTATGATGAAGTTTGGAAATAAAACTCAAGTTATAAATTAAATTCGACTTAAATTGTTGGTGAAGTAAATGAAATTGAACTGTGAGTTCATAAAATTGGGTGGTAAATTGAGAATGGATAGCGGATTCAGAACTTGAGTTATTAATTTAAATTTAACTTGAAGTGTTAACAAATTAAATATAATTGGAAATGTGTCGAATAAAGGAAAATGAAATAGATTAAAATAGTAATGGTATGAATTGTAAATAAAATCCAAATCAGTGAAAATAAATTGGAAATGGCTTTGTAATAAATTGAATGAACTGAATCTAAAAGGGTAAAAATTTATAATAACTAATCAAATAAATTTGTAGTTTGGAATGAGATTGGATTAAAATAGAATCAAGTTAAATTGAAAAGAGATATTACTTGTGAAATGAAAATGAGCTTAAGTATAAAATTTGAATAAATCAAAGTAAATTAACTTAAACTAATAGATAGAGGACAATTGAATTGAATTCAACTTAAACAAAGTTTAATAATATTGGATTGATTTTAAATCAAGTGAAAGTAAATTTTAATCGAAATAAAATTTGGTGGGTTATAAATAATATTTAAGGAAATGAAAATTCATAATGGATTGAGTGGGTAAACCAATTATATTGAATAAATAAATGATGGAATAAATAAGAATAAAATGAAATGTGGTTTAAATAAGTTGAGAAATGGTTATGGAGTGAAATATCATGGATTGTTTTCGAGCTAAATAAAATAGTTTGGAATAAACAAATATAAAATGAATTGTAAATGAATGGATTGTGAATAAAATTCAAACAGAATGTGTCGAGCTAGATCAAATGGTTTTGAATGGAACCTGTTTGAATAATTAAATTGGTTTGGTTAATAAAATGAAATGCAGGTGAATGGATTCAAACCTGAAATGCAATGAAAATGAGAATATTTGAATTGTGAATAAATTTAAAAATGGAATAGAATTAAGTATAAATTGAGTTGAAATCCATTTAAAATGGTTATAAAACATAAATACTTATTTATTCACATAGATCTCGTCAAATTGCATAGAATAAATTGACATTTGACGTAAATGGAAGTAATTAAGATGCTTTGAATTGATAAAAGTGAATTAGAATTGATTTTGAAATCAATTGAATTGAATATGAGCTTGTTTGGGGTTAAAATAAATTGAAGGTAAGAAATGGTATTGTAACCATTAAAATTAAATGAAATGGCGTATGGATTGGTTGAAACAAATGCGTAAGTGTTAAAAACCATATAAGTTGCTTATAAACATTGTCTAGTTACATTGCTTTTAATATTCATGTGTTGTAGTTGTTTAAAAAAAATGAAATGTTGATAAACTTCATATATATGGCACTTACATGTTTAAATTGAGTAAGTACAGATACCTGGAAGCTGTGTGACTGGATTTGGGTTGCATTAACTGCTAAATAAATAGGTTGTCTGCTTAAAAATGCTAAATAAGGTACGCCTACGCAATAAAAATAGGAAATATGAACTGTTTTTGGTTTTTCCGACCGGGTGTTGTCGATGTATATATATTTATCTCTTTTGTCAAATTGCAAAAGCTCCTCCGTACAAAGGAGACTCTGCCAAAAAAATTCGGAAATTTTGGGAGTTAGAAAATTTTTGAAAATTTTGGAAAATTTTGTTAACGACAAAACGAATTTAAATTGGCAACTAAAATAAATTAGTAAATGAAACTAACTAAATAATGACATGAATTAGTTATAAATGGAAAATAAAATTTAATATTTAAAGTCAAAGTTAAATTGAATTCATATGGAAATGAAAGAATCAATGTGAAAAGAAATAGATATAAACCAGAGTGGGACATGAAAATGAATATAAGAAACATATAAAATACTTATACTAACTTAAGAAGGGAATAGTGAATTCTTAATTGGAAATTGATACTACAAATATAATCTAAGTTAATATTTGAATAAATGCTGACATTTTGTAAGAAAGTTGATATGATGATTTAGGAATATTGTGATTGGATATTAGTACTAAGCAGGATATGCAGGTAATATAAAAGA